>CM062807.1:1154897474-1155497474 GCA_031772625.1 Pinus tabuliformis | reverse complement strand
AGGCCATTTTTCTCTTTTTTCTTCCAATTGTTGTGGTGTCAACCTTGTAGGTGGTGAAAGGCTAGGAGAAACAACACTTCCATCTTTATAGTTGTGAGTGGTAGGATTTCTTGTTGCCATAATTTTTCTTTCCATTTGTCTTGCCAACCTAAATTCCTTCTCCAATGAATCAGGTTCCCAAAGGCAAACCTCATGTTGGATGTTATCCTTTAAAGTCCCTGTGAACATATCAATCCTATGCTCCTTTGGAATATCTTTTACCCTTATATTTGATTTTTAGAAGTCCTCAATATGCTCCATCATTGAACCTTTTTGTTTGAGATTTATCAATTGGCTAGAAAAAGGTGTTTCTCTTTGTATCCTCATAATGTGCTATCATTTCGTTTGTGAAAATTGACTAGGTGACAAGTGGTTTATGAGAACAAAGCCCTTTATACCATAAAAATTGATTCGCTTCTAAATATAAAGATGCATTACATACCTTTTGTAACAGTTGCACATCATGTAGATCAAAATATTTCTCCATCTATAGTATCCATGCTATGGAATCCTTGCCATAAAACATCCTCATATCAATCTTTGTAATATGGTGGGTCTTCAATCCAATGTTATATTATATGAAATCATGATTAACATTTATTGTTTTCTCATAATGAGTTTCCTCTACTACCTTTTTGTCATTAAGAGGCCTTTCGTGTAGTAGTTTTGTCCCACCTTCCTTCAAACCTTCCATGTATTTCTTCAAATATTCCATGCATTTCTTCAAATCTTCTCCCATGGAACATATAAAAATATTTATCTTAGCTTCGATCACATTCTTCATATCATCCATACAATTTTTCTTAATAGGTGTTTCTATTTTCTTGATTCAATTCATTCTATTTCTTGCTTTTAACAACTTGATCTTGAATCTGTTGTATCTTTGAAATTTCGGATCTCCAAGATTTGAAATTGCGACTTGTCGTAGCCCTCTGTGTCCTCTTTCCAATGCCACTAGTCTGATCAAAATTGGATTCTCCAAGAAAGAGTTATGCCCTATCTCCCAAGATGACTTGATTATATACTTTTTCAATAGAGATAACTTCTACGAAGTGCCCCATGTCACTATTTCAATCTTCAGACCTGAAAACAATACAAAAAAGTAAATTTTGTCCTCTTTCTCTAACTTCTTACGAAATTTCAAGCTGATGCTCGGAGAGAAAGTTATGACGATTTTTCCAAGGACACATTTTTGGGATGTAATTCAGGAGCTTGTAAAAACCATAAATGTCTTGGACCGTATCGCCGAAAATATAGAGAAACAAGATCTGAAATATGGACTCGAGCTTCATTAAGCTTTTGGCCCAAATGGGTTTTAATTTGGAGTCTAAAACTTTCTAGAAAAAACATTATAGTGAAAATTCCACGATGACCTGTTTGAGATGGAATTTTGGATCTTGCAAAAACCCTAACGTCCTCAGATCATATCTCCGAAACTATAGCGAGATAAGATCTTAATTTCGGACCCGAGGTTCACAACAATTTTGGCTCAAATGGGTTTTTGTTTAATCTTCTGAAACTATGTAGAGGAAACGTTATAGCGAAAATTCCATGATGACCTGTTTGGAATAGCAAAACCCTAGAATCCAAAGCTCAGATACCAAATGTTATGAAACCAACTCACAAAAAGGTAGAAAAGATAGATAAACGACTTAAAAATCAGCCTCTTCAAGGGGGAAACGTCCTTTACATTACACAAATGAACAATTCTTGGATGATACAAATGAGAAGACCTCCTTTCTATATATAGGAGTCTAAGGGGCCCCAATACAATCAGAGCCTACGTAACAATAATATTGTAGGGGCACAACAATAACAATAGTGGGCTTCTATGGGGCACAATAATAATAACATGGGGACTATATGGGCACAATAATATAATAAGGGGGCTGCACTAATAACAATAAGGGGTTACACTAATAGTATAGGGACCTAACACACTTGCAGTTTTCCAAACATCATTCTCTGCAATACATATCTGATGATAACCATTTCTTAAATCCAATTTAATGACTGATATATGATTCATGCCAATATTCAGAAGATGTGCAACAGATAGTATTTGATTCCCATGTTGTATTTCTCATTTTGGAAGGAGACTTTTTGGTACTCTAAACATTCCTTTATAAGAATCTACCATTTCAACCTTTTTGTTGTTAAACTGAGAATCACACCCTTGAAAAGAATCATACTTGTCTTTAGGTTCTTTTTTAGCAATCATGAGAAAATACCTTTTAATTGAATTTATAAACCTTTTCAAATGACTAGCATTGATTAAATCCAAGTTTGTCTTATGTCTGTGTGCCTTGGCAATGTATTCAATTATTTCTCTAAAAAGATGATACTTTTTCTCCCTTCTATGAAAAATAGTATGTCTATCATAAATATATAGACTACCTAACAAAAATCCACATATATCTAGAGGAATCAAATCTAGCTCAACTTCATCAATAAAATTAGTTGTAATTGCAAACCTTAAACGACACTGTTTTGTGGCATGCATATGAGTGTTTTCTTTCAACTTTGGATGATTTATAGTTTCCAATTCCAATTTCCTTACTAGTTCCTCAGATATTAAGTTTTCTACCATTTCAACCTTTTTGTTGTTAAACTGAGAATCACACCCTTGAAAAGAATCATACTTGTCTTTAGGTTCTTTTTTAGCAATCATGAGAAAATACCTTTTAATTGAATTTATAAACCTTTTCAAATGACTAGCATTGATTAAATCCAAGTTTGTCTTATGTCTGTGTGCCTTGGCAATGTATTCAATTATTTCTCTAAAAAGATGATACTTTTTCTCCCTTCTATGAAAAATAGTATGTCTATCATAAATATATAGACTACCTAACAAAAATCCACATATATCTAGAGGAATCAAATCTAGCTCAACTTCATCAATAAAATTAGTTGTAATTGCAAACCTTAAACGACACTGTTTTGTGGCATGCATATGAGTGTTTTCTTTCAACTTTGGATGATTTATAGTTTCCAATTCCAATTTCCTTACTAGTTCCTCAGATATTAAGTTTTCTTGTGATCCACTATTAAATAATGTGTCTATCTTAGTGTGCTTGGAAATAATCCTTATGTAAAAAATTTCAACCCTCTTCTTTTCATCAATCACATTATTAGTCTTTGAAGACGATTCAGAGTAAGTAGAACTCGAACTAGCTTTAGAAAGTATACCTAGAGGCAAATCCCAAATCTTTTTGGATTGCAACATTTGCTTTCATTTCACCCTTCTCCTTAAGGAACTTATTTGGCTTAAGTTCTGGATGAAGCTTCCAACATTTCAACTCATCATGTCCGAACCTTTGACAATGAGTACATGTATGTCTTTCCCCTTCTTTCTTTGTTGTCGTCAATTTATTTCCTTTCAACTTACCCTTTACTTTGCCTTCTTTGGAGTCTTCATGTTCTAACTGTTGAATGGTTTCCATTGAAAAGGTTTGCCACCTGATTCAATATGGATGGCTTGCACACATACTTGATTAAAGTTAGTTGGATTAAACATGAGAAATGTATGTTGCAAATAAGAATGCAAACTTCAAATATACTTTAACAAATTTTCCCATGTGTTTAATGGAACATCAAGTGATAATGCCTTTTTCCTAAAATCCTGAGTAAATTCTTGCACAATCTGTCCTTACCCTACCGCAAATGTTGCCAATCTATTACAACCTGTTGCATATATCATAAAGGATAGAATTGCTTTCTAAGAGATTTAATAAACTTAGACCATGAAGAGATAATTTCTCCTTTATGACTTGAATCTGACTATGTTTTACTTTCCCACCAAATCAAAGTTGTTCCGCCCATTCTAAGTGTAGCTAACTGAATTTTCACAAAATCATCAACATTATTCTGAATTCTATAATAAACTTCAAGTTGTTTAATCCAGTTATCTAACTTTTCAGGATTCATTTCACCATCATTTATGTGTAGTTCAAATTTAACATCAAGATTCAAAAAATGATATTTCTTATTTTTCTTCTTTGATTCAGAATCTGAACTTGAATCATCAGAAGAAGAAGATGATGAAGATGGAGGAGAAGGAGGTTCGTTACCATTAGTTTTCTTCTTGTCCTTTTTCTCTTTTGTGCCTTTACAAGACGAAGATGGAGAAGGAGGATATTCGTCACCATCAGCTTTCTCCTTACCCTTTTTCTCCTTCTTACTTTTTGAAGACGACATTGCATCTCTAGTCTTCATGTCTTCATAAATCTCTACAATCATCTGTTGCATATTAAGGAACATCTATAAAACTGCTCATGAGACTTGGGCTCAAGAGCTTCTCCTTCATTTTCACCCACCATCTTTCGAATGACTTTCCTGTGTCCAATGTCTGTATTAGCCTCTTCAAGTTTCCCTTCTTCACGTCGCAACCTGGATCTAGTCAACATTCAAATTAGCAAATATCCTGCTTAAACATGATCAATCTCACTCTAATACCAAAATATGATCTGAAATCAATGGGATTGAATATTTTTGCAACTTAACTAACATTAACTAAGGTTGCATTTGTGTGAATGAAAGAGGGAAATTGATTATTAATACGCCATAAACATAAACTTGAGAGAAACAAATAACATGACAATAGAAAGAGAAGAAGCAAACACAACAAATTGTTGACGGAGTTCGTCCCTCCTAGACTACGTCTCTGGGTCCGCTTCCAAGTGGGTGTCTATTTTATTAGGAAATGATCCAAAGATTTTCTTTACATGAAAAATCACCAACTGAACTATGCATATTAGTTACTATAAAATTAAAGCCCTCAGACTCAACTTTCCAACGCCTATCCCCGTTCTAAAAAAGGCCCAAGGATGGCCAATCTACACCCAAAAGAACACTACATGCACTATACAAGATTCAACACAAACCTTCACTAGTTAGCTCTCCCTCACTGGTGCAATGGAAAAAAGTTTTATAACTCCCTAGGCAGGTTCGAGGGTCGAACCACCCGCTCTATCTTTGGCAATTATTTTGTTTGTTTTAACAAAGTGCATTTGTGGCATAAAGTTATGAATCGGTGTTTAGGCATGTATCAAATATAGTTTAAACAAACTATATGATAAAAATTTATTGGATCATGCCCAAATTTGTTTTACCAAAACCTTAATACATAATCCAAATTTTGTAGTCCATCGCACTTTGACAATTCAAATAATGAACCTAACCCTCATCGGAATTGGTAATACAGTTCTAGCATGTATGTAGTCCAATGTTTATTGGACCGATGTGTGGTATATTAAAACATTTATCAACACAGACCTTAATACACCATTCCAAACACCGATGGTGAAGTCATAACATTAACAAATTTTAAATATATCAAACTTTGCTAGATTGCAAGGTTTAGAATTTGGGTTATGTGATTTTCGCTGCCAAATGTGGAACTTTCGCCCAATGTTTGTTAGTTGCTGCCAAATAGACCGAGGGCTTGGCAGGGCTTCCAAACCTAGTGGGCTCCACCAACCATCTCCTCCAATGACATTTGAAATCAACAAATAAATCTAAATATGTCACCATAGCTTTATAACTACAATGTGTGGCATGTTGGTGAAACTTTGGTATTAGTGGAGTGAGGTTGCGAGGTCGAGCCTTGGCACTCCTCCCATCCGCTCATCCGAAGTTGACTAGTTTGACTTTGACCATTGACCAATTTGACCATTGACTACCATGTGTTGACCTGTGGGGCTGCCACTTGTCTTGCACATAACCCAAATTTTTACCTGTTTACACAAAACTTCAATGGGAATTTTTTTGCTCATATGGAGTCCAATCGCTAAACCGAATATACCATTGGAATCAATGCAACGAGCATTACGACTTGGTGCTAGTTTCGAGATGATCTGAGACTAAAAATTTATGAGCATCTCAAGAATCCTCTTGGATCAATTATTCCTTGCAAAGGATCACAGTCAAAATTGGTGTTGTTAGTGGACAAACTTAAATAAACACAACATTGTAAATAGTGGAAACAATGCATACATAAACATAAACTAAACAAAGAGGTACATAAACAAAACAATGCTCAAATGGAGAAAACACATCAATAATATATGGAAAAATCTCCCTTTATTGATTGCTGGTGGTAGAGGTTGAATACAATAGATGAATCTTAGACACTTGAATAGAATTCTTTGAGCTATGGAGCTTAAAAATCCTCAGCAAGGGGTTTTCTTTCCTCAATATCTTTGCAAGTTTCTCCTCTCTCACAAGGAAGTGTGAAGACTCTCCAATTGTGGATTCCTCTTCTCTAACTAAGATTTTGGGTTTCGTAGAAGCAATATGACCAGCATGCTAGCACTCTTCACTTCTTTGGCTTCAACAATGCAATGGTGGTTTGTTCAAACAACAATTTGGCAAGCATAACAATGTCTCATATTTTGGTTCTCCCATGGCCTGTTTATATAGAAAAATTTTGAATCCTTCTTCCCTCTCTTGGTACATGTCTGGTAAAGACACATGAGTAGGACAAGACAATTCCATTGAGGGGTGCATATCTCCAAGGCGACTCAAATTCAACTGTATTAGGATGTAATCATGTCAGAGAATCGGCCCCAAGTGTGTAAAGTGGTCCTAGATCGCTGGGTCACTTCCTTGGCGAGGTCAGGATTTTGTTTTAACTTTATTTTCAACCTTTATTTATTTAAAGGTATGGTTTGAAGTCTCTTACTTATCCTAAATGCGCGTTTATTGAATAAATAGATGTGCGGCTTTAATTGTTTTTCCTTTATAAACTTTGGACCTTAGGATAACTTTGATTTTTAAAAATTCATAATGTATTTCGCTGGAAAATGTCCACCTGTCCATCATGCTAGGCACTTTTAGTGTCTTCTGGATTGTACTAACAGGTGTATGATTTTTTGGTGTTAATAGTTTCCCCCTGATGTATGAGGTTAGGAGGAACTGTATAGCCAAAATACATCACATTTTATTTTTTGATGGAGAGTATGATCGACTTTTTGAGAGAGAGGATAGCTTGTTGCAAAGATGAGTAAAGAAAAACCCCTTAACTGAGTATCAATGGTAACCATACTCTGGTGAAAAACTACAATAGGAAACATGTCTATATGAGGCAGGCATGTCCCATGCTCGTTATGATGGCTAATCAGACTTGACTATAATTTGGAAAAATACCAATTTTGGTCTAGTTAACATTGTGGTTGTTGACGTGTTGATATTTGACGATGACAATTGGTGACACCCTCAAGGGCGTTTTCTGGTTCCAATAGCCAAGATCAAGCACTGCTGACTGAGGTGTTGTGGTATGCATAGGTCTCCGACTGCGGGTACCTATATCGTATCATAATGTAAGCATTGTTAAATGAGGTTATTAGTGATGCAGGGATCTTCAACTAAATGGATGAAACTGCGACAATAACTAAGTATGACACCACCTTAACATGAATACTTGAGTTGGTGTAGAATTTCAAGGGGACCGATGACATCAGTGGGTGATAATAGTCCTGATTGTGCCACCCATGGATATCCCCTTTGATGGGGGGGGTGGGGGGGTATCCAAGGTACTGCCTCTTTCTTGGAATACATATGTTGAAATCAACAAGAAAAGGGGCATTAACCGTCTGACATGGTGAGTTAGGAAATCAATGTGAGATATGAACAAATTGTAATAAATTGGGTCGGATAGGTATGATAGTGAGGGTTGTCGATATAGGAGGATATGGATAACTATCCTGAAGTTGGAGCTTGATGTGCCAATGGTGGCAGTTAAAACATGTTTACTAATGGTGATGGTCTTGGAGTCAATGGGAGTTCCAAGATGGGCGTGAGAAAGTTTCGATAGACGTGAAAAAATGTAATCTGTTTTGCTGGTGAGATGTTAGCTGTGACCAAGGGTGATTAGAGATTTCTACCAGGCATAGGTCATGAATTATAAATGAAAAATGTGGATGAGAGATTTTTTTTTTTTTTGAAAAAATATTTGTACACTTGAAAAAAGAATATGAGGGTGGTTTGGATGTACAACCAAGGAGATGAGTGCCACATGATGACGGTGACCTGCATACAGGAGTGGTGTATCGACTGAGGGTGGGGTCAGGGGCCCCATTGGTTGGAATCTGTGCTCGGTTAGTGAGGTGGTTGATGTGACACAAATGGGTTATGTAATATGGATGAATGATAGGCCAAATGTAGGATGTGGGAGTGCATCCATTCAGTACCCGTGATGGCCCGAGAATTGGGACGTATGCAAAATGAGTGTATCATAATGGGGCTAAACTTCAAGATATGTATGTGAGATGGTTCCCGGGCTGGGATGATGGGGTCATGGCTCCTTTTAGTGAAGAAGGGCCTACAAAGACGAAGGGAGCCATGAAGGGGGGCTTTATCGACCAGTGTGAATGTTTATCATACGCAAGGATGAGATGGTGATAAACATGGTCGAGATGATGGACCTTATGGTGTGTTTTGGAGAAATCACGCCAAGATATGCAAATATTTGGGGAAGTCTATCATGCTAAGTGGAGAATGATGCTTGCTTTGTTGTTTGCTTAATGGGTCGTTGGTTGAAGTGGAACATGCATGATGTTCCTACAATGGATACAACCAATACCCCAAGTGAAAGAATTGTTCAAGACATACATACATAATGAATTTTATATATTTAGAGAGCTATATAAGTACCTGACATGAGTTTTTGAGTGTGCGACGGGCCAAAAAATGATTTTTTGCATTTACCAGAACAAAGGGTTCCATGATGAAGATGGCGTGGTATTGAGCTTTGCATCTCTTTAGGTTTTTCCAATGGATGTCCCAAGCTTATGTAATGGACCCCATGAGATGGCGAAAAGGGTGATAGATAGGGTGAAGGGGCCCAAATATCACTCATTTTATTTGTTGATCTATGGAGGTCATAGAGCATCCTTGGAGTGTTTCTTGTCATTGCGGTCAACCTGAGTACCTGGGATTCATGCATAGAGATCCAGGTAAGAGCTTGTGCCCTAGCCTTTGTGAATTTGGTAGTTTCTAGGTTAGGTAGGTCATACAGGGGTCCCTTGTACGACCTTTTAGGATTAACCTATCATGATTGTGCAGGTGACTCATCCAGAGTTGCGAAGTCACCATGCAATCCTTGGGGTTTTGCGCGGTGACCCCACGCAAAGTGCCTACTTAGATGCACGTATCACACGTTTGAGGGAGGTAATGCCATGGTGAACCCTTACACCTGTTTTGGAAACAAGCACGCAATGGGGAAAAATTATTGATTTTTCCCCTTTTTGGTTTTTGGGAACTTGGGGGGCGGGTTTAATTTTGACTTGTGGTATCCCGAGTGGCAGGATGATCTGGAAGGAGAGAGATTGGGTGACACTCGACTATCATGGCACAAGATCCTATAGCGAGTGAGCTGCTAATTCAATGGGGTCTTCTGAATTTCCTTCAGAACCCTCTCATGAGGTCATAGGATCGGTTCCTTCGATTGTTAGTGTGATGTTGGGATCTAGACCATCAGAGGATGGCCATCTAACTAACCGACCTACCAATATCGGTTAATATTGATATCTACTTTGTCACAAGTTTGATGCCTTGGGGGGAGGCACTTCCCTATCCACTGTCAGTGGGGCATGTGGATATTAGACATTGGGCCGAGCCAAAGGGGGAGGGTCACTATGGACCAAACCCCTATGATGAGGGTTGCATTCATATTACAACGATTTTGGACTTGGTCAAGTGACCAACGCTGGCTATAATTGTTAGACTGGTGGGGTCGATGTCTCCCCACCGGTGCTCAGGGCCCCACATTGTAATGTTACAACAGCTACAAGCAGGCCACATTTTTGATTGGGCTCATTTAGTGCATCAGGGGATACTATTGCAGCTCACACAGGTGCAGCAGGGGACCCTGAGGAGCTTCTGCTATGGGAGTGTGCTCTAAAGCATACTCTATGAGTGGGTGGTTATGCTACATTAGATTTTTGTAGTATCAGCAGGGCCAGCTAGGGACCCACACATGCGCCGCTAGGGAGGGATGATTCAGAGAGTTGGTGGCGGAGCTGTGGGGTGCTATTGGAGTGCCATGGTAGAGGATTGGTTTAATTCTTATCCTCAGCTAATTCTAGAGTTTCCATATAATGGGGTAGACTTCAGAGGAGATCCTAATATGGGGCTTCCTCAGGGTGCTTCCTGGGGACCAACATATATATTTGGCATTTGTATACATATGTGTGCTTTCATGTATTTGTTTATGGTTTTGTATTTATGATGATGTTGACACTATGTTTTGTTTACTTGCAGATGCTGGGTCGCGTGGGCATCCCCTGGCCTACCTAGTTGGCCATGATCCAAGGCACTTGGGTGTTGCTGGAGTTGCCCCTGTTCCATAGTGACCGAGGGTAGCAAGGCCACCAATTATTCCTCAGGGCGGTGCAAAGCACCCAGTGTAGCAGCACCATTTTGAGATTTGTGAGCCTTCCAGAGGGGTAGCGATAGATGAGGATGCAATGAGGTTGCTTGCAGATGTTGAGAATGTAGAGGCACGATTAGTAGCTGTTGAGGTAGAGTGACGGGGTTACCGTGACAACTGATGGCATATTGAGTCCCTGACTAGAGGGTTTCCTATCGATGGATGAGTTGTCTTGGTAGATATCATTGTTGAGATGACGATTTCACTGGAGCAGGCACACCGACCAGTTTTGTGCCATATGTTATGGCGATGGCTGGAACTAGTCTAATTTTGGCTCCATATGCTGATATTGGGTCCCGTGAGCCCTAGAATTGATGATTTTTTACTTTTTATGAGATGATGTATGTACCAAGACAAGAACCCGTTTATGAGGATGCTCCCCTATATTTTTATTGATTTATTCTTCCTGGTTGTGGGCCAGTGTTTTTTTGTACTCATATGTTTTTTATGTATATACGACATCAGTTATGGAGGCTCTCATGATGTGTTTATGTGCATCTATACTTTTGGTGTATTTCTGAATTTTTTGTTTTAAAATGTATCTAATGTAGATCTTTTATGTATCTTGAGGGTTATATATATGTGATGCATGCTAGTCTAGGATTTTATTAGTTATGCGATCAACTATATAATTTTATTTCTTGGTATATGTGTAAATGTGATTTGATCAAAATATCTAGCTAACCTTTGTGCATGTAAATACTTCTGAAAAAGACATGGATCTTGGATTTGAAAGGTCTTGTTTAGCTGTGATACAACTAGCTAGGAATCAAGGAATACATGTAGGTGGTAGATACCCAGGTGGAGGGCATTGACCAAGAGGCCTATGACAGTGTCTTATTCTGCTTGATTGTTAGTGATTGACTCGATAGAAATTCCATTAAAGAGACGAGGTGTCTAGTTAGGAGAGTATATGGCCCAGGCTGCTGTAGCAATATTTTGTGACCATCGAGATGCACTGTCAGCGAACATGTGGTGATAAGCTAGCGAAAGATACATTTTTTGACACATGATGACAGAATTTTTTTTAGAGTGAAACTATGATAAGGAGATCATAAAAAAAACAAGTCATGGTACATACATGTATACTCTAGAATTTTATGGGTGAAATTTTTTGAGGTAGATACCATTGATAGGAATTTTTAGGCAAGTCTCATCGGGCTTTGATAGTATGTATGCCCCCTTGAGGAGGCAATGATTGATGATGTATTGGCCCTTCCAAATGGTTTCAAACTTTCCAAGTCCTACTATATCCTGTACGACATCGTAGCAAGGACTAACTCCCCCTCGGTGAATGTCTAAGGGGTATTGTGGCGATTGAATGATGCCTTGACCCTCATTTTGTGGGCCTCAATATTCTAAAGGGATTCTCGTCGGCGTTCATTGACAAGGTCTAGTTGTACCAACCTTTTTTCCAAAGGTGTGGTGTCAACTAAAATTTGAATGTCCAAGTACAAAGTGGGGATCTCACACTCGATGGGAAGCATTGCTTCTATACCATATATGAGTTGAAAGGGTGTAAACCCTATGATGCTTTGACCACTATGTAGTATGCCCATAGAGTGGAGAACACCATGTGGTGCCAATTGGTTTTGTGAGTGTTCACCATACGCTCTAACATGATTTTGAGGACTTTGTTGATGGCTTCTACTTGCCCATTGGACTACAGGTAGTATGGTGATGTAAACTCATGAGAGAAACCAAGATGTTGGGATAGTTCTTGAAAGATTTCATTTTCGAAATGTTTACCATGATCTGACACCAACTCCTTGGGAATAACAAACTGCGTTATGACAAGGTTGAAGAAAAATCATGCAGAGATTTCGGTGGTGTTATCATATGCGGGCATTGCTTCTACCCATTTAGTAAAATAGTACACAACAACCACAATGTATTTGTGGTTGCCGCATGATGGGGGGTTACAGGTCATGAATTCGATGCTCTATTTACAAAAGGGGTCAGACACTATGACTGGATGTAAGGTAGCAGGTGATGCTCATGCCTTATGAGCGTATCGTTGGCATCACTCACATCGTTTTATTGCTTGTATGCAATCATGGAAGAGGGTGGGCCAAAAATAACCAGCACGGAGGATTTTTTGCGCAGTGGACATCCCTGATAGATGGCCGCCACATGCCCCACTATGATAGTCATTTAAGGCTTGCTCAACTTGATGGTGATCAAGGCATTGATGTAGGATGGTGTCGATGCCTTGTCGATAGAGGACATCCCTGTTATAGACATTTTTGTGCCTTACAGCAATAAGCATGAAATGTCCATAATCCAAGGGATCCAAAGTCCCTAAACATGTTGTTCCTACCCCTAGAGGAACAAGGCCAGCAAACCACAGCAATTCACAAAAGTTCTCCACCAGAAACTGCTCAAAAACAAGTCAATTCAAGATCAATTCAGAAGCTCCACTAGCTGCCTGTGTTGAAATGCAGAGGTTACACTGGCCAATTGCATTGCAACGCAGGTAGAAGCACTACCAGGGTGCGCTAAGCGGAAAGTGACAAATGTCAGGGTTCTTGTGAAAGGTGTCAAAGACTGTGGAAGCTTCCAAAAGATTCCTCCATGACACTTGCCTTGATGAGTTCGACTAAGTGATGAGTAAGAGGCTCTTAGCCTCCAAGTGGAAGTAAGAACTGACAGAGAAAGAGGACACTAGTCAGGTCACAAGCTGACTCATCTTCACTCTAAACATCTATATATAGATCTCTTCTCCATGGGATCTAGAGGCTGGAATTTTGTTATTGCAAAGAATTGTTGTTGGTTTGGGACTGGAATCATTGGGTGCTTAATGCTTTGAAGGGAGGCGAAGATAGGAATTTCATTTGCTGGGAAGGAGATGCTAGATTGGACCTCTATGGGTTGTATCTCTTCCTGAACCTTGTTATTCATTAATAAAGTTATCTTGGTTTCTCCTATATAATGATGTATCTTTGATGTATGGTTGTATTATTGTATTTAGTTCATTTCTAATCCTGAACTAGTTATGAATGTGAATATCTGTCTTTGAGTAGTGTTCTTCTCTTGTCGCAAGTAGCTGTTCTCTTGTGATCTTGCAGGAGCCTGTTGAAGCTGGGCGAGCGAGAAAGCAAGTAGTTGTTCTCTTGTGGTCTCGTATGAACCCGTTGAAGCTAGGCGAGCAAGAAGACAAGTAGCTGTGAACACCCAAAGAGAAGAGAGATCGGATCGAGGGACAAACGGAAGACACCGATAAGTCTATTTATCTCTCTTCTTTCACATTTCATAAAGGAAGAAACCAGAATAGCTGTCCTTGTTTGTTGCTAAGGCACTGTCACACCTTAGGTGGATAGGATCGTCCTGCATAGGCATTTTTCCCCACAACAAATTGGCGACTCCGCTGGGGAGATTTGTTTAGTCATTTTATTTGTGTTTCTATCATTGTTTATTTCATAGACTCAACAGCAGTGACAGCTGCTCTGATCCAATCACTGGATCTGTCTATAATCTGAACAATGGATTCACAAATGATTTGATGATCCTTTGTGATAGATATTAGTCATCCCTAAAAGCATCCCTTTGATTACACCTTGCTTGTTGCTTTTATTTGGCCTGAAACTGTAGATTAAATAGCAAACCGTGACCCAGAACCCAGAGAAAACAACTCTCGTTTCTTCAGCGCAGACTCTGTGAAGAGACTCTGCATTTCAACGCAGTTCCCGTGAAGGCTACCTGCGCTGAAATTCAGTTTCCCTTCTATACAGGTGCGTTGATCCAGTTTTTCCTAGTGCAACTGGGGTTCTCTGCTCTGTTTTGCCTTGTTTTGATCTCTGATTTTTGCAGCCTGTAACCAGCATAGGTACCAGTTTGATAACCCCTTTTCTCTGCTTAAATTCCACCTCCTTTTGTACAAAAGACTGTGAGTGTTTTTATTTGTTTGTGGTGTCATTTACAGTCTCCTTTTGCATGAGTGAAATAGTCATCCTGTAGCCCCTGATTCAGATCTGATTGTGATCTTAGGAGAGAGTTCATTGGCTGTTTACAGATTGGTTATACATTCATTCTTGCTTTCGGTTTGAGTTTGTATCTTTTAAGTATCAAAACAAGTAGTTCATTTTTCAAAAAATCGTTAAGTGTTGTAATCTCTTCTACCCTTTCTGATTTCGAAAAAGTAAGCTTGTTTGAAGTTTTAAAGCAAATTCAAAGTTGTGCAAAAAACTTTCTTTATAGGCATCAATACTAAGAAAGCGGAAAAAAAACACTTGCATTGTGCATTTGCATCTTGATAGTTTGCATGTTGATTTAGGAAAAGTGCATTGTTAGAGTGTGCTGATTGCTCTTTGAGAAAAGATGGTGTCTTTCTTTTCCTTTTGTAGCTAGGATTTTCATTGTTGAAAAGAGATAAAATTTGCTTATCATCTTTAGACTGCATTTAGGAAGTTGTCTATACATCTCGTGGTGAACCTCAAAAGGCAAACTTCTAAGAAAGATCAACATAAAATAAACCGAATGAACTTAATAACGCTTTGTAACATAACGCACAACATAGAGGTCTAGGATAGAGACGTGTTCCGACGTCGTTAAACCTGGTATCTGTTGGCCTCGCTGATGGTGGGTGATTCCTCCTGAGAGACCAAAAGTGCCAGTACGGATTGTGCTCCCACGTACCGTCGTGTATATATTGGGAGACCCCTATAGGATTAAAACCTTTATCCTTAGGGAGCCGTGTCGACCGCCCTACTGATCGCAATGCACCGAACACAGCATTCGGGAAGATTAACTGTCGTACCGTAAAACATATTCTGCAGTTTTGTGATTGGTTTGGCACACCCTCTACCTAGATCTCCAGAGCAGTTCCTTTTGGCCTTTTTCAGACTCTATAACGGAAAAAGTCCATCCGAGCATTTGTCACTTCGGGCTCGTTAAAACATCGAAGGCGACTAGAGTCATCTTTAGCTTTTTCTCGACTCTTTAAAACTGAAAAAGCAAGTTGTGTCTAAAAGTGTCTAAAATTCATTCAATTCGTAAACATACTTCCCCTGTTTATTTTAGTTGATCGAGTAATCCGCAATCGTGGAAGAAAGTCAATTGAAACCCCGTCGTTCGCAGAGGCTTACGAGTCAACCGTCTTTGTCCCCGGAATCGAAACCAGTATGGGCAAAGCGAACTCGTTTAACCGGTTCCAAATCTCCTCTTAAAGTTAGAACAAGTGTTCCGACATCGGAGGTTCCGGTTACTCCAAACATTTCTGGAATCCCTGCCTCTACAGAAGAAGTTCAACAGCCACAGAGGGACAGTGACACTGATCCTAGTTTGAGAGTAAACACTTGTGTTACCGAACTAGTTACATCAGTAACCGGTCCGGAGAGTGCTGCTCTTCAAACATCTGTCGCTGTCGATACAACCCCTTCTTCAGCACTAGAAATATATTACGGACCTGATGGTCTCCCTCTTCCACCTGGTTTGATTGCGATTGAAGAAATTGTAGAAGACCCTCCAACAAATACTCCAACTCACTTTAGAGTCGGGGTCACTCTATATCCTTCTTCAGAAGTTAGTCTACCACCAGCGGAAGTTCCTGTAGAATCGCTAGGGAATCTCTTGGATAGACTAAAAATGTCTGAGCAACCGTCGACATCTAGGACTGTGGCACCTGACACAGCGACAACAGAACTCCCTGCCGTCACTCCGACAATGTTCGCCGGCATACCATCTGTCCCAACTAGCTCTCAACAGCTGGAAGGAGCCCATTCAGGGGCTTTTACGACAGTTTGGTCCATTCCTGTTTGTTCTTCTGGGATAATACCCGGCAACTCTTATGTTGGAACTCAACAAATTGATCCGTTTGGAGGTCAATTTGGGCAATCCGGTCCCCAAGGGAAAACAATACCCTTCAGTTCTGGATCACCACCGTATGGGGGGCAGTATGCCCTTTCATTACCCCCTCCGGGAGGTTATCCGTACGGGAGTTTACAACAAAGTTCAGGTTACACTGGAATTGCTTCAAGTGGTTGGGTACCTATGCTACCTCAACAACCAAGGATTGTATATACTATGCAACAATGTGTACCTATGTCAAACATCCCAACTACACCAGCTATTGTGACAGTGTCGCAAGTTCAAACGTTGCCTGTTGTATGTCAACCTCAGATTTCTCAGGTTGTAATGCAACAGCCCCTTGACCCTGCGACTCAACCACAATCGCCAACTAGTGGGGCGACACAGGTTCAAACGGGTACAATTACCCCACACCTTGGTCCAACAGTTAGTATAGCGCAACAGCACATGGCTTCTCAACCGTGGCTGGTGCAATACCAACAACCACAATTCCAACAAGTATACCAAGGTTCTGAGCAGCAGATCTTTGCAAATAGTGCGCAACCGTATATCCAAAACGGTCAAAATCAACCATTTTATAATGGTCTTGTCCACAAACCTTACCAGTCATACCAGCATCAGCTGCATTATGCTGGTATGCAAAGACCAACTGCTCAGGCAATCCCGTCGTATCCTGGGTATGCTTCACCTAACCTGAGCCAACATCTGCCATTCGTGGCAACTCTAGAGTTACCAGATTTACATTGGTTAACAAATGATCCAATTGCTTATGCCCCATGGTGGCCAGCGATTCCACACAAACTTCCATCTGACATCCCTAAATTTAATGGAAATCCGGGCGAAGATCCATCAAATCATGTGATGACATATCATCTATGGTGTTCGTCAAATACCTTAAATGATGATTCGATAAGGCTTTGCCTCTTTCAGAGGACGTTAACGGGTCCAGCGGCTAAATGGTATATTGAATTACCTAGAGCTTCGTTCGACAATTTCAGCACCTTAGCCACTACCTTTTTAACCCATTTTCAATTACCTATAAGGTATGAAACGGGAACAGAAATCCTTACCAACTTCAAACAGACAACGGCCACTCACATATCTGATCATATACATGAGTGGCGACGTCGTCGTAGGATGGTGAAAATATATGTTCCCGATCAGCTGTTAGCTGAATGGTTTATAAAGTCATTACTTCCTGCCATCACGGAAGATGTGGCCAAGGGGGGAGTCGTAACAGAAGAGCAAGTTATCGCTCGTGCGCAATATCTGGACTTAGTCTATACTCAGTCCGGCACGCTCTATGACAAAATACCTGACGCCCCTAGACCGGAATTCTCAATTCCTCCTCCTAAATCAAACAATGACTCTCACGCCGGTGACGGTGTGATTGGAACGACAAACACGAAATCGACAAAGGCTACATCCAAGAAAGCCCCTAAGGTTTCAAATCAAAATGAAAAAGACGAAATTCTTGCTTCGGAAGTAAATGCCGTATCGACAGATAAGGGCAAAGAAACCAAACAACCAGGAAGCAAGAACAAGCAAAACAAAGGGAAGAAGAAGAAACAGGATGAGTCATCACCTGACAAACCTTCTTCAAACCCTCCTGGAAATAGGAAACTAAAAAGTCCATGTCAGATATGCGATGAAGAGGATCACCGGACAACAGATTGTCCGTTAAGAGCTGAGCTTAAGAGATTCTTTAAAAGTTCTAAAACCTCAGCAGTGTTAACTGATCCGTTTCCGAATCCAGGAACAAATCTGGTTGATAGTGGAGGTGCTTCCCCGTCTCAAGTGCTAATGTTGTCGGTTTCAAAACAACAAAATGATGCTTTGATCTCGACAAGGAACAAAGATTACGGGAATCCACAGCTGTCGAACAACAAGGATAAAGATCAACCGAGTAGTTCGACAACAACTTCGACAGAAGTTGTAACGCCACCAGTAATACCTGAATTAACAATAAAACCGCCAAAGGGAGTAGTGCACAAGTCGACGTTTAATCCTCGCGCTAGAGCAGCGCAGCATTATAACATAGTGGAAGATTTGGCCCAATCGCCATCCGCTATGTCGACTCTTGAAGTACTACAGAATTTCCCATCCCAAAGGCAGGCTTCGTTATCAGCTATCGGTGGAGTTGACCCAAAGGATTCCGATCTTGTATCCTTCGATCATAAAGGATACGATCCTCAGTTACCGGCTCAACTAGCTTTCCTTATTCAAGTGAAAGCCCTCAACAAAACCGTTCATCGAACGATTATTGATGAGGGGGCATCAACATGTATTATGTCGATGAGTTGCTGGAAAAATTTAGGATCTCCAACCTTGTCGCGATCTTCGACAACATTAAAAGCATTTGATGGACGGTCGTATACCCCATATGGTATACTGAATAACTTGAAAGTTGAACTAGGAGGGAAAACAGTAGAAATAGATGTCGAAGTCATTGATGGGAACCTTGACTACAACATCCTACTGGGAAGACCATGGATCTATGCCATGGCAGCTGTCGTGTCGACCTATTTTAGAAAGATTGCATTCGCTTTCCAAGGAGGGATTACAATCGTCGACCAGCAAAACTTCCTCCCCAATGGTTCTCAAGTTACGGGAAGCATTCCAATGATCCATGGAAGCAACCATTCGCTTCAAAATATCGAAGTAGGCCTACTGAAAGACCCCACATTGATGGGAACTTTCGCGCTTCCACCTCCCATCTATATAGGGGAAGTAGCGTTGGTAGAAACCTACAACATGATATCTTCCACACGAAAGATTTCAGAAAACGATATTAACATGGATCATGAAATGGTTCTGCCCCCGAGCCCAATGGAGATATTGTAGCAATCAATGTTTCTAGCCTGGGAGGCGAACCCAAATCAGCGCTCCTCGTGCGTTTGGGTAGATAGGTCTAGAGAATATGGTACCCCATTAGATCCTTGGTCGCGAGTGCATGGAAGCGACGAAGGAATCATACAATCAATGTTGATTGAGGGGGCACCATGGAATGATAGCCACCATCGTTCCCTTCTTCCGGATTGTGAAGAAGATACTCGAGATGACCTTTATCATCCTTCAGTCTTTGAATTCCTATCAAATACTGTAAATACGGTGGATTCCGAGCGGAACCTATCCAATATTGAAGAGACTATAGCCATAAATATCTCGACCAAAACGGATGTTGTAGATAATATTTATGTTGGCAAATGTTGTTCACCTTCAGAACTGGAAATATATAACGCTCTCTTTCGCGAATTTAGAGATGTATTTGCTTGGTCATATGATGAAATGCCAGGCATCGACTTGAGTGTCGTTGAACATGAAATTAAGATGTATCCTGATGTCAAACCAGTAAGACAACGGCTTTGGCAGGTGCACCCCAAGAAAGCCGCTGCCATTAAGGCAGAAGTTGAAAAACTCCTCCATGCTGGTTTCATCTACCCGGTTCCTCTAACCGATTGGGTATCGAATATTGTCCCTGTTATGAAGAAACAAGGAACAATTAGAGTGTGCGTCGATTATAGGGATGTAAATCAAGCTTGTCCAAAAGACAACTACCCTACACCCTTCATCGACCAGATAATTGATGAATGCGTCGGATGTGAAATATTTTCATTTATGGATGGATTTTCCAGGTATAATCAAGTAAATATCCGCCCACAGGACCAGTCAAAGACTGCATTTATTTGTCCGTGGGGCACATTCGCATATCGAAAATTACCCTTTGGTTTAAAGAACGTTGGGGCGACGTTTCAGAGGGCAATGAATTATGCCTTCCATGACATCAAGAAAATCGTTCAACCATACCTCGACGACCTTCCGGCTCACTCGCGAAAGCGGACTGATCATCCGCAGCATTTAAGAGCGATATTTCTACGTTGCCGACACTACAAGATACGACTCAATCCACACAAATGTGTATTTTGCGTCAGTTCTGGTCGTTTACTTAGCTTTGTAGTCTCCAAGGACGGGATTCGTCTCGACCCCTGTAAGGTTCAGGCAATCATTAATTTGCCTCCACCTTCAAATTTGCTTCAAATTCAGAAACTCCAAGGAAAAGAAAACTTTCTGAGGAGGTTCATTCCAAATTACGCAGAACTTGCTAAAGGTTATACTCATCTTTTGAAAAAGGATGTACCTTTTGTCTGGGATCAGGTTGCGCAAGCTTCCTTTGATGCTCTAAAAGATTCTCTAGTAAAAGCATCATTAATGTATGCCCCGGACTATCAAAGAGATTTTAACCTGTATCTGGCTGCAGCGGATACGACCATTGCGATGGTTTTAGTTCAAGAAGTCGATGGAATTGAACATCCTATATATTATTTAAGTAAAAACTGAAATGATACAGAAAGCAAATATTCTTACGTTGAAAAGCTAGCACTTGCTGCTGTTCAAGCGATGCAAAGATTTCGACATTATGTCCTCTTTCGGAAGACTACCGTTTTATCAGATTGCAACCCCATGACTTATATACTGTCGCGACAGTTGCTGGGGGACAAATATTCAAAATGGATAGCAATCCTTCAAGAGTTTGATCTGGAATTTGTAAAATCCAAATCGAAGAAAGCTTTGGTTTTCACAGAATTATTATGCGATCTCCCATCGTCGTCCAACGATGAAACATCCCAAGAATCAATCGTGGACGAGAGTTTGTTTCTGATATCGACAAGCGATGAGTGGTATGGAGATATCATTGTTTATCTCCAAACCCAAAGATTTTGGCCAAACACCTCCCACTCAGAACAAAAACGTATTTGATACCAAGCAAAAGACTACATGATCGTCGGTGATACACTTTACCGTCGCGGTGTTGATACGCTTCTGAGAAAGTGCCTCACCCATGAGGAAGCCGAAAAAGCCCTGAATGAGTGTCATTCAGGCGCCTGTGGGGGGCATCAATCTGGATATGCTACAACACAAAAAATCTTACGAGCAGGATACTTCTGGCCAACCATGTTCAAAGATTGCATAACCGCAGTCAGAAGTTGCCATGCTTGTCAGATTTTTGATAGCAAAACCAGAAGACCTCCCGCTCTGCTACAGCCGATAGTAGTTGTGGGGCCTTTCGCCAAATGGGGCATCGATTTCATGACATGTAACCCCACCTCGACCGGGGGGCATGGGTATATTATAGTCGCAGTTGACTATTTTACCAAATGGGCCGAGGCGATGCCTACATTAGATAATACTGGTGAAACAGCTGCCCTATTCTTTTTCAATCATGTAGTCGCCAGATTCGGCGTACCACAGGCCATAGTTACAGATCATGGATCGCATTTTCGCAATCACATGATGGTCGAATTAGCTGCCAAACTAGGGTTGTCTCACGACAGCTCTACCCCATATTATCCGCAAGCTAACGGACAAGTTGAAGCAATCAACAAAGTCCTGAAGCGCATGCTGCAAAGGATGATTGGGGTTCACAAAAGAAGATGGCACCTAATCCTGTACTCAGCTTTGTGGGCCTAACGAACATCGGTAAGAAATGCAACTGGGTTCACACCTTTCCAACTGGTGTATGGCCTGGAAGCAATCCTACCAATCCAGTGTGAAATCTCGTCTCTTAAACTCGCAATTGATCTCCTCCCCGGAACTTCGGAAGAAGAGGCTCGTTTCTTGGAGTTAATCCAATTGGATGAAACCCGTCATGATGCCGCATTGGCTAACGAAGCCCATAAGAAGCGAGTCAAGGTGCAGTTCGACAAAAACGTCAAACCCCGTGTCTTCTCAGAAGGTGATTTGGTCTTGCTTTACGACCAAGAATCCAATAAATTGGGAGCTGGTAAATTTAAGTCTTTATGGATGGGCCCCTATATTGTTAAAAGGGTATTAGCAAAAGGAGCCTACGAGTTAATGGATTATGACGGAATTCCACTGGCGCAACCTTGTAACGGGTTGTACCTCAAGCATTACTATGCCTAATAGTAACCTATATGCTTTTGTTACATTTTTGTTTTCACTAAAGTATTTATTTTGGTTAAGTAATCCACTTTTTACATTTATTGCAGATGTCAAATCCATTGGAACCGTGTGTTGGATATGCCGACGGAGCGAGTCGTAGTTCGTGTTATCACAAAATCATGCCCCTGATAGGCTTTTGATCAGGAAGACTTTGAGTAACTATTTCAAACCAAACTTTTGGCTGAGGCTTAGCCTCCTCAGCCTGAGAGGGCTCTCTCAAAGGGTTAAAGATTTTGATTAAAGAATAAGATAGATGGCTAACTCTATAGTTTGTGATTGTATATGTTTATAGGTTGAAAGATGAAGGTTGGCTACCATTGGGCTATGGAGTCAAAGTATGTTCAGTACCACAACAAGATCAGCTTTAACATGAAGTCAGGGCATAGAGAGTTTTTATACATCAACAAAACAAAGATACAATGCAAGGAAACACAGTTTATAAATACATGAAGGAAGTTAGAGCATCATTGATGAATTCTAAGTAACATGTATTCATACCACTGCAAGTAAGTGAAAGAGGAAAGCCATGAGACAATAGGACATTAAAAACCCTCTTTGAATCCTGAGTAGTGAAGCCAAAACATTCTACCTAGCATGGAAGTCAAGGCATTATAGAGTTCAAGTGCAGAAATGCAAATATAAAACAGTGAAACACAATTAGTTTATCTATGAAGGAAGTCAGAGCATCATTGATGAATTCTGAGTATCATAAGTAAACCTCACTGCAATGTAAGTATTGGAAGATGCCATCAAAACAAAAACATACAAGAACTCTTCATGAATCTTGAGTTGTCTAAGTAGAAATTCTGCATTAGGTTAAAAATATACACAGTCTGCACATAGAGCAGCAATTGAGCCAAAAAGTCTCCAACCCTTTTCTAATTCGACCTCTTGCTCTATATAAAGCATTTACAATTAGGATTCCATCATCCCTCCTCAAGATAATTCGAATTTTCCATCAGTGACACCTATTCTAACCATAAAACAAACCATTAAATGTATTTGACACCTAACTAGTAGTCCTAGAGACCTAATACAACTAGGAGTGTAACTCCTTATTATGATTACAACAAACTTATCTAAACATTTAAAGCATTATTTGACACCTAATACTCCATGAGGTCGAATTTGATGAAGCCTCCCACGTGGTCACCCAACTGCTGATGAGAAACCCTAGAATTTAGGGAACATGTTTCCCTGTTTTTAGGGTTAGATCCTTGAAAATTGCAGAGCCTTTATCTCTTCATCCATGACACATTTTACGAAAATGAAGGAGGTTTTTGTAGCCCATGATGTCTACAACAAAAACCTCTCCTGGTTTTTTAAATATTTCTCCAGCTGTCCAGAACCTGTCCTTGAAAAACACGTGGCAAACAGGGAAAAATCCGTTTTCTGAAATTAGGGTCTCAATGAAAGCTTCTTATCTCCCAACTGAAAACACATAAGAATAAAGTGAGATAGGCTATTGTATCTGGACATGTTATGAAGAGAAACCTCCTTCATAATTCCAAGATAGCCTTTCATGTGACCAGAAACGGATTTTGAAAAACACTACTAAAACCAGTAGACAAAGCTTGACTTTCTACAGTTTCATAGCGCAAGTTTAACCATAAATTACTCCCACCTCAGAACGAATTTGAAGAAACGGAAAGAGGTTTTTGTAGTGGAGCATGTTAGGAAGAAAAGCCTCTTTCAGTTTGCAAAATTAAGTTCTCAGCGGCTCAGGAAAGCTTTTATAAATTGACTAGTAAAAGCAGAAAACAGAGTTTCTTCAGCTGAAACAGGCTGCTACAGGGGTTTCGCAGCGCGCTGCGAAAACACTGATTTCGTAGCGCAAAACAGGATTTTTACACTGTCTGCGCTACGAAAACGTGGATTTGTAGCTAGTTTCAAAATTTCTCCTTATCCTCCTCAAAGCTCTGTCTTTCTTCTTGACTGCTGGCTGCCTTGTTTCTGTCATTCTTGTACATTGGTGATGGTTGTACTGATGATGATATTTTCCTTTCTTTTGACATTTTCTCCTTTGAAATTTCTTTAGACAAAACAACTTGGAAGAAAATACCTTGCTTAATTGAGGAGCTGCCTTGCTTGAATTTGATGAAGATTTCTGCTCTCCTTTTCCTTTGAAATATTTTCAGTGATAACAGTGGCTCCACTTGGGATAGTGTGCCCTTGTGGTACACTAAGAACCTGCAGTTCCAGTGCCTTATCCTCTTATCATGAACAAAAATTTATTTGACAAACATCTTCTTTAAGTTCCTTGGGCCTTCACCTCTGGCTTAAGCTTGATGATCACTGTAGGAGAAAGAAGTATATATCTACTGAAAAATAAAAATGCTCAGTCACCTTGAGCTTATTTGCATTTTCCTACCTACCTACCCTATCAGCTGCAAGCTCCACTTGTAGCTCAAGCAACATGATATTTCCAATAAAGCCAATCAATTGTCTTCTCTGATATTGGAGGCTCTTGACTGCATTCAACCTCAAAATAACCATGGTAGTGAGATGACCACATCAACTCATAATATACTTGATCTTCATAATGCAAATGAAAACAAAAGACCGGAGTACAAAGCTTGTCCATATATTCACTTACAGGGTCCAAGAAGACATGGTTATGTTGATGATCATCATAACATTCTACATCTCTGGACAACTGATTCTCAACCACACAAGGTTCTTTTGATATGCTATCCAACTGCTTTTCTGAATGATTGTCATAAAAAATATAATTTTCCTCACTATTATGATCGTTATTTGAAGTAAGCTGCTGCAAGGAATTACAAAATTGAGCAAGTTTTTCCTCTGCCTGAGGGTCATAGGAAATTTCCTCCAATATTTCTTCTTTCTGGGTGCAATCAATTTCATCTTCATCATGATCTGAAGCCTGACCAATCTGCTGCATCTCTACATCAATATCAAAGGATGAAACATGGGTTTCACAACTAAACCCCCGCTGATCTTCATGCTGTGTTTCATGGGATGTTATATCTTCTCCTTGGTGCTGGAATGCATTGTTATGAAGAGCCTCTAAAATTTATTCATCCATAAACTCATCATCATCATAACAATCCTCCAAGCACTGAATGAGATTTAAAGAATGTCTACAACAATCTTTGAGCAACAATAAGGAAGGATGACACTCTTTATACATGTCATAGAACACATCATGAAAACTAGCAAGCGAATAGATTGAACCATTTTCCAGACCTTTATACCAAGACCATGCTTTTCCTTCTAAAGTGGCCATAAACATCCTCATGAGACAATCCTCAGGGAAATGAACCTTAAGACTGCGTACATGCATATGAAACCTAACCAAATGAAGAGCAGCATCATCTTTCTTTTCATCTTTGAATATTGGAAGATCCTCTAACCAATCAACCTCCGGCATAGGATTTGGAAAACCAGGGATATGAGACTGATCCATAGGAGCATACCTGGCATTCATTCTTGCAGTAGAATCCATCTTGAAACTTCATCAAGCTACTGATCTTCTAGCAGTGGAGTCACCTTCTAATTTGTTATTTGATGTGTGGAGTCGCCAAGGTAGTTTGCAGCCTCAAAAAGATGTCTGAGCTCCTGCTACCTTCAGAAGTTCAACCATTGATTTCGGGAATGAATAATCTTCAGACTCCCGGCAGATGCACCAAAATGTTATCACAAAATCATGCCCCTGATAGGCTTTTGATCAGGAAGACTTTGAGTAACTATTTCAAACCAAACTTTTGGCTGAGGCTTAGCCTCCTCAGCCTGAGAGGGCTCTCTCAAAGGGTTAAAGATTTTGATTAAAGAATAAGATAGATGGCTAACTCTATAGTTTGTGATTGTATATGTTTATAGGTTGAAAGATGAAGGTTGGCTACCATTGGGCTATGGAGTCAAAGTATGTTCAGTACCACAGCAAGATCAGCTTTAACATGAAGTCAGGGCATAGAGAGTTTTTATACATCAACAAAACAAAGATACAATGCAAGGAAACACAGTTTATAAATACATGAAGGAAGTTAGAGCATCATTGATGAATTCTAAGTAACATGTATTCATACCACTGCAAGTAAGTGAAAGAGGAAAGCCATGAGACAATAGGACATTAAAAACCCTCTTTGAATCCTGAGTAGTGAAGCCAAAACATTCTACCTAGCATGGAAGTCAAGGCATTATAGAGTTCAAGTGCAGAAATGCAAATATAAAACAGTGAAACACAATTAGTTTATCTATGAAGGAAGTCAGAGCATCATTGATGAATTCTGAGTATCATAAGTAAACCTCACTGCAATGTAAGTATTGGAAGATGCCATCAAAACAAAAACATACAAGAACTCTTCATGAATCTTGAGTTGTCTAAGTAGAAATTCTGCATTAGGTTAAAAATATACACAGTCTGCACATAGAGCAGCAATTGAGCCAAAAAGTCTCCAACCCTTTGCTAATTCGACCTCTTGATCTATATAAAGCATTTACAATTAGGATTCCATCATCCCTCCTCAAGAGAATTCGAATTTGCCATCAGTGACACCTATTCTAACCATAAAACAAACCATTAAATGTATTTGACACCTAACTAGTAGTCCTAGAGACCTAATACAACTAGGAGTGTAACTCCTTATTATGATTACAACAAACTTATCTAAACATTTAAAGCATTCTTTGACACCTAATACTCCATGAGGTCGAATTTGATGAAGCCTCCCACGTGGTCACCCAACTGCTGATGAGAAACCCTAGAATTTAGGGAACATGTTTCCCTGTTTTTAGGGTTAGATCCTTGAAAATTGCAGAGCCTTTATCTCTTCATCCATGACACATTTTACGAAACTGAAGGAGGTTTTTGTAGCCCATGATGTCTACAACAAAACCCTCTCCTGGTTTTTAAAAATATTTCTCCAGCTGTCCAGAACCTGTCCTTGAAAAACACGTGGCAAACAGGGAAAAATCCGTTTTCTGAAATTAGGGTCTCAATGAAAGCTTCTTATCTCCCAACTGAAAACACATACGAATAAAGTGAGATAGGTTATTGTATCTAGACATGTTATGAAGAGAAACCTCCTTCATAATTCCAAGATAGCCTTTCATGTGACCAGAAAATGATTTTGAAAAACACTACTAAAACCAGTAGACAAAGCTTGACTTTCTGCAGTTTCGTAGCGCAAGTTTAACCATAAATTACTCCCACCTCAGAACGAATTTGAAGAAACGGAAAGAGGTTTTTGTAGTGCAGCATGTTAGGAAGAAAAGCCTCTTTCAGTTTGCAAAATTAAGTTCTCAGCTGCTCAGGAAAGCTTTTAGAAATTGACTAGTAAAAGCAGAAAACAGAGTTTCTTCAGCTGAAACAGGCTGCTACAGGGGTTTCGCAGCGCGCTGCGAAAACACTGATTTCGTAGCGCAAAACAATATTTTTACACTGTCTGCACTACGAAAACGTGGATTCGTAGCTAGTTTCAAAATTTCTCCTTATCCTCCTCAAAGCTCTGTCTTTCTTCTTGACTGTTGGCTGCCTTGTTTCTGTCATTCTTGTACATTGGTGATGGTTGTACTGATGATGATATTTTCCTTTCTTTTGACATTTTCTCCTTTGAAATTTCTTTAGACAAAACAACTTGGAAGAAAATACCTTGCTTAATTGAGGAGCTGCCTTGCTTGAATTTGATGAAGATTTCTGCTCTCCTTTTCCTTTGAAATATTTTCAGTGATAACAGTTCGCGGAACCTATCCTCCGCAGCCTCGGCCATTTTTGATCCAAGTGGCGAGTTAGTGAGTTTCAGAGGGATATGTATTGGTCAATCAACGAATAACATCGCTGAGTATAGCGCGTTGATAGAACTGCTCTCTGATGCCATCACCCATGGCATACGCCGACTAATCGTCAGGATAGATTCACAACTCGTAATACTGCAACTCACTGGTATCTATGCTGTTCGAAATCCAGCTATTTATCGCAAGTTCCTAAGGGTTAAGATTTTGGAAAGACAGTTTGATCTTATTCAATATCAACACATTTCCAGAAACTTAAACACATTAACCGACTCATTAGCGAACTATGTGTTAGATAGACATTTGCAAAATTGATAAAAAGAGAAGCATCATCAATGTTTCGCATATGGATCACATAAAACCAAAATAAAACTCCGAAAATCAAAAATATATATAGCTGTTTATGGTTTACATATAATGTTCTGTAACCAAGACAAAATCGATCATATGACCCAAAACTCAAAATGCTAGGGGGCACCCTAGTCTAATGATGCTCGTGATAACAAGTCACGGCCTGTGCGATCATGCGCAAGAGATGAGTCCATCGTCTGGGCACACCAGTAGTATGCCGCTGTAGCTGCAACGGCAACTCGTCGATCCTCACATCTGGAATACCGAGAGTAAGGCTCTCAACCTACTCCTGCACAGCTGAAAGAGTCTCAGCCACATCGAGATCGCGAAGAATAACTCTCCCGGCAGCCTCCCCTGCTGGGGCGACAGCTGGCACTCTTGGGCGGGCTACTAGACCGACAGGACCAACATCTGCATGTACACATGAGTTTGATTAAAGTCTTGATAGAATAAAGCACAAGAACATTATAAACAAAAACAATAAACAGTGATATGGTCGGAGATTTTATCAATAGCACCCCACTACTCGCCAGCCGGCAGTACTAAATCCGGATCACCCTGGAAATCCATGCCAACATATGGGTACTCGGCATAAAACATCTCCTGGCGATCGAACCACCTGAAGAAGGTATCAGAGAAGGAAATCTGAGACTGGCCTGCATGTCGAGACATGTGAACAACCCATCTCTGCATGCGTGGTTCGGTAGGAGAAGGTAAGTCAAGTGCAATGTACTGAGGCTGCATCAGTGGTATCCTCTCCAAGGCAAAGGCGGTCAAAATATAACCAAACCCAAAGTTCTTCAATCTTTCGGTCTTTACCTTGGTCAACTGTTCTTTCATCACCAGAAGTACTGCATCACACCAGTTGAACAATTTCGGTTGGAGGCATTCCAAGGCATGCTGCATATAGGACCTGTTGGCTACATGAAGTGACGTGCTACTGGCCATCCTACCAAAAGTAAACAAGATAGCCCTGAGGGGCCTGTCGGTGACATCACGGATAACGATCTTGCCATCTTTACTCGGCTGAGATCATTCCCTACAATACTGGCGGACATAATCTCTAACAGAATCGCTCCCCCGGACCGAACCTGACAAAGAGATGGGGGCACCTTGCCTCGACAAACCAGTCAAGAAGTAGATGTCCACTGCTGTCAAGGGGATGGAATTGCCCCTAATCTGAAAAACTTGGTGGTCGGGATCCCAAGCATCAAGCAAATACTGCAGTAGACTGATCTGCTGTCGCATGCTAGAGATGCGGAAGAACTTTAACAAACCACAGTTCCTCAGCGCGTTCACCGTAACCGGATCATGTAGGGCAATCATGTCCTCTTCTTCATGCTCTCGTTCTCGCCATGTAAGGGTGATTTTGCTCAAGGATCCCTGCAAAACAAACAAGAGAAGGAGTGAGATCCTGATTTTGATGCAAAACAGGCAAAATTTTCATCAAAAATTGTACAACAAATTCCTCTTTTTCGCCCAACGCACCTACAGAAGTGGATCACCTGCATTGAAAGTCAAACTGCCTTCAGACTGTTTGACATTCAGCGCAGGTTTCACTAGGCAGAGGGTGCGTTGATCAAAAAACAAGCTCATGAAACCCCAGGTGCTCAGAAAATCAGGAAAACAGGCACAGAATGCAAAAAGGAAACCATGAAAAGAAAGAGCTAGGGCATGGCTCCTACCTGGTCCAGACGGCACCGAGAATCGTCCACAGAATCTCCCGAAATCAGCTGGTGAAAATCGAAGAGGAAGAGGCACCTCCAAAGCTCCAACAAACCAAATGCAAATGAAATGGTAAAATGAGAGGTAAAAACACCTTTTAATTGCTTTTCACATAGTTCAAAGTAAAATAATTGTTTTTTTAATCTCATTTTCAAGCAAATATTGTTTATTTCTAACTCGTTTGATGGAGCAGTCGAAGATACAGTACTATCTATTGAAAAGAACAAAGCTATTTATGGTAAAAATCACAAACAAGACCATATTCGAGCAGTTTTAGCACACAGTTCATGCTCGTTAAAAAAAAAAACGCAAGATCCGAGCAGTTTTAGCACATAGTTCATGCTCGTTAAAAGATAAACATAAGATCGAGCAGATGTTTAAGCTCGTTAAAAAATGAACTATTCCGGTAGATAACTGCGATGAACATAATATAAATCAGCCATTAAAGCCTTGGTCGTGTTTGCCCATCACCTCCACTTTTTCATTGGCTGATCATTCACTTCCATATGATTGTTTACCCATTTTGAGGAACAGCTGCGAAGAGCGATTTCACTAGCCATCCTTGTGACACTGCCGTGATTTGGAAATTCCAATCCTTCCCTAGAATCAGCTGCTACCCCTGTTTATCACTCGTTCCTCGAAAGACGAGTCTTCTTTAAGCTCTTTTCATTTGACTCGTAAAATATGAAAAGGTTTCCGAGTTTTGGCCTTCCAGCTCGTTAAAGTGACCGGAAGAGCTATCCCTCCTCTAGATTTTAATCTTTTTGGACCTGAGGGATTATTGCACAAAAAGATCGAGCGCTTGTTTTATTCGGCTCGTTAAAAAATATCGAAAATTCATCCCTTCTGTATTGTTTTATACTTTTTCGGACTTAAGGGATTAGATGACGAAAAAGGACCTTTGGAGTTAACTTTATGTACCTTTTCAGACTCTCTAAAAATGAAAAGGACCGAGTTATCCTTGTCGTTAGACTCGTTAAATGCATTAAATAGCGACAAACTTGTCTTTAGACGAGAACGAGTTTCCCTATCGCTAGGCTCATTAAAACATAGCGATGGGCTTGCCCGAAGGGCAGGTTATAGAACAAGCATATGTTATCCTCCTCAAGCTTGACAAAAATAAAGAGGTACTGGTCAGCAATGACTGGGGAAAAATTGGGAGAAACTAAAGAAAACTTTGATGGTAGCAAGTCGCTCTTGAACATGACACTTCTCCTCCATACCATAATCGAGTTGGGTTGTTTCATTCACCGGTCACATCACCATGGTCTCGCCATACCATCCATATTTGAGGTAATGCTACCGATCCATCACATCAGTGTCGCCATATGTTCAAGAGAAGTCATTCAGAGAAGTCACCCGTGTCCCATCCACTACCATACATTATACTCTTTCATGACCGCCGCCCTGAATCATATATCACCAGATCGTTTTCACCTCCATCAAAATCATTAGCTCCTTTCCGTGTCATTGATGTGGGATTCATTAAGGCCCTCCTTTGATGGATCGCTTCTTGTCGACATCAGCTCATTATCCAAGAAGTTGATCTAGGAACACCCCCCTCAGTACTTTGAAGCTTGCATGCCTTAATGGCAAGTTTCTCACTTCCGGCGACAGGTATACATCAATGACCTTCGACCGAAAGATTTTGCGTGGTGTTCGACGCCAAGTCCTCTATTCACACCACGTGAATTGTACTACAGTACCTTGAGGGTCATCATCATTATCGGTGATTCCTCTCGCGCTTGTTAACAGTTTACATCATTGACTGGTAATCAAGCGATGTCTTTCCATGTTCGACTTCAGAGAAATTCTCACATGGATCGACTTGTACTTAGAGTGAAGATCGAACGAGATTGAAGACCCCGGATCTAGTTTCATCCATCCAGGCTGCGACATATATATTCAGGAAATAAAGACATTGACATGTACAACATTGCAGCAGATAATCATCCTACCAAAAGGATGATGATTTCATCAAAATCATCAGTCTATCATCAGACGATTGTCTGTTCTATGTACAAAAAAATGAATTTATAAAGTTGAGCATGGGAATGCCCGCTTCAACTAGATCATGAAAAAAGTATGAAAATAATGTATTGTATTGTATTGTATTACAGGTCTCCTCCCAGCAATGAATGAACTTCGGATCCTCCTAATAAAGCATTTCACCCGATAAACAGCCTCATACTTTAGGGGGCAACTGTTATAGACATTTTTGTGCCTTACAGCAATAAGCATGAAATGTCCATAATCCAAGGGATCCAAAGTCCCTAAACATGTTGTTCCTACCCCTAGAGGAACAAGGCCAGCAAACTACAACAATTCACAAAAGTTCTCCACCAGAAACTGCTCAAAAACAAGTCAATTCAAGATCAATTCAGAAGCTCCACTAGTTGCCTGCGTTGAAATGCAGAGGTTACACTGGCCAATTGCATTGCAACGCAGGTAGAAGCACTACTAGGGTGCGCTGAGCAGAAAGTGACAAATGTCAGGGTTCTTGTGAAAGGTGTCAAAGACTGTGGAAGCTTCCAAAAGATTCCTCCATGACACTTGCCTTGATGAGTTCGACTAAGTGATGAGTAAGAGGCTCTTAGCCTCCAAGTGGAAGTAAGAACTGACAGAGAAAGAGGACACTAGTCAGGTCACAAGCTGACTCATCTTCACTCTAAACATCTATATATAGATCTCTTCTCCATGGGATCTAGAGGCTGGAATTTTGTTATTGCAAAGAATTGTTGTTGGTTTGGGACTGGAATCATTGGGTGCTTAATGCTTTGAAGGGAGGCGAAGATAGGAATTTCATTTGCTGGGAAGGAGATGCTGGATTGGACCTCTATGGGTTGTATCTCTTCCTGAACCTTGTTATTCATCAATAAAGTTATCTTGGTTTCTCCTATATAATGATGTATCTTTGATGTATGGTTGTATTATTGTATTTAGTTCATTTCTAATCCTGAACTAGTTATGAATGTGAATATCTGTCTTTGAGTAGTGTTCTTCTCTTGTCACAAGTAGTTGTTCTCTTGTGATCTTGCAGGAGCCTGTTGAAGCTGGGCGAGCGAGAAAGCAAGTAGTTGTTCTCTTGTGGTCTTGTATGAACCCGTTGAAGCTAGGCGAGCAAGAAGACAAGTAGCTGTGAACACCCAAAGAGAAGAGAGATCAGATCGAGGGACAAACGGAAGACACCGGTAAGTCTATTTATCTCTCTTCTTTCACATTTCATAAAGGAAGAAACCAGAATAGCTGTCCTTGTTTGTTGCTAAGGCACTGTCACACCTTAGGTGGATAGGATCGTCCTGCATAGGCATTTTTCCCCACAACAATCCCCTAATAGGAGGTAGCAAGGGGCCTGCTGGCATATGCGTCTTCGATCGTCAAGTGTAAGCTGAGGTCACTTTTGAGTTCGTAAAAAGAGGAGGATGTCACCATACAAGGAGTCATCTATGGACACCATAAATAGATGTTCATCAGGGAGGACCTTGTTAACAGGGGAGCCTTGGGTCTTTGTTGGGAGGTCCATGATGAATTCAATAAGAATGAGTGATTTTTTGCTCTTGGGGGTGTTAAACTAAAGGTAAAACTCTTGTAGGATAACCATCCACCTAGCATATTTGTGGTTCATCATATGATGAGTGAGAAGGTACCTCATTGGGTTGATGGTTGCTATCATAGTCATGGTTTGAACGATTATATAGTATTGAAGTTTTTTTACAGAATGTATGAGGGCTAAGGTTGTTTTTTCTTCAAGTTCAAACTTCAATGTAGGCCCATATAAGTTATTTCTAAGGTAATAAATTACATGCTCCTTATTTTTTCATCCATCTTAGACTAATACCCCATCAATGGCTACTTTTATTTCATATAGGTACATGGTATAGTCTTTTCTATGATCAGGGGAGCTAATAAAAAGATCTTGAGATAATGTATCTTTCAAAACGTTGAATGATTTTTGGTCTTGATCATCCCATTGGAAGGGGATATATTAACAAAGGAGGTGTAGGAAACCTTCCACGCAAGTGGTGTAATTGGGTACAAAGCAGCGTAAGAAGTTGGCCTTACCATGTAAGCTTTGTAATTTCTTTAAGGGTTTTGGTGGAGGTACCTCTTTAATTTCTTGGACCTTAAGCGGGTCCACTCGGATCCCTTGCTGGGAAATGATGAAACTAAGAAGTCTTCCAGCGTTGACACAAAATATACACTTGAGGGGGGTTCAAGTGTAGGTTATACTGCCAACATCTCTGAAACACTAGGCAGAGATCCTCTAAATGGTTGGCACGTTTTTTGGAACGCACTGTGAGATCATCCAGATATGCAAGGATGAGATGATATAGGTCATGGAAGATGTAGTTCATGGACCACTAGAAAGTGGTGCCAACATTTTTAAGACCAAAAGGTATGAATGTGTATGTAAATGTCCCCCAAGGGGTGGTGAATGTCATTTTGTACTAATCCGTGTGACGAATTTGAATATGGTTGTACCCTGAGAATCCATCCATTAATGATAAGGCCTCATGATTGGCACAAGCATCGATGAATGGTGTTGGGTAATTATCTTTAGGGCATGCTTTGTTTAGATCCTTAAAATCAATAAAAACATGAATGGTTCCCTGTTTCTTTATGATGGGTATAGGGTTGAAACCCAAGACGTGTAAGCAATTGGGTAGATAAATCTAGCTTTTTGAAGTTTATCAATTTCTTGTTTAATTGTTGCTGCCTTTGATGGATGCAATTGACGTTTTTTTTGTCGGACGGGGTGGGCATCCGACCATGTGTTAATGTGATGTTCCACTATGGTGGGACTAAGGCCTAGCATCTCAAAGTAGTCCCACGAAAAAATATCTCTATATTCTTGGAACAGGGAAGTATTTGTGATTTTTTCCTTAGGAGAGTATGTTGCACCCATGGAGATCTATTCAATTTTGTCAGTTTTTTTTGAAATATTCACCTTTATTATAGGTGAAATATTGGACATGTTCCCTTCCTAAAATGCATCTGGTGCTGGGATGGGATTTTTGAACCAGTCTACTTTTCCTAGTGGGAGAAACTCTTTTGATTCAACGACATAGATGTCATGGGTTTGTGCATTGTTGGGAACAAATTCTTTTTCAGGTAGAAAAAATGACTAATGGTGCATAACATCCCAAGCTTATTAAGGTTTTTCATGGATTCGAGAATATCTTCATCTAAATGAAAAATATTATCCAGAGTTGACTTGGGGTTTGCTAGGTCTTGAAAATGAGATGTGGTCTTGGTTGTGTTGGTGGATAAGAAAAAATATGATTCGTCACTTGGGGCCGTAGAACCCAAAGAAGTTTATAAACTGCAGATTGGGTGGTTTTGCACCATTGGAGTTGGTACCACTGTTGGGGTGGGATTTTTGGTCTAGACACCAAAACATGATGAGCAGACAATTCAGATCATGGTTCCTATGGATGAGGAAATAAATCTTATATGGTTTTGTGTGTCATCTACATTGGGTGGCGATAGAATCTCAGTTATGGGTGATTGCGATTGTCTGGGAGGAATCTCTTACGCGTTGGTGTACAAGGGGAAAGAATGGATTCTTCCAAAGGATGTTGTTTTTGAATTCTAAGATGTCAAAATGTATGTAACATGAGGCATGCCTCATTGCTATGAGTAGTATCAGTACAGATTCTACATCCTTGCCTCATAGTATGGGGCATTGATGCCTAGCTACCTTATGGAAAGTATGATCTATATTGGTGGCGATGAGGGGGAATAAGATGACATGCACCCTTCTTTGTTGTTGGTTGTCGTTTCTCTTCTCCTCAAACATACATAGAATAGACCTAGATGCTTCATTCTTGGTGGGTGGCGAATGATGTGGTGGTTTGGTCTCTACTCTAGCCAAATCTGAATTCTCCATGATAAAGCCCCTGATGAATCCTAACAATGGATGGAATCAAGAAATATGGGGAAAGTGTTGCACGTGATGGTTGGTGACACATATTTGGCAAGTGTGACACTTGTACCTTGATCTTGTTAGTTGGATGATGTGGCGAACTGGATATAATTAGTTGAATGTCCATAACTTAGGGCATTTGTTGATTAAATGTTCTAATGCGTCACAAAGAGCACAAGTATGTGACGGTGTGGTATGTGTCTGTTGAGATCGCCTTATATCATGGGTGGAGGTTGATGGGCCTGTCCAGGGAGAGAAGCAAGAAGCTTCTTCTCTTACGATGTAAAAAATAGTTCTGGAACCATCCTCTGTGGAGAGTAATGGGGAATTGGATTAGATGAGCGCCACTAACATATCCCAGTATCAAGGAACTTTGGGGTAATGATGGGTATAATGCCTGTACTCTGCGTAGATAGCACATGTGTGATTGGTACGTAATGCTTTAAGATGAGTGCATGTGTTCTTATTCTCGATAGGGGTTGGAGGGTTTACATGCTCTTTTGGAGCATGTAGCAAAGCTTTATTCTCTTTTAATTTAGGGCACTTATTGGTGGGGTTCCCTATGGTTTCACATAAGGTGCAGGGTTGAGGGACCCTAGAGGAACCTATTGTTTGGGGCTTTTGCCTTTTTATATTTTTTATTATCCTTTGGTTTTGCCTCAGCTGGTGTTGGTACCGACACTGCTTGTGGCATAGGCACTACTTGGGTATGCGACATATGGGTTGTCATATTGTCCTCAGGAGGAATAGGGACTACCCCAGTTGTAATGTAACTTGTGCTAGATGGCATGGCCCTAGGGGCCAAATACCAGACTGGTATTGCGAGGGCTGTCTTAGGCAAGGTGAGTGTCGCGATGACTTAGTGTGAGACAAAACCCAGTGGTGGATATAAGAAGGATGTATTGGTGATAGAGTTGGGCAAGAGATTTGGGTTGGTAACAATGTCATTGTTATCATCCAAAATTGGTTCTTGCTTTTGGGTGGTGTTTGATGAAGTCATCATGCACACCGGTGCTCCAGTATTTGGGACAAGCTCTTGTCTTATGAGAGGGCCTCCTGGGAATGTTCCTAGGAGAGCTGATGGCTTAAACTGGCCCAAACTAAGCTCAGTGTAAGTAGTGATCACCACACGAGAGGATGAGACTAAGGGAAACATGTCATCTGGTATGGGTAAGTTTGTTTTCTCATAGTATGTGAGTTGATAAATTGTATTGATATTTCCCTCATGGGGGAACATCATTACTCTAAACACCAATGAGGCGACTTCAAGAATTTCGTACATATAGCTTCAACCTAGTAGGATGTTGTAATCCAATTGGGTGTCTACTACTTCAATGTCTATTAACACAGTTTTTCCAACCAACTTAACTGGCACGCTAGGGTATAAATCGATGGGGGCTGAAGGCCATCTATCATATGCTCTGATATGCCTTTTTTCAGCCCAAACAGATTTGGACATGATACATGTGCAAGCCCCTTCATCGATGATGTAATGATGGATGTCCAAATCTGTTTGTAATCCCTTTTTTTAGCCGTCTATCATATGCTCTGACATGATACATGTGGAAGCCCATTCATCGACAATGCAATGATGGATGTTGATATTTTGGACTGAGACAGGGATTTGGAAAGCGATGGTAGAGGGTAGCCATGAAGTAGTTGTGTCCAAGTCAAATACCATTAGGTAGTAATCAGATGGGTCGATTGCACCTAAAGCGAAAATAAGGCTTTCCGCTAGGTTAGGAATGTTTGTAGGAGTTCTAGCACTGACATAGTTGATGGTGATTGTGCTAAGTTATTGACTATGTTGTAGCTATGAGCTGCTTTCGAGTTATGTCATGTGCGTCATAAGGGTCCTTTGACCATTTTAGGCATGGCTTCTACAGAAGGTAGAGGGATGGTCAATGATCTTGTAGGTATTGTCGTAGACAAGGTGGACGGATTGGGCTCTTCGGAAGCTTCATAACTTTGATTCCTTGTTTTCAAAAGGATATCTTCCCCTGTCATGAAAATATCATGATTTGGAGTTTTATGGAGGTTCCCTCCAAATGTATGAGTTTAGGGATTTTGTTGTTGGGTGTTAATGACTCCCGTTGGCTTAGTAGGGCCTAACCCAGGTTCAAAGGTAATTTAGCCAAGCAAATCCCGGTACTACTGGCCCTTTCGGCAATATTCCATGGAGTACAGACTGAGGTCTCACCCGAAGTAGTATGGGAGGGTGTTAGAACTAGGTTTCCGCACCCTAGGGATGTTTGATGGGCTTTTGGAGGTTCGTGGTATATCATGTCGCTACGCGCACTTGTGATCCCTTCGCGACCTACAGTGTGGCTTCTGCACAACCCTACTCGGGGCGCGGCCTGTATAATACCCAAAATCCTTGATAATTAACCGATTACTTAACTCGTGTGTATAAGACTTATGGTTATTACAGCATATTCATCAATTATACTAGTGCATGCAATACATAAATGAATACAAACATAAAGAGGATAATGCATGGCAAATACGCAGGAATAGAAATGAACTTCTCTTTTAATAATCTTCAATCTTGCTTACAACCTCAACACCACCCTGCGCACTCAACTGCAGGGGTTCGCGCACTCAATTGTAGACTTTACTAGGCCTTTGCACGCTCAGCTGCAGAGCCTCTTCCTACTACTACAACCTAAGACACTTATAATTCTACTCTAAACTTGAACCATTCTTGCACTACTCATCTATTGGATTCCTCTCCATTTACAACTTAGAGCCTCACTCTATTTATACAATCCCACGGTCCGCAGACCATAGGTAGGCCAACTTTACACTAATTTACAATATATTGTTTAGGGCGGACAACTCTATGACTCAATTGTACACTTCGAACTCCGCACCCACAATTCGCAGAGTTTTACAACATATTTGACCAAAACTTACTGTGTGGGGATTCCATGCCTAACAGGCCCCCAACACGATCATCGTGAATCGGCCCGAGTCACTCTGCTGGTGCAGAAATCTTCGCACAGAGCCCCTCCAACCATTCCTTCACTTCCCGAAGGTTCGTGGCACACCGATCTATGGTCTACTGGATTTTCTCCACTCTCTCGGCTGAAGTCTTGCTGTCAAGGGAAACTCCCTATCTTAAGGCATGCATCGCCTTCATCTTTGTGATCTTTCCTTTGATGTCTGTAGTTATGAGGAAGGCCTCATCAATCCAAGGCTAGACGCGGGCTTTAAGGACTGCCTCTTTCTGCCGCGTGACATCCACCTGTTCCTTCAATGCCTTTTCCTATTGTAGCTTCACAAGCCACTGGTTCAGGACAACTATCTACGCCATTCTGCACACACTATCATACTGCACCTAAAGCTCCTATGCCTCCATTTCTAGGCGTTGTATGTTGGGGTCCTCCTGTAATAAAGTGAGGACCACGAAGGATTCTTCCAACATAGCGGTGTAGCTCTGTACTACATGTCGTATTTCCTCCAGCCCTTTTTTAATAGCGCCAGTGCGATGTTCCCTAACTTCCGGGGGTGTAGAGGACAGTGCCTTTAATCACCACTTGGAAATCTGAAGGTTGAGGTCCAGTTGTACCCTTGCTGCTTACTCCTTTTTCTCATGGAATCTAGTTGCCAATCAGTGGATCCACCCCGCTACTGGTAGATCTATGAGGGCGACCAACTCCGGGATGTTTCTAAAAGCATTGTCTACCGCCTGCTCTAGTCCTTCAGTCTGCGCAACTAGCTCATCATGCTACCGGCTAAGCTGTTCCTTATTGATCTTTTGTTCGCTCAATATCTGTAGCGCGTGGCCTTCTCTGGCGTGAAGCTCGGCTGTGACCCCATCTTGTAGCTAGTACAGGGTTTCTCGCGGAAGGGAAACTAAGTTTAAGCCCAGTCCTTTAATCCTACCCACCGTAGCTCAGTCAACTTCGTTCGCTGCTGCTAATGCACCCTCAGGGAACACGAAAGTGTTGGTCATTTGGGTGCGCAGCATCTGTTCTGCTTCTAATGTACCTACTGCGACATATGGGGCCATCGTTCCTATTTTTGGGGTGATCCAAGTGGATCTTTAGATACAATGGCATGGAAAACCTCAAAAATCAAAGTTCCTAGAATGAATTCGACCTAGGAACAAAGCATAGATCTTGTCATCCTGATTCCAATGGTGTGAATTGTACTTCAATCCGAGTCCAGACGATGAAGTTATCATGAAAAGAAGGTTGATTTGTTCCTTAGGAAAATGAGGCATTTTCTTTCAAAAATGGACTTTTTAAGATTTAAAAAGAAAAATCGCAATCGGCACATCCAAAGGGGCAGACATAAGGAGCGCAGTGGAACCCCTCGATCAGCGATCTCCGATTTGATCGAATCGGTGATCGGAGGCCGATCAGATTGGCAGAATCAGTATCAGGTTGGAGGAGAGCAAGCGATCGGGGTGCAATATTGGAACCAGGAAGGACCGAGGAGTGATTACGATCAGCCAATGTCAATATCAGTGATCGGTGATCAGCGGGCAGCAAAGTTCCCCGATATACAGGGCCTTGGACCTCAGCAACTTGCAATTGCAATATCAGGCCTGGACCCGATAAGTATATATGTCTGATTTACAATTTTGAAATCTAGGTAAACAATTTTTGGTTGGGTTTTAGTGTTTTACGTGGTTTCTAGTGTATTATCACTTCAATGATAAAAAGACCATTTTGAAGGCTCCTTGCACCTGCCGACCCTTCCACTCAATTGACCTCTATTTTATGCCAAACAACCCCAATTTAACAGGGATTTTTCCTAACAAAGGCACTATAAAGTCCGAAGATTGGAAAAAAACAAGCAAGGAGGATTTCCAGCACATTGTTCGTTTGGCAGGAGAGCTTTCAGGTGGCCGATAGTGCATTTTGTCTATTTTGGACAAGTTTTAGATGTTTTCAGCCCCTCTCGATGCCACAGACACGTTGGTGCTACTCACTTCTCCATCTTAGTGCTCATTTTCCTAGCCATCTTTCAGAATGGAGGTATAAGCCTCTTTTGATGTATCAGATGATTACATTCTCTTCTTTTTATGCCATTTAATATAAAGGCCTCCCCATTGATAGAGCAAGGCTCGGAGACGTAGTCTTTTCTTGTGTGCACATTATAATTCTGTGTTAAGATGCAATTTTTACATGTGATTCTTTTCATACATCTATAAGCGAAAGTATCCTGGATCAAGTGGTATCAGAGCAGGTATTTTTAGATGTGAATTGCATGTTTGTATGCTAACAAGAGACAGACTCCAAAGAGGTGAAGGGGAATTAGAGACTTTCGATCTCGAAGTAGCGCATGCACATCAAAGGAGAAACATGGCAGAAGATGAAGCTCATATTGAAGAGGAGCACAATTTCCGAAAGACTTTCTATTCAATGGCAGATAATATCAGTCAGTTGGTTAAGGCTGGAGAAAGAAGAGGAGAGAAACCCAGAAGGACAAGGTTCAGCACATGGCAATGGTGGAGAAGAACCCCCTCCATCTCCTTTTAAGAGTGAAGGTTCTCCTTCCTCTCACCACCATAATCGTAGAAATTCAAAGGATGCATCTAAAAAGCCTTTCTTTAAATTAGATGTTAAATTTGATCTTCCCATGTTTAATGGTGAAAGCAATGCAGAAAAGCTTAATAATTGGATTAGGCGGATTAAGGTCTACTACAGGATTCAGCAGATCATGGAGGATGAGGCAAAGATTCAGTTGGCCTCTCTATGGCTAAGCAACACTGCTCTCATTTGGTGGGAGAGCAGATTACAAAGCAATAAGAATGTGGGTAAACTCTTTTCCTCATGGCCTAATTTTATTTCTGCATTAAAGGAACAGCTTTATCCCTTAGGATACAAGCAAAAAGCTTTAATGAATTGGTAGTATTTAAGGCAAGGCAAAGGTTAGGATGTTCAAATTTTTACAGAGGAGTTTAGAAAGAAAGCACTGAATTTGGGTATTGCACTTGATACACCTGAAGTTGTAACTAAGTATATTGGCTCATTGTAGAGTTATATTAGGCATTCGCTGTTGTTGTTTGAACGAACCACTATTGACTCAGCCAGTGTAAAGGAAATTCATATTGAGAATAGGGGAAAAAATGAAAGAGATGATCATTCCAGAAAACCACCGTTCAAACCTCCCAATGACAAATCTAAAGCGAAATGGAAGGGAAAGGAGAAGAAAACAGCAACAACAAAACAAGGATAATGATCGTATTGCAATAATTGCGAAAAGGAAGGCCACGATGACGATCACTGTTGGAAGCAACACCCAGAAAAGCACCCAATGAAGTATGGAGGAAAAGGGAAGCATAAGACAATGGCAACAACACAGCAAGACCTTGGATCAGATTTGGGAGATGAAGCGTTGATCACAGCAGCAAGAACAAAAGGTACTCTTACACCTCATGTCAATTTTGAATCGCATGAAGGCACCAGTTCTGTAAATGAGTCCCTTCCTAGTGACCGAAAGAGAATTGAACTGTTTCATATCAGAGTTGTGGTAAATCATACTAAATTTGAAACTCTGTTTGATACTGGGTCCCAAGAAAACTTAATTGCAGAATCCCTGGTAAAGAAACTTGGCTTAGAAACAAAACCACACCCGAAACCTTACCCGCTTGGATGGATACATGATAAAGCAAAACTGAATGTAACCAAACAGTGTAAGGTCAAATTTGTAATTTCTTCTAAGCTAGTAGACAAAGTAGAACTGGATGTAATACCACTGGATATCTGTGGCATGGTGTTAGGGAGCCCATACCTGTATGATAGAAAGGCAGTCTTCTTTCGTCATGAAAACAAATACCAAATCACAAAATATGGGGTAGAATATATAGTAAGGGCTCATCAAAATAAAATCAATGCCAGCCTTGTAAGCGCTGGACAAATGAAAAGACTAGTGAATTCTAGTAAGGGTTGCATGCTTATGGTTGTAAGGGAAAAAGAGGCAAAATTCGTTGATTCTTTCCAGGGCTACGATCAGGAACATAAACAGGAATTATCTGAATTAATTTCTAATTATGATGAGTTTTTTCAAGAACTAAAGGGATTACCTCCGAAGAGGGAAATCCAACATGAAATCCATTTGCAGCATGATGCTCCTTTGCCAAATATTGGCATGTATAGGATGTCGACTATTGAGATGGAGGAAATCAAGAAACAAGTGCAGGAATTGCTGGACCAAGGGGTCATCAGGCCGAGCACCTCTCCATGTCACTCATCAATTGTTTTAGTGCCAAAGAAAGACAACACATGGAGGATGTGCATGGATTACCACGTGCTAAACAAAATTACGGTGAAAAATCGCTACCCGCTTCCACACATAGTTGATTTATTAGATCAATTAAAAAATGTTGTTTATTTCACAAAGTTGTATTTGCGCAGTGGTTATCACCAGGTCCAAATCACAGAGCAGGATGTGAGGAAAACCGCCTTCAAGACCAAACAGGGGTTGTTCGAATGGATGGTGATGCCATTTGGACTTTGCAATGCTCCAACCACTTTTATGAGGGTCATGAGTCATCTCTTTCGGCCTTTCATTGATGAATTTGTTCTTGTATATTTAGACGATATACTTGTCTTTAGTAAAAGTTGGGTTGAACATGTGGGTCATGTAAAGAAAGGGCTTGATGTACTGAAAAAAGAAAAACTCTGTGTAAAATTGTCAAAGTGTGAGTTCTGGAAAACCTTTTTGTGTTACCTAGGTCATATTGTTGGTCATGGTCAATTAAAGATCGACCCCTCTAAAGTTGAAGCAATTGTAAATTGGCCTAAACTTACTAGTGTAACTGAGGTTCGTAGCTTTCTATCTATAGTCCAGTATTGGAGGATATTTATTACTAATTTCTCTATTATTACAGCACCTTGACAAGTGTGGAACAGGTCTTCCAATGGGGAGGAAGACAGCAGAAGTCCTTCGAAACGTTGAAGGAAAAGATCAGCACCGCGCCAGTCTTAGCCTTAGCTGATCTCCAACAGCCATTCGAGATCGAAACCGATGCCAACAGTTATGCCATGGGAGCTGTATTGATGCAGTAAAAGAAGTCGATTTGTTACCATTCTGAGAAGTTTTCTCAATCTGTGATAAACTATCCCACTTATGACAAGTAGATTTCTGCCTTGGTGCAGAGTGTGAAAAAGTGGAAACACTACCTGATCAGCAAGGAGACCATCATCCATACAGATCATCAGCCCTTGCAGTACCTTCAATCACAAACCAAGTTGTAGCAATCTCGTCATTTTAGGTGGATGGGTTTTCTTCGACAGTTTCATCTAGTAATAAAGTATAAGAAGGGCACTAGCAATAAAGTGGTCGATATGCTATCTCGCCCTCCTATTTCTATTTCTATTTCTATTATTTTGCATAATGCTTCGTTGCCTTTTGAGAGTTATGCTGAACAATATGTTAATGATGATGACTTCAAGGAGATTTATGCAAAACTAACCTATTGTTCATAGGAGGACAACTATCACTTGCAGGGGAAACTGTTGTATCACCTTGGTAAATTTTATATTCCCACAGGGGAAAGAGTACATGTAATTTGAGAGGCCCACACCTCTCTTGTGTCTGGACACTTTGGTGTCGAAAAAAAATTATGTCATGTACAAAGATTTTGTTTTTGGCCTCATATGAAAAACATTGTGACTCGCTATGTAAAGGGGTGCGTGATGTGTTTTGTTTCAAAGCCCTCTAATAGAAAAGTCGGGCTCTACACACCACTCCCTATTTCGAGTCATCCATGGGAAAGTGTGTCAATGGACTTTGTAGGAGGTTTACCTTTGTCTAAAAAGAATCACGACTATCTGTATGTTGTCGTTGACCTTTTTAGAAAGATGTGTATTTTTATGCCTTGTAAAAACCAGATTACTGCGGAGCAGATTGCTTCTCTTTTCTTCCAGCATGTTTGGGTCCATTTTGGATTACCCACATCTATTGTATCAGATCGGGACTCTCACTTTCTCGAAGAATTTTGAACCAGTTTGTGGAAGAGGATGGACACCAAATTGAAAAGAAGCAAGGCATTTCATCCGCAGACTGATGGACATACAGAGGTTGTAAACCATACCGTGGTACACTTGTTACGAGGCTGTTGTGGAAAACATCCCAAGTTATGGGATGAACATCTCCCCTATGTACAACATTCCTACAACCGAGCAGTGCATTCATCTACGCAACGTTCACCATTTGAGACATGATTTGGTCGCCTGCCAAAGGACCCTTTTGATATGGTCTTTGGAAGGGAAGATGGCTCCAGTGGATGTAATGATAGGGACAAAGCTCAACAATTCATTCAGAAAATTCAATTGATTCACCAAGCAGTACAAGAACATTTGGAGAAAATTCAAGCCCATTACAAGGCTCGACATGACAAACACTGAGTCGACCACCAATTCCAAGTGGGCGACAAAGTGTGGTTCCACATCAGCAAGGACAGGATGAAGGGAGAAGGGAAGAAGTTGCGACCCATCTGATATGGTCCATTCACCATATTGGAGAAGATTGGAAACAATGCCTTTCATCTTGATTTTCCGGTGTATATGCAGATGTACTCAGTAGTGAATGTAGAGAACCTAAAGCTGTATGAACCACCCTTGATCGTGGACACAAATGAGGTGGGAAAAGTTCCTACAGTCGATGATTTTGCACCAGAATATCTCGATGAGTTACTGGAGGACATCATCCTTAATAGAAGGGCCAAGACTTCACAACGAGGAGATGTGGAATACTTTCGAGTGGGTTTTAAGGGAATTCACCCCAGCAAGGCCAAATGGTTGGAGAAGGAAAAGGTGAGGGAACAATTCCCTCACTTGCCAATTAACTAGTGAAAAATTTTGGTGATCCAAAAGCTCCTCAATGGGAAGGATTGATCTAGGTGGATCTTCAGATACAATGGCATGGAAAACCTCAAAAATAAAAGTGCTCAGAATGAAGTCAACCTAGGACCAGAGCATATATCTCGTCGTCCTAATTCCAACGATGTGAACGGTACTTCAATCCGAGTCCGGACGATGAAGTTATCATGAAAAGAAGGTTGATTTTTTCCTTAGGAAAATGAGGCATTTTCTTTTAAAAATGGACTTTTTAAGCTTTAAAAGGAAAAATTGCAATCGGCACATCCAAAGGGCAGACTTAAGGAGCACAACGCAACCCCCCAATCAACGATCTCTGATTTGATCAGATCGGTGATCTGAGGCCGATCGAAATCAACGGAATCAGTATCGAGTCGGAGGAGGGTAAGCGATCACGGCGTGATATTGGAACCAGGCAAGGCCGAGGAGCGATTTCGATCGGCTGACGCCAATATCGGCAATCGGCGGGCGGTAAAGTTCCCTGATATACAGGGCCTTGGACCTTAGTGACTTGCAATTGCGATATCAAGCCCAGACCGGATAAGTATATATGTCCGATTTAATGATTTTGAAATCCGAGTAAACAATTTTTGGTCAAGTTTTAGTGTTTTATGAGGTTTTTAGTGTATTATTACTTCTACGATAAAAAGACTATTTTGAAGGCTCGTTGCACCCACCAACTCTTCCACTCAAATGACCTCTATTTTATGCCAAACAACCCTGATTTAACAGGGATTTGTCCTAACAAAGGCACTATAAAGTCTGAAGACTAAAAAAAGCAAGCAAGGAGGATTTCCAACGCGCTGTTAATTTGGTAGGAGAGCTTTCAGGTGGCCGATAGTGTATTTTGTTTGTTTTGGACAAGTTTTAGATGTTTTTACCCCCTCTTAATGCCACAGATGCATTGGTGTTGCTCACTTCTCCATCTTAGTGCTACTTTTCCCAACCATCTTTCAGAATGGAGGTATAAGCCTCTTTTGATGTATCAGATGATTACATTCTCTTCTTTTTATGCCATTTAATATAAAGGCCTCCCCATTGACAGAGCAGGGCCCAGATACGTAGTCTAAGTTGGATGAACTCCATTATCAAGTCTTCGTGTCTTCCTTCATGATTTTTATGCATCTATTCTTCTTTTCTTGTGTGCACATTATAATTCTATGTTAAGCTGCAATTTTTACATGTGATTCTTTTCATACATCTATAAGCGAAAGTATCCTGGATCATGGGGTTTGCACCTATAGTTCCAGTAAATGCGCGCTTAGCACCCCCAACATAGTGTTCTTCTCCCTCATCACCTCTTTGAGCCCGTCCTTAGTGACATCATGAACCATTTCACCGATGTCAAAAAGATCACCTTCTGTAAGCGTGATTGGGTCGATAGACGTCTTCAATAACTTAACCTTCTTTTTGGGGACCGATTTCTCAGCGACACGTAGCCGTTTCAATTGTTCCGAGGTGGTTTCTTGGTCCACGCACTCTTTGGCTAGGTCTATGTCCTCAGCCCCCTGCCCCATGGACATGTCATGGCCCTCCTCGACCTCTTCTATTGGTGTTGTTGTTGCTTCTGCTATCTGCACTGCTGCTGCATCATCGGCCAGCTTCTTTTGTGCGGCTGCCTTTGCTGTCGCTTTATCCTAGTGCCTCTTTTCGGCTAGTTGCACGATGCAAAGCTTGGTGTCCTTCTTCCTTTGTTGAGTTGTGGCCCTTTCCATTCCTGCCAAGTCTGGATCGTGCCACTCCAAAGTCCATGTTTCCAAAGCCGTGAAGATGGCGTTGTCAGTAGCGATGAATGGGAGCTTCATCCATGTCTTTGCCGGATCCTTCCATGCCCGGACGTAAATGTTGTGAATGTCTGCTTTAAACTTGGCAAAGCTCTACAAAGTGGCATACACTATGGGAGACAACCGTGGTCTTCTATTGATCCACATCCTGATGCTCGCCTCCATCAACACCCAAAAAACCTTGGTGGTGCGAATCCGCTTTGCATCCTTAGTGGCCCAGAGTAAAGCGTACTTCGCGGCCTCAGGTATGTCCTAGTCAATATCCAGGAACTGGCTATCTTCCAGTAGTTTTCCCGCTATCAACAAGATGAATAAGAGAAACCACGCGTAGTGGAAGGTTTTACCCTGCTCTTGGGCCTCCTTACAGTTTGTCAAAAATTCCTCACAGACGAACTTCGCCCAGTTGAACGGGACCCCCTCCACGCACTATTTGGCCAGCATAACCACAGGCGCCGATGCGGCACTTCTGCATTAATTTTTTATCCAGGAGCTGGGTGGCTACGTGCACATCTTTGTCCTTGATACTCACAATTTCATAGCCTCGCTTCTTCTTTTCCAGCTTGTATTTAGTTTTCATGGCTTATGCGAGAGCCAAATCACTGCTTTTTCCCACCATCATCGCGGGGTCCTTTCCCTTACTGGGAAGTTGAGAAATCCAGTGAATAAGTTCCACCGTGATGGGAATAGGCTCCTCCAGCCATAAATACCCATCATGCACCAGGCACATCAGCTACCTAATGAGGAAAACGGTGATGGGCACACGGTGAAAGTGAGGTATCCATCATAGATGAAGTAACTCGTCCTTCTCCACATCGCGCAACCATTTTCGTAGCTCCTGCGTGATTACTAGCTCCTCCAAATTTTTCTTCATCAAGTTATCCATCTCTAGGTGCGGGAACTACTTGATATCCGCGAGGTCCCAATCTTCGAATTTCAGGGTAGGCATCCGGCCTAGGAGTGGACCTTCAAAAGTAATTCCAGTCGGGGAGGAGCAGGGTCTGGAGCGCACTCTTCATGCCCTCCAGGTCTTTGGGCGCCCTAACTTTCCCTTTCCATGGAGGGACGTACGTGGTTAACTTCGCTAGGAAGGCATTGGTGGGACGTCCTCCTCCACATCGTCTTGCTCCTCTATTTGATCAATTAGAGCATGTAAGTCCTCCTCCTCTTCATCTAATTCAATGGTGATGGCCTTGCCTTTTTCTTCCATTGATATCTTGCCGAACCGCGGGTTTCTTGGGGACACGCGGACTGGTCCCATAGTCTATTTATCTTTCTTCGGTCATGGCGTCCATGGTGATTTTGGAACTTCTGGCGCAACTGCCGCATCTCTGGGCTCCTCAGTGGTATCTTTGACAAATTTCACACCTGGCTTGGTAGCAGTCATCGTGTTTGCATGGGATATGTTCTGTCACATACTAAAATATGGTAAGATTGATCGGTGCTCTATACTCTGCTCAAATCCCAAACAACCAAGTGTTGTCTCATGGTAAGTCCTTGAAGTTTTATAGCGCCTTTTGAATTTGAACTCGACCGTCCCTCCCACTTCTGAATCATTAATGCATTCTTGGCGGCAGATGATCCTAAATCCAGCTCTTAATTCGTGTCTTGATTTCCCGCCACCCGCTCTCTTTTGCCTTAACTTGGACATCTTGTCATGAACAGTGACATCAACAATTACCCAGCCTACCCGCGCGACAGTGTAGTCACCCATGCACGGGCGTGAACCTTGTATCATGTTGATTATGCACGCACCTCCTTCACCGTGCAGTTCCAAAACAGATTCTTTTAGAGTCTCGTGCTCTCTTTCAATTGTCTGGAGCGCTGAGACTGTGCTCCCTACGGCTAGTCAGGTGGTCACCCACCTGTGCGAGACTGCAACTTGCCTTCCAGCATAGCCCATGGACACTCCTCACTTGCCCTTGCGACAACTGGCACCGCGTGTTCTACCTTATTTGGTGCACTCCCCTTGTTATGGCATTTGGTAAGGTGCAGTATCAGCCATGGTAGCAGAGTCATAAATTCTCGGTGACAATATTCCAATGCAGTGGTATGACCATCTGTATCTTGCCTTGTCATCCTTGGTTTATCAGCAAGACATGCTTGTGTGACCCTGCTTTCCAGTCTTTTGATCTCAGCATCGATCAACCTGCTTTTCTTCCTTAATCATATCCAATCTTTGCGAAGTCTAAGGTTCCCCCATTGAATGGCTTCCCGAATCCTTATATGGTCGTCCTCGCGTAGCTGTGTGATTTTTTCATCCTGGTATTCGCACACTATTATCACTGTGGGGGCTATTACGTGTAGATTCCTTTTGGTATTCCCTTCATAAATCTCTGGTTCTACTCTATTTCACACCTTTGTAATCATTTTCGTGCTCAGGTTTTTGGATATGGTCCCATAGGCCCACCGAACCACTGGTACGCATAGGTCCCAGTCAATTCGTCTCATCTGGTAAACCTTGTTCAGTACTTCGCTCACCCTATGGAATGCTTCATCGTGGAGAATTGGTAACGTGCGTCACCTTTCCTACTGTTGTGGTTTGTTCTGATTCTTTAGGCTGGGGGTGGTGTGCGCTTGTGCAGACTGTTCAGCATATGTCTATACCCATCGGGAAAGGTGGGTGCACAAGTTGTTCTGCCCCATCTGATTGGCTTTCATTTGAAGCTGGGGTTTTCCAAAACGTAGGTGCATCATCCTTCTACATCCACGCCAATCTTCAAAAGTTCCTTGATGTGTATTCCACCATCATGAGGGTGTTTCACACAGTGCCCACTTCAGCACATCGAACCGCTGCTACTCTAGTACTGCACTTTCGAATTTGCTTAGAAATTCATCCATTGCTGACATTCCATCATATGTTGGCATCTCCCTTGCCTCTGTTGTCACGCAATGTAATGATCTAATCATCATGTTACAGTTCAGTGTTGTTACTTCATGCAGCTAATCCTGCCATCACTCTATCTCTTCATTTGAATCTGACATGCAGGAGCTTTCACATTCCACGAAATCCTTCCATCTGCATTTGGATTCACCCAATCCTCGCCTTGTGCAGTTCTCTTGTAGATACAGTCAAGATCATCATCACTATTGTCGTTGTGCAATGGTTCAGTGTATCACGCTCCTTCGGTTGGGTCTAGTGGTCTACTACGCGTAGTGACTTTTTCTCAAAGTTCATTTTTCTCTTCTTCAGATTTATGACTTTGTTCATATCGGTAGCCCAGTCTATTCCTAGTAGCACGAGATAGGGATTGTTGTCATCGATGATCTCTATCACTTCAAAATCTTCCTACGTGCTCGTGCCTTCAATATCGACCATCACCCCTTGCAATCTTCCCATGGGCAAAGTATTCTGTTGGTTCGCCATTCGTAACTGAATAGAGGACCACTGTAACACAGGTCTACCCATGCATTCCCATGTTCGCTTTGGTCGTACATTCATGTACGAACCCAGATCTAGGATTACCTGATCCATTTCGTACTCGCCTAGTTGTGAAATCAACCTCATCTCCCTTCCTGTGTGCAATGCATGCTTTCCAAGCATCTAGACCATGCGCGGTTCTCTGGACCCTGTGCACCTAGTGATAAGTTCCTGTAGCCCTTTGACTACCTTGTTTTCGTGCAATAGTTTCATGCATGTCTCCAGAAAGGTAGTGAGCATTGAAGGATCCATCCCTGGTTCTAGTTGATCCTTACTACCTGAAGTGGAGGCCTCCGTGAAGCTCTTCTTAGCTTCCATGAATGTCTCCTTCGCACGTTCTAAATCAAACTCGGGTTCCTTTGTAGGAGCCTTGCGAACCCACGTGCTTTCTTCTAGCTACTTCCCTTTATCATCTCCCATTGTCACACCGCTCCTGAGCATCATGTTTACATTTGGGTCTTCTTCGCACGGTTCAGACCTCATCATTTGTAAATTCTGGGTCGGAGGGGGCTGGAGTACCCCCTTTTCGTGCATCTTTGCTATCAGTGAAGGGAAATATTCCACCTCATGATCAAACTGATTACAGTACCAACATGATATCCTAGTTGGATTTGTACAATCGCGAGCATAATGCCTTGGCCCTCCACAATCATAACAAATTATCTATCTGCGGCCCCTTCCTGGTCCCATTCCACCTCGACCCTGATTGTGCCTTTGAAACCCAACGCGCGCCATCCCTGCATTTGGATCAAGGGCTCGCGTTTTGGCCTACACCCTATAGGTAGGAGTCTGATCCATCATTATTTCATAGCTTCAGCAAGTGCGTTTGTCATGGCCTACCGACCTGCAGAAATTACAAAACAACTGTTGGGACGTCTGCGTATACTTCTGCAACAGATGACAATTATCCGTGGTATGTTTTCCTCCTATTTGGTAGATCGCACACCACAACGTAGATGTCGTGCTCAGCCCTGACTGTGCCTCCAGTCTTAACGGCATTGACCCTCCTCCTGCCAAGTAGTTCGTGAACACTAGGTAGTGATCTTTGTCGTGGCCCTGGCCCTTGCATTTTATGCACCATACTTCCTCACGTGCCTCTAGCCGAGGTGTCCTATCCTGTTTCAAAATTTGCATTTCGAGACACAGATTCTGTAGCTGCACATGGATCTGTTGGAATCCCAATCCAGGGTCTTGTATAGGGGTCTCATGCAACCTCATTGCCATCTCCAATGCTTCGGTCTGGGTGCAAATTTTTTGCTGTGACAGCTCCGTCCTTAAGTGTGGCATAAGTGAGGGCACAAACCATGTGCAATGTTGTGCATCCGTTAATGTCATACTGGCTTCACGGATCGTACTCTTCAGCCTTTGGTCCAGATCCCACAGGGTCTCACCTGGGAGCATCGCGATCTCCTTAAACATGATGATTGATTGTGTCTCTGGTTTTGTCTTGCTAAATTCCCTATTCAACGCGGTCTGGATCTATGCAATTCCTATGTTTGGGTGGTCATTAGAATGCTTGATATACCATGTTAATGCGTGATCCTGCAGCACACTCACCAGCATAGCCTTTTTTATATTATCACCACGACGCCCTGTGCTTCCCATACTACTCTTACTATGACCCAGAATTCGTCCGGATCTTCATTCCCTACTCCTCTAAATACTGGTAGTTTGATCGCACTCGCCATACTGAACTATGGGGGTGGCGGTGGCGGAGTGGGTGGAGATGGAGGTGAGGGGGGTGATATGGGTGGCAGTATGGGTGGAGGTAGTAAACGCAGAATTCATTGCCTTATCAAACTGACCGTGCTTCTCAGAGAAACCTTCGTGAGTTCCTCCTCGCTCTCCCGCGAGGGTGAAATTAAGGGATTGTTTTCTAATTCTTCACTACTTATGCTTCTGTAGATCTTTCTGCTTCACGTAGTCCCAAACATTAATTTTTTTCATAACCCACTTTTCACATAATAGCATCTTAATCCAAGTGTTCAAATATTTAATATACTTACCTCGCGGTCCCTTGAGAAAACGTCGTTCTGTGCCGCTATAGCTGACAGTCATTTCTACTGCGAACTCAGTGATAAATCCTCCTATTATTTGGTCGAGCCAGTGGTCCACAACTTGCACTATCTTATCTTCTGAGGCTTCTAGTCTACGCACTAGTTCTGGAGTCCATACTATTGGTTTGTCTAGCCTACACCTTCCCTGGTTGTCTGCTAACTTTGTGATCCACTCATACAACTCAAATGGAAAAGATGCAAACAAAATTTCATTGATTTCATTGTACAAGTAGCAATCCAACCACTATTCCTTAGATACTCGCGGATTTCTATTTTCCTGTGCCACAAACTCGTGAATCTTCTTGTCCAACCACTCTTCAATTTCTTTCTTTGTAGGGTTCCAGTAGCACGACATCAGACATCCTTTATGCAGATCCCGGTCTAGACAATGGAACCATTTTTTGGCTTAGTGGGGCCTGACCCAGGTTCAGAGGTGATTTAGCCAAGAAAATCCCGGTACTACTAGCCCTTTCGGCAACAGTCCGCAGAGCGCAGACTGAGGTCTCACCCGAAGTAGTATGGGAGGGTGCTAGAACCAGGTTTCTGCACCCTAGGGATGTTTGATGGGATTTTGGAGATCCGTGGTCTGTCATGTCACTACGTGCACTTGTGATCCCTTCGTGACCTGCGGTGTGGCTTCCGCACAGCCTACTTGGGGCATGACCCGTATAATACCCAAGATCCTTGCTAATTAACCAATTACTTAACTTGTGTGTATAAGATTTATGGTTATTACAACATATTCATCAATTATATCAGTGTGCGCAATACATAAACAAATACAACCACAAAGAGGATAATGCACAGTAAATACACAGGAATAGAAATCAACTTCTCTTTTAATAATCTTCAATCTTGCTTACAACCTCAACACCACCCTACCCACTCAGCTGCAGGGGTCCGCGCACTCAGCTGCGGACTCTACTAGGCCTCTGCGAACTCAGTTGCAGAGCCTCTTCCTACTACTACAACCCAGGACACTTAGAATTCTACTCTAAACTTGAAACATTCTTGCGCTACTCATCTATAGACTTCCTCTCCCTTTACAACTTAGAGCCTTGCTCTATTTATACAATCCCATGGTTCGCGGACCATGGGTAGGCCAACTTTACACTAATTTACGATACCATGTTTAGGGCAGACAACCCTGTGACTCAATTGTACACTTTGTGCTCCACACCCTCAATTCGCAAAGTTTTACAACATCTTTGACCAAAACTTGGGCTTTGAGCCCCAAAACCTACTGTGGGGGGATTCCATGCCCAAAAACTCCCTAATGGGGGAAGGGGTCCAGCATCACTGCAACTTGTTGACCACCTTTCTCCCTACTAACTTGTATCCTTTTTAAGCCAGGAAGTTGAGGACAGTGGTGGGTATAATGACCATACTCCCCACAGATAGCGCATGCATGATTAGTCTGGAGACTTGTGTTCTTGCCTTGTTCTTGTGGGTTATTGTTGTTCTTTCCCTAGTTTTGATTCTGGTTGGGATTGTCCCTTCCTGGTGCCCTTGGGGGTTGCTACTAATTGTTGCCTCCCCACTCGGGTTCTCCCTTTGTCTTTATTTTTGGTTTTGTCTTAGCAACATTGGAAGGATTAACTGAATTCATTTGTTCCTTCAATTGTTGCTGTGAAGCAAGAGACGGTTGCACTAGATTCACCCATGCATTATTTTGCGTTAGTGGGATGTTATGTTGTTGTGCTAGGAAAGGAGAATACTCATTTCCTTGTCCCTGGTTAGTGTACTGACTCAGGGGAGCGGATGTCATGTTTGTATTCCTAGAGGAGTATTGGTTCCCTTAAGGGGGAAGATACGAGCCTCCTTGCAAACGCTGGTATTGATTAACCTAGTTGACTATGTTCTGCATAGGTACAGGATGACCATTATATTACCCTGTATGTTGCAATGGTGGTGCATTATGTGTAGCATCATATTCTTGGCCAATGAACGAATACCTAGGGTTTTGGTAGTTGTTGTTGTGGTGATTTTGGGATAGGGTCCCAATTAATTCGCTAGCAACATTGGATGCGCCTAGGATATCTTTATAATTTTGCAGGTGCTAGGCATCTAGAAGCACATGATAAATGTACCCAGACTGGGTATAGATAAGCTCTAGTTGTTGGGCTTTACTAATGGATTCTTCCTTAGTTTGTGGGGATGGATTTTCCACGTCCTTCGAGATTTAAAATATGAGGGATCTTAGGAATATGTGCAGGAGGAATTTATCTTCAAATTGGGTTTTGCATAGGCTACAATGTTTTCGCCATTCACGAAGATGGTCTGAGATGTGATTAGCGAGTGTTTGTTTGAAGTTGGTGAGGAGTTCCAAACCTGAATTGTGGCGAACTGGGAGCTAGAAGAAGGTGAGGAAAGAAGTATCTAATGAGCTAAATTTCTCATGTGATTCAGAGGGCTGGTCCACATACCATTTCGCAGCGGGCCCAGTTAGGGTGCGTTGAAATAATCGTAATCTAATAGTATATTTTGTGATACTATTAGATTAACACCATAGGTGAAATGTCATGACATGGTTTCCTGGGTATTTGCCTTGTTTTCCCTCAAATTTTGGAATGACTGAAGGGAGCTTGGTGGGCATAGCTAGAAAATTTTGGCCATGGGAGATCGGGTCATTGGTTAGCTTTCTTAAGTCTGGTAGGTTTAGCGAAGCTAAGAATGGGATTTGTGAATTACTTGCTATTGTAAAACAATTATGGAAAACTATATGAAACAGAGTCCTCTGTGGGCATGTCACAGGAGAATTACCTTAATGGGTATCTCAGGGAATGTCCGAAGGAGAGGTTTGTGCACTCCCAAAGGGGATAACATGTGGGGATCATTCTAGAGTGGTGAATGGTGTACATTTGTGAGGAGGAGTTCTGAGCAAAAATGCACCAATAAAGGAAGAACCAATAATGGTGGTTGAGTGATGTCCTCTTCGCCTAAATGGTGGGATTCTTGGAACACCTCCCAGTAATGGGGGGAGGTTTAAAAAATGTCTAGATCGACAGGGAGTTTTGGGGTCCCCAATTGTGTCGATTTAAAATGTGGGCTACTTTGTGTATGGTGAGGGAAGGAGATAAATATCAATGCATTTGGATCACATACATAAAACAAAGGGAAAATATAAATGTTCTATTTTCCTTTAATTTAAATTAGGTGATCAAGCAAACAAGAAAAAAAGTTTTTGTTTGTTGTGTATGATGAAAATTCCTATGTAGACTTAATTGTTCCGTCCACTCTCAAAGTAACTAGGCCTTGTTGAGATATCTTCTTATTGGTCCTGGACAACGTCCTGAAAGAACTAGTGACACCTTATAGTAGTCGAAGAATCAACCAAGGTAATGGTAATGAGGCTCAAATGATGCATGCATTGTCACCTATAGGGAAAGGATGACCTAGATTTAGTCACTAAGTACCTTCATTCGAGTCTTTAGCTTATTGGTAGTCAGTCACCAGCATCAAGCACTAGATGGGTTAGGTGGCCCCAAAGAGTACCACACGCACTGGACCTAAGCCGAACCCCCTCTGAATCAGGTCTCTACCATGCTCGGGTATTCTTTTCCGTGGGATGATTGAAGGATTTTAAGCTCCCTAAAAATTCAACAACTATGTTTCAATGGTGTAACATGACCATGGCAACTTATGGGATGCCTACCCCCAATGATCCTAACCTAAACTATAAATTTTTTGGTGGCCCCTATGGGGAAATTTAATTAGTTCAAGTTATGGTTGTTTTTAAGGAGTCTTAATTCACTTATGGAGTGATTTTGTAAGCCAAAATAGACTAAGTACCCAAAGCTCCAAAAACTGGATGCTTCTTGAGTACAAAGTGTATGAAGGCTTAGTGTGTGATGCAAGTGAACATACAAAGTGTTATAAGATGTGGATATGCAACGATCCTTTTCAATATCCTTTTAATTATGCTAAGTGTCTATTGTTCCTTGCAAGGAAAAAAGAAATGTATTTCTGGATTATGGGCCACTTACTCTTTTCCTATTAAACTATGTGGAGCTTGATAAGGGAGATGGAAATTCAAATGTTTTCGAGAAGTTTTTCATATGAAATCCTAGGTTCATATAAGAGACGCAAGGGAAGCAGAGATTACTTACTTTCTCTAGTAACATTTTCTCCTAGTCCCAAAAAATGCTTTGGTTAGTAGAAAGATTTGTGGATAATGGGCCACTTACTTCCTCACTAATTAAGCTATGTGATTTGCAGAAAATTTAAGCAAAATAGTTTGAAAAACATATGTGGAATTTGGCCACTTACTTTTCTCCCTAATTAATCTATGTGGTTATTTGCAAATAAATAATGAAAAATACTCTATTTTCTTCACCAATTATGGTTTGTAAAGTGTCAGAAGTATTAAACAAAAAATATTGAATGTAGAGGTGAAGGAAATTCACTAAAGGCTTCCAATCACCTGAGAAAAGAGGAAAAATACAAGGTTTTTGTGCTTTTTGTTGACTGCGTGGTTTTTGCAGACACAGACATGTGCTCGCATCTGTTAGACAAAAAGGTGTGAGGGCAGCGTTTGTTAGATAAAAAGGTGTGTGGGCAATAAAGAACAGAAAAAATTTCACTTCCATGAGCTCAGAATGGGTCCTAGGGGACTGTTAAAAATCCAGAGACGTGAAGAGCACCTTGTGGGATGGTTGTGTAGAGAGGAGGTGCTACAAAAATAATCTCTAGAGTAATGAAAAGAGAGTAGTATGGTTGTCATTCCTATTGTAGTGTTTTTGGAGCATAAGTGTACCAAAAGACACCCCCTTAGCAATGGATTGTTCCCTGCAAAGGATCACAATCAAAATTGGTGCTATTAGTGGACAAACTTAAATAAACACAACATTGTAAATAGTGGAAACAATTCATACATAAACATAAACTAAACAAGGAGGTACATAAACAAAAAAAATGCTCAAATGGAGCAAACACATCAATAATATATGGAAAAATCTCCCTTTATTGATTGCTGGTGGTAGAGGTTGAATACAGTAGATGAATCTTAGACACTTGAAGAGAATTCTTTGAGCTATGGAACTCAAAAATTCTCAGCAAAGGATTTCTTTCCTCAATCTCTTTGCAAGTTTCTCCTCTCTCTCAAAGAAGTGTGAAGACTCTCCAATGGTGGATTCCTCCTCTCCCACTAAGATGATGGGTTGCTTAGAAGAAATATGACCAACATGCCAGTGCTCTTCACTTATTTGGCTTCAACAATGCAATGGTGGTTTGCTCAAACAACAATTTGGCCAGCATAACCATGTCTCATATTTTGGTTCTCCCATGGTTTGTTTATATAGAAAATTTTTGAATCCTTCTTCCCTCTCTTGGTACATGTATGATAAAGACACATGAGTAGGGCAAGATGATTCCATTGAGGGTTTCATATCTCCAACGTGACTCGAATTCAACTATACTGGGTTGAACTCATACCATAGAATCGGCCCCAAGTGTGTAAAGTGGTCCTAGATCACTGATTCATCCTTTTGTGCAACCACACGGCTTTTGGAGGTTATTCCATGCGTGCACATTTATCAAAGAAATATATGTGTGACCTAACTCTTTTTCCTTTATAAACTTCGAACCTTAGGAGAAATTTGATTTTTTAAACTTCTAATGTATTCAGCTGGAAAATGTCCACCTATGCATTCTACTGGACACTTTTAGTGTCTTTTGGATTGTACTAATAGGTGTACATTTTTTTTTGTGTTAACATAGCCTACTGCTGAAAACCATTCCGCTAAAAACCTACCTCATTCTGTGAATTCCCCTCACTATGAAAGGCCACCCATTGAGATTTCCCCTGCAAAAACTCATCCACCAGAGCAGACCAAGTGAAAATAAATTGAAGTTGAACCCCAGAATGAAGAAGAAATGTTCAAGGGATGTAAGAGACCTCACACCAAGCCTTTAAACAAATTAAGGCTGAAAATAAAGTTAAAAAAAAAATCCTGACCTCGCCAAGGAAGTGATAGATGTGGACAATGTCCCATTAAAGGACCTGATAATAAACAAAGGGAAATTGTAGGTTCTAAAAGGTCAAAGGCCATGGAGACTATAAAGAAAATCCCTGTGGAAAATAGACGGAGTAAGATGCAGAGAATGGAGAAGGTGGATGTTGTTTTGGAGCCAACCAATACCCTCAGCTAGGAAGTTGATAACCATTTTTTGGGTTTTTGATCAAGTCACTACTAAAGTGAGTTTTGGTGATCTATCACTGATCATGCACCTATGAACGTTTAGATATAGAGAAGCACAAAGGTGAGCTGACATTTGTCAGTGATTTTTTCACAGAAAGTGCTGACATTTCCATTTTCAACGCATTCTGAAAAGAAATAGTTTCGAAAGAGCACTGACTGTCGGCCTATCAACAAAACTATTGATTCAGGCAATTGAAAGACTGGTGACGACGGTATCAGTGTATTGTAGAAGGGATGATCGAGAAGACAGCAATGAAACAAAAACCCACTTTTGAAGGATGACAAGGCTAATGTACAACGAGGGGAACACAAGCATGATACATTTTCTCACCCCCATTTTCTGCATAATTTTCAAAAAGTTATTATGGTTTTTGATATGTTTAAAGAGATATTTTCAGATCCATGTACCTAATATATTTATTCTATTTCTAGATTACTGTAATTATTTTTTGAGCTACAAACATGTTTTAGTTATTGTAATGTTTATATAAGAAAATATTGTAGAAGGAAGGGTTGGTGTTTATTGGAAGATTGAGCATCCTTGTGTATTTTGAGCAGATCATTAATGAAAAACAATCTTTATGAGCATTTGCAAAAATTCTTGTGTTGTATTTCCCTGTTTGTTTTTTATTTGTTTTATATTTCCTCGTGTCTAGAAAACAAAGTATGAGATTGGGATTCATGTTTTATGCTCCTTTTTCTTTATTTAAACATGCATTAATAATTGTTATTCATTTAACCCTCACACTAAATTCCTTCATATTCCTCTAAATCATTGAAGTGTCAAAGGAACTACTTCTACTGTGCTTTTTGTTTTTCTCATCAAAGTTGTGTTTTTATAAAACCTGATTGGGTTAGACTCCACGCCCAATGGTGGAACTTTCACACAGCCCTACCAATTTTCCATCATTTTTCAATAAATATGGTCATGGGACTCAATTGCAACCCTTCTACTACAGTGACCTTGACTAGTTGATTTTTTTTATGGAGATATCCCTCTCCAAGTTGAATGACTAGATTTAAACCTCAAAGATGTTCAAGGTTACCTTAGATGTTTTCCAGCAACCAGGTTTCATTTAAGAGATAATAGATAGGATGTTGGGAAGTACATCAGATCTTGCACTAATTGTGTGATTGTCAAACCTACAATCATGAAGTAATGTCTATATACTCCTCTTCCTACCCCTAGTTGGCCTTGGGAATCAATCTCCATGGATTATATGTTGGGCCTTCCTTCTACCAAGCATGGCAAGGACTGTGTTTTCGTGGTAATCAACATATTCTCTAAGATGGCCATTTTGGCAACCTACAAGAAGAGTATCATAGCATAAGCCACTACCAAACTCTTCTTTGAATGAGTGTGGATACACTTTGGGATCCCACAGTCCATTATCTCAGATTGGGACAACAGGTTCCTAAGTGCATTTTGGTCAAGCCTCTAGTCGATGTTGGATACCAAGCTCACTAAGTGCACGACCTTCCACCCCCAAACAAATAACCAAACACAAGTTGTCAACAATATGATTGTGCACATTTTGCGCGTGTAAAACTAAAATCATCCACACATATGGTATGACAGTCTCCCCTATGTCTATCATAACTACAACAAAACTCTTCATAGCTCAACTAACCACAACCTCTTTCAGGTGGGGTTGGGATTCCAGCCACTATGTTCCATCGATGTTTCCATGCCACTCACAGCTACTCAGACAAATTCAGCTCATGTCTAGTCCGAAGATGAACGAGCTACTAGCTTCATTGAACGCATTTATCACATCCACCAGTAGGCTCATGACATACTGGATAGAGCAAATTCCAAGTACAAACAACGACATCATCAACATTATATGTCACACAAGTTCCAAGTGGGCGAAAAAGTTTGGTTACATTTGTAGAAGGAGCAACTTACTGGGGCCCACCACAACCTTCGCCCACTCCGATATCGGCCTTAAACCATTACTATGGCCATAGGAGACAATTATTTCAAGCTTAACATTCCACCATTCCTTGGTATTCACACAACATTCAATGTTGACCAACTGCGGCCATACTTTTCCCCATTATTGGACACATCAAACATTGTTGAGTAGATGACACCAACAAGGCTCAACCCAAGTTGTATCGAGCACACCATGATGAATATGATCATGGATAAAAAAATCAATAACACTTTCCAGCATAGGATCCAACTATATCGAGTTGTTAAAGCAGGCCAACTCCTTCACCAAGGCATGTCGCTCACCAAGGACCAGTTTCAATAGAAATTTCCTCATCTCATGGATTTTCTACACACAATGGGGACCATTTCTTACTGAGAGGGGAGGATTGATCCAAGTGGATATGGGTGGCCACCCACCTATTCCACACGGGACTCTATTTGGTTTCATTATTTTCCTTGTTTATAGCTCAATTTACTATTTTTAGCAGTTTTTGGGTCTTGAGCTTCCTCAATTGTTTTGACCCCTAAACAATGTTTTTTTTTTAAGTCCGTAGTAGGCCCATGCCTATGGCCATGGTCCTATCAAAAATATTGTAGTACTCAGAGACATATTTCTAACAGAGTATCTGTTGTAGTGTTTCTGTAGCAATGGTGTACCAAAAGACACCTTCTTAGCAGTAGGTTGTTACTTGCAAAGAAAAACAAGCAGTTTGGTTGTTGTCAGTGGGCAAGCATGAAAAAACAAAGTATTTCAAATGATGAAGAAAATACACACATAAACATAAAATAAATCAAAGAGATGAACACGTAACTAATGCTTAATGAAGAAAACAAGTCAACGCAATTTATGGAAAATGGCTCCCTTTATTGATTGTTGGTGGTAGGAAATGAATACAAATAGTAGAATGCTAAACATTTGAAGAGAATTCTTTGAGAAATGGTGTTAAAAAATCCTCAACCAGGAGGTTATTTATTCTCTCTCTTTGCAAGCTTCTCCTCTCTATCCAAGAAGTATCAAGACTCTCTCAATTGTAGAATCTTGTTTATACCAAAGTGATGGATTGCTAAGAAGTAATTCTGCCAGCACAACTTCTACTTCAACAATGAAATGAAGGTTTTCTCTGATAGTAATTTGGCTAGCATAACATTGTCTCATATTTTGGTTCTCCCATGGCCTGTTTATATAGAATTTTTTGAATCTGTCTTCCCTCCTTTCGTTCATGAATGATAATGACTTGTGAGTAGGAAAAGGTGATTCCATTGAGGGTTTCATATCTTCAAGGTGGCTCAAATTCAGTTGTCCTTGGCTGATATTCTATCAGGGAATCATCTTCCAAGTGTGGGAAGTGGTCCCAAACTTCTAATTCATCCATTCCTTCAACCACACAACTATCGAGGAAAGTACCACACGTAGCATGGCTATTGAAGAAATAGTCGCATTGACATCAAATTTTTAAATACCATATACTTTGAACCTTAGGAGGTTTTTCTTTATCTTTATAATCTTTAGCTAGAAAATATTCACTTGTGTGTAGTGTTGGACAATCTTGGGCGATTTTGGGTTGTATAAATATGTGTATGATTTTCTGGTGTTAACAGTTCCCCCCTAATGTGTGAGGTTAGGAGCAAGCATATAACCTAAATACATCATGTTTTCTTTTCTAACTGAGATTTCAATCAACTTCTGGATAGAGTGGATAACTTGTTTTGGAGGTGAGCAAAGAAACAACCTTAACTAAGGATAAAATATAACCATGCTCTGAAAAAAGTTCTTATATGAGGTGGGCATGTCCCATGCTCATTATGATGACTAGTGATAGTTTATTACAATCAGACAAGAAAAATTCTTGTCGAGTCAGCATTAAAGTGGCTGACATGCTGATAGTTGATGATGATAACTATTGACACCCTCGAGTGCTCTTATGACACATAGACGGAGTCAAGTGTCCCCATGAATCAAGAAAATGTGAAGCATTGCTGGAGTGGGGTGCTCATGAATGGATGGGTCTTCGACTATGGGTACCTCCCATGTATGTAAGTATTGTTGAATGAGGTGCTAAGTGATACGTAGGTCTTCGAATAAGTGAGAGAACTGTGATGGTCATGAAGTACGATACCACCCTGAAATGAGAGTTTATGTTGGTGTTGAATGTGAGGCGGATCAATGAAATCAATGGATGATAATTATTCCCATTGTGCCACTTGAAGATGTCCATTGAAAAGGGGGGAAGCATCTAAGGTACTTCCTCGATGCTGTTAGATTGGTGTTGAAGTCGACGGGAAAGAGGTATCAACTGTCTGAAATGATGATTTAGGAAATCAAGATGTGTAGTGAAATATATTATAATAGGGTGAATCAGTGAGGCATGATAATTAAAGCTGACGATATGGATGGATATGGACAACTTGCATGGGGTTGGAGCTATAATGCAAGTGGTGACAGTCAAAACAATTCTTCTGAGGTTAATGACCCTGGAGTTAGTAGGACATCCAGGGTAGGTGTGATTATGTTCTAACTAACGTGAAGAGGATGAATGGATGTGGATCATGTGCTAACTCTGGCCAAGGGTGATTATGGATTGTCACCAGGTATAAGGCATGAAAATATGGGTGGGAATCATTTTCCTAAAAAATAATTGTACACTTTCCAAAAGAATGTAAAGATAGTTTGGGATGTACATACATGGAGATGGGTGCCCCATGAAAACAATGACATGCATGATGATGGAGGTAAAATGTGTTTGCGGAGGAAAAGGGCCCCATTGGTTCGCCTCGACGTTGGGTTGATGAGGCAGATGAAGTGACATAGAAGAGCCTATTTTGTATGGAGGAATGATGGGCCCAATGCAGAACGTGGAAGAGTGCTCAATTCTATTTGTCATAAATGAGGAAGGTGGCCCGGGAGTAGGGAATCTTAGCAGTAAGTGAAGAAAAGGTGAATGAGGCCAATCTTCAAGATATGTAATGTATGTGGCTCTCGAGACTGAGTATATGGTCATGGATTCCCAATAAGATGTGGGGGTCTATAACATGAGGTAGTCCATGAGTGTGGAGGCTATATTCACCGGCGTGGATGTTTATCATGTGCAAGAGGAGGTGGTGGCAAACGTGATTGAGATGATGGACCCTATGGTGAATTTCGGAGAAGTGATGTCAGGATATGCATAACTTGGTAGGAAGCCTTTCATGTTGAGTGATGAATGATACCTGCCCTCTCGACAACCAATAGGACGTTGATTCTGGCCAGAATTTATTGATGTACCTGAGACTTCAACAAACAATACCCCAAGTGAAAACATCTTGATAAAAACATTTGTAAGCTAAAAAACGGGCTAAGAAGGATGAAGCAAAAAAAAAAAAGAGAAGGCGCACATGAAGTAAAGTGCTAAGCATGCAATAGCCCCAAAAAATGAGTTTCGGGTTGAAATGGAGTGGAGGGTACCATGATGAAGATGATGTGGTCATGCTCCTTGTGTCTCTCATGATTCAGAAAACGGAGGTCATGAGCTCTTGTATTGGGATTTGGAAAATTTCAAAAAGGGCGATATATAGGGCAAAGTGGGCCCTATGCCACCTCATTTGTACTTCCTATTTTGGGAGTCTAGAGTTGTTCCTGGAGTTGATTCTTGTCATTATGGTCATCCTGAGAACCTATGAAGCATGTGGGGAGGGATAGGTTAGACCACATAGCCTGACCTTTGTCCTTTTGGTAGACTAGGCTAGGTAGGTCATATAGGGGTGCCTTATATGACCTTTTTTAGGGTGAAAATTATTGGTGGCATGGTCGAACCAGCCTTAGTCACGTGGTAGATGCATGTATTTCATGGATACACGCAACTAAGTTGTAGGAAAATGGCTCACAGTCGCACTGGCAGTGCGGCTGGACAACCAAAAGTCATGACGTTGTTGTTTTGGCAATGCCATGGCTCAGCCTCCCTTTGTCGTGACATCCACGCCTCTATATTGAGTATAGGTAGGGTCGTTACATTTTATGGGGTCACAAACACACACGCTATGTGTCCTTTTGAAAAACATACACTCAACTTACGCACCAATGATGGTTAAAAACATGTGGTTTAGAGGTTGTTAAATTTGGCAGCCTAGGAGGCTGATTTTTTTAATTTTGACACCGGTGATGGTAGGATATTGTGGCGAGAGAGGGATTGGGAATTTCTCCATGATGATGTTGCTACAAATGTTACTGTGAGCAAGACCTTGGCCGATTTGGGGTTCCTAAATTTCCTTCAGTACCCCATTTTGAGGTCGCAAGATACGTTCCTTCATTTTCTAATTCAATGTTGGGATGTATATCGTCAAATCATCATCAGGAAAACGGATATATCGATTACTCCTTCAATAGATATTTATTTCATGACTGGATTGGTGCCTTGTGGGGAGGTATTGTCGTATCCCTTGCATTCTAGGCATGTGGATATTCGTAGCTGGGCAGAGGTAGAGGGCCACTGTCGGCCCAACCTCTATGATGAGGGGTTCATTCGTGTTCCATCTATTAGGGATCTCACCGAGCGAGTATAATTAGAGATGATTATGCTTCTAGAAGGGTTTTCATCCCCTCACCAAGTATCAGGGCCCTAGATTGCAGTATTGCAGAGGGTGCACGCGAGGCAATTTTTCAACTAGGCCAGGTTTGTGTATCAAGGGATGGAATCCTAGTTGATAGAGGTTCAACAAGAAGGGGCTCGAGGCTTCTTATATGCTAGCATACTCTGTAGTATTTTGTATGAGCAGGTCATGATGTTATGACCTTTTCTAGTAGTGCCACTAGGTCTTGCTAGTGACCCACGGATGCGACAGTGGGTGCCTGTGATGCCACAGGATGGTGGCGATGTTGCGGGTCATTATTGGAATGACTAGGTGGAGGGTTGGTTCACATCCAACCCTTAGATGATACTTGATTACCCATATCACAGAGCTGACTTCAAGGGTGATCTGGATATGGGGCTTCCCCCTGGTGACACTTGGGGGCCAGCAGGTATGAGATTTATGATTTTTGCATGTTTTTTCGTTTTACATGTATATTAATGATGCATATTTGTATAAGATGTTGATACCATGTATGTTTTCTTGTAGATGTGGGACCTAGAGGATGGCCATTGGCTTACCTTATAGGTAATAATTTGCAATGTATAGGTGTGGCCTCTGTGTCTGCTATACTACAACAGTGAATGGATGATGAGGAGTGGGAAGGACCTGAGAGGCCAGCACAGTGCCATAGGTTCAAGATTAGTGTTCCTTCTGGAGAGGGGGCTAGCTCCTCTGCCTTGGAGGAGATGACGAAATTGAGAGAGCATGTTGGAAATAATACTGAGAGGGGGGGTGAATCAGTATTATCAGATCAATAAAACTTTTGAATTTCATGCTCAGAAATATATACGCGACTTAAGTTAAGTGAACCTGGGTGTACACGCTACTGTGTCTAAAGCAACTAGCGTATATCTAGAGATCTTATAATTCAGTTATCTTAATCTTCAGTAGATGCATCAGAACATTATTAAGCATATTAACAGTAAACAGGTGCAGTATAACAGAACAGAACATCACACAAGAGCCACACACATGAACACCATGATATAAGGTGGAAACCCAATGTGGGTGAAAACCACCTGCTGCAAGTCATCTCAATCTTCTTCTTAATAAGAAAATCCTTTTACAATATTTGTACTGATGCAGTCTTATACCAGTACGGGAGCTACAACCCCCTTTGCTCTTGTACTAGCTGATCCATTTACTAGTACGCAGGCTACTACCTGCTACAATGCTCCAAAGATCTCCCTTAGCTTTTGTACTAGCTTAGATACTAGTACGTAGGTGCTTGCCTACAATCTTCTCACCTCCAGGTACCACGTTTCATCAATTTTCAGACTGGATACACTGAAGCACAACACATAATCTGAAAGGCCACTTTTCATCCAATTTTCATACTGGACCCATAACTATCATTGAAGCTCAAAACAATCATCAAACCCTGAATCACTGAAACCCTGTTAACAACAGTCACCAGAACACAGAGCAGACACAGAACTCTGTAATAACCATCAGATCCATCTGCAACTTCAAATATGAAGCTTTACAATGTATACGCTACTTAGATGAATCAAACCCGCGTGTATACGCGCTTTTGCCAAAGACAACCCGCGTACAGATCTAAAAATAATTTCTCTTAACTTGCAGCTGTACAAGACATCAGTCATACTCATAACACTTATAGAACAATACATGCGTCAGTATGTAGATCTAGAATAAGCATCATAAAGATAGTTCATTTCAAACCATTTGATCCCGATCTCTTCTTAGATCTTGTTCTCCATCAACCGGTGAGATCTCTCCTTAGCTCAGATCAAGCAATGCATCATCAACCCATAACCCTGCATACTGGATCTAATGCTTCATCAGATATTCAAGACATTTCAGATACACTTGCCTAATGATTTCCTTCTCCTTATATAGCCTTAGGCCTTGTTCAATACCAAGAGCCAAAACCATAGAAATCCAATACCATCAACTGCAAAACTAGAGATCTACACGACTGTCGAGGTACTTTGGTCCAAAGACATGGGCACAAGTACCGAGGACTAACTACCATGGACCAAAAGGAAACTTCCCGACATATACGCACTTTTCTGTTCATGCATCTGCGTGTATACGCGCCTTATTATATAGATCTCCTGCGTATACGCGACTTAGTATGCATATAACCAGCGTGTATACGCAACTTGGGCTTAACGAACCTGCGTGTATGAACTTTCTCTTCTTCTTATAGTCTGATCATCAATTCCTTGCTACTGACCTTCTGTACTATGATTTGTCATCAGTGAGGTTTTCCATCAAGGACAACACTTATCTCATAATGCCAACAATCTCCCCCTTTGGACTTGATGGCAAAGCTAACTTGTCACACTTAGAATTAGCATCTGATTCCTTTGAGCTGTCCTCCATCAGTCACATCTGATATCTCTTCTGAAGATTCATCATCTGATTCCTTTGAGCTATCCTCCATCAGTTACATCTGATATCTCGTCTGAAGATTCATCCAGTTATACATAAGTGAGATATGAGAGGGTTGCCATCAAGTACAACACATGCATCATAATGCCAACAATCTCCCCCTTTGGACTTGATGGCAACAACACCAAATCACTCTCCCCCTTTGACATCAAGGGCAAAGGGTGGACCAAGATATTCTCTTCCTTTGCTGAATCATTCCACTGTCCATACTCCCCCTGAGTACGTGTTGAAATCTCTGAATAATCTCCCCCTTTGTATATGCCAAGGTGTACCAATATGTCAATGCTCCCCCTGAGTACATGCCAAGTCTCTGTACTGCTGAAGTGTGCTGTTCATGCTCTTCCTGACTGTAGGCAAGATCTGCAAAAGATGTTCTTCAAGAAGAACATGACTCTATACATCATAAAAGACCTTCCTATCACCAAAGACTCATACATACATCCATCTCTCAACTAAGTGAGGATATACAAAAATTGACTCATCCACCCAACCAAGTGGGGATACATCAAAAGTTTACATATGACAACCAATCATATTGCATCAATCATCCTAGGCATAGTGGGGAAACCAAAATAGGCCGTTACATGACCTTGACACCATGAAAGAGATACCACAAAAGAGATATATGACATAGAGACGAAATAACTAGACCAAGACTTATGAAAGTCACTAGCAGCATCTGATAATCACCATTCAGATCAGCAACCAAGAGATCCTTCTGTTCTCCTTTCGCCTTTGTTCCTCCTGAAATCAACACCAAATGTGAACTAGAACCAAAAGCTTTAAGATAATGCCAACAATGCATCATTGGAAGATTATCTGCTCCCCCTGAACCTGTGCCAGATGATCTCTGTCAGACCTATATCAGACTTTCTGCAACCAACATCTGTCCCTGCTGATTTCCTTCAAATCTCCATATACGCGTCTGTATACACATAAACAGGCGTATATACGCATATATCCCTTACGCAACACGCGTACACCAAATACGCGACTATCCCCTTGTAAAACGACGTATGCACGCGGATATCCTTTAAACAACACGCGTACACAAATTTCCATATCAGCAACCTGTAAATGTCCTGTAGAGAATAGGTCATCAACCTATAACAAGGTATGTTTGCATCAATTCATCCCTTTGAACAGAATTCAGAGTCATTCACATTGTATCATGTGTGAAACCACCATAGCCATTTCATCAAGCTCTACATGATCCAAGTATCATTACTTGGGAACATCTGCATCAATTAACATATGTAAGGATCAACCTATCATCATATAGATAAGAACTCATCACCATGTCTTCAATAAAGCAACTTTGAGTAGTCATCCATGTATCAGCACTATGTATCTTGAGCTCAAATTCTTTTGACAAAGATTCTTGATATCATCATCAGCAACAATCCTTATCCGCACGAGTGCCTGCATCATAACTGTATGATATTTATGCATATGACAACAGCAGTATATAAGTGACTCATCATCAAGTGAGGAAGATGTGTATTCAAGCTTTGTACTTCTCCTTGTTCTTATGAAGATCACCATGTAAGCACCATATATGCATCATCAAAGAATCAACCATAAATCTGATCTGAACATCTTCTATGTAACTCCAAGAATCATATGAGAGTTTATCATAGACAACTCACAATAGCAAGATATATCATTTAGCCATATAAGAATCATCACCAAGGATTATTAACCATAATGCCAACATTGAATTGCTAAAGGCATATGCTCCCCCTCAACCTGTGCCATCTGTTAGATCTGATCATGCATATATCAGCAATAAGCATCAAAACATCATCATCCTCAAGTTAGGATCAAAACACTTCCAGACATCATACAAGTAACAAAACATTTCCACACATCCTCAGCAGACTGTAACCAATAGAGCAAATAATAGACTGAATCATATCAGATCCTTTTTCTGATCCTGTCCCCACTGCTTTTCCTCAGACTGACATATACGCGACTTTGCAGTGTTTAGCTCGCGTATATACGCGACTTCCCTTTAAGGAACTTGCGTATGAGATTCAGGACACTGAAGTTTTACACTTTCAGCTCCCTCTGAGTCTGATATGTCTGTGTTGTGCTGTGTCTCAGTACATTGTGCTGACTGTACTTCCTTCTTCCTCCATATCTTCAAGTGTGATGAGGTTTTCTCCTTTTGGTGTGATGTCCATCCTTTGTTCCTGCATTCCTTTGCTATATGTCCAAGTGTGTTACATGCATAACATCTTACATATTTCATATTCCTCCTGTAGCAATCAGCAGCTTTGTGACCAAACATATTGCAAGCAAAGCAATATCCATTAAAGTACCTTGAATGTGATGATCTTTCTACATGATGGTCTTGAACCCTTCTTCTTCCACATCTAGCTGCAACATGTCCAAGATTATGACATACATAACATTCAACATTATTCATAGGAGGAGTAAAAGATTTTCTTTGAAGACTTTTTTTCCTTGGTTGACCTTTCATCTCCTTGTTGATCATTTTGGATTTCTCTTTAGAGTTCCTTGCCTCACCTTGTGAACTAGATTCACCTTCAACAGATTCATGAAAACCAAGACCAGTCTTGATAGCAGGAGACCTTTGACTACTAAGAATATCATCCAAGACTTTAGAACTATCTTGAAATCGTAAAAGCTTATCCTTTTCTTCTATTTTACCTTTCAAGATATTTACCTCAACTTGAAGTTGTTCCTCCTTTTCTAGACATTGCTTCTTCATGTCTTCTCCATCTTTCCTTCCTTCTTCCAACTGATGCCTTAGTTTGAGAATCTCCTTTTCTTGTTCTTCATTCAGATCCTGCTGCATTTGACGAACTCGGAAGGCACATTCTAGTTGAGATTTTAAGTTGGTGACTTCGTTTTATTGTTTTGCAATAGCTTGGAGTAGATCTGTATTCTGCTTCTTTGATTCTTCAAGATCTCCTTTTAGTGAGGGGATTGTAGCTTCAAGATTTTCATAGTAGCTGGATCTATCTTTGAGTTTCTTGATGGTTGTGCTTCTTTCGTTGATTTCTTTTCTTAATGATGTCACTTCATGCTGTAATTTTTGACATTGGTCTTCCTTGTCCTTGAGTAGCTTTCTTACCTTGTTTCCTTCTTCTATTTGGGCCTTTAGTTTGGTAACTTCTTCTTTGAAAGCACATTCCCTTTTGTTCAATAGATCTTGTTGATCTTTAACTTTGTCTGCAAGCCTTCTAAACACTGCCTCTATTTGACACTTTTCTTGCTCACCCATAAAAGCATGTTCAGTAGTTTCACTATCACTTCCATCACTTTCACAAGGAAATATATCAGGAACATCAGAGGATAACACATTCATACCTGATAATGATTCTGAATCTGAAGAATTTCTTATACCTAATCCCCAATCGACTCTCCCACTGTCATAGTTCTTCTGAGATGTCTTCTTCTTCTTATGAGCTTTCTTCTTAAGCTTCTTTCCCATTGTTCCACGGATCTCCTTCAAGCGATCAAGCTTCTACCAAAGGACCTGCTCCGATACCAATTGTTGGAAATAATACTGAGAGGGGGGGTGAATCAGTATTATCAGATCAATAAAACTTTTGAATTTCATGCTCAGAAACATATACGCGACTTCAGTTAAGTGAACCCGCGTGTACACGCTACTGTGTCTAAAGCAACTAGCGTATATCTAGAGATCTTATAATTCAGTTATCTTAATCTTCAGTAGATGCATCAGAACATTATTAAGCATATTAACAGTAAACAGGTGCAGTATAACAGAACAGAACATCACACAAGAGCCACACACATGAACACCATGATATAAGGTGGAAACCCAATGTGGGTGAAAACCACCTGCTGCAAGTCATCTCAATCTTCTTCTTAATAAGAAAATCCTTTTACAATATTTGTACTGATGCAGTCTTATACCAGTACGGGAGCTACAACCCCCTTTGCTCTTGTACTAGCCGATCCATTTACTAGTACGCAGGCTACTACCTGCTACAATGCTCCAAAGATCTCCCTTAGCTTTTGTACTAGCTTAGATACTAGTACGTAGGTGCTTGCCTACAATCTTCTCACCTCCAGGTACCACGTTTCATCAATTTTCAGACTGGATACACTGAAGCACAACACATAATCTGAAAGGCCACTTTTCATCCAATTTTCATACTGGACCCATAACTATCATTGAAGCTCAAAACAATCATCAAACCCTGAATCACTGAAACCCTGTTAACAACAGTCACCAGAACACAGAGCAGACACAGAACTCTGTAATAACCATCAGATCCATCTGCAACTTCAAATATGAAGCTTTACAATGTATATGCTACTTAGATGAATCAAACCCGCGTGTATACGCGCTTTTGCCAAAGACAACCCGCGTACAGATCTAAAAATAATTTCTCTTAACTTGCAGCTGTACAAGACATCAGTCATACTCATAACACTTATAGAACAATACATGCGTCAGTATGTAGATCTAGAATAAGCATCATAAAGATAGTTCATTTCAAACCATTTGATCCCGATCTCTTCTTAGATCTTGTTCTCCATCAACCGGTGAGATCTCTCCTTAGCTCAGATCAAGCAATGCATCATCACCCCATAACCCTGCATACTGGATCTAATGCTTCATCAGATATTCAAGACATTTCAGATACACTTGCCTAATGATTTCCTTCTCCTTATATAGCCTTAGGCCTTGTTCAATACCAAGAGCCAAAACCATAGAAATCCAATACCATCAACTGCAAAACTAGAGATCTACACGACTGTCGAGGTACTTTGGTCCAAAGACATGGGCACAAGTACCGAGGACTAACTACCATGGACCAAAAGGAAACTTCCCGACATATACGCACTTTTCTGTTCATGCATCTGCGTGTATACGCGCCTTATTATATAGATCTCCTGCGTATACGCGACTTAGTATGCATATAACCAGCGTGTATACGCAACTTGGGCTTAACGAACCTGCGTGTATGAACTTTCTCTTCTTCTTATAGTCTGATCATCAATTCCTTGCTGCTGACCTTCTGTACTATGATTTGTCATCAGTGAGGTTTGCCATCAAGGACAACACTTATCTCATAATGCCAACAATCTCCCCCTTTGGACTTGATGGCAAAGCTAACTTGTCACACTTAGAATTAGCATCTGATTCCTTTGAGCTGTCCTCCATCAGTCACATCTGATATCTCTTCTGAAGATTCATCATCTGATTCCTTTGAGCTATCCTCCATCAGTTACATCTGATATCTCGTCTGAAGATTCATCCAGTTATACATAAGTGAGATATGAGAGGGTTGCCATCAAGTACAACACATGCATCATAATGCCAACAATCTCCCCCATTGGACTTGATGGCAACAACACCAAATCACTCTCCCCCTTTGACATCAAGGGCAAAGGGTGGACCAAGATATTCTCTTCCTTTGCTGAATCATTCCACTGTCCATACTCCCCCTGAGTACCTGCTGAAATCTCTGAATAATCTCCCCCTTTGTATATGCCAAGGTGTACCAATCTGTCAATGCTCCCCCTGTGTACATGCCAAGTCTTTGTACTGCTGAAGTGTGCTGTTCATGCTCTTCCTGACTGTAGGCAAGATCTGCAAAAGATGTTCTTCAAGAAGAACATGACTCTATACATCATAAAAGACCTTCCTATCACCAAAGACTCATACATACATCCATCTCTCAACTAAGTGAGGATATACAAAAATTGACTCATCCACCCAACCAAGTGGGGATACATCAAAAGTTTACATATGACAACCAATCATATTGCATCAATCATCCCAGGCATAGTGGGGAAACCAAAATAGGCCGTTACATGACCTTGACACCATGAAAGAGATACCACAAAAGAGATATATGACATAGAGACGAAATAACTAGACCAAGACTTATGAAAGTCACTAGCAGCATCTGATAATCACCATTCAGATCAGCAACCAAGAGATCCTTCTGTTCTCCTTTCGCCTTTGTTCCTCCTGAAATCAACACCAAATGTGAACTAGAACCAAAAGCTTTAAGATAATGCCAACAATGCATCATTGGAAGATTATCTGCTCCCCCTGAACCTGTGCCAGATGATCTCTGTCAGACCTATATCAGACTTTCTGCAACCAACATCTGTCCCTGCTGATTTCCTTCAAATCTCCATATATGCGTCTGTATACACATAAACAGGCGTATATACGCAGATATCCCTTACGCAACACGCGTACACCAAATACGTGACTATCCCCTTGTAAAACGGCGTATGCACGCGGATATCCTTTAAACAACACGCGTACACAAATTTCCATATCAGCAACCTGTAAATGTCCTGTAGAGAATAGGTCATCAACCTATAACAAGGTATGTCTGCATCAATTCATCCCTTTGAACAGAATTCAGAGTCATTCACATTGTATCATGTGTGAAACCACCATAGCCATTTCATCAAGCTCTACATGATCCAAGTATCATTACTTGGGAACATCTGCATCAATTAACATATGTAAGGATCAACCTATCATCATATAGATAAGAACTCATCACCATGTCTTCAATAAAGCAACTTTGGGTAGTCATCCATGTATCAGCACTATGTATCTTAAGCTCAAATTCTTTTGACAAAGATTCTTGATATCATCATCAGCAACAATCCTTATCCGCATGAGTGCCTGCATCATAACTGTATGATATTTATGCATATGACAACAACAGTATATAAGTGACTCATCATCAAGTGAGGAAGATGTGTATTCAAGCTTTGTACTTCTCCTTGTTCTTATGAAGATCACCATGTAAGCACCATATATGCATCATCAAAGAATCAACCATAAATCTGATCTGAACATCTTCTATGTAACTCCAAGAATCATATGAGAGTTTATCATAGACAACTCACAATAGCAAGATATATCATTTAGCCATATAAGAATCATCACCAAGGATTATTAACCATAATGCCAACATTGAATTGCTAAAGGCATATGCTCCCCCTCAACCTGTGCCATCTGTTAGATCTGATCATGCATATATCAGCAATAAGCATCAAAACATCATCATCCTCAAGTTAGGATCAAAACACTTCCAGACATCATACAAGTAACAAAACATTTCCACACATCCTCAGCAGACTGTAACCAATAGAGCAAATAATAGACTGAATCATATCAGATCCTTTTTCTGATCTTGTCCCCACTGCTTTTCCTCAGACTGACATATACGCGACTTTGCAGTGTTTAGCTCGCGTATATACGCGACTTCCCTTTAAGGAACTTGCGTATGAGATTCAGGACACTGAAGTTTTACACTTTCAGCTCCCTCTGAGTCTGATATGTCTGTGTTGTGCTGTGTCTCAGTACATTGTGCTGACTGTACTTCCTTCTTCCTCCATATCTTCAAGTGTGATGAGGTTTTCTCCTTTTGGTGTGATGTCCATCCTTTGTTCCTGCATTCCTTTGCTATATGTCCAAGTGTGTTACATGCATAACATCTTACATATTTCATATTCCTCCTGTAGCAATTAGCAGCTTTGTGACCAAACATATTGCAAGCAAAGCAATATCCATTAAAGTACCTTGAATGTGATGATCTTTCTACATGATGGTCTTGAACCCTTCTTCTTCCACATCTAGCTGCAACATGTCCAAGATTATGACATACATAACATTCAACATTATTCATAGGAGGAGTAAAAGATTTTCTTTGAAGACTTTCTTTCCTTGGTTGACCTTTCATCTCCTTGTTGATCATTTTGGATTTCTCTTTAGAGTTCCTTGCCTCACCTTGTGAACTAGATTCACCTTCAACAGATTCATGAAAACCAAGACCAGTCTTGATAGCAGGAGACCTTTGACTACTAAGAATATCATCCAAGACTTTAGAACTATCTTGAAATCGTAAAAGCTTATCCTTTTCTTCTATTTTACCTTTCAAGATATTTACCTCAACTTGAAGTTGTTCCTCCTTTTCTAGACATTGCTTCTTCATGTCTTCTCCATCTTTCCTTCCTTCTTCCAACTGATGCCTTAGTTTGAGAATCTCCTTTTCTTGTTCTTCATTCAGATCCTGCTGCATTTGACGAACTCGGAAGGCACATTCTAGTTGAGATTTTAAGCTGGTGACTTCGTTTTCTTGTTTTGCAATAGCTTGGAGTAGATCTGTATTCTGCTTCTTTGATTCTTCAAGATCTCCTTTTAGTGAGGGGATTGTAGCTTCAAGATTTTCATAGTAGCTGGATCTATCTTTGAGTTTCTTGATGGTTGTGCTTCTTTCGTTGATTTCTTTTCTTAATGATGTCACTTCATGCTGCAATTTTTGACATTGGTCTTCCTTGTCCTTGAGTAGCTTTCTTACCTTGTTTCCTTCTTCTATTTGGGCCTTTAGTTTGGTAACTTCTTCTTTGAAAGCACATTCCCTTTTGTTCAATAGATCTTATTGATCTTTAACTTTGTCTGCAAGCCTTCTAAACACTGCCTCTATTTGACACTTTTCTTGCTCACCCATAAAAGCATGTTTAGTAGTTTCACTATCACTTCCATCACTTTCACAAGGAAATATATCAGGAACATCAGAGGATAACACATTCATACCTGATAATGATTCTGAATCTGAAGAATTTCTTATACCTAATCCCCAATCGACTCTCCCACTGTCATAGTTCTTCTGAGATGTCTTCTTCTTCTTATGAGCTTTCTTCTTAAGCTTCTTTCCCATTGTTCCACGGATCTCCTTCAAGCGATCAAGCTTCTACCAAAGGACCTGCTCCGATACCAATTGTTGGAAATAATACTGAGAGGGGGGGTGAATCAGTATTATCAGATCAATAAAACTTTTGAATTTCATGCTCAGAAACATATACGCGACTTCAGTTAAGTGAACCCGCGTGTACACGCTACTGTGTCTAAAGCAACTAGCGTATATCTAGAGATCTTATAATTCAGTTATCTTAATCTTCAGTAGATGCATCAGAACATTATTAAGCATATTAACAGTAAACAGGTGCAGTATAACAGAACAGAACATCACACAAGAGCCACACACATGAACACCATGATATAAGGTGGAAACCCAATGTGGGTGAAAACCACCTGCTGCAAGTCATCTCAATCTTCTTCTTAATAAGAAAATCCTTTTACAATATTTGTACTGATGCAGTCTTATACCAGTACGGGAGCTACACCCCCTTTGCTCTTGTACTAGCCGATCCATTTACTAGTACGCAGGCTACTACCTGCTACAATGCTCCAAAGATCTCCCTTAGCTTTTGTACTAGCTTAGATACTAGTACGTAGGTGCTTGCCTACAATCTTCTCACCTCCAGGTACCACGTTTCATCAATTTTCAGACTGGATACACTGAAGCACAACACATAATCTGAAAGGCCACTTTTCATCCAATTTTCATACTGGACCCATAACTATCATTGAAGCTCAAAACAATCATCAAACCCTGAATCACTGAAACCCTGTTAACAACAGTCACCAGAACACAGAGCAGACACAGAACTCTGTAATAACCATCAGATCCATCTGCAACTTCAAATATGAAGCTTTACAATGTATACGCTACTTAGATGAATCAAACCCGCGTGTATACGCGCTTTTGCCAAAGACAACCCGCGTACAGATCTAAAAATAATTTCTCTTAACTTGCAGCTGTACAAGACATCAGTCATACTCATAACACTTATAGAACAATACATGCGTCAGTATGTAGATCTAGAATAAGCATCATAAAGATAGTTCATTTCAAACCATTTGATCCCGATCTCTTCTTAGATCTTGTTCTCCATCAACCGGTGAGATCTCTCCTTAGCTCAGATCAAGCAATGCATCATCAACCCATAACCCTGCATACTGGATCTAATGCTTCATCAGATATTCAAGACATTTCAGATACACTTGCCTAATGATTTCCTTCTCCTTATATAGCCTTAGGCCTTGTTCAATACCAAGAGCCAAAACCATAGAAATCCAATACCATCAACTGCAAAACTAGAGATCTACACGACTGTCGAGGTACTTTGGTCCAAAGACATGGGCACAAGTACCGAGGACTAACTACCATGGACCAAAAGGAAACTTCCCGACATATACGCACTTTTCTGTTCATGCATCTGCGTGTATACGCGCCTTATTATATAGATCTCCTGCGTATACGCGACTTAGTATGCATATAACCAGCGTGTATACGCAACTTGGGCTTAACGAACCTGCGTGTATGAACTTTCTCTTCTTCTTATAGTCTGATCATCAATTCCTTGCTGCTGACCTTCTGTACTATGATTTGTCATCAGTGAGGTTTGCCATCAAGGACAACACTTATCTCATAATGCCAACAATCTCCCCCTTTGGACTTGATGGCAAAGCTAACTTGTCACACTTAGAATTAGCATCTGATTCCTTTGAGCTGTCCTCCATCAGTCACATCTGATATCTCTTCTGAAGATTCATCATCTGATTCCTTTGAGCTATCCTCCATCAGTTACATCTGATATCTCGTCTGAAGATTCATCCAGTTATACATAAGTGAGATATGAGAGGGTTGCCATCAAGTACAACACATGCATCATAATGCCAACAGAGCATGCTGAGGTGATTGAGGCATGATCAATAGTGTTAGAAGCACAGTTGGGGGACTATGTGGATGCCTGGGATCGCGCAACCACTTTGGCAAGGGGGATGCCTGAGGAGGGGTAGGTTCGACTGGGAGAGGTCATGATGGAGATGGTGAAGGCACGTGATAGGGAACTATGACCGACTCTTACGCGCCTTTCGATGGTAATTGATACGACACGTCCCCTTTTTTGATGATCCATTTTTCTTGGCCTTGAGTCAATGGATGTATATTCATTTTTTGTACTCATATACACATATTTTTTTATATATGTATTTGAGATGTGATTTTTGCGGCTTATGATGATGTGTCTTTGATGATATTCTTCTATACATTTAATGTATTTTTGCATTTATGTTATGAATATTCTATTGAGGCTTTATGTTTCTTGATGGTGATGCATTTGTGATACATGCCAGTCTAGGATTTCATTAGCTATGTGGTCCGCTATATGATTTTGATTTCTTGGGATATGTGTAAATGTGATATTATCAAAACTTCGAGCTAACCTTTGTGCATGAAAATATTTTTGAAATAGGCATGCATCATGAACCTTGAAGGCTCTATTCAACTATGATATGACAAGTCGGGAATCAAGGAATACATGCAGGTGACCGATACCTAGATGGGAGGCATCGGCCAAGAGGGTTATGACAATGTCGTACTAAAATTGAATATTGGTTGCCAACCCTAAACATAGTCCATTGGTGAAACATGGTGTGTGGTCAGGAAATTATATGGCCTAGGCTACTACAGAAAGCTTTTGCGACCATTGAGAAGCACCATCATCAAACCTATGGTGATAGGATGGGGGATGATCCATATGTGATACATGATGAATGAATGATTTTAGAGTGAATCTTTGATGAATTGGTTATCATAAATAAAAAGAAGTCATTTTAAATACATTGTCATATTAGGGCTAATTGCAATGTTATGGATGAAACTTTTTAAGATAGAGCACTAATGGGATCTTTGAGGCAAGTCCCATTGGGCTCTGCTAAGATGTATGCCCCCTTGAGGAGGCAATGTTTGACAATGTAAGGACCTTTCCATAGTGTTTTAATTTCCCTCGTCCTAATGATTCTTTGGAAACATCGTAAAGAAGGACTAATTCCCCCTCAGTGAAGGATTGGGGGGTGACATTGCAGTGAAAGGTGGATTTTGTTCATTTTTTGTGTGCTTCGTTATGCTGGAGAGATTCATGTCGATTCTCCTCAACGTGTTGCAACTGGACCAACCTTTGCTCTAAAGGTGAATTTTTGGTAAGAAGTTTTATGGTTGAGTGCAAGGTAGGGTTCTTGCACTCGATGGGGAGGACTACTTTGACCCCATAGACTAGTTGGAAAGGCATGAAACTTGTGGATGCTTTGATATTTATGATTTCTACATGTTTGTTCTTTTTACATGTATATTTATGATGCATATTTGTATAGGATGTTGATACCAAGTATGTTTTCTTGTAGATGTGGGACCTAGGGATGGCCATTGGCCTACCTTGTAGGCAATAATCTACAATGTATGGGTGTGGCCTACGTGCATGCTTTACTACAATAGTGAATGGATGATGAGGAGCGGGTAGGACTTGAGAGGCCAACACAGCGCCATAGGTTCGAGATTAGTGGTCCTTCTGGAGAGGGGGCTAGCTCCTCCGCCTTGGAGGAGATGACGAATTTGCGAGAGCATGCTGAGGTGATTGAGGCATGATCAACGGTCTTAGAAGCACAGTTGGGGGACCATGTGGACACCCGGGACCGCGCAACCACTTTGGCAAGGGGGATGCCTGAGGAGGGGTAGGTTGGACTGGGAGAGGTTGTGATGGAGAAGGTGAAGGTGCATGATAGGGCACTACGACCGACTCTTAGGTGCCTTGCGATGGTAATGGCTACGGTGCGTCCCCTTTTTTGATGACCCATTTCTCTTGACCTTGAGCCAATGCATGTATATTCATTTTTTGTACTCATATACACATATTTTTTTATATATGTATATGAGATGTGATTTTTGCGGCATATGATGATGTGCCTTTGATGATATTCTTATATTTTTTCATTTATGTGATGGATATTCTATTGATGCTTTATGTTTCTTGATGGTGATGCATTTGTGATACATGTCAGCCTAGGATTTGATTAGCTATGCGGTCAGCTATATGATTTTGATTTCTTGGGATATGTGTAAATGTGATATTATCAAAACTTTGGGCTAACATTTGTGCATGCAAATATTTTTGAAATAGGCATGCATCGTGAACCTTGAAGGCTCTATTCAACTGTGATATGACAAGTTGGGAATCAAGGAATACATGCTGGTGACTGATACCTAGATGGGAGGCATCGGCCAAGAGGCTTATAACAGTGTCGTACTCAAATTGATTATTGGTTGCCAACCATAAACATAGTCCATTGGTGAAACATGGTGTGTGGTTGGGAAATTATATGGCCTAGGCTGCTGTAGCAAGATTTTGTGACCATTGAGAAGCACCATCATCAAACATGTGGTGATAGGATGGGGGATGATCCATATGTGACACATGATGAAAGAAGGATTTCAGAGTGAATCCAGGTCTAATTGCAATGTTATGGATGAAACTTTTTAAGATATAGCCCATTAACGGGATGTTTGAGGCAAGTCCCATTGGGCTCTGCTAAGATGTATGCCCCCTTGAGGAGGCAATGTTTGAAAATGTAAGGGCCTTTCCATAATGTCTCGAATTTCCCTCATCCCAATGATTCTTTGGAAACATCATAATGAAGGACAAATTCCCCCTCAATAAAGGACTGGGGGTGACATTACGATCAAAGGTGGATTTCATTAATTTTTTGTGTGCTTCGTTATGTTGGAGAGATTCACGTCGACTCTCGTCAACGTGTTCCAACTGGACCAACCTTTGCTCTAAAGGTGAATTTTCGGTGAGAAGTTTTATGGTTGAGTACAAGGTAGGGTTCTTGCACTCGACGGGGAGGACTGCTTCGACCCCATAGACTAATTGGAAAGGCATGAAACTTGTGGATGCTTTGACCACCGTGTGATACACCCACAAGGATGAAAATACCATGTGGTGCCAATTTGTTTTATGGTTGTTCACCATACACTGTAACATCATTTTGAGGACTTTGTTGACAACTTCTACTTGACCATTGGACTAGCGATATTATGGGGAAGCGTACTCCTGAGAGAAACCAAGGTGTTGGGATAACTTCTAAAATATTTCATTTTCAAAATGTTTTACGTGATCAAATACCAATTCCTTAGGAACACTGAACCATGTTATGACATGGTTAAGGAAAAATTGTGCAGTGGTTTATGTGGTGTTATTGTATGTGTGTATGGCCTCTACCCATTTGGTGAAATAAACTACGGAAACCACAATGTACTTGTGGTTGTCCTATGATGGGGGGTTGTAGGTCATGAAATATATGCCCTATTTGCAAAAGGGGTCGGCGATGATGATCAGGTGTAGTGGAGATGGTGGGGCTCGTGCCTTATCATTGTATCTTTGGCACCATTCACATCTCTTGACTACTTGAATACAGTCATGGAACATGGGGAGCTAAAAATAACTAGCACGAAGGACTTTTTGAGTGTTGGGTGTGGAGCCTGATTATCTTCTTTATTTAGAGGTATCGCCACATTGGACCCCAGTTCGTAATGTGGCGGCAACTCTTCCCATAAAATTTACATTGCTAGGGGGTCCGGGGGGGTGACGACGATTATTTGGAGCCCCCCTTAGTGGGGGATCCGGGGCAGCACCCTCGAAGCTAAAGATAGATGTGAAATTGTCTTGTAAAATGTTGTAATATCATAGTCAATCTGGGTCGTTCATTAGGTGGATATATGATGGTAGAAGTTATGTTTAATTTAGGGTTTTTTCCCTAGAAGGCAACCCCTCGCTATATATGAGGGAATTGTATTGTGTCTATGTAGATCTGTATTCTTAGTGAGAAAGAGAGAGGAGATTGTGTGAGAGAGAAGAGGGAATTATAGTATATCTACTATAGGTTGTATATTTCCAGTTTTCTGGATAATATAAAAGGAAGGACTGGCTGTTTCTCCGTGGACGTAGCCCAAACTAGGTGAACCACCTATATCTTTGTCTCTCTTATTTTATGTGTTTTCTATGTTTATATTTCTGTAATATATTTTATGTGTTCCATTGCTCTGTAATATATAATTTTCTAACAACTAGTATCAGAGCCGAAGATCTATTTGGCTGATAAACTCGTAGGAGAAAAGGGTTCCTGGTTTGAGTGGGAGCAATGGTGGAAGATGGTAGGTTTAGGATCAAAAAGTTTAATGGCCAAAACTACCAACTATGCAAGATGAAGATCGAAGATTATCTGTATCAAAAATATCTTTACCTACCATTGAGCAGAAAGACAAAGAAGCGAATAAGTATGATAGACACAGAATGGGATATTCTCGATAGAAAATCACTTGGAACAATACGATTGTGCCTAATGGCATCGATAGCATTTAATATTTCAAAGGAAATGACAACAAAGGGTTTAATTTCGACATTGGCCAAACTATATGAAAAACCCTTGGCCTCAAATAAGGTATTTCTTATGAAGCATTTATTTAATATGAAGATGTCAAAAGGTGGATCTGTTGCTGATCATTTAAATGAATTTAATATAGTTACCAGTCAGTTAAGTTTTGTAGGGGTAACTTTTGATATGAAGTTAGGGCTCTGTTATTTTTGTGCTCATTGCTAGAAATTTGGAATGGTTTAGTTATAGCCATTAGTAACTTATTCTCTGGATCTAGTACTTTAAAGTTTGATGATATTGTCGGTGCAATCCTTAGTGAGGAAATGCAACAGAAAAGCTCTGGTGAGACATCAAGTAATTCTTTGACTGCAGAGACTAGGGGAAGAAAAATGGGGATAGTGTGCTAGAAATGCGGGAAGAAATGACACCTGAAGAAAGACTGTAAGTCTCGGAAGGGAAAACAATGAGATGCGCAGCAAGAAAACAATCATGAAGCGAATGTGATAGGTGATGTGTTGCAAAATTATTTGATTCTTTCATTAGAAAATATTATTGATGCCTAGGTGGTAGATTCAGGGGCCTCATTCCATTCCACACCTAATAGGAAACATTTTCATGATTATGTTCAAGGAGATTTTGGACAGGTTTGATTGGGTGATGATAAACCCTGTAAAATAATTGGAATGTGTACAATTTTCATAAAACAACAGAATGGAAACCAGTGGTTGTTGAAGGAGGTAAGGAATGTTCCAGATCTGAAGAAAAAATTGGTTTCAACAGGGCAGTTGGGAGGTGAAGTTTGTATAACAACCTTTACAAATAAAACCTGGAAGGTCACTAAAGGAGCCCTAGTAATAGCAAAAGGAGAAAAGGTTGGTACATTGTATTTATGCAATGGTATTTCTAATTATGTTAATGCTTTAACCTCTACAGGAGAAGATACGACATTGTGGCATCATAGGCTCGGGCACATGAGTGAGAAGGGGATGCAGATTCTTCACTCAAGAAATTTGTTGCAAGGTTTGAAGCATGTTTATTTAAAATTTTGTGAGAATTGTGTTTATGGAAAAAATAAGAGAGTCAGATTCCTCAGAGTTGGGAAAGAAAAGAAGAATGAAAAATTAGACCTTGTGCATACAGATGTATGGGGACCTGCTCAGGTATCATCTCTCGGTGGCTCTCTTTATTATGTTACTTTTATTGATGATGAAACCAGAAAAACCTGGATTTATTGTATTTGAAATAAATATGATGTATTTGATACTTTCAAGAAATGGAAAGCTTTGGTTGAAAATGAAACAGGAAAGAGGTTGAAGTTTCTCAGATCAGACAATGGAGGTGAATATTGCAACAAATAGTTTGATAGGTATTGTTCAGAGAATGGAATTCATAGAGAAAAGATAGATCCATGAACACCAAAAGAAAGTGGTGTGTCAGAAAGTATGAACAAGACAATCATGGAGCGTGCAAGGTGCATGAGCTTTCATGCATGATTGCCTTTACAATTTTGGGCAGATGTTGTAGATACTATTGTTTATCTAATAAGCAAAGGGCCTTCAAGTTCCTTGGATGGTGGTATTCCAAAGGAGGCATGGACAAGTAAAAAGGTAAATTACTCATTTTTAAAGACTTTTGGTTGTGAAGCTTTTGTCCACATTAACAAAGAAAACGGAACAAAGATTGAAGAAAAATAAAAAAAATTGTACCTTTATCGGATATGGTGTTAATGATTTTGGTTATCGCTTTTATGATTAGGAAAAACACAAAATCATTAGGAGTAGAGATGTCATATTAAATGAAAAGTTTTTTTATAAGGATCAGATGTAGGAAAAGAAACAGTGAAAAGAAAACAGAGAATACACAGTGCTTGATGAGATCACATAAAAAGTGAAGGTGCCTAAAAATCATAATGATCAACAGCTAGAACAACAACAACCACAACAGCAACAAGCACCTCAAACACCTGAAAGTAGGGTTAGAAGATCTACCAGGATAATTAGACCCCCTGAACGATACTCTCCTTCATTATATTATGTGTTGTTGACTGATTCTGGTGAACCAGAATGTTATGAAGAAGCGGTGCAGGTAGAAACCAGGAAGAAGTGGGAGCAAGCCATGAAAGAAGAGATGGACTCCTTAGCACATAACCAAACTTGGGACTTAGTCAGGTTGCCTACAGGTAAAATAGCATTGCATAATAAATGGGTTTACAAGTTGAAGGAAGAATATGGAGGTAGAAAAAAGTATAAAGCTAGACTTGTGGTGAAGGGGTTTGCACAAAAAAAGGGTATAAACTTTCATGAGATATTTTCTCCCATTGTTAAAATGACTTCAATTAGAACTATTTTAAGTCTAGTAGCAGCTGAAGGTTTGCATCTTAAGCAGTTAGATGTAAAGACAACTTTTCTCCATGGGGATTTGGAGGAAGATATATATATATGCAACAACCACAAGGATATGAGGTAAAATGGAAGGAAAAACTAGTGTGCGGGTTGAAGAAGATCTTCTATGGCTTAAAACAAGCTCCAAGGAAATGGTATCTAAAATTTGACAGGTTTATGTCTAAACAAGGTTATACTAGATGTCACTCTGATCATTGTGTTTATCTCAAAATATAAAATGATGGAATCTATATTATATTGTTATTGTATGTAGATGACATGGTTGTTGTAGGTTCTAACATGCAGGAAATAAATGTGCTCAAAAGAAAATTGGTGAAATCATTTGTAATGAAGGATTTGGGTGCTACAAAACAAATCCTCGGTATGAGAATAACTAAAGATAGGAAGAATCGAAAATTAACATTGTCTTAGAGTGAGTACATAAAAGGTGTTGAAAATATTTAATATGCAGAATGAAAAACCAGTTAGTATACCTTTGACTAGCCATTTCAAACTATGTAAGGAAATGTGTCCCAAGACTCAGGAAGAAATGGATTATATGTCTAAAGTTCCATATGCATCAGCTGTAGGTTTTAACCCCGTACATAAATTACCTGCATGCGAATTCAAAAACATAGAAAATAAACAATGCAAGAGCATAACACATAAAACACATATACACAGAGATTTTCCCCTGGATCCCAAAACTGGCACTACCAGCTTGATTTTTCATTATGTTCCTTTCAATGTAATAATACATATTTATACATGTTGAAGCATCCAATACCATGGACCGAAAACCATCGCGTCCAAAAAACATGTGCGAAAATCATGCACAAAACCATAGGTGGCTCCTCCCAACCTAACATAGGGTCCAAAACCAAAATTTTCCGGGGCGCTACTCCGGACCCCATAAAGTGGGGTTACGGGTACACCTCAAACCCCTAGTGACCCCCCCTCACTACACAATCGGCGCAACGAAGGGGGTGCTCCGCGCCCCCCCCCCCCTCTAACCCCCCTGGTTACCTACGTGGGCTAGTCATGGAAAGAATATAACACAACCCAACATTCTCCCACTTGTTGTTTTCTTTCCACAGGGGGGCACAAGAGAGCTTAGTCATTTTTCCAGCCCTGAAACGCCCATTGTTTCTCTACACCAAGAGAACTTCTCAGAGTTCACAGATTTTGTCAATGCATCTGCAGTATTCCTCAAAGTGTCCACCTTTACCAGCAACACCTTTTTGTCTTCTATCATATCCCTCATAAAGTGATACTGAACATCAATGTGCTTTGTCTTTGAATGATATGTAGGGTTCTTTGCCAAGAAAATTGCACTTTGGCTGTCACAGTCTATCCTTATAGCTTCTTGTACTAACCCCATACTTGAACACAATCTCTGTAGCCAAACTTCTTCCTTGCTTGCATGAGTGGCTGCCATGTATTCTGCCTCTGTATTTGATAGTGCCACGATAGATTGTTTCTTACTCATCCAACTGACTGCACCTCCAAATAGGTTAAACACATACCCACTTGTAGATCTTCTCTGATCTAGATCTCCAGCCCAGTCTGCATCAACAAATCCATGAATATCCAACACTCTGTCCAATCCTGGTCTTCCTTGCTAGCACAAACCATAATCACTAGTGCCACGCAAATACTTGAAAACCCGCTTCACTGTTATCCAGTGCTCCTTCCCTAGTTTTGACATAAACCTGCTCAATACTCCCACTGCATGTGCAATGTCTGGTATGATACAGACCATTGCATACATCAGGCTACTGACTGCACTAGCATATGGAACATGGGACATGTCCTCTTCCTCTTCTTGTGTCTCGGGACACTGTTCAATAGATAACCTCACACCTATAGGAATAGGAACATTCACCGTTTACTATCCTACATATTAAACCTCTGCAGTATTGTCTCGACATAATTCCTCTGGTTTAACCAGAGCTTCCTCTTTGTACGATCTCTTTTAATTTCTATGCCCAAAATATAGTTTGCAGCACCAAGGTCTTTCATGTTGAATTTGGAGGACAATTGGGTCTTCAAATCCTAGATAATTTCTTTGTCATTTCCAACCAACAACATATCATCCACATACAAGACCAGATAAATAACACAGTCACCAATTAATTTAAAATACACACAGTGATCTACTTTGCTTCTGGTGAAGCCAAGTCCCCGTATAAATGTATCAAATTTCTGATACCACATCCTTGGTGATTGTTTTAACCCATACAGAGACTTCTTTAACTTGCATACCAGTTCTTTCTTACCCTTCTCCGCAAAGCCTTCAGGTTGCTTCATGTATATTTCCTCTTCCAGATCCCCGTGAAGAAATGTTGTCTTCACATCCATTTGTTCTACCTCAAAATCAAAAGCAGCAGCAACAGATAAAAGTAATCTAATAGAAGTTATTTTGGCAACAGGAGAAAAAATATCACCAAAATCAATTCCCGGCACCTGGGAATAACCTTTTACTACCAACCAAGCATTGTATTTCTCTACTTTTCCTTCTGCATTTGTATTCTTTTTGAACATCCATTTGCTGCCAATGGGTTTCCTTCCAGCTGGCAACTCCACCAGATCCCAAGCCTCATTTTTGTGCAAAGATGCCATTTCATCAACCATGGCCTCTTTCCAGAGTTTTCCATCCTCTAAATCCACTGCTTCCTTCACAATTCTAGTATCATCATCAATAACAGACAAAGCAAAATTTGAATAGAAAGCAGATGGACTATACCTTTCTAGCTACCTTCTTTCACGAACTGATCTTCTCGCGGGAGTTTGTGGCTCTTCATCTTCTGATTCCTCCTCTACTGTAGAGTCTGATTCTTCCCCCTTTAGCTCAAACTCTATCTTCTCAGGTTCCTTTTGTTGGACTTCATGTTTAATAACATCTTTTACCTCTCTGAACACCACATCTCGGCTGTATAGAACCTTCCTTGTTACTGGGTTCCAAAGCTTATAACCCTTTAAACCATACTTATACCCAATAAAGATGCACTTTTCAGATTTACTATCCAACTTGGTTCGTTTCTCCTTTAGAACATGTACATATGCATCACATCAAAATACCCTCAGATGTGAAAGAGAGGGTTTCTTACCAGTCCATACCTCTTGAGGAATCTTATCCTCCAACACTGATGAAGGTGACCTGTTGACCAAGTAACATGCAGTATCCACTGCCTCTGCCCATAATTCTTGTCCTAACTCGGCACCACTGAGCATGATTCTTGCCCTTTCCATCAACATCTTATTCATTCTTTCTACAACTCCATTTTGCTGAGGTGTATATGGAGTAGTCTTTTGTCGTGCTATACCACACTTCTTACAGAATTCTTTAAATTCCTTGCTGCAAAACTCTCCACCATTATCTGTCCTCAACACCTTTATCTTCTTCTCTGTCTGGTTTTCCACGAGAGCCTTAAATTCTTTAAACCTTTCAAAGGCTTTAAATTTCTTCTTAAGGAAATATATCCATGTATTCCTTGAGAAGTCATCTATAAATGATACATAGTACATAGACTTACCCAGTGATGGAACCTTCACAGGTCCAAACACATCACTGTGCACAAGCTCTAATATATGTTTCGACCTCTTACCACCGGAGGGGAAACTCACTCGATTCTGCTTCACGTATACACAGTTTTCACAAAAATCAAAATCCAGAGAGCTATTACTCATACCTTCTACCATACCTTTACCATGAAGTATTCGAAGGCCCTTCTCTCAAATATGTCCAAGCCTTTGATGCCACAACATGATATTTTCTCCAGAGACCACTAGATTTTCTGCTCCACTTTCAAGAACCACAGAAATGTTGCACCCATCAACAACAGTGCTACCTTGTAGCTTGTACAGAGTTCTAATTCGAACTCCCCGCATCAATACCAGTGCTCCCCGAACCATTTTGCAGGTATCCTTCTCGAACACTATTTTTACACCTGCATCATCGAGCTTGCTTACATAAATCAGATTTCTGGCTAATGCAGGAATATGTAGAACACCTGGAAGTGTTCTAACCCTTCCACCTTGCAACTTCAACTTTACTTTTCCACGACCAATGACTCTAGCCTTCCTTTCATCCCCCAAGAAGACATCACCACCATCATATTTCTCATACTCATAGAACCACTCTCTATGGAGAGTGAAGTGAAAGGATGCACCTGAGTCAATCAACCATGCCTCATGATCTACATGTGTACTTGAAGAAGCCAAGTACACATCCCCACCTTCATCTGAGGTGGTTTTCGCCTCTACAGAAGGAGCCTCATCAGATCCCTTTCCTTTGTCAGGAGCTTTAGATTTACAGTCCCTTTTGAAGTGGCCTTCCTTTTCGCATTTCCAGCACACCACCTTTATAGGTTTTCCTGGATATTTAGATCTCCCACTCGATGACTTATTTTTGTTTCTGTTCTGGGACCGTCCTCGTACAAACAAGGCATCACCATTTTGGCTCTCCATATTTTTCCATCTCATCTCCTCTGTCAACAATGCTGAGACTATTTCATCAAACTGCAAGGCAATTGCATTGCTACCTATTACAATAACTAAACTATCCCATGAATCTGGTAGAGAACACAACAAACTGATGCACTTATCTTCATCTGGAATTTTAATATCAACATATGCTAATTGACTTACCACAGTATTAAATGCGTTCAGATGCTCTGTCATCGAGTCTCCATATTTCATCCTCAGGTTATACAGCGTTTTCCGTAGGAATAGTTTATTCACCAAAGACTTAGATTGGTAGAAAATCCCTAACTTGTCCCACAAAGCCTTTACCGTAGCTGCCCCTGATACATTTAGCAATACTGAATCTGAGACACACAATCGTATTGTGATCTTTGCCTTCCGATCCAACTTCTTCGATTCTTCATCGGGCACTCTCGTTGGTTTAGTACCTGGATCTACCACAATCCACTGGTCTTTATCCACCAACAGATCCTCCATCTTGAGTTTCCACAACTCAAAACTCTGACCATTAAATTTATTGATCTCTATCTTTCCACTGCTCACCATCTTCTTTCAACACCAGAATCGATCTCGCATATCTCCCACTGAACAAGGTCTACCACAGGCCCGAGTGAAACCACTCAGCAACAAAGGCGTGCCCTTGAAGCCAAAACATCTTTGATACCAAATGTAGGTTTTAACCCCGTACATAAATTACCTGCATACGAATTCTAAAACACATATAATAAACAATGCGAGAGCATAACACATAAAACAAATATACATAGAGATTTTTCCCTAGATCCCAAAACCAGGACTACCAGCTTGATTTTTCATTATGTTCCTTTCAATGTAATAATACATATTTATACATGCCGAAGCATCCAATACCATGGACTGAAAACCATCGCGTCCAATACCATGGACCGAAAACCATTGCTTCCAAAAACCATGTGCGAAAATCATGCACAAAACCATAGGTGGGTCTGCCCAACCTAACATAGGGTCCAAAACCAAAATTTTCCGAGGCACTGCCTCAGACCCCATAAAGTGGGGTTACGGGTACACCTCAAACCCCCAATGACCCCCCCCCCTGCTACACAATCGGCACAACGAAGGGGGTGCTCCCCCCCCCCCCCCCCTCTAACCCGCCTGGTTAACTATGTGGGCTAGTCATGGAAAGAATATAACACAACCCAACATCAGCAGTTGGAAGCTCAATGTATGCAATGGTCCGCACAAGGCCTGATAGTGCACAAGTAGTGGGAGTTGTAAGCAGGTACATGAACAATCCAAAAAACGAACATTGGATGGCGGTGAAGTGGATTCTTAGGTATTTGAGAGGTACCACAAATCAAGTATTATGCTTTCGTGGTTCAAACATTGCTCTATAGGGATATGTTGATGCAGATATAGTGGGTGATAGAGATAACAGGAGGAGCATAACAGGGTATGTGTTTATTTTAGGTGGAACAATTGTCAATTGGGTTTCAAAACTGCAAAGTGTTGTTGCACTCTCAACAATGGAAGCAGAGTATGTTTTTGCTACAGAGGCTAGTAAAGAAAGGATTTGGTTACAAAGGTTTCTGGATGAATTGGGTAAGAAGCAGGATATGGATTGGTTATATAGTGACAATCAAAGTGCCATACATCTTGCAAATAACTCTACATTTCATTTCAAGACTAAACATATACAGCTCAAGTACCATTTCATACTGTCATTGTTGGAAGATGGATAGTTGAAGCTGGAAAAGATACACACTAGCCAGAATCCTGTAGATATGTTAACAAAATTTGTAACCAGGGAGAAACTGAGATTCTGATCAGTTTCAATTGGTCTTCAAGTATGATGAAGAAGATGAGAAACAACTAGGTCCAAATTGGGTTCATTGTCCATCAAATGAAGCAGTGGTGGAGTTGTTATGATCAATCTCCAAGTGGGATATTGTTGGGTGTGGAGCCTAATTATCTTCTTTATTTAGAGGTATTGCCACATTGGACCCCAATTCATAATGTGGTGGAAATGTCGCCCGTAAAATGTATGCCACCAGGGGGGTCTAGCGGGGGGCAACGACAATTATTTGGAGCCCCCTCCCTGGAGGGGGATCGGGGGCAGTGCCCCTGAAGCTAAAAATAGATGTAAAATTGTCTTGTAAAATGTTGTAATTTCATAGTTAATCTGGGTCATTCATTAGGCAGGGATCTGACGGTAGAAGTTATGTTTAATTTACGGATTTTTTTTCCCTAGAAGGAAACCCCTCGCTATATATGAGGGAATTGTATTGCGTCTATGTAGATCTGTATTCTGAGTGAGAAAGAAAAAGGAGATTGTGTGAGAGTGAAGAGGGAATTACAATGGATCTATTGTAGGTTTTATCTCTTCAGTTTGCTAGATAATATAAAAAGAAGGATTGGCATTTTCTCGGTGGATATAGCCCAAACTGGGTGAACCACGTATATCTGTGTCTCTCTTGTTCTATGTGTTTTCTGTGTTTATATTTCTGCAATATATTTTATGTGTTCCATTGCTCTGTAATATATAATTTTCTAACATTGAGCAATGGCCATCCTCAAGAGGTGGTCACCACAAGCCCCACTGTGGAAATCATTATCTGTCAGTCCTCCGCCATTAAGTTCACCATGGAAAAAGAGGTCAATGGTTGCCTCCCTTTCCTGGATATTCTTATTTCTAAGAATAAGGACGGTTTGCTCTCCCACTCAGTATTCCGGAAGAAAACACATACTGAGCAGTTTCTTCATGTCGATTCCCATCATTTCCTTGCTCAAAAGATGGGTGTTCTTAACACCCTCGCTACTCATGCCCTTAGGATTTCTGATAATAAGAGCTTTGATAAGGAGAAATCCCATATCCTTAATGTCTTTGTGGAAAATGGCTATAGTAGGCGCCTAGGTCAGAAGGCTTTCCTTAAAGCCTCTAAAAATGCGTTAATTAATAAAGAACCTAAGGAGCGCTGACTAGGTGTCCATCTTCCCTATGTCCAAGGGACCACAAACAAGATTACTCGGATCCTTAACAGGTATGATATTCCCTCAACCTTTAGGCCCCTCAACACTATTTGTAAATCCCTCCGATCGGTGAAAGATCTCGTTGACCCTAAGGACATGAAAGGTGTCTACTTGATCCCTTGTTCTTGTGGGACCCCCTATATTGGGGAAATAGGGCGCTCCATCGATCAGAGGATAAGCGAACATGCAGCTGACCTAAGACATGGGAGAACCAAGTCTTCAGCGTTAGCAGAGCATGTGGGAAAGACCAATCATCATGTTTGTATAGAGGAGGCCAAGGTTGCTCAATTCCATCATCAAAAATTCAGGGAAGCTATTGAGATTGAAAGAAGGCCTAACAATCTCAATAGAGATGACGGCTGGAAGATCAGTAGCTGTTGGATCCCGGCCCTTTCGTCTTAATCTTTCTTTTTCTCTCCCTCCCCCCCCCTTTTTAATCCTTTTCTAGCTTTCGTTATTCCCCCTGGAGCCTTCCTTCCTCCTAGGGTTTTTCCTTCTTGCTCTGTGGTTTTTTAATGATTTTTTTCCTATTCCCCCCCCCCCCCCCCCCCCCCCCCCCCCCCCCCCCCCCCCCCCCCCCCCCTTTTTTTTTCTAACTAACTAACGTTTTTAAAAAGAAAGGTCTCCAATTATTTTATTTATAAATTATTTTTATATATATTTTAAAGGTATGGTCACCGAATATAATTAAATTATAAAAATTGACTTTTTGACTCTGGTCCCGAAGTCAAGATTAGCCGTTGGTCAAGATAGCCGTTGGAGGCTCTGCTCAGACTATTTAACATGCAAAGCTGGATCTACGTCTTTAACTTGTCCTGACGATGAGCCACACTGGTTGGTTCGAAACGCGTCGACAAAAGTCTTTCTACATGTGATTTACGCCGAAGTTATTCTTACAACTATTATGGATCACAGAAGCCTCAATTCAACAATTAAGACCTACTTGACTTGTTCATGAGTAAGGCATCAATGAGGAATGGTGTCGATCCCTCTTCAATAGAGGACATCCCCCATAAGAAGGTACTAGGGGGCTTGGTGGCATATGTGCCTCTGGTTGTCGTGAGTAAGCTGAGGTTTGAACTTTTGAGTTCATAAGAAGAGGAGGATATTGTCATACCAGGGGTCATCTGTTGATCCTAAGAATAAATTTTCATCGAAGAATGCATCAATAATGGGGGAATCCTTGGGTCTATATGGGTAGATTAGTCATGAACTCACCCAGGATAAGGGCCTTCTTGCTCTTGGGGGAGGAAAACTAAAGATCAAAATCTTGCAGAATAATGACCCATCAAGCGTATTTGTTGTTCATCGTACAATGAGTTAGAAAGTATCACATAGGGTTGATATTCTCTACTATGGTTGTAGTTTGTAAGATTATGTAATGTCAAAGATTATATACTGAGTGGACGAAGGCTAAGGCTATTTTTTTGGCCAGCTCATACTTTAATGCAAGCTTGGAGAGGTCTTTACTGACTTAATAGATTATGTGCTCTCTATTATCAGGTCCTTCTTGGACTAGCAACCCAACGATGGCTACTTCATATGCTGAGAGGTAAAGGGTATAGTCCCTTCTATGGTTAGGAAGGTTAATCAAAGGTGCCTAGGACAATGCATCTTTTAGGGCTTCAAATGGGTCTTGTGCCTCCCGGTTTCAGTGGAAAGGGATATCTTGACGAAGTAGGTGCCATAAGCCTTGTGCACAGGTGGCGTAGTCGGGAACAAAGTGACATAAGAAGTTGGCCTTACCCTGTAAGCTTTGGAGTTGCTGTAAATTTTTTGGTGGAATTTCCTTAAAGGCTTGGACTTTGAGAGGGTCAACTCTAATACCTTTCTGGGTCACTATGAATCCTAGCAATCATCATGCGTTAACACAGAAGACACACTTGAGAGGGTTCAAGTGCAAGTTATATTGTCAACATCGTCGAAATACCGGGGGCAGGTGTTGGGACAGGGTCCCCTGGGGTAAATTTTGTAAAAAGTATTGTAAAGTCTCCGCATTTTGAGGAGAAGAGTGTGCAGGTCGATAGGAGTCAAAGGGGCTTTAGGAAGGTCAAAGCCCCTTAGTTTGTTAGAAGTTAAGTTGTTTTGTGACCTGCCCAGGGTTTGCGAACATGGTATTGTAATAGAGAATGAAATAAAAAGAATTCATAGATATTCATAAGAGATATCAATGATCTATGAGTGAATGGTCTAAGTAAGAAAAGTTTGTTTTCTATACTTAGGTGAAGGGGAAGGCCCCTATAGTTGTGTGTGCGGAGACTTGGGTAAGTCTTCAGTTGAGTGGGTAGGTCCCTACAGCTGTGTGCGCAAGGTTGAAAGAGTCTACAATAGAAGATCTAAGCACAATAAAGGTTGTTTTGGAGCATTATCTGTGTATCTATATGTTAGTGTTTACTTCTGAATTTACCGTATATTCACTCTGTTTACTGCAACTTATCATGAAACATACTTAATAGATGTGCGAAAGGGGTAGATTTGTTTAACTACATGATGTTATGAATGTTTAGAACAATCGGTGAAGAGTTAGAACCTATTATTTGTTAGTTACTGTAATTCCTGAGTTTTAAGGTTTAGGGTTCACGAAGGTCGAAATAGTGCCATAAGAGTAACACAAACAAATCACATATTTCTTTGGATGTAGAAACCTGGTTCTAGCATCCCCAATATTGCCTCGGGCGAGACTTCATCCTGCGCTATGATGGTTTTTTCCGAAAGGGATAGTAGTGTATGGTTTTATTGGTTAATGTAGCTAACTCTCAACCTGGGTCCAAGCCCGATCAAGCCAACAAATGGTTATGTTTCCAGGACTGGGATCTATCTGAGGAATGTGTGGTGTGGCATAAGTGGATACCGACTAAGAAAGAGATTGAGAAGTGGATAGATCAGAAGTTGCATGAGTTTGGAACCCAAGAAAGTAGGAACCCGCACATGTCAAAGGAAGAGTGGTTGAATATATACCTGTATATAGAAGAGCACGAAATTTTCTTGTTCTCTTTTCCATGCAAGTTATATGAATGGTTGGCTAAATTGGCAGACGGTCAAGGTACGTGGCAGTTGGATAACCCTATTGTGTGGACTCCAGAGTTGTAGGTTTTAACCCCGTACAGAAATTAACTGCATAGGAATTCTAAAACACATAAAATAAACAATGCGAGAGCATAACACATAAAACACATATACACAGAGATTTTCCCCTGGATACCAAAATCGGGACTACCAGCTTGATTTTTCATTATATTCCTTTCAATGTTACAATACATATTTATACATGCTGAAGCATCCAATACCATGGACCAAAAACCATCGCATCCAAAACCATGGACCAAAAACCATCACGTCCAAAAAACATGTGCGAATCATGCACAAAACCATAGGTGGGTCCGCCCAACCTAACATAGGGTCCAAAACCAAAATTTTCCTGGGCGCTGCCCCAGACCCCATAGAGTGGGGTTATAGGTACCCTTCAAACCCCCATGACCTCCTCCCCTTTAACCCCCGGGTAACTACAGGGGATACTCGTGGAAAGAATATAACACAACCCAACATTCTCCCACTTGTTGTTTTCTTTCCACTGGGGGCCACAAGGGAGCTTAGTCATTTATCCAGCCCTGCAACACCCATTGTTTCTCTACACCAAGATAACTTCTTAGAGCTCACAGATTTTTTCAATGCATCTGCAGTGTTCTTCAAAGTGTCCACTTTTACCAACAACACCTTTTTGTCTTCTATCATATCCCTCACAAAGTGATACTGAACATCAATGTGCTTTGTCTTTGAATGATATGCAGGGTTCTTAGCCAAGAAAATTGCACTTTGGCTGTCACAGTCTATCCTTATATCTTCCTGTACTAACCCCATACTTGAACATAATCTCTGTAACCAAACTGCTTCCTTGCTTGCATGAGTAGCTGCCATGTATTCTGCCTCTGTAGTTGATAGTGCCACTACAGATTATTTCTTACTCATCCAACTGACTGCACCTCCAAATAGGTTAAACACATGCCCACTTGTAGATCTTCTCTGATCCAGATCTCTAGCCCAGTCTGCGTCAACAAAGCCACAAATATCCAACACTTCATCCAATCCTAGTCTTCCTTGGTAGCACAAACCATAATTACTAGTGCCATGCAAATACCTGAAAACTCGCTTCACTGTTGTCCAATGCTCCTTCCCTAGTTTTGACATAAACTTGCTCAATACTCCCACTACATGTGCAATGTCTGGTCTAGTATAGACCATTACATACATCAGGCTACCGACTGCACTTGCATATCGAATACGGGACATGTCCTCTTCCTCTTCTTGTGTCTTGGGACACTGTTCAACAGATAACCTCACACCTACATGAATAGGAACCTTCACCAGTTTATTATCCTGCATATTAAACATCTGCAATATTGTCTCGACATACTTCCTTTGGTTTAACTAGAACTTCCTCTTTGTACGATCTCTTTTAATTTCCATGCCCAAAATATAGTTTGCAGCACCAAGATCTTTCATGTCAAATTTGGAGGACAATTGGGTCTTCAAATCCTAGATAATTTTTTTGTCATTTCCAACCAACAACATATCATCCACATACAAGACCAGATAAATAACATGGTCACCAATTAATTTAAAATACACACAGTGATCTGCTTTGCTTCAGGTGAAGCCAAGTCCCCGTATAAATGTATCAAATTTCTAATACCACATCCTTGGTGACTGTTTTAACCCATAAAAGACTTATTTAACCTACATACTATTTCTTTCTTACCCTTCATCGCAAAAGCTTCAGGTTGCTTCATGTAGATCTCCTCTACCAGATCCCCGTGAAGAAATGTTGTCTTCATATCCATCTGTTCTACCTCAAAATCAAATGCAGCAGCAACAGATAAAAGTAATCTAATAGAAGTTACCTTGGCAAAAGGAGAAAAAATATCACCAAAATCAATTCCCGGCACTTGGGAATAACCTTTTGCTACCAACTGAGCTTTGTATTTCTCCACTTTTCCTTCTGCATTTGTCTTCTTTTTGAACACCCATTTGCTGCCAATGGGTTTCCTTCCAGCCGGAAACTCCACCAAATCGAAGCCTCATTTTTATGTAAAGCTTCCATTTCATCAACCATGGCCTCTTTCCAAAGTTTTCCATCCTCTGAATCTACTACTTCCTTCACAGTTCTGGGATCATCGTCAATAATAGATAAAGCAAAATTTGAACATAAAGTAGATGGACTATACCTTTCTGGATGCTTCTTTCTCGAACTGATCTTCTCACACCCAGAGTTTGTGGCTCTTCATCTTCTGATTCCTCCTCTACTGTCGAGTCTGATTCTTCCTCCTTTAGCTCAAACTCTATCTTCTCAGGTTCCTTTGGTTGGATTTCATGTTTAATAGCATCTTTTACCTCTCTAAACACCACATCTCGACTGTACACAACCTTCCTTGTTATAGGGTTCCAAATCTTATAACCCTTTAAACCATCCTTATACTCAATAAAGATGCACTTTTCAGATTTACTATCCAACTTGGTTCGTTTCTCCTTTAGAACATGTACATATGCATCACATCCAAATACCCTCAAATGTGAAAGAGAGGGTTTCTTACTAGTCCATACCTCTTGTGGAGGCTTATCCTCCAACATTGATGAAGGTGACCTATTGACCAGGTAACATGCAGTATCCACTACCTCTGCCCAGAATTCATATCCTAACCCGGCACCACTAAGCATGCTTCTTGCCCTTTCCATCAACGTCTTGTTCATTCTTTCTACAACTCCATTTTTCTGAGGTGTATATGGAGTAGTCTTCCGCCATGCTATACCACACTTCTTACAGAATTCTTCAAATTCCTTGCTACAAAACTCTCCACCATTATTTGTCCTAAGCACCTTTATCTTCTTCTCTATCTGATTTTCCACGAGAGCCTTAAATTCTTTAAACCTATCCAAGACTTCAGATTTCTTCTTAAGGAAATATATCCATGTATTCCTTGAGAAGTCATCTATAAATGATACGTAGTACACAGACTTACCCAATGATGGAACCTTCACAGGTCCAAACACATCACTATGCACAAGCTCTAAAATCTGTTTCGCCCTCTTACTACCAGATGGGAAACTCACCCGATTCTACTTCCCATATACACAATTTTCACAGAAATCAAAATCCAGAGAGCTATTATTGATACCTTTACCATGAAGTATTCGAAGGCCCTTCTGTCCAATATGTCCAAGCCTTTGATTCCACATCATGGTCTTCTCTCCAAAGACCACTAGATCTTCTACTCCACTTTTAGGAACCACAGAACTGTTGCATCCATCAATAACAGTGCTACTTTACAGCTTGTACAGAGTTCCAATCTGAACTCCCTACATCAATACCAGTGCTCCCCGAACCACCTTGCAGGTATCCTTCTCAAACACTGTTTTTACACCTCCATCATCCAGCTTGCTTACAGAAATCATATTTCTAGCCAATGCAGGAATATGCAGAACACCTGGAAATGTTCTAACTCTTCCACCTTGCAATTTCAACTTTACTTTTCCGCGACCAACGATTCTAGCCTTCCTATCATCCCCCAAGATGACATCACCACCATCATATTTCTCATACTTGCAAAACCACTCTCTATGGGGAATGAAGTGAAAAGATGCACCTGAGTCAATTAACCATGCCTCATGATCTACATGTGTACTTGAAGAATCCAAGTACACATCCCCAGCTTCATCTGAGGTGGTTTTAACCTCTGTAGAAGGAGCATCATAAGATCCCTTTCCTTTATCAGGAGCTTTAGATTTACAATCCCTTTTGTAGTGCCCTTCCTTTCCTCATTTCCAGCACACCACCTTTACAAGTTTTCTTGGAGATTTAGATCTCCCTCTAGATTTAGATCTCCCATTCAATGACTTATTTTTGTTTCTATTCTAGGACTGTCCTTGTACAGACAAGGCATCACCATTCTGGCTCTCCGTATTTTTCCGTCTCATCTCCTCCATCAACAAGGATGAGACTATTTCATCAAACTTCAAGGTAGTTACATTACTATCTATTGCAATAACCAGACTATCCCACAAATCTGGTAGAGAACACAATGAACTGATGCACTTATCTTCATCTGAAATTTTAATATCAACAGATAATAACTGACTTACCATAGTATTAAATGCATTTAGATGTTCTGTCACTGAGTCTCCATCTTTCATCCTCAGGTTATACAGCTTTTTTTGTAGGAACAGTTTATTCACCAGAGACTTAGATTGGTACAAAGTCCCTAACTTGTCCCACAAAGCCTTCACTGTAACTTCCCCTAATACATTCAGCAATACTGAATCTGAGACACATAATCATATTGTGCTCTTTGCCTTCTGATCCAACTTCTTCCATACTTCATCGGACACTCATGTTTGTTTAGTACCCCGATCTACCATGATCCACTGATCTTTATCCACCAACAGATCCTCCATCTTGAGTTTCCACAACTCAAAACTTTGACCATTAAATTTCTCGATCTCTATCTTTCCACTGCTCGCCATATTCTTTCACCAACATAATCAATCTCGCAGATATCCCACTGAACAGGGTCTACCATAGGCCCGAGCGAAACCCCTCAGCAAAAAAGGCGTCCCCTTAAAGCCAAAACAGCTTCGATACCATATGTAGGTTTTAACCCCATACAGAAATTACCTGCATATGAATTCTAAAACACATAAAATAAAGAATGCGAGAGCATAACACATAAAACATATATACACAGAGATTTTCCCCTAGATCCCAAAACCGGGACTACCAGCTTGATTTTTCATTGTATTCCTTTCAATGTTACAATACATATTTATACATGCCGAAGCATCCAATACCATGGACCAAAACCCATCGCGTGCAAAACCATGGACCAAAAACCATCACGTCCAAAAAACATGTGCGAAAATCATGCACACAACCATAGGTGGGTCCGCCCAACCTAACATAGGGTCCAAAACCAAAATTTTTCTCAGTGCTGCCCCGGACCCCATAAAGTGGGGTTACAGGTACCCCTCAAACCCCCTGTGACCTCCCCCCCTCTAACCCTTGGGTAACTATGTGGGCTACTCATGGAAAGAATATAACACAACCCAACAAGAGTTAGTGAGGCACTTGGAAGGTTCAGAAAACAAGATCATGAGGGTTGTCGATTATTGGATCGATATCATTTTGGGTGGATTCATTACTGAGTTTGTGCTTAACACATCTGTTAGATATAGCGAAGCTGAACGCTTGTTTTTCAAAGGACCAAGAGGTAAGTATCTAAAGTCCCTAAAAACTTGGATTAAAATTATATTATGTGAGAAACGGGTTATGCCATTGAATTGATGTTTAGACGAGACTCGACGGGAACTATGCAAAGTGGAAAGCCATTCAGAAGAGATCTAGATTCAGGTGTTGAATACAGTCCTTTGTTGGGAGTGTCTAATAGTGACGAAGAAAGTAGTGGTCTGAAGACGCCTCAAGGTGTGTTTCAGCCAATAAATTAGGGTGTCACGGGAATACCGCATCCATCCACTCCACCTCCACCATCATCTCCACCTCACACACCTACACCTACACCTCCACCTCCATAATTCAGTGTGGCGAACACTATGAAGATGCCCATATTCAAGGGTCAGGGGACAGAAGACCTTGAACAATTCTGGTTCATAGTAGATGTTGTGTGGAAGTCACAGCGAATAACGGATGATGACCTGAAAAAAGTGTAGTTGGTCACATCATTGCAGGATAGGGCGCTAAGATGGTATATTAAGTATAATATGGCTCATCTAACTACGACCTTGAAAGATACAAAGGATGCACTAAATAATGAATTCAATAAGCATAAGTCTCAAGCTCAGTTTGTAACTAAGGTTAAAGAAATTAAGCAGCAGGTAAATGAGTCTGCATGGGATTTTGATCAAAGGTTGAAATGTCTGCTACAGCAGGCTAATCTGAAGGTCACGAATGAACAACACAAGGATTGTTATATTTCTTTGTTGTTACCTCACTTGAGGTTACCTTTGTCGTAGTAGAAGATTGGAATGCAGGTTGAGGCCCTGGAGATTGCTATGAAGTTGGAGGCCTCACCTATTCAAGATATGAATCTGGGAGTGCAACAGATTCAGTCATAGTTGGCTAGCCTACATATGGAATTGCAGAGTCTCAAAAAGGGAAAAGAAGTCTAGAGTGAGACCCACGCAGAAGTATGGTGTTTAAAATGTAAAGGTCATGGTCATGACAAGGATCATTGCCCGATGTATCAGAATTATTTGGTTGGGGGAGGTCATGTCCCCCTGAAGCCAGAAAGTAATGTTGGGATGAGCACTGGTGTAGTGTCATGGTGCACTATCTGTCAGATCACAAGAAAACATATGTCGAAAATTTTCATTTGCTGCAGAAGTTTGTGCAAACTCCCTGGCAACTATTTTTCAACTTTTGTAAGTTTGTAGGTCACGATGAGCACAATTTCTGAAGTTACGAATTAATGATGGATAGGACACCAACATATAGAGTAAAGATAGAGGCACTTCCTCAACAGGATCAAGGCGCAAATGCAATGTGAGAAGGATTCCAAGGACAGGAAGAGGATGAGGGGGAAGAGTTGGAAGAGGTCGCAGCCAAATCATTTGTCACAATTGTGGAGAACTATGCCACTTTCCACAGGATTGTCAGAATCCATCGCACCCCTTATGTTGGTATTTTGATAGTTTGATCATGTCATAGAATATTGTCCCATACTCATTGCAAAGATGCAAGAAAATAAGACCCGGACCCAACGGCCTACTCAGAACATCAAGATGATGAGATCAAAACCACGCGAAGATGGACCCAGTGTTAATATTGTTACGGAAGCAGTATAACTACCAAGGAGGATAAAGGGAAACAATGAGAATATAATCTATGGGTACACAAGGCTGCTAACAAGGAGGCTGAATTTGATTTGAATAAATCGAAGGAAACTTTTATGGAGGTGAAGAGGAGCTTTGTGGACACAGGAGCTTCGACATAAAAGGCTCAAAAAAAAAAAAGGAGAAGACTGAAGAAGTCAGTGCTACACAAGAAGTAGATCCTTCATCATTAACATCTTTCTTATAGACTTGCATGAAGCTCCTAAGGGACCAAAAAGTAGCAGAGGGACTACAAAATCTGATAGATAACTGCACTGGCAAGGGTAATTTTCTACCTAAACAACACACAGTACACAAAGTAGACAAGGGCAAGAAAAGGATTGATCGCGAGATAAGATTGACTGCCCAGATTGGAGAATTTGAAATGTACCAGGTGATCCTTGATTTGGGATTTGATGTAAATGGTTTTCCGAAACAAACCTGGGAAAGAATGGGAAAACCAACACTCCAGCAGTCCTCGTTCTAGTTGCAAATGGCGAATCAACAAAATATTATTCCTATGGGGCGCCTATTGAGTCTCAAAATTGTCTTCCATATTCATCCATATTTCCATCATTTCATAACCATTTAGCCCTCATTTGATAACTATCTAGCCTAAAACCATATATCAAGTAATCATCTTCATGATCATATGGGTTAGAATCCTTATTTTCCAAAGTTATTTATTGTTGGGTCCCTATAATACTAGTGATTACCCCATTACTATTGTAGTTGTATCCCTTATTAATATTTTTGTGCCCCTATTGTCCCCATATTGTCATTACTGTGCCCAATAGAATCCCTCTATTGTTATTTTTGTGGCTTTATATTATTATTGTTAGGTCCGCTGGGTTATATTGTACTCCTTAGACTCCTATATAGAGAAAGGAGGTTTTGTCATTTGAATCATCCAAGAATTGTTCATTTATGTAATGTAAAGGAGGTTACCCCCTCGAAGAGGCTGAATTCCAAGGCTTTGATCTATCTTTTCTATCTTTTTGTGAGCTGGTTTCATAACATTTCGTATCAGAGCTTTGGATTCTAGGGTTTCGCTGCTCCAAATAGGTCATTGTGGCATTTTCGCTATAACTTTGTTTCTGCGACGTTTCAGAAGCTTAAAAAAAAACCCTTTTGAGAAGACATCTCTCTAAACCTTGGATCCAAATTTCAGAGCTTTTCGCGCTATATTTGTGGAGATATGATCTGAGGAAGTTGGTATTTTTGCAAACTCCTGAATTACATTCTAAACAGGTGACCTGGGGAAAATCGTCATAACTTTATCTATGAGTTGGATTGAAATTTCATAAGAAGGTACAGAAAGAGGATGAACTATAGTTTCTTGTATATATTTTTTAGATCCAAAGGTAGAAACAATGACTCGTGGCATGTCATACAAGTTCGCTCTACTGAACTAGTCTATAATCAAGTCATTGTGGGAGATTTCACATAACTCTTCCTTGGAGAATCCAATTTGGGTCAGACTGGTGGCATTGGAAAGAGGACATAGAGGGCTACTGCAAATCACAATTTCAGAACTAGATGATCAGAAGGTACAGAGATACATCAGAGGAAATATCGAGCTCCTACAAAGTGAAAAAAGGTGTGTAGATTTTTTTAAATTTTTGCTTAAGCTTGTTTTGAAAATTTATTTTGAATGAATTCAAAGGGCATAGTAAAGCATTATTATCGGTAATTGATGCCCCAAGGAAATAAAATGCAAACACCTAGTAAGTAACCTGAAAGCTCTAGCATGACTCATGAAGAAGAGGAAGAAATGCTACATGATTTATCAAAATTACAAGACCAAGTGCAACAAATGTCACTCTCACAAAAGCTAACAGAAGCTAAGATAAATGGCGTGGAATCTAAGATAAAGGGCATGGAAGCTAAGATGGATGATTTGAAGATAGATATGAAGACAGATTTGAAGAGAGACATGGCAGATTTGAAGACAAACATGGCAGATTTGAAGACAGATTTGACTAATTTTCTACAATAAATACTTACTAATGGTGAAAAGGTAGTAAAAGAAACTCATGATGCGAACAAAAGAAATGTTAATCATGATTTCATAGATTTTAATGTGGGATCGAAGACCCACCATATTCCAAAAATCGATATGAGGAAGTTTGATGGCAAGGATCCTGCAACATGGATATTACAGATGGAGCAATTTTTCGATCTCAATAATGTGCAAAACACACAAAAGGTATGTATTGCAACTTTATATTTGGAACCAAATCAGTTTGTATGGTATCAATGGCTTTGCTCTCGTAAACAAATTATCACTTGGGAAATTTTTACAGAAGAATTGACAGCACATTATGAGGATACAAAAAGCAACACTTTTTTTAGCCAATTAATAAGTCTCAAACAAAAGGGTTCAATAATGGAGCACATTGAGGAGTTCCAAAAATTGAACATAAGGGTAAAAAATATTCCAAAGGAGCATAGGATTGATGTGTTCATAGGGACTTTAAAGGATAATATCCAACATGATGTTTGCCTTTGGGAACCTGATTCATTAGAGAAGGCATTCAAGTTAGCAAGAAAAATGGAAAGCAAAATTATGGCAGCCACGAAGCATACCACTCAAAACTATAAAGATGGAAGTGTTGTTTCCCCTAGTCTTCCACAACCTATAAGGTTGACACCACAACAATTGGAAGAAAAAATAGCAAAATGGCTTTGTTACAATTGTGATAGCAAATACACTAAAGGTCATAAGTGTGCTGAGAAGAAATTATTCTACATAGATTGTGAAGAGGAAGAAGAAAAGGAGCAAGAAAGGTCAAAAGAAGAGGATATACTCCAGGAACAAAGCCTAGATAAAGAAGAAATGAATCTGACCATATCTTGTAATGCATTGGCAGGAATTACCACTCCTTAAACCATCAAGATAGAAGCACAAATCAAGAAGAAAAAGGTAATAGTGTTGATTGATTCAGGAAGTACCCACAATTTTATTCATTGTAAGGTAGCAAAAGAATTGAATTGCTTCTTATATCCAGCACCAGAGTTTCAAGTGATGGTTGCAAATGGAGGAACAATAAATTGCTCTGGAAAGTGCCATAATATCAAGCTATCCATGGGAGAATGTGTATTGACTAGCCCAATGATTTCCATTACAATGGGAGGTGCTGATGTTGTACTAGGAGTCCAATGGCTACAATCCTTGGGTACAATAGCTTTTAATTTTCAAGAACTTTTCTTGAAATCTTCTGTGGAAGGAAAGGAAGTGGAATTAAGGGCTATTGCAGGGAAACTAGGAAAGATAATTAGCTTTAACGGTATGACAAAGCTTCTAAAAAAGGAACAAAGAGGTGTAATTGCACAATTATGTTTGCTAGATGTTTCCACATTGGAACCATCTATTTCTCCAGATCTCCAAAAAGTCTTGGACAATCATTCCAAGGTATTTGAGACTCCTAAAGGTCTCCCACCTATTCGTGATCATGATCATGCTATTCATCTGATTCCAGAAAGTGTTCCTCCAAACATCAGGCCGTACAGATATCCCTATGCCCAAAAGAGTGAAATTGAACGTATGGTTGCAGAAATGCTAGAGGCTGGTATAATTCAACCGAGTCAAAGTTCTTTCTCTCCTCCAGTAGTATTGGTGCACAAGAAGGATGGATCATGGCGCATGTGTCTGGATTATAGGGAGCTCAACAAGCTCACTATTAAAGATAAGTTTCCCATTCCTGTCATTGATGAATTACTTGATGAATTGCATGGATCAATTTACTTCACCAAGTTGGATCTTCATTCAGGATATCATCAAATCAGAATGAAGACTAAAGACATTCCGAAAACAACATTTAGAACTCATGAGGGTCATTATGAATTTTTGGTCATGCCTTTTGGCCTTACTAATGCACCTTCAACATTTCAAGGTTTGATGAATTCATTTTTCAAACCATTCCTTAGAAAATTTGTGTTAGTATTTTTTGATGATATACTAATCTACAGCAAGTCTTGGAAGGATCATGTTGATAGGGTGCTACAACTATTGGAGGAGAAACAATTATATGCAAAAAGATCCAAATGTTTCTTTGGAGTACAAGAGGTGGAATATCTGGGTCATATTGTATCTCATGAAGGAGTTAATATAGACCCTAGCAAAATTAAAGCCATTAAGGAATGGAAAACCCCCACATCCATAAAGCATCTGCGAGGATTTCTCGGGTTGATAGGGTATTATCGCAAGTTTGTTAAGAATTATGGTAGAATAGTAGCACCTCTAACAACATTATTGAAGAAAGATGCATTTTCATGGACTCTAGAAGCAAAAAAGGCCTTCGAACATCTTAAAGAGGCAATGTGCCAAGCACCGGTCTTAGCTACACCGGACTTCACAAAAACCTTTATTGTGGAATGTGATGCTTCAAGAATGGAATTGGTGATGTTTTAATGCAAGATGAAAGACCCATTTCTTTTGAAAGTTGTTCAATCAAGGGAAAGTTTTTACACAAAGCTATTTATGAGAAGGAAATGTTGGCAATACTCCATGCACTTAAGCAATGGAGACCCTACCTAATGGGAAGACAATTCAAGGTAAAAACAGATCACGATAGCCTTAAATACTTTTTAGAACAAAGATTATCCTCTGAAGAGCAACAAAAGTGGGTCACAAAGATGTTGGGTTATGACTTTGAAATCATCTACAAAAAAGGGAAGCAAAATGTGGTGGCAGATGCACTCTCAAGAAAGGATGAGGATGTGGAATCATTTTTGTGCGCCATTTCTATTATCCAACCAGATTGGATAAACGAAGCAATGGAGGAATGGAAGAATGACGAAGAAGTGTGGGTACTTATTCGAAAGTTACAACAAGATTCCAATACGTCTGATACATTTAGCTGGAAAAATGATTCATTATGGTACAAAGATCGCTTATGCCTCTGTAAGAATTCCCAACTAAAACAAAAGATTCTTATGGAATTGCACACTTCTCCCTTAGGAGGGCACTCAGGATTTTTAAAAACTTACCACATGGTTAAGAAGGAATTTTTTTGGGATGGCCTTAAATCAGATATTCAAAAGTTTGTGGCATAATGTTTGGTTTGCCAACAAAATAAAGTTGAAACAATTAAGAGACCGGGTCTATTACAACCTTTATCCATTCCAAGCTAATGTTGGTAGGAGGTTTCAATGGATTTTATCACAGGTTTACCCAAGTATGAGGGAAAGAGTGTCATCATGGTGGTAGTTGATAGACTTACCAAGTATGCACACTTTTGTGCATTATCACATCCATTTAAAGCCAGTACAGTTTCTACTGCATTTATGGAAACAATTCAAAAGCTACATGGAAACCGAAAGATTATTGTAAGCGAAAGAGATCCTATTTTCACTGGAAATTTTTGGACAGAATTATTTTCTTGCCTTGGTACTCAGTTAGCTCATAGCTCATCTTATCATCCTCAATCTGATGGGAAAACTGAGATAGTAAACAAATGTTTGGAAGGATATCTTCGTTGCTTTGTATCTTATAAACAGACACAATGGGTCAAATGGTTGCCTCTGGCTGAATGGTGGTATAAAACTTCCTTCCATACAGCAACAAAAATGACCCCATTTATGGCACTTTATGGATATCAACGACCATCCATCACATCATATTTAAGAGAAAATTCTAAGGTTCAAGCAATGGAACATCACATCGAACATCAACAACAAGTCCTCCAACTCTTAAAGGATAACCTCATGTCGGCACATAATAGAATGAAACAACAGGCAGATCAACATCGCAGCGAATGAAGTTTTGATGTAGGTGATTGGGTATTCCTACGGCTACAACCATATAAGAAAATGTCCCTCAAGCAAGCTAAAAAGGATAATAAATTATCACCAAAGTATTATGGTCTATACAAGGTGTTGCAAAAGATTGGTACTACGGCATACAAATTGGAGCTTCCTGCAACTTCTCGATTGGACCCAGTTTTTCATTTTTCATGTTTAAAGAAGGTTATAGGCGACAAGCTCCCAATTCAAACAATATTTCCAGAACTTGACGAGGAAGGAAAAATTATATTGGAATCGAAAGCAGTCACAGAAACAAGAACTCGACAGCTACGAAATCGATCAATTTCGGAGTATCTTATCAAGTGGAAGAAATTATCCACTGAAGATTCCACATGGGAGGATGAGAATTTTATACAGAAGCATCCAGAACTACTCAAGCATTGAGGACAACACTTTTTTGAAGGAGAGGGGCATGTTGGGTCCCTATAATACTAGTGATTACCCCATTACTATTGTAGTTGTATCCCTTATTAATATTGTTGTGCCCCTATTGTCCCCATATTGTTATTACTGTGCCCCATAGAATCCCTCTATTGTTATTTTTGTGGCTTTATATTATTATTGTTAGGTCGACTAGGTTATATTATACTCCTTAGACTCCTATATATAGAAAGGAGGTTTTGTCATTTGAATCATCCAAGAATTGCTCATTTATGTAATGTAAAGGAGGTTGCCCCCTCGAAGAGGCTGAATTCTAAGGCGTTGATCTATCTTTTCTATCTTTTTGTGAGCTGGTTTCATAACATTTATTTTATGCATTATAAGTGAATTAATGATTAAAAACCAGATAATTAACATAGTTTCATATACCTTTATATGTGTTATGAGTTTTGTGACATGTTTAGGCTTATTTTGAGGTTCTAGAAGGGTCTTACTTGTCCTCCCAAGCACAAATTCGAATTTCAACTCAAGATTTGGACCATATTCCAAGGAGAAAGAACATGGAGATCTTTATGAGTCATAGGATTTGTATCTAACATTTAGGGATAAGATGAGACAAGTATGGATCTATTAGATATTTAAGAGATCTACATTTATTAAGCAGATAACCCTAACTCATGTATAATAAGAGGTGCATCTTTCAAAGGAATCCAACAGTTATCATTTATTCATTAGCATCAGATTTATGATTGTTCATTCAGCATGAATAATATCATTTTCTCCAAAATTATGAGTTATGAGTGTTGTTTGATTCTTAAGGAGTGATATTTGTTCATGTGTGCTCGTTGAGGAATGGAAGGATCCCCATCAACCTCAATCTGCATACAATTGTAACATAGCTTGATTTTTGTTATTTCCTTTCTGCAAGTATGATTTACTTTCCGCAAGTATAATTCCATTTCCTAGATTTTATTTGATTGTCATTAAACTGCTTACTTACTATTTATCCTAGTTTTCTTTCTTGACAACTAAATCACTAGTTGTTATTTACTACTTTCTCATTAGTTGTTATTTACTACTTTCTAGATTATCATAGTTTTATTTTTATAGTTGTTCATAGATTAGTTTATAAGTTTTTAGAAAGGCCATGGCATTCATTCATTTCACCCTTAGAATCTAATTCAGTTTTCTTGCATGTGATTTCTTTTGCAATTTTATTTAGTTATAGTTGTAATATGCATTCCCATTCTAAACAAACTTTCTACAACAGTTTCATCTGAGGTTCTATATATTTTGGTTTGCTTCTAATTTTACGAAACCCCCAAGTTGACAAATTAAATGACAGGGATTTAGCATACAATTAAATCGCCCTACATTTTGGCGTCGTTACCGAGGAAGCAAACTTAGATTTAACTAAGTTAGGAGGATTGTTTAGGAATCATTTTCATTTAGGGTCACTTTCATTTAGGGTTAGCTGCATTTAGGCATTTTCATTTAAGTTTATTTGCATTTGCATATAGAAAACATAGAAATAAAATAAAACATCCACAAATCAAAAACCCCCATTAACTAAAAAATAAAAATAAAAATAAACACAATAAAAATCCAATTGCAAAAACAAGATCTGAAGAGCTTTGTGCCATGACAGTTGAAGGAGATCAAAAAACTAAAGATCGCATTCAATTTGGTCTCAACTAGTCATTTGACTACAATTTTTAACATCAAAACTTCATGATCAAGTCTAGGCATTTACTAGGGTTTATTTTTCAAACTTGGATATGAGTTTGCTCATGGTCTTGTTATGCAAATGGATGCATTGGAAATTCTCTTATACTTAAGAGAATGTTTCATTTCTTTTTTAGAATAGGACTAACAAATAAAAACAAATTTTTGTGATTTTTAGGATAAATTTGCAATTTTGTGGTGCTGTAAGAACCACCCACTTATTAACCCTTCGCAGGAAAATTGCAATGAAACAAATGATTGTGAACAAGGAGCACAAGCAAAGATTAAAGAGCCATAATTTCAAGTGTGGGATTGATTCTTCTCATTTATTTTCTGAATCAATTTAAAAAAAAAAAAAAAGGATCGATTAATGAAAATCCTGAGTATGCTCTCTTCTTGCGCTTTGTGTGACCTAAAAGATCAAAAAAAGAAAAAAAAAATGTTAGTAATTTAAATAACTAAAATTGAATTTAATTTTCTTTTGATTTAAAAAAAATGAAAACAAATAAATAAAATTGAACATATATAAATAAAAAAACAACAACAAATATTTTTTCTTATTTTAAATAAATTGCTTATGTACATAAACTAAACAATAAGAACATTAAAAAAAAAAAAAAAACCTTGGAGGAAATGGATTCTCAACTGCAATCTTTGGCTTCAATTTCCAAGAAGTACTTGAAGGAGTTGGTAGATGTAAGATCAAGGCTAAACTTAAGCATTGGCAGAATCAAGTGTAGTATCTGCTCAATTAGCGAGATCACAGTGTTTTTCTTTACTGAAAGAGCTAGATAATAATAATAAGCTACTAGAAGAGCAAGAAAGTTGAGTTATAACACTGGGTCGACAACTTGAAGAGCTGCAACATGATCTTAGTTCAAGAGAGGTCTCTCAGAGACTGTTGAAAGAAGAAATAATGAGAATAGAGCAAGAAATAATCTTTGCAGTTACTAAAGCCGGTACCCATAAGGATTGTGAACTTCAAAAAATTTTGAATGAAGTTTCTACCAGGAATTTTGAAAATCCTTTCAAAACACCTATGTACAAAAGATGAAGAGATTGCAAGGCTAAAAGAATAGATCAAAATGATGTCTACACAGTGGAAACTTAAAACTCAAGATATTGAAGCACAATTAGAGAAGCAACGTCAGGCTAATCAGGTTCTCAAATTGGAATTATGTCTATAGGAAACTCATTCACAAACTCTGAAACTGCATAGGATTGGAGAAAATTTGGGTTGAGGTTTTCTTTTACTTGGAACAAAACAATAAGTTGATTGAGGATATTCTGTTAAAAACTCGCTATGGTGATGATAAAACGACATGTGGATAACATTTCCAGTTCACGTTTCTGCATTGACTGACAACAAACATTCCAAATCTTTAGATCTAGCATTCGTTCTGGAAGCAATTGATTTGGTTACCTGAGCAGAGGCCAAATACATAATAGTTTTGACTAGTCATTTTAAAACGTGTTTTATGACCCATTGGAAGTGAAATTCAAAAACATAAAACATGGGTTTTCTTCCAAATGAGGTCAGTTATATTATCCATGAGTAATTTTCTCAAATTCGTAACCATTTGAGATATTTTCGGGGTCCTTTGGAGCCTTATTTTGCAAATTACTTGGAAAAGGCAATTTTTTAATTTAATGCACAATTTCTTCAGTTGCTACCATGCTGGAAGGATCAAATCCAGTTTACCTGATCTACAAGAGGTGGATCCATCAAGATAATGCTTGGAAACATGATAGTATACCGTGAGTGTTGGAGGTCATGTGGATCCCGAGAGAGCTGCAGATCTAGGGCAATTCGATTGGAGGAATAAAAGAAACTTAAGAGATGTTGGACTTTTTTGCAGAGCATAACATCTCCTGCATGATTAGAAACATTCCAATCGACTATGTGAATATATTAATGAAACAATTAAGTGAAGGAATATGTGAAGTACCAACATTTTCTGGTGCAATATCTCGACAGAAAAAATGACAATGTCTACGAGCGGCCTGCATTTTGTGTGTGTGTGTGTGAGTAGCACCTTTATTCATAAGCAATGATATGGTCTAGATCTCGAGCGTCCAAATCCAGATTCCAGTGTTAGCCAGCAGAATCCAACTAGACCCAACGTCAAGCCATTCAGAGCTGATCTGGACCGGGAAATTATTGCGGACTAACCAGCGTCTGGCGCGTGTGAAGACCTGCGTTGAGGGTGCTACAAATTTGTTGATATCTACCTGAGCCTTTGCTAAGGAGCCAACACTGTGAAGGAACTAGCGTTGGAAAATCCTACGTTATAAAGATTTGGAGGAGCCAACGAAACCTTCTCTTCATTCACAGGTCAACGAAATCATTAAATTACTTTTACAAATCACTCCAAAATGAAATCTTCACATTATCGTTTATAAATCACTTTTATAAAGTGATTTGAAAGTTTAAAAAGGAACGTGATTTTACGTGACTTCATAAAGTTTTAATAATATTTTAGTGGAAATTATGATCATAAAATTTTTATACATTTTGGAAGGATGAGTATATGCAATTCTTAATGTAATGGAGTAACAAGTGATTTTGTGGAGTCATAAGGTACTTATTTTGTAAATTTGGAGTGATAAGGGAATATTTTTAAAGGAAAAAGTCATTGATGTGTTATCGAGATGATTTGATGTTTAAGGAGAGGAGAAATGTGCTTTCATTTAAGTTTTATTTGAAGAATCAACATTTTAAAACTCTACAATTTGTTTGTCAATATGTTTTAACGAAAAAGACTTCTTATAATTGTACAAACAATTCTTTCTATACATAATATCTCTTTGAGTCTTGCAGACAAAGCAGCAAACATGACTACAGCATCAACATCTACAGGTATTTCTAAAAATTTCTTTGTTGTTTTAATGTGGATAAAAAAAAGGTTTTGTTTTCTTTTTAAATAAAATTTGTTCATTGCATTTTCTAAACAAGTAGGGATTTGCTCATTTTCCTGAAAAGGTACTTATCAATTCAAAGATCGGAATGATTATTTTCATAGTTGTGTATACCTAACTGTCCACACAGGATTTTTAGATGCAGGAAATGTGCAATTCTGCAGCTGAAAAACAATTCGGCAGATGTGTACTTTATTCAATGATATATTTTATGACAGCACATTCTAATCAAAATTCATAATCAGCATGCCATATCATCTGCCTACTTCATCTTTCACATCAACTTAATGTTCTCATGCCACACTCACTCATGACAATTTTCATTGTTTCAAAAAAATTTAAAATAAGCATAACTTACTCATACGACATTGGTTTCCGACAATTAAAACATCGCCGAAAAGATATTGACGAGATATAAACAATGAGAAATCTTTCATCATAATCTGAAATAGTAAAAGAATGAAGAAATTGCTGACAATACATGACAGGTAACGTAAGGCACTAGTTTTGAAACAAGTAAAAATTCATTTGATTTTTCTTTCCTGAATTTGTTTTATTAGTACCAATTCTCAACTTTTTTTGTGTAAATGTCATAAATAGGGAGATTGATCACCTCTCTCTTTTGATAATCTTACATTTCATTGCAAAAAAAGTACTCATTTTTTTTGCAAGTTCCAAGAAGATAAACAAATGACCACAAGAAAAGAGTGCCTCACAAAGACCACATTTCTTAAGAACATGATTAGAGCAACATAAAAGATGAGATATCCAAGTATGAGCACACAATTTTGGATAAAGAATGCTAAATCAGATCCATCATACCATTTCAAAACCTTTTAGATACTATTCTTACCATTGCATTCCTACTTATTCAGTCAATAAAATCTTCATCTCATTTTCCTCCATAGTCATTTTCCTGCCTCACTTTCATTAACCTGTAACCCAGAAATAAAATCATTCGGCTCCCCTACAAATTTGATCCACTCCATTTCCTTTTCATTTTGTCAAATAAACCTTTATCCACTACAAAAAAAAAATCATCCATAGTAATTCAAAATTTTGTTTTATTCTCGCGTTAGATGATGGAGGATTCATTAAGGCCTCCCTTCTAACAATTCTTGGCCTATCGACGTCAGCACATTATCTAGGTTCAAGGCTAGTGTTCTATTGAGAATTTCTCTTACTGAAAATCATGGGAATACACCAATGTCCCTTGATCATTGGATCTTGCAAATGGCTCAATGTCAGCTCATCTATTCGCACTTCACAAGATGTACTTAGGTACCTTAGCACTCACTGACATTAATGGTGAGTTTGCCTCACATTGGTTAATGACATTCATCAATGGCTGGTAATCCAACGACTTCTCTTCATGCTCGACATCAACACATTTATTCGCATTACTAGAATTATACCATCGAGTTTTGTAGCAATTGAAGACTACATCATTTCAACAGTTTGCAGCAACTATCAATTTATACAGTAGCAATAAAGATCCCAGTCTTGTCATCATCATAAAAAGAACAAAGAAGCAGATCAAATTCCTTTGTTTACATAATCCATGATCAAACATCAAAAGCCACACTCTTCAATATACACAACTCATCGACATTGAAGGTAAGTGAAGGTATGTTGTTTTCTAATTTTTAGTCATACAATTCCTTAAAAGCTAAAATTGTAATTTTGGAAAATTCATCACTCCATTTATACTCCCTTTCTCATATTATGATAAATTGAAAACACCTTTAGTTAGGGGGAAGGGAAATCAATTCACATTTACATTTCATACACCATCATACATTTTCATTTCATTCCAACTCTCATATTCTTCCCAATCAACTATTATTGCAGTATGATTCCAAAAGATTATATGCTTTGCAAATTATCAATTCATTGATAGTTACTACAGGACTTGAAAAAAAAAATTCTCAATGTTTTCGTGTATTTTGATGCAACAAAAAAAATAAAATTATTATTACACAAGAACCAATACTTAAAAATTTCAGTTGTCACACAAGAACCAAGCATCAAAAATATATGTTGCAATCAAATATATTACACTTTGAAAAAGAGAATGTGATGATGCAAAGTTTGAAGAAAATCCATACAAGCCAAAGCTCATAAAGAAGCAAAGCATTACAAAAGGATCAACTTATGGATAAATGAATCAACGCAATAGTTGCATGAAGATATGCAACAACTTCAGTTGGGGGGTATGTTGAGTCTCAAAATTTCCTTCCATATTCATCCATATTTCCATCATTTCTTAACCATTTAGCCCTCATTTCATAACTATCAAGCCTAAAGCCATACATCAAGTAATCATCTTCATGATCATATGGGTTAGAATCCTTATTTTCCAAAGTTATTTATTTTATGCATTATAAGTGAATTAATGATTAAAAACTAGGAAATTAACATAGTTTCATATACCTATATATGTGTTATGAGTTTTGTGACATGTGTAGGCTTATTTGGAGGTTCTAGAAGGGTCTTACTTGTCCTCCCAAGCACAAATTCGAATTTCAACTCAAGAGGTGGACCATATTCCAAGGAGAAAGATCATGGAGATATTTATGAGTCATAGGATTTGTATCTAATATTTAGGGATAAGATGAGACAAGTATGGATCTATTAGATATTTAAGGGATCTACATTTATTGAGCAGATAACCCTAACTCATGTATAAATAAGAGGTGCATCCTTCAAAGGAAGCCAACAGTTATCAGTTATTCATTAGCATCAGATTTATGATTGTTCATTCAGCATGAATAATATCATTTTCTCCAAAATTATGAGTTATGAGTGTTGTTTGATTCTTAAGTAGTGATAGTTGTTCATGTGTGCTCGTTGAGGAATGGAAGGATCCCCATAAACCACAATCTGCATACAATTGTAACATAGCTTGATTTTTTTTATTTCCTTTCTACAATTATGAATTACTTTCCGCAAGTATAATTTCATTTCCTAGATTTGATTTGATTGTCATTCAATTACTTTCTTACTAGTTGTCCTAGTTTTCTTGCTTTACAACTAAATCACTAGTTGTTATTTACTATTTTCTCATTAATTGTTATTTATTGCTTTCTAGATTATCATAGTTTTCTTTTTATAGTTGTTCATAGATTGTTTTATAAGTTTTTAAAAAGGCCATGGCATTCATTCATTTCACCCTTAGAATCTAATTCATTTTTCTTGCATGTGATTTCTTTTGCAGTTTTCTTTAGTTATAGTTGTAATACGCATTTCCATTCTAAACAAACTTTCTACAACAATTTCATCTGAGGTTCCATATATTTTGGTTTGCTTCTAAGTTTACGAAACCCCCAGGTTGAAAAATTAAATGACAAGGATTTAGTATACAATTAAATCGCCCTATAGTGCCTACATAGAGTAACTATGGATATTGAAGGGGAACACACCAAAGCTGATTTTGAAGTAATTGAAATAGTGGATTACATTAATCCATACTCGATGCTTCTTGGAATTGATTAGGCATTTTATATGAATGCGGTCATCAACCTAAAGAAGTGCAATATGACATTTGAGAAGAAGGAATTAAGGGTTATTGCTCCATTGGATCTGGCCAAGGGTGTGCAATATACTAAACCAGTAAGATATTATTATGAGGAGGACGATATTGAGAAAATATATAAGCTTACTACACGGGATGAGGATTCGGTCAAACCTACGGTGGATGGGCACATTACTTGGGAGAAGGATAACTCCTGCAATTGGGATTCAAATGAGGAGCTTGAGCACTAGCACAATAGAATGCATGAGGTATCGACACTGCGATGCAAAAGGCTTACTAAGTCACTCTAATGTATATCCACTAAGATACACAAATTACCGTATTATGATGGTTTAGAAGATGTAAATTTATTTCTGGATAAATTTGAAAGGGATGTACCAGAGGAACATCGATTCCAGGCATTAGACATCATGCTGAGAGCTACACCTACCAGATGGTGGGGTACACATAAGAACATCTTTGTAGACTCGAAGGAATATCGACCAATGATGAAGTTGCGGTTTGGGTATGCTAATTCCCGCATTACAGAGAAGTTTACAAGAAAGGATGATTTGCATGTGCATCTGGCTCCATGGATGAAGGCATGGGGAGAGGAACCATAGCCAAAATGGGTTCATATATTCTACCACACTTTGGATACTACTCCGATGAACTGGTATCTAGAAACAGAGTTGTGGCACAGAACTAGAAAGTGGGATGTTCTGAAGGAAACTTTTTTGTTAACTTCCGTTTCGAGGATGGATTTGAGTGTGTTGATGAAGCGTTACAGGAGATAAAAGCTGTAATATTAAAAATGCCTGAAGAATCTGTCGCATGGGTACAACTAGACTAGAGCATGCAGTTGCGCAATGCTCTGGAATGTTATAAAGTGACCATAGAGGAAGGTAAGGGAGACCCTAGGAACATCAATATTCCTTATTCAGAAGGATAGCACGAAGTCGTGGGGCCTAAAGCAGAAGTTCCTGACATCTCAAGACCCTTGAAAACTAAGCAGGTGAACATTGGATCGGAAGCGCAACCAAAGTTTGCAAATATAGGTGATTACTGGGATGAGGACAAAGTGGAAAAATTCGCAGAGTTATTACGAGAGTATCAGGACGTGTTTCCCACAAAGTTCTCTTATCTAAAGGAGATAGTATGGGATCTGGGTGTCATGAAGATTACTCTGAAGCCATATGCGAAGACGGTGAAGTAGCACCCATACCGATTGAATCCTAAGTACAAGGAAAAAGTGTGCGAAGAATTATATAAGATGCTTACAGGCAGGATTATTGAGCATGTCGAGGAATCATACTAGGTTAGTCCTATGGTGGTTCATGAAAAGAAGACGAAGGGTGAAATTTGGATCTGTGTAGATTTAATAAAGTTGAATGATGCTTATGTCCATGATCCATTCCCTACGCCATTCACAGATGAAGTATTAGAGAATGTTGGAGGTCAGGAAGCCTATTTGTTTACCGATGGGTTCTCAGGGTATCATCATATCAAATCATGTTGGAGGATCAAAGTAAGACTAATTTCACTACAGAATGTTGTTTTCATTATAAAATTACGCCTTTTGGACTTAAGAATTCCCCTGCAGTCGTTTCTAGGGTGGTATTCGTAGCTTTCAAAGAATTTATTCATATGTTCTTGGAGGTTTACTTTGATGACTAGACAGTGTTTGGATTAGTAAAGAAGCATGTTGCCAGTCTTCGCCTCATGTTGAATACTTGTCAAAAGTATTAGATATCCTGTTAGGGTCCAACCCTAACCCATTTATTTATTTAATAGGGTCGAGTCATAGTTATAGTTTTTTAAAGAGTCAATAAAGCATGTATTAATAATTGTAAGTGGTTGACCCACATTTAAGAAAGGGACCACAGTTAGTTGCAAACAGGCCATGGTATTAGATAGATGGTATTGAAAGAACCATGTTAATGACCCATGGTATTGTATGTATGAATCCTATATAAAGATAGAGACTCCCCATTGAGGAATATTGAGTCTTATTTTGTAATCAATCTCTGCTCTACTGGAGGCTACCCCCTCGAAGAGGCAAGTAAACGTTGCTTTCATCTCTAAACAATAAAATACTTGCTATTTTTCTCATTTTGTTATGTGTTCTAGGTTGTATTTCTTCGCATATTTGGTATTCTAGAATTTATTGCAGGTCAAGAGCATAACATATCTCTTAATTTGAAGAAGTGGATATTCTGTGTACCATATGGGATACTCTTGGGCCATGTTTTCTGTAAGAAGGGGTTGATGGTAGAACCTACCAAAATTGCAGTAATTATTAATTTGGAGCCTCCGAGGAATGTCAAATAGTTGTGCATGACATTGGGCCATACAGGATATTATAGGAAGTTCATCAAAGCATATGCATAGATCACTGCGCCCATGGAGAGATTACTAAAGAAGGATGCGACATTTTGCTGGGATGATGATTTCCAGAAGAGTTTGGATGTATTAAAGGAAAAAATGGTCACAACACCTATTCTAGTGTTCCCCAACTAGAAGAAGGAATTCCACGTACATGTAGATGCATCCTGCATAGAATTAGGAGTTGTGCTAACCCAACTAGGCGCAGGTGATATTTACCACCCGATAGTGTTTGCAAGTAGGAAGTTGTCGAAGGCAGAAAAGAATTATTCAACTACAAAGCACGAAGGATTGACCATGGTGTATGCGCTCTAAAAGTTCAGGCACTATTTGTTGGGTGCGCACTTCAAAATGTACACAGACCATTCCGCTTTGAGGTAATTGGTCAACAAGCCTGTATTGGTGGGGGATATTTGTAGATGGTTGTTGCTCTTTCAAGAATATGACTTTGAAGTGGTTGTGAAGACAGGATAATTAAATGCTGGACTAGATCACCTCTCGTGGATTGATAATGGAGACAAGCCTAAAAATCTGAAGGAAGGATTGCCTGATGCGCAAATCTTTGTTGTGTGTGTCACATATGAAAATTTTCCAGACATAATCCAGTTCTTTTCTATGGGTACAGCTCCTGAAGGGTATACAATGCAGTAGAAGAAAGAATTGGTGGTCAAGGTTGCAGATTTTTCAGTCATTGCAGGGCACTTATATAAAATGGAATCAGATGAAGCACTTCGTAGGTATGTCCAGATTATGAAAGACAAAGTATCCTCATTGAAGCACATGGAGGAATTATAGGAGGACATTATGCAGGAAGGGAGAATGTGTAGAAGATCCCACGAGTTGGGCTATGGTGGCCAACTATGCATAAGGATTCCATGGATTATTGCAGGGCATGCAATGTCTATAAGAGATCAGGGAGGCCTTTGCGAAGGTATGAATTGCCTTTAAACCCTCAAGTGTCATTATAGGTAGTCGATAAGTGCGCAATAGACTTCATGGGACAAATTAAACCACTAGGAAAGAAGACAGGAGCAAGATACATCATCACAACAACCAAATACCTGACCAGGTGGGCTGAGGTGCAGCCCGTAAAGGATTGTAGCACAGCCACAACTTTGAAGATCATTTTTGAATACATCTTGTCACAGTTTGGCTGCCCTAAAAATTTTCCAAGCAATAAGGGTTCGCACTTCTTGAATGAAACAATTGTTGCCTTGCTTGAAGAGTTCCAGATGTATCATCAGAAAAGTACAATGTATCATCCTCAAGCGAACGAGAGAGTGGAAGCCTTCAATAAAATCCTGTAGAATGATTTAACGAATATTTATAATGCAAATTGGAATGATTGGGATGTTCACATACCATCAATTCTATGGGCATATAGAACTACCAATAAAAATTTGACTGGACAGACACCGTTTAAACTGGTTTATGGACAAGAAGTTGGGATGCCGATGGAGTAAATAGTGCCAAGTTTGTGAATTCCTACAGTCACAGATATGGATTATCAAGATACCATGGAATAATTCCTAGCACAGATAGTTGAATTGGAAGAAGATTGCTTCTTGGCTGGTTTTCATCAGCAGGTGCAGAAGGCTCGCAAAAAGGCATGGCATGATCACCATATTAAATAGTGCACCTTTAAAATTGGGGATTTAGTGCTACTATATGACAGGAAGTTTTGAAGTTTCCAGGAAAGTTCTAGATGCATTGGATGGGGCCATATATCATTAAGGAGATTACGGATGGGGGTGTAGTGCAGCTTGCCAAGCTAAATGGGGAGTTGTTTCCAGGAAAGGTCAATGGGAGCCGGTTAAAGTTGTACAGGGGTGATCCCACTCCTACACAATGACTATATGAATGCAGGATAGTCTTAGTACTCCAGGTAATTGCAAGGAAGTACGGAACTATAAACTACACTACTAGAAGGATCGTTTGGCAAAGTGAATGGGCTGCGCGATGAATCGAGGGAAGGCGTAGAGGAGAGTTGCAATGAAGGATTTGCGCTAGCATGGTCGGTCCCACACAGCCTAGTCAAAAAGTGACCATTGGAAGAAATGTACATGATTGGATGATGATTTTTCTATTGAAGGGAGCGGGGGGGAGCATTTAAGGAGCATACCTTTGGAAATGTACTGCCAAAAGTGCGTTAATGATAGGGATCTAAAGGGAACAGATGAATTTGAATTCAAATTAGGCTATAAATACAGCGTCCCACTCCACATTTGAGCACTTTTATTCCTAATAAATTTCCTTGAGATTTTGCGCTTTAGTTTGAACCAAGATAATTGTTGCATGTCTAGTGAGGCTTGGAAAGAACTTCGAGAGAATCTTTCATAGCAAGGGTTCGGTAATTTACCTGAGTGGCGGCACGAAATATTCTTGGAGAGAATGACTGCAACCTGACCCAATTTGACCCAACTCGTTCCGACAACCTTGCCTACCACAGCGCCTAGGTCGTTGAGGCCTAAACCATCTACCTTTGCAGCAGGAGACAAGAACCAAAAGAAGCCTCAACAAGTGTCGGTGCGATAATCGCCACGTAAAAATCCAACGGAGGTCCGACAAAAGGGTAAAATGGATAAACCAAGTAGTCGACGGAACCCTTGGACTTAGAAGAGAAAGAACTAACCATGGGGATTGAAGAGATTGATGCATATGAAGCTTTTCTGATTACTCGGTTGTCGCCTTATATCCCACCTAGGAAATCCACAGCCAAGGTCACTAAAGACCTAGATTCATCAAAATTCCAGGTGTAGTGTTGTTTTAATCAATCCTAATTGAACAAGACTACAAACATCTAATTGTCAACCCAAGGTAGGTATGTTATTTCAATGGAGTTTTCACTATCTGTGCCGATACACTATAGACAAGAGTGAAAATAGAAAATAGTAAAGAATGTCGTTGAGCCAATTGCATAAACTAATCATTCATGCAGAAATTAAAACACTCTACAGAAATGGAATCACACTTCACATTTACCAAAGCAAAGGCGCACCACACACTGTACAGATAACTACACTAGCTGGTCAACTACCATGCTGCTAACCAAATCTGTGTAACAACATAACATAAATCTCGAACTGAAGCATATATATTCTACAAATTGTACAGTGACAGCAGAAAACCATACAAATAATAAAAGAAAGGAACATAATATACAGCTACTCTACCACTATAGTCCCTGCTAAATAGGAGGGCCTTTCCTCCCTAGCAGGGGCATAAGAATGAACACGAGATTAGTTAAGAATCCAACTTGGAAACAGTAACAGCATCACCACAGTGTCTTTGATATTAGGAATAACTAAAAGTTATAGGATCAAAATAACAGTACTCTCTATGTTGTCCCCCATGCCCAAGGGATTAAGTTTCTCTTATAGAAATTACATACCCAAAAATTAGGAATAGATCAGTCATGAGAATCTCATGATTCTCATGTTGATCATAAAATAGAAATTGTTATAACCAGTTCCTAAATACGAATTCTATTTAAATACATTGGTTAAAATCATAACTACTTGGATCTGTCACTTTCTAAATAGAAAATTCGTAACTTCCAATAGTTGTTGCGTGGAATAGTACCCACGACTTTGACAGCTACAGTGTAACAGCACCCTGTGGTAAAGTAATGGTTTGGGATGTAACAACAACACTAGATAACAGCAACCTCGTAACGGCACCTAGAGTGTTACAACAACGTAGTGTAACAACAATGTCTGTAACAACATCGTGGTGTAACAACAATCTATTTCGTCCTTCTCTTAGAGTGGTCAGTGCGGTTGTTCATTCCATAACCTTGTTCTTGTGGGAAACACCTAAAAAAGAGGAAAGGATCCAAAAGAATTCTTCAACGCTTACCCCAGTTATCCATAAAAATGAATATTGCATTGTTATATCTAGGAAAAATGGTAAAATAACATGATGGAAAAATAGGTTGTTCACAATAAGGAAAAAGGCGGTTAACATGTAAAGTTATGTTGGTCCAAAGGGAAAAGGATCAAAACTAGGGAAAGAAAGTATAGGAAATAGGTACAAAAACTGCACCCAACATCTCCCCCCAACTGAAGCAATTGCATTTCCTCATGCAAAACCTTAGTTTCTCCTGTTATACCTCTGATGCAATTCCATAAAATTATAAGCACTAGCAGTGTCTTCATCAGTAGACCTGTATCCATGAGTAGCCATCGGGTGTCGCGGCCAAGACTCTTCTTCATAATCACACAAGTGGTAATGTGACTGGTATTCCTCCACTAGTAACCAAATCAGAAGATATCTGAACCTAAGCCCAATATAGAAGGTTCCCAATGTTTTTACCACCTGGACATATTCTGGTACTCAAGTAACAACAACCACAAAGTTCTGGAACTCGAAAGGGTCTCCTTCTTGTAATCTAGCACTACTGGCTTTTGTGTGCTTAAGGCACCCTGTTAGTGCTCGGCTTTTCATTTGTGCATAAAGATTAAGGAAAAACCCCACAAACCTCTTTCTGTAAGTGGCTGAATATTCCCTAATTTCTAGGGTACTGAGGAACAATTTGAACTCACGTCTCAATTCAACAACCATTCTCGGTTCTTCCCTAATCCACAATGCTACTCTTTCCTCATTAGTTTCAGCCGATCTTATTCATGTCTAAGTGCCATTCAATTTGATTCATCATAAAATAAATGAAGGCTCGCAATTGAAAATCCCCCATATAAGAGAAAATAGTTGCAACCATCTTTGTACTGACATATTCATACATCATATTATGTAAAAACATCTCACAAAGTACGCTTTGTTCATCAAAGTCACAATCATGAAAAACTTCTAGAAAAGTGTAGGTAGAAGAACCCAGATATGGTCTGTTTTCAAAGACTACTTTTAATTTAAACAAATAATATCGTTCCCATAGGAACATTGGATATGATGGGGAAGGCCTCATGCAACCTAACAGGTTCAAGGTAGGCTCATGAAGCTTCATCTTATTGTTTGTTAGGTCCAGAACTTACCATTGTAACAGCTTCAGTTGTTCCTCTTTCTTCTTCAGGGCTTCTTTATTCCTCTGCTCTTCCCATTCTCTCACCCATTCTTCCCTTAACCACTTCTTCCGGAATGAATTCATCATTTTCTAATGTGCCTTGAGTGAGATCATTCCCTCTTGCAAAGAGAGTGCCTGATGTTTCCATTTTTGTAATTCTTGTATCAAAAAAATTATTTCCAAACACCACCCTTCATTAGGACCCGGTGTTCTCTCACATGCACTAACAACTGAAGGTGTAACAGCTTCCCGAGGGTGGAGCTGCTCCATTTCAGCTGCTGGTTCTTATGTAATAGAAGCGTCATCAATGGGTTCTTGTGTAACAACTTCTTTTTCTCCTTGGTTAGCTCCTGCTTCCACCATTGGTTCTTTTGTAACAACAGTGTCATCCACAGGTTCTTGTGTATCAGTTTCTTCATCTTCCCTTTGCTTAGCTTATGCTTCCACTACTAGTTTTTTTGTAACAACAGTGTCATCCAAAGATTCTTGGGTCTCAGCTTCTTCTTATTCCCTCTGGTTAGCTTATGCTTCCACTGTTGGTTCTTGTGTAACAACGATGTCATCCAAAGGTTCCTGTGTATCAGCTTCTAAGTTACTTGTTGTGGGATGCTCCATTTCATCTGCTGGTTCTTATGTATCAGTAACATCTTCAACGAGTTCTTTTGCATCATCTTCCCAGGACTCAGTTTGTGTTTCCATCGAAAAGGTGTCCACTGCACAAACTCTATACCCTACTACTAGTAGTTATTTAGCACAGGACGTGCACATAGAACCGAAAACATTTTCCTCCTGGACCTATTTATATCCTCAGCTAAAGTATTTAACCCTGAGGCCCTTGCTTCTCCCTTTTCCTCTGCTAACTGTTTTCCTAACTTTTCATTTTCTCTTTCTAAACTTTCAATTTTAAGCAGCAAGGATTGGGTCTCGTTCTTACCTGGTGAGGCAAGTTCCTCCAGTCGATCCTGCTCTTCATCTTCTTGCCTTGTTGCCTCCTTGTTCTTCTCAGATGTGGATGGGGATTCTAGGTGCCTACTAACCCTTACTCTCTTCTTCAACTGCTCATCACCTATCGGCTTGTCAACTAGTCTCTTTCCAACCCTTACTTTCGAGGGTTGGGGTTGCTCCTTGGTTTCCGTCGAAGCTTCCTCAGAAGTCCCAGCTTGCTTCCTTCGGGTAGTCCTAGCCTTCTTCCTCATGAATTCATCCCATCTCTTGCCCTGGTGACTTAGGGCATCTAACACAATTAGCTTAATGAGGTCATGGTTTGTGGTGCAGTTCTCTAGGTGTGCAGTTGTCTTCACAGCCATATCCATATGCCTGATATTCTCCAGCAGAAAATACGGAAAGTTTATCATTTGTTGATGTCGGAGGTGATTTAACAATGGGAAGTGATAATTAAATACAATTGTATCCCTTCCCTCATAGGTGATATACTTAATGAGGTAAAGGGTGACATCTGTCCATGGTTGGGGAAGCGACAGCCTGTCAATTCCTCCCCCTTTCTTTACGAGTCATTCTTTCCCTTAGAGAAAATCCTCCTTCAAAGAGGGGTCATTAATTTTTCTGTTGAAACACCTCTTGCCCACTGTTGGCAATGTCGTCACATGAGCAATTACCTCCTATGTAACTTCCAGCTGCAATCCCCTGACCTCCGTTTGATTCCCCTTCAAATTATTATCGAATTCCATAGCAATTGCTCCATTTGATCCCTCTAGCCTTTGGTAAAATGCAAACCAACCTACATCCTTGAAAATTTGGCGTGCTTCAGGATAATTTTCCAATGCCTTAGTTGATCCTGGTTCATGTCAAATTGTCGCCCCACCCATTTCTACGTTGTTACAATGTTGTTCTCCTCTCTTCTTCTCTGTGAGAAATTCTGAAGTAATCGCCACAATGCTCAGTTGTTATGGCTCTACAAACTGTTCTCCTCCACTTATGTCTGAGAGTTACGAATGAGGATGCAACACTTCAGCAATGGGTAATGGTAGGGTGAAGCAGTGAGGTTAAAGGCGGGATTTCAAATCAGGGTTCATACTGCACAATATCATTTTCTCATTAATGCTAAGTTATGGAAGATTTGGTCCAAGGTACAATTCCTTTTCGGCATGATCTATCATTAAATGATAATGATTACGGGATCATCATACTTTAGTTTCAGTTTAAATTCTCGCAGGTCATGCACAGGTCATGTCATGATGTAATTCGTCCTCCCCCCGACTTAAGTGTGATGGTTGTCCTCAGCCATCAAAAGGATATCACATTAAATTTCCATAATTACTAAGTAAAAGAGGATAGCAATATTACCATTTCATGACGTACCTGGTATGACATGGAGAGAAGACATTGGCGATGACGTGCACGAAATTAATTCTGGCGGTCATGGAAATTGCTCCTGAGTCAAGGTGATGGATGTTGTATATCGCAATAGATAATTCACTTGGATCATTTTTTAGAAGTCGTCAATTGTTACATATGTAACAACTAAGATTACTAACATGTACTATTAGTTTCCACAAAATATAAAAACAAAGAATGAAAAACAGTCGTGTAACAACATTATTGTAAGATATGCTTGAAATGACAAATGTAGTTTCAATAAAAGTGTGTAACAGCTACCACGAAGTGGTTTTCAACTGTCACAAAAATTGTTTGTCTGTGCCCCAAAAAATAGGTTTTCACAGCCAGATTATATATATATATATATATATATATATATATATAGCAGGTGTAACAACCGCCAATACAGGTTGGTTTTCAGTTGTTACACTTATTGAAAAATTAGAATCTTGGCAGCACAGGGGGGTTTCCCCTACTCCTGCCATCTGAAGGTATGAATTCATGACAATGTTAACAAATGAATCCCTTGAAGCAGGTTTATGATATAACTTAGAAGACGATGCCCATTAGTAGGTAATGGTGTCCTCGCACTATCAATGGTAACCAAATTCATAGTCCCATTGTCAAAGACTACATCTACCTCATAGGGACCTAGCCATTTGGTGCATAGCTTACCCTTGAAGTCCTTGAATCTCGAATCGTATAAGAGAGCCCAATCTCCTTTCTGAAATTTCTTCTTTTTGATAAACTTGACATGCCACTTAGCTCTCTACTATTGGATAATCTCTATTTCCTGGATAGCAGCGAGCCATTTATCCTCCGATTCATTGAGTTGGTTCAACCTTTGCTTTTGTGTTGTAGCCAGAACTAGATTTACCTGCAATGTTGTTCTCAATGTCTTGATTTCAAACGCGATGGGGAATAAGGGATTTTTACCATACACAAGTTCATATGGTGAGAATCCTATAGTATTCCTCCATGTGGTTTTGTATGCCCACAACACTTCTGGAAGTTTATCAGCCCAATTCCTTCAGTGACTATCCACAGTCTTAGTAAGAATCCCCTCAATGACTTTGTTGGCACTTTACACTTGGCCATTTTCTTGTGGGTGATAAGGTGATGTGATCCTATGATGGATTTTATATCTTTCAACCAACTTTTGGATCAAGTGAGATGTAAATTGGGGCCCTACATTTGTCACTATCTCCTTGGGTATCCCAAAATGGGAAAATATGTCTTCAAACGGGAAGTTTGAAACATCCTGCTCCATGGCTCTCGTTAGTTCTTTTGCCTCAACCCATTTTGTGACATAGTCAATGCAGACTAAGATGTAGGACTTCTATCTAGATGAAGGATTAATTGGTCCCAAAAAATCCAAGGCCCATTTCTCAAATGGTTCTAAGACTATTTGAGGTTGTAATGTCATCTCATCTAATTGCAGTGGTTGGCCCATCCTTTGGCAGCTATCACACCCTTTCACGAACTTCTTAGCATCTTGAAATATTGTTGGCTAATAATATCCCATCGAGAGGACTTTGTATCATGTCCGCTTGTCTACGAAGTGCCCTCCACAAGGTTCCTCATGACAAGCCTTAAGGATGTCAAAGATCTCATCTTCCCTAACACAACGTCTGATCTGAAAATCTGGTCCAATGTGATAGAGATTCCCCTCTATCCAGGAATAAGTAGCACTCTGATGTATGATTTTTCTCTTTTCCTTAGAGGATAAGTATTGTGGAAACTTTCCGGTGGTAAGATAATTGGCTATATCTGCATACCATGGTGATCCGAATTAGATACATCAAGAACTGTCAAAGAACCATAACTGTATCAAGTCAGGAAAAATCTCAAAGAATTCAGAACCATGATAAAAAAAAAACCCTGAACCAGTGGCAATGGCAGCCAGTGTGGAACAATGAGGACCTCGGTCAAAGCGCGTTGACTGAGGCCCATGGAGACTGTGCAGGAGGTCGAATTAGCCCCTAGGAGGCCCGGATTGGGAAACAGAGGTGGATTTTGATGCACGAATAGTGCCTAGCGCTAATTGCGCATCACTGGTGTTACACTAAAAAATTTCACCATGACTATTTACAGTTAGTATGGCTCCATCAACTATCATACTATCCTCCTTGGCAAGTCTCATACCTCTGCTCCTCATGTCAAACTCCAAGAAAGAGAGAAAGTCCTTAAAAAGTCAATAAACTCTGGTTACGCAGTTTCTCTTACCCTTACCTGCGTGTACTGTCAGGCGGAAAGAGTCGATTGTGCGGACACAACCAACCTCCCTAGGAGCCTAAAACTTTCTAGTGACAAACAAGACAAACAAGAGCAATCCTTCTCTAAACATGCATTTACTATATGGGAAATCAAGTGTTTAGATCCTACCTGTAATCCAACGTTGTTGTAGCAGTCCAGCTCCTCTGATCCGCATGAGCTCCTCCTTCACTTTGAAACCTGCATACACTAACAATCAAACGATTAAATGGCACTTGATAATCTCATAAAATAAAACATATTTAACACATAGACCAAGGAGTACATGAAACAACTCATAAATAACAAGTTATTGAGAAGAATGGACTCATTTGCATTAATAGGTAACAAAAGGAACAAATACAACCTGAGCCTTGGTGTTGTGCAAGTCCTTCCCAGGGTCCATCAAGAGTTCTCCTTTACTTTGACAAAGCACACCCACTTCCAAATAGAACAAGCAAAGATGGCAATCTCTCCTCACAAGCTTCTAAATGGGAGTCCTAATTCCTGCAGCATTTACCCTTAGAAAATGTATAGCTTCAACCTCCCCTCCTTCTGGCCCAATGCCTGTATTTATAGTGCTCAAGAGGAGGTTAATCAGGTCCACCATCAATGGGATAATCCCCTCTTTGGGTGGGATAGCTCCCTTATTGATGGGATAAGTTCCTCTTTGGTAGGAGTGCATGAACCATCTGGAGGCGCTCAATACACATCGAACAACCTTCTAGAATGCTCTAGAAATGACCACAAGTAACTTTTTAAAGATGAAACTTGCGCATTTTGACCTTTACAGGGGGACGCACCTGCCCCTTTACATACAGAGCGTCTTTGGACGCAGCTTTTGTGAACATTGGGAGCGTCCCCGCAGGTAAGGTTGAGAGAACCTGCATCCCCAGAGATAAATACATTTATACAAGACTTTCTCTCTTTTTGGAGTTTGACATGGAGAGCAGAGGCATAAGACTTGCCTAAGAGGGTAGCATGACTGTTGATTGAGCCATACTAACTGTAAATAGTCATGGTGACATTTTTTAGTGTAACAGATTGCCCCCTAAAGTGCGAAGCCTGTAATAGATTAGGGTTTGTATTATCTAGGAAGGGTGAAGCGCTTTATCATTTCAAGGATTATCTCGTGGAGAGCCTGGTCAGAACCTGCAATTTTCAACACAAAATACATGTATAAGATTATATCATCACTGAGGTAGGCATTCCCATACTCAGATTAAAACTTTAACTAACAGACTAACTACTCTGATACAGGAATGATCTTGCAGTACATCATAATCATAGACTTTTGTAGACACAGTATGGGCGCAGCCATCTGTTTATGATTAGTCTACTTAGATAATGAATACAAAACTCCTCGCAGCCTGGATGGTGGAAACTAGATCCAGGGTCTTCATTTCTACTTCCCGAATTGGTACGATTCTAGCCATGCGAATAAATGGGTTGATGTCGAACATGGTAGAAACCACTTGATTACCAGTCGATGATGTAAATTGTTAACAAGCGTGAGAGAGACCACCAGTAATGTCAATGGTTCTCAAAGTACCCAGTACAATCCATGAGATGTGAATGCATGAGTCGATGTCGAACATTTCACGGAATCCTTCGATCGAAAGTCAATGATGTAAACTGACGTCAAAGGCGAGAAACCTGCCATTGATGCATGCAGACTTCAAGGTACTGACGATTTCTAAGTCATCTCTCTAGATAATGTGCTGATGTCGATAGAAAGCGACCCGTTGCAGGCAAGCCCGCAACACGAAATCATTGTTCAAGTTGAAGAAATGTTGTTGTAAGGACTGACTCAGGGATGGTCAAATGGATGACAAGTATTTTGCAGATGAAAGTTTTGCTTGCAGACCTCTTGAACACATAACGACACGACAGATGGCTTGGTGATGAATAACTCAAAGTTAATCCCCGAAACCCGGCTGAAGACTTTCAAAGTGGTTTGATCAACTGTGAGGTAAAAGATTTCCCAACCCAGGTGAATGAAAAGTGTCGTGTTCAAGAGTGGTAATAAAGTTTCTTCTGAGACAAAAGGTAACAAATAGGCTCATTCTTCTCTCTTTTCCCCCACCATTTCTGGCAAGTACCTCTTTATTTTTAACAAGCTTGAGGAGGATAACATATGCTTGATTATAAGCTCATCCTTCGGATGAGTCCAACCTAGTTTTTGATTCGAACCCTAGGAAGGAGTGGTTCGTTCCTGTTTGTAATTGAACAGGTCCTTTACTGTGAAATGTTTAACGAGCCCAGTATAGGAGAAACTCGGCGTTTTTCAATTTTAGAGAGTCTGAAAAACTTAAGAAGACTCCAAGTTGAACTTTTTCGTAGATTTGTGTCCCTCAAGCCCAAAAAAGTATAAAATAATACCTGGGGGAACCGCTTGATCTTGCGACCAAGGAGTACTTTCATAATTAGTGCCACTGATCTGAAAAGTAAAAAGCGATCAAGGACACGTCGTTTTATTTCCGTATCGAGTTTGAAACGACAAAAACCCGGCAATCTTTTCCTGGTTTTACGGTCAGAAAAGAGCTATAAGGGGACCGTCGTTTAATTCCATTTTAACGAGTGTAAAAGAAACGCTCGGCAATCTTTTCATTTTTTAGGAGTCAGAAAAGGGCTTAAAAGATGACTCTGATATTTTGGTTCGTGAAAAATGACAATTTTCCCTCTAAATCCCTTTGTCCTGCACAAAAGCAACACATTACTCATACCTGTTTAAGATAGGCAAAAATACATCGAAAAACATCTTTCCATGGTGAAAAATGAACAAATTCATCCAAAAAACCTATAAAAAGACTTTTTACCATGTTATTTTTACCATTTTACTGTTGAGGTTGAAAAAAGGGCTTTTGGCAAGAAACTTCCCGTGGTCGCTGCGGAAAATCCGACCGTCAGAATCGAACGCCGTCTCTTCCAGGTATTTTACAACATCCTACTCTTCAATTTCATCCAATTAAAATTGTATTTTAGGTTTTAGTTTTGATTTTTCGGGGGTTTTAGGTTTCAAAATGCGTTCTGCGGTGGACGCAGGTGCCCTTCGGGTGACCAGCGTCCCCCGACTTTTTCCTGTTTGGTCACCGAAGGGTACAGGAAAAAGGTCGGGGGACGCAGCCCACCTTCAGGCCAGCTGCGTCCCGACGCCCTGTGTTCTAAACGCGGGGTGCGTCCTCCGTGAAACGCGGACTTTGAAACCCCAAACTCCAAAATCAACCATTCAAATTTCCCAAAATTAATTCTAATGCCTATTTATTCATGTGTAGGGCACTTACCATGCTGGATTGGAGAGAAAGAGAGCATGAGGAGGTTGATGAAGCTGCAATCGAACATCAACCTTCCCTCGATGCCCTAAGAGCATGCGGATTATACAAATACTGGGCCATACCTGGCATGAGGGCTCAGGTAAGATTCTTAGAATGGCTGGTTGAGAGATGGAACGTTCAAGAACAATGCTTTTACATCGGAGGGCACCAGCTCGAGATAGAGCCCTCTGATGTATACTTTCTCATGGGCTTGCCGAATAGAGGCGAGCAACTCAATCTAGCCGGGACTAGGCCGGGTGGCCAATCCCTTGCTAGTCTCCGGGCAGATTGGTGCACACCCAATGCACACCATGCGAAAGGCGTGGAAATCAAACACATCTCTCTGCGTGAACTCAAAGTTATAGCTTTCACGGTTACCAGAATTTGCGGCGCAGCCGCTTTACACATTGCTTCCGGGTCCCAAATGCGAATGGCAATTGACTGTTACCAAGGCACCATTTTCAACTGGTGTGATGCTGTGTCGGCTAATATGAAGAGCCAACTGACTAGGGCAAAGAACGGACGACTGAAGACCTTTGGATATGGGCCTCTAGTCGTGAGCTTTGCCTTAGAGAGAGTTTCGATGCTGATCCCTCAGCAACTCACTGTTGATATCTTGGGTCCTCGGGAGCCAAAGCTAATACGATGGGTTACGGTGATGGCCCGACATCCTGACGAGGGCGCGGCGATTGTTCGATTCTCTGATAGTTATTTTCACTGGTTAGAGGACCAGGTTTTTTCGATCCAGGACTTTCCGTATGCCGGAGTAGATTTTCGACATGATCCGGACATGGTTCTTCCACAGGGAGAACAATGGGATGACAGAGGTACTTTATTTTTCACAAGTTTTCAAATTATGTATTTTTTTTTGTTTTTTATATATATCGTCTCAAAACTGACAGTAAAAATGTTTAAAATGCAGATGTTGGTCCACAGCGCCCAGCCAACCTCCGGCCTTTTGAGAGGAGACATCCAGTTGCACCGGTACCGGCCCCACAGGACGCGGCTGCAGAGGTACTAGCTGAGTTGGAGCATGATCTAGAGCGTCTGACGGCGGATATGCCTGAGACTACTATGGATGATATTCCTATCAGGCTTCAGCGCTATGTAGTCGCAGTCCCTGGACCGTTTAGAAGATTTTTGCGTAAGGTAGCCCGTGCAGTGGTGTCGTATAGGGAGCACCACCAGTGATTGACTAGTCACTTTTGTAGACACATATGACATTTTTGGCTTTTTGTACTTATCATTTTTGCCGATCATAAGGTGTTTTTCAACCTATGATCGAAGACGATGTATATTTTTTGACACACTCCTATCTATATATATATCACTATTACCGGCTTATCTTGTTTAACATATGTGATGAAATGTTTTTAAATTTACTTGCATGATTATCGTAAATGTCTGTCCAACATTCGAGAAGCAATTGCATCTGCTAATGTATTTGGAATATGCTGATATTCAATGTAATCAAATTCACGTTCCAAGAGACGCACTCTCAAAAACAACCTTAATAACACAGGATTTCTAATGGCATAAACTCTATTAAGCTGTAATACAACAAGTTCAGAATCTAACCTCACTATCAAACGTCGAATTCCAAATGAAATAGATTCGGATAATAATTCAACCACTGCACTGTATTCTGCAATGTTGTTCGTTGTTTGACCGAGGCTTACCCCATGCATAGAAACTAACTCGTCAGAGGGCGAATAGATAACCCAAGCTGCGGAAGAGATATTCTGTGTACTACGACAAGCACCATCAGCAAATCCAATGTATGTTTGGAGAGGCGTCGACATCTGCAATATCAAGAGTAAAACCAAGATAAGCCAGAATAACGACGAAAAACACACTCTCTAAGCTAAGCACACTGACTAACTAACAAACATACTAGCTAGAAAGAAAATCTAACCTATCTAAAAATTTCTCCATACCCTCCATTTAAGCATAATACCTCTTTAGGTAAAGTCCATTTCTGGGTTTACCCAAAGAGTCCCCATCAAAATCAACCAGCTCATAAGCCCCTTTTGCTAGCTTTCGCTTTACAATGTAGGGTCCATGCCACATAGGAACGAATTTTCCAGCACCTAGCTTATCGTTAGCTTGATCATATAATAGCACTAGGTCTCCCTCCGAAAAACTTCGAGGGGTCACATTTCTATCATACTGAGCTTTCATTCGCTTTGCGTGAGTCTCGATTGCCAATGTAGCGTCACGTCGAGTCTCATCTAATTTAGCTAAGTACAATAAACGTTTCTCCTCTTCGGAAGTAGCTGGAAGTAATTCGACAGCCATTTGAAGTGATGGGATTTCGCATTCAATGGGTAACACAGCTTCCAAGCCATAAACTAGCTGGAAAGGAGTGAACCCTGTTGAAGTTTTCACTGAGGTTCGGTATGCCCATAGCGCTGAAAATAACATGTTTGCCAATTCGACCGATGAATACCAATGGTTCGTCGGATCATGATAACCAGAACTTTGTTGATAGACTCAACCAAACCGTTGGCTTGCGGATAATAAGGAGTAGAGCTATCATGGCGCAAACCAAGCTGGCTTGTAAGCTCAGTCATCATGATGTTTCGAAAATGGCTCCCATGGTCAGTAATGATTGCTTGTGGGACACCAAACCTAGTTATAATATGATTGAATACGAAAACTGCAGCTGTTTTGCCGCTTGCGTCGAATGTAGGCATCGCCTCGGCCCATTTAGTAAAATAATCAACCGCGAGGATGATATACGCATGCCCCCCGGCCGAGTGAGGGTTACAAGTAATAAAGTCGATACCCCATTTGGCGAATGGACCAACGGCAATTATAGGGTGGAGAGGAGCAGGTGGAGCGCGCAACTTGCGATCAAACACTTGACAGTTGTGGCACTTCCTGACTGCAATGATACAATCTTTAAACATAGACGGCCAGAAATAGCCAGCGCGCAACACCTTCTGAGCGGTGGCATACCCAGACATATGACCGCCACATGCTCCAGAGTGACAATCATTCAAAACCCTCTCAGCCTCTTCGTGAGTTAAACAACGTCGAAAAACTAAGTCTGCCCCCCGGCGATAAAGTGTATCTCCAATAATTTTGTATTGCTGAGATTGAAACCGAATTTTTCGACGTTCTGCCTTTGAAGCTTCAGGCCGAAAGGTTTGGGTTTGGAGATAGATGATTATATCCCCGTACCACGGATCTACAGTACTGATAAGAAACAAAGATTCGTCCGCAATGGACTCCTCTGCCACAGTCTCTGTGTCAGCACTCGGGAAATCACACATCAATTCCGCAAAAACTAAGGATTTCTTAGACTTGGACTTCTCGAACTCCAAGTCGAACTCTTGCAGGATAACGATCCATTTAGAGTACTTGCCCCCTAGCAGTTGTTTTGTCAAAATATAAATCATAGGGTTGCAATCCGAAATAACTGTAGTTTTACGGAGAAGAATGTAGTGACGGAAACGCTGGACAGCTTGAACGGCTGCCAGGGCCAATTTCTCCACATGCGAATATTTTAACTCAGTGGGATTTAAGGTCCTACTAAGATAATATATCACATGTTCCGCTCCGAATTCATCTTCTTGAACTAACACCATTCCAATGGTGGAATGCGAAGCTGCGAGGTATAAGAAGTAGTCCTGGTTGTAGTTGGGAGGATGCAACAACGGTGCATGGGTCAACGCGTGTTTAAGTGCATCAAAAGATTGTTGGGCAATCTCGTCCCAAAAGAATTGTGCATTCTGTTTCAACAACCGTGTAAAACCTTTAGTGACCTCGGCGTAGTTTGGGATGAATCGGCGTAAAAAGTTTGCTTTCCCTTGCAAACTTTGGAGTTGGCGAAAACTCGAAGGAGGAGGCAATTTGATGATAGCTTCGACCTTCGAGGGATCGACGCGAATGCCGGTTTTTGAAACAACAAATCCCAGCAATCGACCTGTTTCTATACAGAAAACACACTTGTGGGGATTCAACCGAATTCGATAATGCCTACACCGCGTAAAGATTGCTCGTATGTGGACAAGGTGATCAGCTCGATGTAAAGAATGAGCAGGCAAATCATCGAGATACGGTTGTACAATGTGCTTGATGTCATGAAATGCATAAGACATCGCCCGTTGAAAGTGGCCCCGACATTCTTAAGCCCAAAAGGTAATTTGCAATAAGCAAATGTCCCCCATGGACAAATGAATGCCGTTTTTGGTTGGTCGGCAGGTAGAATATTGATTTGATTATAGCCCGAAAAACCATCCATAAAGGAAAACATTTCACTTCTGGCACAATCATCAATAATTTGATCGATATAAGGCGTAGGATAGTTGTCTTTTGGACAAGCTCGATTTATATCCCTATAGTCGATACAGATTCTTATTGTTCCTTGTTTCTTGTTGACCGGAACAATATTCGATACCCAATCCGTTAACGGGATCGGATATATGAAACCTGCTTTCAACAGCTTTTCGACTTTTGCTTTAATCGCAGCCGCTTTTCGAGGGTGAATCTGACGCAACCGTTGCCGGACGGGTTTAGCATCCGGGTAGGTCTTTATTTCATGGACAACAATGGCAGGATCGATTCCCGGCATTTCCTCGTAAGACCAGGCAAACACATCGTGGAATTCTTGGAATAGGGCCTTGTAAGTTTGGATTTCATCTTCTGTACAAGCGGCACCTATATGAATGTTCTCCTCAATTCCGGGCTTCACTGAAATATCAATGGGAATAGTACGAGAAATATTCCCTAAATTCAACTCTGAATCAGAATGTTTCGTTGGATCCTGAGCGTCTTTGACATATTCAGCGGTAAAGATAGATGAAAAATCGTTTTCAAATGCATCATCCTTAGGTAAAAACGAAGATCGGTGATGGAGATCTTCCCATGGTAGATCGTCTACGCTTAGGATTTCGCGAAGTTGTTCGTCAGATGACACGACTTCGGGAAACGCTATCCGTTCTAAGGTTGAGGTGAAAAAAGATTCTTCATTGACCACATTCATTTGGTCGATTTCGGTTGAACGCGAGTCGGTAAAAGACATGACGGCTTCATAAGCAATTTCATATGGACTCAAAGGCATAGCATCACCGAATGAGTCTATCTCAGATTCAGATGGGACAATCCAAGGATCATCATAAATAATGTTTTCTGATGTAATCATATGAATTGTTGCAAATGAAGGTTCTACGCTGAGTGGAGGGAGAGGAAAAGTTCCCAGTAAACCGGAATCCTTAACTAAACCTACACCAACGTCCCTATAAGGGATTGTCGTCTTACCGACATGCTGGATACTCTCTGAAGAGGCTGGGTCGGATGAAAAGTACGTCAGCTGATCAATAGTCACGATCTTACCGTTATATGGAAACTTAATTACTCTGAAGACCGATGAAACGACCGCTGTCATAGCATATGACCAACTTCGACCCAAAAGAAGGTTGTAGTCTAGAGGGGCATCAACCACTTCCACATCCAGACTAACGGTTTTACCTTCTACCCCTATAGGAAATTCTTGAAGAATACCAAACGGACGGAACCCACGGCCATCAAAGGCCTTAAGGATGGTGGGGGATTGGTTCAACGAAGGAGAACCAAGAGATCTCCAACATTGAATCGACATAATACACGTAGAGGCTCCCTCATCAATCACAGTCCGATGAATAGGCCTGTTTTTTACTATCACTGGAATTTGGAAAGCCATTTGATGGGGGAGACGCGGTGTACTATTTTCTAGATCGAAGATTATTAGGTTCGGGTCCTAAATATCAACAGCTCTGATAGCCGACAAAAGTAATTTTCGTTGTGCTGGGCATGATTGCAGCACTTCTAACGCCGACATTGCTGAGGGTGAAACAGCTAAGTCCTCAACAATGTTGTAATTCTGGGCTGCTCTCGCATGTGGATTGAAAGCAGACCTTCAAAGTACACCCTTGGCGGGCGGTTTGATTACTAAGTCCGGGTTAGGTTTTTCGATCTGTAGTGGATCGGAACCAGGAGCTGAGGTTGATGGGTTAGAATGAGAAGATTCTGCTTCCTTACCATCAACAGGAGCCTTACTACCATAATCTTGCGATCGAGTCGCAATCCTCACATGAGACATCATCAAAATGGGTTCTTCACTGGCATTCGAAGAAGAACCTATCATCTTATTCTCCTGCTCCGGAAATGGATTTTTTAACACAGCAGGAGTGGGAGAACCTTTGACTATTTTCACAACCTCGGCCCGATGAGGGCAATCTCTCGTAAAATGATCCTCTTCACAAATAAGACAAGGATATCGAGGTTTGCGCTTTTCGTCATTGGTTTCCGACTTTTCAGTTTTCTCCTTCGGAGCCTTGTCTGCTTTAGCCTTCTTCTTTCCTTTCTTCTTTCCACCGTTTTTTGATTTGGCCGTAGATGACTCTACAGCGTGAATATTGGCGGTAAGTTCAGGAGAAGACTCTCCTGTCGGAGAATCAGGCAAAGTGATAATTGGAGTAGTTGAAGCCTTGGAAGACTTCTTCTTGCTCTTTGTATTCACGATACCAATCATACCATCAGCGGCATGAGATCCCGAAGGAGCAGCAGCGATTTGATTCGACTTTGGAAGATTCGGAATCTTCTCGTGTAACGTACCCGACTGAGTGTAAACTAAGTCAAGGTATTGCGCCTGAGCAATGACTTGCTCCTCAGTAACTACTCCGGCCTTAGCTACATCTTCAGTAATCTTCGGTAATAATGATTTGACAAACCATTCAGCTAAGATTTGGTCCGGGATAAAAACTTTCACTAGTCTTCTTCGACGTCTCCACTCATGAATGTGATCAGAAATATACGTGGACGTCGATTGTTTTAGTGAAGTTAATAACTCCGTGCCGTTATCGTATCTGACCGCAACTGAAAGTGAGTTAAGAACGAGGTAGCTAACTGGCTAAAATTGTAAAAAGAGGCCCGTGGCAACTCAATGTACCACTTGGCCGCGAGACCAATGAGTGTACGTTGGAAAAGACGTAAGCGGATCGAATCATCCGAGATAGAATTTGAAGCACACCAGAGGTGGTAAGTCATCACGTGATTGGACGGATCCTCTCCAGACTTACCTTCGAACTTGGGTATATCACTGGGCAACTTATTTGGCATTGGCGGCCAGAACTGAAGATATTGAATTGGATCATTCATTAGGCGCGTCAAGTCTGGTAAATCCAAAGTTGCGATAAACGGTAACTGCCGGTTAGGATCTCTAAAACTCTGGGTCACAAGACCAGTCCCAGGAGGAGGATATCCAGGATAACTAGGAACAAGAATCGCATTAGGGATATTATATCCTCCTGGAAAACCAGGATTAACCGGACCGTACTGGGGTTGTTGAGGTTGTTGATAAGTGTACCCAGGATACGGTTGATACTGGTAAACCGACTGTTGGACAGCTTGCCCATGTTGGTACTGTCCCTGGTACGGAGGTTGAACAAATTGAGGTTGAGTAGTGACAACCGTACTTATACCAGGCTGACCTACAGGCATCTGGACCGTGGTTTGAATCGTAGATCCAGACAACGGTAAAGATGTCTGAGGCGTGGTTACAGGGACAGTAGAAACAGGAGCCGTCGATACTCCGGAAGTAAGTGTGGCAGATGTAGCGGTAGTTGCAGCAGCCGTTTGAGATGGAGTACTAGGTGCAATTGGAGGCTGAGTAACTACCGAAGTTACAGAAGTTTGAACATTTGACTGGACAGGTTGCGGTTGCTGGGGTGGACCAGAAACTACGGGTTGTCCAGCTTGAGGAACCAACTGTATACTTGGCTGCAACACCTGTTGACCCTGTGGTGGATCCCACACTAACATTCCAGGGTATTGACCCGTAACAGGTTGAGGATACTGAGATCCATAACCGGATTGAGGATAGGATTGATAATTGGAAGGTGCAGTTCCCATACTTTGAACATATGACTGACCTTGAGGCGGTTGATAACCTTGACTCGAGTATTGACCTTGAGGTTGATAACCTTGAGGTAAATACTGATACTGGGGTTGACCTTGACCTTGAGGTTGGTACCCTTGAGGTTGATAGCCTTGGGGTTGATACCCTTGAGGTTGCCATCCTTGAGGTTGCCATCCTTGAGGTTGATATTGATACTGAGGTTGACCTTGGGGTACATATTGAGGCTGGGGTTGACCTTGAGGCACGTATTGCACCATAGGTACATACTGACTTTGAGGTTGCCCCCCAGACACGATTTGTGTACCTTGAGGTTGCCCCCCAGGCGTTAACTGCGGTTGCCCCCCAGGCGGTAATTGGCCACCTTGAGGTTGGGAAACGGGAACTGAACCTGACATCATGTAAATGTCTCCTACACGCAATGGTATATTACCACTGTTTCCAGCTAATAACCCATGATCAACGGGTTGAGGAGATGCCCCCGCAAAGGTACCAGAAAGTGATTGATACCCAGTGGGAACAGAAGGACCGTTGTGTAAGAAAGATTCAGGACTTTGAGTAAACACGGACGACTGACCAGACATATTTACAGGAGTATAAATACCTCCAGGTGGAAAAGGAGTACGAGGTGTAGAAAAACCTACCCCTGAGTTGTCTAAAAAATTGGTTAACCAAGGTACCAAGAAGTACTTCTAGGAGGACTGTAAAAGATGGATTCACGCTCCCTTAGATCAATAGTAAGTTGACCTTCAAGATTAGAGACGCCTATTTCTTCCTCTGGAGCAAGTTCTTCTATAGCAATCAAACCAGTAGGAAGATTTTCGGTGATAATTCTTTCAATTCTCGGTGAATCTGGAACACTAGAAGTCGGAGTAACAGGTTCGGATATTTCAGGTTCTTCGCCTGTATCACTAGCAGACTAAAAACTACCAACAAGTTTAGAAACTGAAACAGCTTCTGGATTATAACCTGTCTCTAAACTTTGGTAATCTGGATGGACTACCAAGGAAGATTCTCCTTCTTCAGGTGAACCTACTCTACTGCCACTAGGAGGAGTTACAAGGACCTTCAACCCTTCGTACTGACTCGGAATGTCTTCAGGAGATTCACCCCGCGATTTACGGAGTTTTCTTAACAAATCTATTCCAGTAACAATCTCAGGAGACTTGCCCCGAAGTCTACGGGACTGTCTCGGTAATTCCGCCACAGCTAAAAACTTTTAACTACTACACACGAAAACAAAGTAAAATTTCAAATCAAACCACCTAAAGTCTCTAAAGAACCAATCAAATTTGAATCACACGCCTAAAGAATCTAGGGCGTCAAACCAAGCACAAACAGTAGTCTTCCAGACCGAAAGCACTAGTTGGTGATGAAACCCAACATCGCCGGATTCAGTACAGAAGTGGCGGGTGGAACAGTTACCCCGGCAACCTGCTTAATGAATAGACTGGACCAAGTTCCTCCACTTTAACCGTCTCGAGTGAAGTGAACCCCCCAGAAAATCCAAGTGAGTCTAGCCGACGTCTGCTCCAGGTACAGTGGGATCTTCCCTCCACCGTCACCTCGGTAGAATCCTAAAGATAATGGTCACTAAGGTTACCAACCGCAACAAATGCACCTGGGGGAACAGTCTAAACTCCGACAGCACGCAAGGGCAGAGTATCAAGCTCAATCCCCTTGCCGGCTCCTTGACAATAATCCAAGGTTTACCGACAAGTGACCCCTGGCTCCTCGACAATGGTTAATCCGAGGTTTACCGTTTGTAATACGTGCGTGTCTGGCGTCGTTCCCAACGAGGGGGGATTGATCCCCTCACTGGTTCGGACGCGAGCTCGTGCTTCTCCTTTAAGAGGAGCTTTCCCAGAGTACAAATGAGACAATTGGATTTAATCTATCACAAGATAAGCTACTTGTTTGGTTTTGTTGTCTTGGAGAGTTAATTACTCACCTACTCCAAGACACTAGCCTGATCTAAATTGGTGTTTCAAAGCCCTAGTAAATAAAAATTACTACGTCGATTTTACTTTAAGCGTTAATTTTATGGTTTTTTCTTAAAGACAAAAGGTAGCGGAAGTGAAACCAATGGTGTGTAGACTCGACTCAAACCACTACAAAGATGCACCTAAGATGATTTACGCTACTTTTCCTTTTTCAATGAAATTCTTAACTAAGAGAGTTGAGAGAATGCAAATTTTATAGAAAACAACTTTCTTAATAAAGACAATCAAAGAAACAATTCTCTTTATCTTTTCAAGCATACAAACATGACCACTCTTTACGTGCACGAAAAACTCTTTTTCTTTCAAAACTTTTCAAAGCTACTTGAAACAAAACTTTTCAAAGGAGATATTTTTGTATTTGCTCTTTTTAATAAAGCATATAAATCTATTGTAACGAAAATCAATCTTAAAAGCTATAAAAACTATGAAAACTTGACTCACAAGCAAATCAAAAAGGAAATTACTCTAAGCAAACCTAACAAGGCAAAAGCTCACAAAGATGATTCTAGGTTGTTTTACTTGACCAAAATCAAATCAAGGACTAGCTAATGCAGAATCAAAAGACTAGTCAAAACAAAACTCAAATCTTTTTGTTCTTTTGTAAAATGGAATTCAAGACTTAATCAACAAGCACTTCGAAATTTGCCAAAGAGACAACTCAATGGTAAGTTGCTCACACAGGTAGACTTTATGACAGGTCTGACTTCTAAGAATGTTGACAAAACCAGAGAGATCTAAGGCTTGACAACTTCTACCGTCAAAGTCACTACAAGACCTACTCAAAAATCAAACCCTAGGGCTTAAACTTCTATGAAATCCACTAAAACACTCAATGCTATCGAAACAAGTTCAGGTGAAGATATTTGACAAGAGACTAATGAATCTGGGCAGTAAAAACTAAGAAAAAGCAAAATCTAAGAGAAAAAATGCAAAAAAGGGAATTTTCTCAAATTTTAGCAGGGGACGCAGGCAACCCGTTAGGACAGGTGTGGGCCCGCTCTGTGTACACAGTGACAGTGCATCCAGAGACGCACTGTGCAATGCTCAGAGGGTGCGTCCTACTGGAAAACTCAAGAAAAACTAAAAGGAATCTAACTCTAAGCTAACCCACCCAAAAACAAAGTCACAGAGCCAAAAACCAGAAAAATAAACCAATTTTCTCAGAGCAAAGTTCATGCAAAGGAAAAGACTTTCACATTAATGGAGTCCCCAGCGGAGTCGCCAATTTGTCAGGCAGAAAGAGTCGATTGTGCGGACACAACCAACCTCCCTAGGAGCCTAAGACTCTCTAGTGACAAACAAGACAAACAAGAGCAATCCTTCTCTAAACATGCATTTACTATATGGGAAATCAAGTGTTTAGATCCTACCTGTAATCCAACGCTATTGTAGCAGTCCAGCTCCTCTGATCCGGATGAGCTCCTCCTTCACTTTGAAACCTGCATACACTAACAATCAAACGATTAAATAGCACTTGATAATCTCATAAAATAAAACATATTTAACACATAGACCAAGGAGTACATGAAACAACTCATAAATAACAAGTTATTGAGAAGAATGGACTCATTTGCATTAATAGGTAACAAAAGGAACAAATACAACCTGAGCCTTGGTGTTGTGCAAGTCCTTCCCAGGGTCCATCAAGAGTTCTCCTTTACTTTGACAAAGCACACCCACTTCCAAATAGAACAAGCAAAGATGGCAATCTCTCCTCACAAGCTTCTAAATGGGAGTCCTAATTCCTGCAGCATTTACCCTTAGAAAATGTATAGCTTCAACCTCCCCTCCTTCTGGCCCAATGCCTGTATTTATAGTGCTCAAGAGGAGGTTAATCAGGTCCACCATCAATGGGATAATCCCCTCTTTGGGTGGGATAGCTCCCTTATTGATGGGATAAGTTCCTCTTTGGTAGGAGTGCATGAACCATCTGGAGGCGCTCAATACACGTCGAACAACCTTCTAGAATGCTCTAGAAATGACCACAAGTAACTTTTTAAAGATGAAACTTGCACATTTTGACCTTTACAGGGGGACGCACCTGCCCCTTTACATACAGAGCATCTTTGGACGCAGCTTTTGTGAACATTGGGAGCGTCCCCGCAGGTAAGGTTGAGAGAACCTGCGTCCCCAGAGATAAATACATTTATACAAGACTTTCTCTCTTTTTGGAGTTTGACATGGAGAGCAGAGGCATAAGACTTGCCTAAGAGGGTAGCATGACTGTTGATTGAGCCATACTAACTGTAAATAGTCATGGTGACTTTTTTTAGTGTAACATGTACGCACCTAAAGTTCACAATACCTACGTACTTGTACGCTCTGTCTGTAAAGGAGTGGGTGCGTACTCCTGTAAAGGTCAAAAGGCGCGAGTTTTACTTCAAAAAAGTTACTTGTGGTCGATTCTAGAGCATTCTAGAAGATGGTTTGACGTGTATTGAGCGCCTCCAGATGGTTCATGTATCCCAAAGAAAGAGGAACTTATCCCATGAAGAGTGGAACTATCCCTTTGAAAGAGGGGCTTATCCCATTCATGGTGGACCAGATTAACTTCCTCCAAAGCATTATAAATGCAGGCATTGGGCCAGAGGGAGGAGAGGTTGAAAGCTAAACATTCCTAAGGGTAGATGCTGCTGAAATTAGGACTCCCTTATAGAGCTTGAGAGAAGAGATACCAATCCTTTCTTAGCTTCATTTGGAAGTGGGTGAGCTGATCAAAGTAAAGGAGAACTCTTGCTGGACCCTGGGAGGGACCTGCACAACACCAAGGCACTGGTTGTAATGGTTTCTTTTGTTTCCTATTAATACAATTAAGTTCATTTTTCTCAACAAGTTGTTATATATAATTTGTTTTATATACTCCTTGGTCTTTATGATGAATATGTTTTATTATATGAGTTATTCAGGTGCTATGTAATCGTTTGCTTGTTAGTGAATGCAGGTTTCAAAGAGAAGGAGGAGCTCATCCGGATCGGAGAGGCTGGACTGCTACAAACAACGTTGGACTAAAGGTATGCTTTAAACACCTGGTTGCTTGTATTTTAAATGCATATTTAGGGAAAGATAGTGCTTGATTGTTTTGTTTGTCACTAGAAAGCCTTAGCTTCTAGGGAGGTCAGTTTTGTCCGCAAAATTGACTCTTTCCGCATGACAAAATGGCGACTCCACTGGGGAATCCATGGATTTGATTGATTTCTCTTTTGATTGATACTTTGATTTGAGAAAAGTCGATTTCTTTCTGGTTTTTGGTTGATTGACTGTGAATTTGGGTGGAATAGCTTAGGGTTAAGTTAGTTTTTATTTTTCTTGGTTTTGAGAGCAGTACGCACCCTCTGAGTTAAGCACAGTGCGTACCTGTACGCACTGCAGCTTTTTGCACAGAGCGTGGCCGCACCTGTGCAAACAGGTTTCCTACGTACCCTGTCAAAAGTTGAGAAAATTCCAATTTTTTCCTTTTTGCCTCTTAGATTTTGTTTATAATTTGTTTTTTGCTGCCCAGATCCACTGGTTATCTGTCAGAGGTCTTCATCTAAGCTTGTTTCATTAGCATCAAGGGTTTTAGTGAAATTCATAGAAGTTCTAGCTCTAGGTTTGATTTTTGCATTGGTCTTGTAGTGACTTTGGCTTTAGAAGTTGTAAAAACCTTGGATATCCCTGGTTTTTTCAGTCTTCTTAGGAGTCGGACCTTTCGTAGAATCAACCTTTGTGAGAAACCTACCTTTGTGTTGTCTCTTTGCGGAATTTCGAGAAAGCTTGTTGGTTAAGCTGTGAATTTCATTCTTAAGAAAAAGAACAAAAGATTTTGATTTTTGTTTTTGACTGGTTTATGATTCTGCATGAACTAGTCCTTGGTTGAATTGTAACTGAGTAAAACATCCTGGAATTATATTTTGTAGGCTTTTATCTCATTAGATTTGCTTTTAGGTAAATTTCTCTTAGATTTGTGTTAGAGAGGTAAATCCCCTCTACGAATAGAGGCGATCCCTACTAGCCCAGAATGGGTCTAGCAACAATCAGTCAATGCTACTATGCAAGTTCCTAATTGCAATTAAAAGGTAGGAAAAGAACACCTACTTGGATTCCAACGCTATTGTTTGATGAAGAGATGCCGCCCTCGCTCCTTCAGTCTGGCCGGTCACGATCCTCCGCGATCTCCGCGAATAGATACCTGCACACACGAAGAGAAAGACAAACACAAGCGTGAAATCTAATAAAAGCAACTATACATCAGTCAGAAAGGATGTAATTCACATTAACCATTGCAGAGACAAATGAGAATGGAACCATAATAGTAGTCATCTATTATTAATCAATAACAGAGAAGAGTACAACCAAATGTTCTGACGTCGATATCCTTCTCAAGAGGGTCCAGCCAGCAAGCCTCTTAAGCATTCACCCTTAGAGATAGATCTCCCAAGACAAGAGCTCTCTCTCTCTCACACACAAACCACACTCCACAACCTTCCTTAAACTATCTAGCAATTCCACACTTATCACACCAACTACCTATAGCAGCAGCAATCTGAGCACTATAAATTCCACACAATCCAAACTAGCTGCTCATGGCAATGGTAGAGGTATAAATAGGAGAAGGAGTCTCCTTGAATGGTGGAGGGATGAGCTTATCTTCAAGGGAAAGTGGTTTCAAAGGTCGAACATACATGCCATAGAAGGGAGGCGATACTCACAAAGCCAACAACCAAGTCTGGAGTTATCTGGAAGGCTGGCTGTTGGAACAAATTCACCCAAACTGGATCAGCGCGGGTGCATAACTGGACTGGCGCGCTGACATCGCAAAGTAACAATAGTAAGGCCCATGTCAGCGCGACTTAATATAAACAGAGAGTGCGCTGGCTCATGAAATTCGACCAGCGCGGAAAAGTCGTGTTCTTCCGCGCTGGCAGCGCATGGGATCGGTTATGAAGCGCCATTCAGCGCGGTTATTTTAATAACAGTCGTGCTGATGATGAAAACTTTGGAAAAGTGGGTTATTTGGCCAGTTCAGAGGGCATGAACTTGATTATTGTGAACTCCTGACACAGTAGAGTGACTGACAGGGAGACAGTGAGAAATTACTGTGTAACAGATGCCCCCTAAAGCATGAAGACCGAGAGAGTGGGAGGGGTGAAATGCTTTACAAAACCTGCCGAGTTGGAACACCACCAGGAAGGACCGAACATCTCTAATAATCAAGTACATGCAGTCTAGGCATGGGCGCAGCCATCCAAAAGACATGTGGAGAAGGTCTGTGGAATGGACGCAGCCACCCAGCTAAAGAGACCAAAGTGATGACAAGGTATGGTCGCAGCCATCCATGAAGACTCAGGTATGGGCGCAGCCATCCATCAATGAGTCACGTAATGATCATCCACAAAATCGCAGCCTGGACCATAACAGACAGAGATCCAGGGTCTTGCGCTCCGTCCAGATCCGAACAAAGTACAAGTCCAAGCATGTGAATACATGAGCTGAAGTTGAACATGCATGAACATCGCCTGATTACTGGTCAATGATGAAAACCATTAACAGACGCGAGAGGTACCACCAATAATGACAATGGCCCTCAAGGTACTATAGGTACAATCTGCGGCGTGTGAATCAATTAGCTGGCGTTGAACACCCACAGAATCATCCGATCGGAGGCCAATGATGTAAACCTCGCGTTGAACATGAAGAACCTGCCATTGAGGCATGCAGGCTCTAAGGCACCTGAAGGGAGTCTCTAAGTCACCTTCCTGGATAGTGAGCTGGAGTCGACAGGAAGTGACCTTGATCGAAGGTGGGCCATAATGTTTCCCACATCATCGACACGAGACAGAGGTAAAATGTTTTTGTGTGAGACATCAGAGGAGGTTGCACTGTTGCAGAGGTCAACTTCTCTTGAACATATCGGCGGCACGATAGCGGATTTGGTAGTATCTGACATCAAATGAGCAGAGGTCATGGTGACAAGGCAATGAACAGATGAGAGGTCAAAATAGGGTAACCCGAACCCACGGAGGCCAGTTGTGAAACAAGATGAGAAATCCCCACCCAACACGAATACAGACCAGTGCCATGTTCAAGAGCGACATACTGCCGACACGACAATTATTACAGTTCCATTTTCCCCACCATTTCTGGCAGGTACCCCAGTTATTTTTGGATGACAAGCTTGACAGGGATAGCATATGCTTGGAGAATGTCATTTCGACAATGCCTGATGTCATTAAGTTTTAACGAGTCTGACAAAGGAAAAACTCAGCGTCTTTTCTTGTTTAGAGAGTCTGAAAAGACAGCGGAAAAGAAAACTCCAGGGGGGTCCTTTTTCGTAAAGTTGTGTCTCTCGAGCCCGAAAAAGTATAAAACCATGCTCAAAAGAACCGCCCGACCAAAATGATCAAGGAGTACTTTTCGTAAGTAGTGACTTCGACCCGAAAAAGTAAAAAAGCGGTCAGAAGTACGTCGTTTTGAAACCAATAACGAGTGCGAAACGACAAACACTCGGCAATCTTTTTAAGTTAAACGGTCGGAAAAAGAGCTTAAAACGACCGCCCCTCGTTCCTTTTAACGAGCCGAAAGGAAGCTCAGCTATCTTTTCTTGGTTTATGTCGGAAAAGAGCTTAAAGACGACATTTTTTGGGACCAAGTGTACATAGAATCGTCATGACCACGCCGGTTACCAGAACCTGCACAAGAACACCACCCGCATAAACCTGTTCGATATGTGTAAAAACATAGTAAAACATGCATAAAGGCATAATATAGTGACATTAGTGCTAAATCCATGGTGAAAAGATGACAAAAACCCACATTATAGCTAATTATGAATTTTTTACCATAAATAGGGGGGTAAAAGTCATTTTTTACCATTGTTACCATTTTGAGTTGTGAAGAACGTTGAGGAGCTGCAAGGTTGACGGAGCGATTTCCAGCCCGTACGGACACCATTCTTCCGGCAGCTTGTTCCAGGTAGGTTCTCTTCTCCCTGCGTTTCATTTTGAGCCTTTTTGAGAGCAATTCCATGGTGGGATTTGGCCATTTGGGCAAATTCTTTGAGCGTTGGTGCGCTCTCGGTCAGCGCGGATTTCCAGCTCGGGTCCGCGCTGATCGATTTAAATTTACACACACCACCTCTCGGGTCAGCGCGGAAAATGCATGTTCTTCCGCGCTGACCCAAGGAAAAAACAACGGGGCGCCATGATCAGCGCGACTGTTTTAAAAACAGCCGCGCTGGCGCCGTAAAAATTTGTTTTTAATAAAATGAACGTGCAAATTTCAACGGTTAGCATCCTAATGTTTTTTCATGGTCTTGCAGGGCAAAATGTCTTTTGTATGGCAAGAGAGAGCTCACGATGATGAGGATATAGCCGCATATGCACTTCCCGAATGCCGAAATGCAATGCAGGCATGCGGGTTCTTGAAATTCTTCCTTACTCCACGCCTGAGGGCGCAACCTGACTTGCTCGAGTTCTTGATTAGAGCTTGGAACCCAGTGGATGGAAAATTCACGATCCGTGGCCAGGACATTGAGTTTGATTCCACGGATATCTACTTTTTGACTGGATTGTCACGCCGGGGCCAGATGCCCATCCTGGAGGGGCAACGGCCCAGCGGTGAGACCCTTGACCAGCTCATGGCTAGAGTGCGTCCACGGGCTAGCAAAACACGGAGTGGGAAGGTTGGTATCGTGACGGTGGATGACATAGTCCTTCGCACCATACTCTTCTTAGTGACACGGGCAGCGGGCTCTTTGGCCAATCATGAGGCCTCAAAGACCCAACTACTACTAGCTCTTGAGTGCCTACAGCCCACCATTTTCAACTGGGCAGCAGCTGTGACGACTAGCATGAAGAGGCAACTGAGCAACTGTCGACGCGGAGAGTCGAAGCAGTTTGCATATGGGTCACTCTTACTTCCGCTCATGCTGGAGTGAGTGCCGGCTCTACAGCTACAGACCATGGCTGTGGATCCACCTAGAGGTCCCCGGGAGACGAGGGCCAGTCGATGGGCCCGCGTCATGCCACGTGGAGGTGGCGGCCGCCCAGTGGCTTGGGTAGTGTATTTCCGAGAGTGGCTGGATCGGCAGGTCGTTATCGTAGAGGACTGGCCATATGCCGGCATGGACTTCCGCAACGATCCTGACATGCCACTGCCTGCGAGAGAGCATTGGGACGATGGAGGTATGACACTTGATCTCATTTTAATATTTTTTGATGTTTTTGATTTTTCATGTACATGTCTTGATGAATGTCACAGTGTGCAAATGTGGGACCCGTGAGACCCATTGGCCTAGCCCCAATGGCACGGAGGGAGGGGCAAGGAGCTGGAGCCCTGGCCCTAGTTCCTCCAGGAGTTGACACGACGGAGACTGTAGCTTGCAACCTTGAAGGTTTGCTGGAGGGCGTGCCAGATTACCAGGGGGTTGAGGAGGTCCCCATAGCTCATCAGATCCACACAGTGGGGGTGGAACCCAGGATGCACCGCCTTTTGAGGCGGGTGGCATGGGCATGCGTGTGCTATAGAGAGCACAACCCAGCTCAGTAGACACCTAGGTTTTACTTCCACTGCTGTTTTGAGAGACACTTGTCTCAGATGTACTGAGGACATGGACCTTATGTTTTGACATATACACTTATTTTTGAGCGCCTTAGTGCGCCACACGATATATATATATATACATACCGATTTTTGGATGGATCTTGTTACATGTGATGATGTTTTTAATATGCTATGCAAATGTTCAGTACAAATGTAATCTTATGTATGAGTTGCATAACACACGACCCAAATATTTTAATTTTTGAATGCAAGCTTAAAAGCACACACAACACGCATGCAAACTATGCTTGGAAAAATATTTTATTTACATATGCTTTACTCTATGGTCTTATTATGCTTTCTATGTCTTCTTGTATAATGTTTATCTATTTCGCAAATGTCTGTCTAACACATGATTTGCCAATGCATCAGTCAACGTGTTTAATCGTCTCGGAATATGTTGATATGTGATATAATCAAAATTTCTTTCTAACAATCTGACACGTAGATACAACCTTAGAATGTGTTGGTCTCCGACGGAATATCGCCCGTTGAGTTGGTGGACGACGAGCTGGGAGTCCAGGTTTACCACCATTGCATGAATGCCGAGATCAACTGCTTCGGCTAGTAACTCAATTACGGCACTGTATTCGGCGACATTATTAGTGGTACGACCCAGGCAGACTCCTTGAAGGTCTAGCAACTCTCCGTGAGGATCATAGATTGCCCATGTCGCAGAGGACAAATTACAAGTACTACGGCAGGTGCCATCAACGAAACCAACATAAGGTGTACTAGACATCTGCACAAGAAGCAGAAAACACAATAAGAGGCAAACACGCCTTCACACCAAAGCAAAACGAGAAATCATGCACACACAACACACCAAAACACGCGTATGTACAAGCTAGGTGCGCGAAATCATGCATAATATTTCTTCAGATAAAGCCCGTTGCGGGGCTTGTCAAGAGGATTTCCTTCATAGTCAATCAGCTCATATGCCCCTTTCTATAAAACTCTCTTCACAATATAGGGACCTAGCCACATGGATTCGAGTTTTCCAGCCCCCAGCTTATCCTTAGCTTCATCATAGAGCAGCACTAGATCTCCCTCGACAAAGGAACGGGGTTGAATATTATGGTCGAAGTGAGCCTTAACTCTCTTCTTTTGCGCTTCGATAGCCAGAGAAGCTAAACGACGGGTCTCGTCTAACCGCTCTAGGTAAAGAAGCCGTTCCTCCACCGGAGTGGTGTTGGGAAGCAACTCGACAGCTAATTTCAACGAAGGAATCTCACACTCAACAGGAAGGGTGGCCTCCAGTCCGTAAACAAGCTGAAAAGGAGTGAAACCGGTGGCGTCCTTCACAGAGGTCCGGTAGGCCCACAAGGCAGGGAACAGCATCAGATGCCAATTAGACTTGTGCGTATTGACGGTGCGTTGAAGCATAGTGATCAAAACTTTGTTCACAGCCTCGACTTGACCGTTGGATTGGGGATAGTACGGTGTCGAACTATCTTGACGCAAGCCTAGTTGGGTCGTTAGTTCCGTCATCATGTGATTACGGAAATGTTTTCCGTGATCCGTGACGATCGCCTGGGGGACTCCGAAACGAGTAATGACATGATTAAACAAAAACTGCGCCGTTGTGTAACCGTCTTCGTTTAGTGTAGGCATCGCTTCGGCCCACTTGGTGAAATAATCCACGGCAACGATGATATACCCATGCCCCCCGGCCGAACGAGGGTTACAGGACGTATAATCGATGCCCCACTTGGCAAATGGACCTACGGTAACAACAGGGTGCAGTGGTGCAGGAGGTGCACTCATTTTCCGGTGGTAAACTTGGCATTCGTGGCATGCGCGGACAGCAAGGATGCAATCCTTGAAGATAGAAGGCCAGAAGTAACCAGCAAGGAGAATTTTCTAGGCGGTAGCATATCCGGACATGTGGCCACCACAAGCACCGGAGTGGCAGTCATTCAACACGCGCTCAGCCTCCTCGAGAGTCAAACATCGGCGAAGAACAGAATCAACGCCGAGGTGGTACAGGGTATCGCCAATAATGTGATAGGGTTGAGATTGGTGACGAATCCGCCGTCGAGCATCTTTCGACACATTGGGACGGAAGGAAGACGTCTGCAAATATACTATAATGTCCCCATACCACGGGTCGAGGGTGCTGATGAGGAATAATGTTTCATCCGGGATATGCTCCTCCGAACGAGATGGTGCAGAATGAGATGGCAAGGAACAGAGTAGTTCAGCAAAGACCAGAGACTTCTTAGACTTGGCCGCAGTAAATTCCAAGTCGAACTCTTGGAGGATTACGATCCACTTCGAGTATTTGCCCCCCAGCAGTTGACGCGACAAAATGTAGGTCATTGGGTTGCAGTCAGAAATCACGGTCGTTGTGCGCAACAGGATATAGTGCCGGAAACGTTGGACGGCGCAGACAGCTGCCAAGGCCAACTTCTCGACATATGCATAGCGAGTTTCCGTATCCAGAAGGTTGCGACTAAGGTAATAGATAACGTGCTCGGTGCCGTCATCATCATCCTGCACTAGAACCATGCCGATGGTGGTGTCAGCGGCAGCTAGATAGAGAGTGTAATCACGGTGGTAGTTCGGAGGTCTTAAGAGCGGAGCTGAGACAAGGAGGTCTTTGAGTCGCTCGAAAGACTCTTGGGCGATGGCATCCCATCGAAAGGGTGTGTCTCGCTTTAATAACCATGTGAAACCCTTAGCCACCTCGGCATAATTCAGAATGAATCGTCTAAGAAAATTAGCTTTGCCCTGCAAGCTCTGCAATTGCTGCAAAGAGGCAGGGGGAGGAAGATTCAAGATGGCCTCGACTTTGAGGGGATCCAGACGGATGCCTTCTCGGGAGACGATGAACCCGAGCAGTCGGCCAGATTCTACGCAGAAGACACACTTGTGCGGATTGAGTCGAATACGGTAGTGTCGACAGCGGAGAAAAATTTCGCGTAGATGAGATGGGTGGTCCTGACGCTTAGCTGAATGAGCTGGGAGGTCATCCAGGTAAGGTTGTACGATGTGTCGAATATCATGAAAAGCATATGACATCGCACGCTGGAAGGTGGCACCGGCATTTTTGAGACCGAAAGGGAGCTTCTTATAGGCGAAAGTGCCCCAAGGACAAATGAAAGCTGTCTTATGCTGGTCTGCAGGAGCTATGTTGATCTGGTTATAGCCAGAGAAGCCGTCCATGAACGAATAAATCTCACTTCCTGCGCAATCATCAATAAGCTGATCGATGAAGGGCGTAGGAAAGTTATCTTTCGGACAGGCACGATTGATATCGCGGTAGTCAACACAGACCCGGATAGTACCTTGCTTTTTATTCACAGGGACTATATTAGACACCCAATCCGTAAGGGGAATGGCGTAAATGAAACCAGCTCTAAGAAGCTTTTCGACTTCGGCCTTGATGGCTGCAGCCTTTCGAGGGTGCACTGGGCATAGGCGCTGGCGGACAGGCTTAGCCCCTGGATATGTCGGTATTTCGTGCACCACAATACTAGGGTCGATGCCGGGCATTTCCTCGTAGGACCATGCGAAGACATCACGGAATTCGCGAAATAGAGCAGTATAGAGTTGAACCTCCTCAGGAGTGCATGTGACCCCAAGGGAAATGTTCTCGACAACCCCTGGTTTGACAGAGATGTCGATTGGTTGGGTTTGCGTGATGTTGCCCATATTTCCCTCAGAAGACACTTGATACAGCTGAACAGGTGTTTGAAGGGGCGGCGATGGGACACATGAAGCAAACCGCTCGAGACATGCGACTATTTCCGAAAGTGGAGGGAGAAACGAAGAGCGATGGTGGTGATCTGACCATGGGAGCTCTTCGAGAGACATGGTCACTAAGATGGCCTCATCGGAGGGAAATGTTTCCTTCAGTGGATCCGAAGTGGCCTCATCACCCAGCCAAGGGAAATGATCATATGAATCGGGAACACTGCTTGGGAAAGCAGGTTCAGGAGGGGGAGCCGATGCAGCGACAATCTTGACGTAGTTGAGCTTGGCAGGACTCAACGGCATCATATCGCCCCAAGAGTCTTCCTGATTCATGGGAGGAAGAACCCATGGATCAGAACGTACTGAGATCATATTAACAGAGGCGAGATTCGGAGGAGGGAGAGGAAAGACACCCATGAGGGCGGGATCTTTAAAGAGCACAGCTCCCACACTCTCGAGAGATTTAAAGGTATGCTCAACGAACGGCACATTTCCTTCAGAAGAAGAAGCGAAAAAGGAGAGCTGGTCCACCGTGACTATCTTCCCCTGATGAGGGAAACGAACGACACGGAACAGGGAGGAGGCCACGGCTTGCATGGCGTATGTCCAGCTACGTCCAAGGAGAAGGTTGTAAGTGAGATTGGCGTCAACAACTTCAACCTCTACCTCTACGGTCTTCCCTTCTAAAGAGATGGGCAAGCGTTGGAGGATACCATAGGGACGAGATTCTCTTCCATCGAAGGCTTCCAGGGTCGTGGGAGACTGACTCAAAGTAGGAGAACCTATGGCCTTCCAGCAAGCAACAGACATGATTCAGGTTGAGGCACCTTCGTCAATAACTGTACGATGAATCATTTTGCTATTGATGATGACCTGGATAAGGAAAGCCACTTGGTGAGGCAGTCTCTGTGTAAAACCCTCGAGATCAAAAGAAATCAAATCTGAATCTGCCGGGTCGATGCCACCAATAGCTGATAGCAAGGACTTCCTCTGGGAGGGGCAGCTCTGGAGGACTTCTAATGCGGACATAGCAGACGGAGCCTGAGCTAAGTCCTCCACAATGCTATAGTGCTGGGTAGCACGAGCATTAGGGTTATAAGATGACTTCCTGAGTACACCTTTGGGAGGGGGTCGGGGGATCGTCTCAGTGCTGGGCCGTTCGATGTGAAGGGGACCAGAACTGGACGGAGGAGCGCTGGAGGGAACCTCCGGCTCTTTCCCAGCTTGAGATGGATAATCTTTTGCTCGAGTTGAAACATGGATGGGAATCGTTCCAGCCATGAACACTTGAGAACCGAACGAGGAAGAGGATTGAGACGGGTTTGCCACCATTTGAGTCTGCTGGGAAGGGAAAGGTTCTTTTAGCACGGCAGGAGGCCCAGGAGCGCCTTTCAAAAGTAGACTAACTTCGGACCACCTCGGGCAGTCCTTAGTATAGTGATCCTCATCACAAATGAGACAAGGATATTTAGGCTTTCGTTTAGCTCCTTCCTCGGAGGGAGGCTTAGGGGGATCCTGCTTGGGCTGTCCAGATTTATCCTTAGCTTTCCCTTTCTTTTTCCCTTTTGAGGATTTATCCGCCGCAGTGGACTGAACGGCGTTTACCTCGGAGGTACTCCCAGAATTAGATTGGCCCTAAGAGGCATTTTCATTAGAAGGGTTCTGTTTTTGCTTCCCAGGGTTCGCGGCCAATTTCTTCGATGACGAGTTCACAGAGCCAATGACTCCATCAACGGATGGTTTCGGCGGAGCCTTGGACTGTCCAAGCCTCGGGGCATCTGGCAAATACTCATATAAAGTACCCGACTGAGAATACACTAAGTCGAGGTACTGAGCTCGCGCGATCGCTTGCTCTTCAGTTACACACGCTCCCATTGCGATGTCTTTTGCAATCTTAGGGACAAAGGAAGTCGTGAACCAATCGGTCAGGAGCTGATCAGGAATCCAAAATTTGATCAAGCGGCGACGCCTTCTCCGTTCATGTATATGATCAGATATGTGCGTAGCCGTATCCTGTTTGAGAGACGTGAGGAGATGTGTCCCTGTCTCGTACCGAATGGGTAACTAAAAATGAGTCAAGAACGCCATAGCCAACGAGTTGAAATCTTGAAACATGCCGCGATTCAGCTCAATATACCACTTAGCGGCTGAACCAGTGAGAGTTCTCTGAAAGAGGCGGAGCCGGATAGAGTCATCAAGCCATGAGTTCGATGAACACCAAAGGTGATAGGTCATGACATGGGCCTGAGGATCTTCACCAGCTTTGCCATCAAATTTTGGACAATCACCTGGTATTTTAGTTGGAACTGGTGGCCAATACGGATTATGCAAAATAGGATCATTTGTCAACTTGGACACATCCGGAAGTTCCAACGTCGCTAAGAACGGCAACTGAGGGTTAAAGGACATTTGTGGCTGCGGATTCGAGGCAGTATTAGGGTTCCAACCAGATGGTGGTTGCCCCCACGGACTTTGTCCAGATGGACCCGGCCCAAAAGGACCTGGTGCATAGGGACCTTGCCCATAGGAGTTCTGTCCATACGGATTTTGGCCATATGCGGACAGTTGTCCCTGTGTCTGCCCCCCAGCACCCCATGTATTAGCAACTTGCCCTGCAGGTGCAGCATACTGATAATTTTGGTAAGGAGTGACCTGCATCTATTGATAATTTTGATAAGGAGTAAACTGAGTTTGCCCCTGGGGTTGCTGGTAGCCATACATTTGCTGGGCTCCATACTGAGCCTGATAAGGAGGCTGCGTTTGGTAAGAAGGTTGGGGCTGTGGCCCACCTTGCATTTGATAACCCATTTGAGTTTGGGGCCCAGAATAATGTCCTTGAACCGGTTGGGCTTGGACCATCTGGCCCGAAGGTTGACTTGGTTGGGTTTGGGATGGACCTGCTTGCCCAGAAGGACGAACTTGTTGGGTGCCAGGTTGTCCGTGAACCACCAAGGGTTGTCCTTGCGGAGCAGATGGCTGAGCCGGCTGGACGGCTGGTTGACCCTGAGGTCGGCCAGCTTGCCCAGATGGATGATTAGGGCGGACAGTGGGTTGACCCTGCTGTATAGAAGGTTGGCCCGTCTGCCCCCCAGGGTGCACAGGCTGAGCAGTGGGTTGGCCTTGCTGTATAGAAGGTTGCCCCCCTTGCCCAGGAGGATGCATGGATTGAGCAGTGGGTTGGCCCCGCTGTACGTAGGGTTGCCCTCCCTGCCCAGAAAGATGACCAGACTGAACAGTAGGTTGGCCCTTCTGTATGTAGGGTTTCCCCCCCTGCCCAAGCGGATACCCTTGCTGGATCGCTGGTTGACCTTGAGGAATATAAGCTTGCCCAGCTTGTCCAGATGGGTAACCCTGCTGGAGACCAGGTTGGCCTTGTTGGATGTAAGGCTACCCTGGTTGTCCAGTCTGGTAACCTTGCTGGGTACCAGGTTGCCCTAGATAACCAGAAGGTTGACTCTGATAGGAAAACGACGGACCACCAACGGCCGAAGGTTGTCCCGGGTAGGGTTGTCCTTGCGGGCCCCCAGATTGTCCTGGGTAAGGCGGGCCATAAAGTGGTTGTCCCTGAGGGATTTGCACATAAGGTGGCTGGCCTTGATTTGGCGGTCCTTGAGGCTGCCCAGGGATCACCTGGCGCCCACGAAAAGTATGAGTACTGGCGTCGTAAGAGATGGACAATGGTACCGAGACTTCAACGACATGTGGAAGAGGCGCGGATTGAGCGAACTGGAGGTACTGACCAGTAGAGTCATAATAAAAGAGGGGACCTTGGTAATTCGGGTCCAAAATGGGTTTCCCATCAGCATCATACGGCCCTGCTCCTGGAGTAGCACCAGAAGAGGGTTGAGCACTCTGTGCAGGATCAATGACTCCAGATGAAAGTTCCGGCTGGCCATTACTCACCTGACTGTGAGAAGGACCAGCACCATTGTTCATAGATGAAGACGTTGTTACTGCACTAACGACTGGAGTCGAGTGCGCTACACAAATGGTTGGATTGGTAGGAACCGAGGTAACAGGCGTATTAAGAGGTTGTGAAACAAAGGGTTCTGTGGTGGCAATAAGGCTAGGATCCCATATAGTCGTAGACGGGGTTCTGGCAGCTATTCTTTCCCTCATTGACTGATATCGAGGAGGGAGTGGAGAAGTAGCCGGAATGGGAGTTTCAATATCTGACACCACGGGTGTCTCACCTGTGCTAGAAGATGTCTCATCCATACTAGAAGTGGACATCGGAGACGACATATCGGGAGGAGTAAAAGGAACACCGTCTCGGTCAGGCTCCCAGATAGGGTTCCAATCTTCTTCGTAATCCTCGTCGCCCAGGGCACGTACGTTGATAGGCTGGATACTCGGGACAATAGGAAGAGTATCGCTTACAACAGGTACCTCAGGAGCAACAGAAGATGGAGAACCTTGATCACTTGGACCGGGAGTTGACGGGTCAGCCAGGATGACAAGACCCCACGAAAAACCTAAAGGAAACTAACGATAAAGACCCTACTCAAGCTAACACACACAAGATCTAACCAGGTAATGTTATCGTGGCCAAATAAATTTTTAAGACACAGGAACCAAACTTGACCTTTTCATGTTTCAGGAGTCGAGAAAAGGACGAAAAGATGACTCCAGTCTCCTTCAAATGTTTAATGAGCACGAAGTGACAAGACGCTCACAGGCACAATTTCTTTTAGGGAGGCCGAAAAGGATCAAAAGTGACTGCTCTGGAGACTCTAGGTAAAGGGTTTACCAAGCAATCCGTAAAACTGCTTATACACCTTGGCAATCGTATGAGAACCAAGGACTTTCCGTACTGCAGTCAATCTTCCCGAATGCTGTGTTCGGTGCGTTACGGCTCACAAGGCGGCAGACTCGGCTTCCTATGGATCAAGGATAAAAGCCTAGTGGGGTCTCCCTATATACGCAACGGTACGTGGGAGCACAGTCCGTGTTAGACCACTACCGAGTCACAGAAGGAGGAATCACCCAACCGTAATGTGAAACAATAGTGACTATGTTTAAAGACGCCGGAACACGTCTCTAACCTAGACCTCTAGATGTTCGCGTTAAGTTCCAATGCGTTTTTAGGTTTATTCAGTTTATTTTATGGTTGATCTTGAATTTAAGTTTCGATTTCAGGCCTTATCATGTGATCTCTCACAATTACCTAGATGCAAGCTATATGCCAAAGAACATCATTTCGTTCGATGAATTCTAACTATGAGAGGGTTAAGAGTTTTCAATCAAACAAAACGAACTCAAACAACCAAACAATCTAATGCAGCTAATGGTAAAGAAATGAGAATTTTATTTTGAGAATGCCAATCAACGAGATGCTCTTCTTTTCATTAACTATTGAATGCAAGAGATATTAGTTTGATTTATTTTCAATGGCACAATGCATTTGCAATGAATTTTGAGAGACAGCAACACCGAGTAAAGGGAAACAAAATCACTCAATGAAAAACACAACAAGCGTGAAAACAACCGATTGAACCCAAGCAATTGTAATCTATGTCTGGGTGGCAAGAAGTAATCGAAACAATCGAAGGATTGGTTCGAGGACAATCACCTAAACAACCAAGCAAAGAAGGCAAAATAGGAAGGTTTTCGCAATAGCAAAGGCAAGCAGCAACGAACTTTTTGCGAACAAGTGAACAAGCGAACAAAACAAGGTCAGTCCAGTGGAAACTGGATGATGGCACTAGGTCACGGGACACAAAAAAGAAATTCGTTCGACAAGACTTTGCAAGCAAGTGTGTAACGGTTCAAACAATAACTATCAAGTCAGAAACCAAGTAGAGAAAGCTGGAGATAGTCAAACCAACAGGCTCAGGAGGCAAAACTGAAACAAATTCAATTTTAAAGGATCAGCGCGGGTAGCGCTCAGCAACTGTGTAACAACAACAAAGTAACAATAGTAAGGCCCATGTCAGCGCGACTTAATATAAACAGAGAGTGCGCTGGCTCATGAAATTCGACCAGCGCGGAAAAGTCGTGTTCTTCCGCGCTGGCAGCGCATGGGATCGGTTATGAAGTGCCAGTCAGCGCGGTTATTTTAATAACAGTCGCGCTGATGATGAAAACTTTGGAAAAGTGGGTTATTTGGCCAGTTCAGAGGGCATGAACTTGATTATTGTGAACTCCTGACATAGTAGAGTGACTGACAGGGAGACAGTGAGAAATTACTGTGTAACAATTTGCTTTTAGGTAGAATTGATTTGATTGTTATAGATTTCTTAAAATTGATTTTTGGTTAAGTAGTTTTATATGCTTTGTCAAAATAGAAAAATACAAAAAAAAATCTCTTTTGGGAAAAAGTTTGTTTTAGTAGTGTTTGAAGTCTTTGACAAGAGAAAGGAATTTTCGTGAAATAATTAGTGGTCATGTGTTGTATGCTTTGGAAAAGATAAAGAGTTTGTTTCTTTGATTTTCATTGCCAAGAAAGTTGTCTTTATAAAATTTGCATTCTCCGACTCTCTTAGCTAGGGAATTCATTGAAAAGGAAAGATAGCTTAAATCATCTTAGGTGCATCTTTTTAGTGGATTTGAGTCGAGTCTACACACCATCAGTTTCATCTCCACTACCTTTTGTCCTAAAGAAAAGCCATAAAATTAACGCTTAAAGTAAAATTAACTTAGTAACTTTTTATTTACTAGGGCTCTGAAACACCAATATAGATCAGGCTAGTGTCTTGGAGTAGGAGAGTAATTAACTCTCCAAGACAGAAAAACCAAACAAGTAGCTCATCTTGTGATAGAATAAATCCAACTGTTACATTTATGCTCTAGGAAAGCTCCTCTTAAAGGAGAAGCACGAGAGCATGTCCGAACCAGTGAGGGGATCAATCCTCCTTCATTGGGAAAGACGCCAGATATTCACGTACTACAAACGGTAAACCTCGGATTGACCATTGTCGAGGAGCTTGGGGTCACTTGTCGGTAAACCTTGGATTATTGTCAAGGAGCCAGCAAGGGGATTGAGCTTGTTACTCTGCCCTTGCGTGTGTATCGGGGCGTAGACTATTCCCCCAGGTATATTTGTTGTTGTTGGTGACCTTAGTGACCATTATCTTTGGGGTTCTACCCAAGGTGACGGTGGAGGGAAGATCCCACTGTACCTGGAGCAGACGTCGGCTAGACTCACTTGGATTTTCTGGGGGTTCACTTCACTCAAGACGGTTAAAGTGGAGGAACTTGGTCCAGTCTATTCATTAAGCAGGTTCCCGGGGTAACTGTTCCGCCCGCCACTTCTGTACTGAATTCTGCGATGTTGGATTTCATCACCAACTAGAGTTTTCGGTCCGAAAGGCTACTGTTTGTGTATGGTTTGACGCCCTAGATTCTTTAGGCGTGTGATTCGAATTTGTTTGGTTCTTTAGAGGCTTTAGGCGGTTTGCTTTGAGATTTTACTTTGTTTGCATGTGCAGTAGTTAAAGTTTTTAACTGTGGCTGAATTACCGAGACAGTCCCGTAGACTTCGGGGCCAGTCTCCTGAGATTGTAACCGTGGCTGATTTGTTGAGGAAGTCCCGTAGACTTCGGGGGCAACCTCCTGAAGACGTCTCGGGTCATTACGAAGGTTTGAAAGTCCTTGTAACTCCTAGTGGCAGTAAAGTAGGTTCACCTGAAGAAGGAGAGTCTTCGTTGGTAATTCATCCTGATTACCAAAGTCTAGAAACAGGTTATAATCCTGAAGCTATTGCAGTTTCCGAGCTTGCTGGTAGTTTTTCATCTACTAGTGATATAGGCGAAGAACCTGAGATATCTGAACCTGTTACTCCAACTTCTAGTGCTCCTGATTCACCTAGGGTAGAAAGAGTCATCACCGAAAATCTTCCTTCTGGTTTGATAGCTATTGAATAACTTGCTCCAGAAGAAGATATAGGCGTCCCTATCCCTGAAAATCAATCTGTTATTGATCTAAGGGAGCGTGAATCCATTTTTTACAGTCCTCCTAGAAGTACTACTTGGTATCTTTCATTAACTAATTATTTGGACAACTCAGGGTTAAGTTTTTCTCCACCTCGTACTCCTTATCCACTTGGAGGTATTTATACTCCTGTAAATATGTCGGGTCAGTCGTCCATGTTTACTCAATCACCTGAATCTTTTTTGTACGGCGGTCCTTCTGTTCCCTCTAGGTATCAGTCACTTTCTGGTACTTTTGCGGGAGCATCTCCTCAACCCATTGAACATGGGTTATTAACTGGAAACAATGGTAATCAACCGTTGAGTGTAGGGGACATTTATATGATGTCAGGTTCAATTCCCGGTTCTCAACCTCAAGGTGGCCAGTTACCGCCTGGGGGGCAGCCTCAATTAATGCCTGGGGGGCAACCTCAAGGTACACAAATTGTGTCTGTGGGGCAACCTCAAGGACAGTATGTACCTGTGGTACAGTACGTTCCTCAAGGTCAACCCCAGCGTCAATATGTACCCCAAGGTCAACCTCAGTATCAATTTATGCCTCAAGGTCAACCCCAGTATCAGTACGTGCCTCAAGGGTATCTACCCCAAGGTCAGTACTCGAGTCAAGGTTACCAACCACCTCAAGGTCAATCTTATGTTCAAGGTACGGGAAATGTACCTTTCAATTATCAATCCTACCCTCAATCCGGTTATGGATCTCAATATCCTCAACCTATTATGGGCCAATACCCCGGAATGAATATAGTGTGGGATCCATCACAAGTTCAATAGGTGTTGCAGCCAAGTGTACAGTTGTCATCTCAAACTGGACAACCCTTAGTTTCTGGTTCACCCCAGCAACCAGTGTAGTCTAATATTCAAACTTTTGTACCTTCGGTAGTTACTCAGTCGCCCATTGCACCTAGTACTCCATCTCAAACGACTGCTGCAACTATCGCAACATCTGTTCAGTCTACCGCACTTACTTCTGGAGTATCGACAGCTCCGGTTTCTACTGTCTCTGTAACTACTCCTCAGACATCTTTACCATTGTCTGGATCCACGATTCAAACTACAATTCAGATGCCTGTAGGACAACCTGGTTTAAGTACGGTTGTCACTAGTCAACCACAATTCACTTATCAACCGTACCAGGGACAGTACCAATTCGGTCCTGCTGTCCAGCAGCCAGTTTACCAGTATCAACCGTATCCTGGGTACACTTATCAACAACCTCAACAACCCCAGTACGGTCCGGTTAATCCTAGTTTTCCGGGAGGACACAATATCCCGAACGCGATTCCTATTCCAAGTTATCCCGGATATCCTCCTCCTGGGGCTGGTCTCGTGACCCAGAGTTTTAGGGATCCTAATCGGCAGTTACCGTTTATCGCAACTTTGGATTTACCAGACTTGTCGCACCTAACGAACGATCCAATAAATTATCTTCCGTTTTGGCCGCCAATGCCAAATAAGTTGCCCAGTGACATACCCAAGTTCGAAGGTAAATCTGGAGAGGAACCGTCAAATCATGTGATGACTTACCACCTCTGGTGTGCCTCTAATTCCATCTCGGATGATTCGATCCGCTTACGTCTTTTCCAGCGTACTCTCATTGGTCTCGCGGCCAAGTGGTACATTGAGTTACCACGGGCCTCTTTTTATAATTTTAGCCAGTTAGCTACCTCGTTCTTAACTCATTTTCAGTTGCCGATCAGATATGATAATGACACGGAGTTACTACCTTCATTAAAACAATCGACGTCCACTTATATTTCCGATCACATTCATGAATGGAGACGTCGAAGGCGGTTAGTGAAAGTTTTTATCCCGGACCAAATCTTAGCTGAATGGTTTGTTAAATCATTGTTACCGAAGATTACTGAAGACGTCGCTAAGGCCGGAGTAGTTACTGAGGAGCAAGTGATTGCTCAAGTGCAGTACCTTGACTTAGTTTATACTCAGTCAGGTACGTTACACGAAAAGATCCCAGATCTTCCTAAGTCAAATCAAATCGTTGCTACTCCTTCGGGGTCTCATGCCGCTGATGGTATGATTGGTACGATGAACACTAAAAGTAAGAAGAAATCCTCAAAGAATTATTCTCCTATTATAACCTTACCAGACTCCCCGACAGGAGAATCTTCTCCAGAAGTTTCCGCTGATATTCACGTTGTAGAGTCATCTACGGCTAAATCAAAATCCAGTAGGAAAAAGAAAGGTAAGAAGAAGAATAAAGCAGACAAAACTCCAAAGGAGAAAACTGAAAAGTCGGAAACCAATGACGAAAAGCGCAAACCTCGTTATCCTTGTCTAATTTGTGAAGAAGATCATTTTACAAGAGATTGCCCTCATCGGGCAGAGGTTGTGAAAATCATCAAAGGTTCCCCAACTCCTGCTGTTTTGAAAGATCCATTTCCAAAGCAGGAGAGTAAGATGATAGGTTCTTCCTCGAGTGCCAGTGAAGAACCCATATTGATGATGTCTCATGTAAGGATTGCGACTCGATCGCAAGATTATGGTAGTAAAAGTCATGTTGATGGCAAAGAAGCAGAATCTTCTCATTCTAATCCATCAACCTCAGCTCCCGGTTCCGATCCACTACAGATCGAGAAACCTAACCCGGACTTAGTAATCAAACCGCCCGCCAAGGGTATACTTCGAAAGTCTGCTTTCAATCCACATGCGAGAGCGGCCCAGAATTATAACATTGTTGAGGACTTAGCTGTTTCACCCTCAGCAATGTCGGCTTTGGAAGTACTGCAATCATGCCCAGCACAGCGCAAATTACTTTTGTCGGCTATAGGAGCTGTTGATGTTCAGGACCCGAACCTAATAATATTTGATCTAGAAAATAGTACACCGCGTTTGCCTCATCAGATGACTTTCCAGATCCCAGTGATAGTCAAAAACAGGCCTATTCATCGGACTGTAATTGATGAGGGAGCTTCCACGTGTATTATGTCGATACAGTGTTGGAGATCGCTTGGTTCTCCTTCACTAAACCAATCCCCGACAATTCTTAAGGCCTTTGATGGCCGTGGGTTTCATCCGTTTGGCATTCTACAGGATTTGCCTATAGGGGTTGAAGAAAAACCGTTAGTCTAGATGTGGAGGTGGTTGATGCCCCTCTAGACTACAACCTTCTCTTGGGTCGAAGTTGGTCTTACGCTATGACAGCGGTCGTTTCATCGGTCTTCCGAGTAATAAAGTTTCCACATAATGGTAAGATCGTAACAATAGACCAGCTATCTTACTTTTCATCCGACCCAGCCTCTTCCGAGAGTATTCAGCATGTCGGTAAAACGACTGTCCCTTATAAGGATGTTGGAGTAGGATTAGTTAAAGATTCTGGTTTACTGGGAACTTTTCCTTTTCCTCCAATCAACACATTGTCTTCATTTGCATCCATTCATATGATTACATCAGACACCATTGTTTATGATGATCCTTGGATCGTCCCTTCTGATTCTGAGATAGACTCATTTGGTGATGCTATGCCTTTGAGTCCATATGAAATTGCTTATGAAGTCGTGCAGTCTTTTACCGACCCGCGTTCAATCGAAATCGACCAAATGAATGTGGTCTGTGAGGAATCACTTTTCACGTCAACCTCGGAGTTAATAGTGTTTCCCGAAGTTTTGTCATCTGACGAGCAACTTCGTGAAGTCCTGTGCGTAGACGATTTACCATGGGAAGATCTCCATCATAGATCTTCATTTTTACCTGAGGTTGATCGTTTTGAAAATGATTTCTCATCAATCTTTACGGCTGAATATGTCAAAGAAGCTCAGAATCCAACGAAACATCCTAATTCAGAGCTGAATTTGGGAAACATCTCTTGTACTGTTCCCATTGACATTTCAGTCAAGCCCGGAATTGTTGAGCACATTCACATAGGTGCCTCGTGTTCAGATGACGAAATTCAGACATACAAGGCCCTATTTCAAGAATTCTGTGACGTGTTTGCCTGGTCCTATGAGGAAATGCCAGGAATTGATCCCGCGATTGTTGTCCATGAGATCAAGACTTACCCGGACGCTAAACCCGTTCGGCAACGTTTGCGTCAGATTCACCCACGAAAAGCGGATGCAATTAAAGCAGAAGTTGAGAAGCTGTTGAAAGCAGGTTTCATTTATCCGATCCCGTTAACGGATTGGGTATCAAATATTGTTCCGGTTAACAAAAAACAGGGAACAATAAGAATATACATCGACTATAGGGATATTAATCGAGCTTGTCCGAAGGACAACTACCCAACACCCTATATCGATCAAATAATTGATGATTGTGCCGGCAGTGAAATATTTTCCTTTATGGACGGTTTTTCCGGTTACAATCAAATCAATATTCTACCTGCCGATCAACCAAAAACGGCTTTCATTTGTCCATGGGGGACATTTGCTTATTGCAAATTACCTTTTGGGCTTAAGAATGCTGGAGCCACTTTTCAAAGGGTGATGTCTTATGCGTTTCATGACATCAAACACATTGTGCAACCGTATCTCGATGATTTGCCCGCTCATTCATTACATCGAGCTGATCACCTTGTCCACTTACGAGCAATCTTTATGAGGTGTAGGCATTATTGAATTCGGTTGAACCCACACAAATGTGTCTTCTGCATAGAAGTGGGACGATTGCTGGGATTTGTAGTTTCAAAAGCCGGCATTTGCATTGATCCCTCGAAGGTCGAAGCTATCATCAAATTGCCTCCTCCTTCGAGTCTTCGCCAACTCCAAAGTTTGCAGGGGAAAGCAAACTTTTTACGACGATTCATTCCTAACTACGCCGAGGTTACAAAGGGTTTCACCCGGTTGTTGAAACAAATGCTCAATTCTCTTGGGATGAGATAGCCCAAAAATCTTTTGATGCACTCAAGCACGCATTGACCCATGCACCGTTGCTGCATCCTCCCAACTACAACCAGGATTACTTTTTGTACCTCGCCGCCTCCCATTCCACCATTGGAATGGTCTTAGTTCAGGAAGATGAATTCGGAACGGAACATGTGATATATTATCTTAGTTGGACGTTAAATCCCACTGAGCTAAAATATTCACATATGGAGAAATTGGCACTAGCAGCCGTTCAAGCTGTCCAGCATTTTCGTCACTACATTCTACTCCGTAAAACTACAGTCATTTCAGATTGCAACCCTATGATCTACATTTTGACTAAACAGCTGCTAGGGGGCAAGTACTCTAAATGGATCGTCATCCTGCAAGAGTTCGACTTGGAGTTTGAAAAATCTAAGTCTAAGAAATCTTTAGTCTTTGCAGAGTTAATGTGTGATTTCCCGCGTGCTGACACAAAAACTGTGGCAGAGGAGCCCATTGCGAACGAATCTTTGTTTCTCATCAGCACTTTAGATCCGTTCAATGGGGATATAATCGTCTATCTCCAGACCCAATCCTTTCGGCCCGCAGTTTCAAAGTCGGAACATCGGAAAATTCGATTCCAGTCCCAACAATACAAAATTATTGGAGATACTCTTTATCGCCGTGGGGCAGACTTGGTTTTTCGACGTTGCTTAACACATGAAGAAGCTGAAAGAGTTCTGAATGACTGTCACTCTGGAGCATGTGGCGGTCATATGTCTGGGTATGCCACAGCCCAAAAGATATTGCGCGCTGGCTACTTCTGGCCGTCCTTGTTTAAAGATTGTATTACTGCGGTCCGAAAATGCCACAACTGTCAAGTGTTTGATCGAAAGATGCGCGCTCCACCTGCTCCTCTCCACCCTATAATTGCCGTTGGTCCTTTTGCTAAATGGGGTATCGATTTTATTACATGTAACCCTCACTCGGCCGAGGGGCATGCGTATATCATCCTTGCGGTAGATTATTTTACTAAGTGGGCCGAGGCGATGCCTACATTCGAGGCAGACGGCAAGACAGCTGCAATTTTCGTATTCAATCACATTATTGCTAGGTTTGGTGTCCCACAAGCGATAATCACTGACAATGGGCGCCATTTTCGAAACATTATGATGACAGAACTTACAGGCCAGCTTGGTTTTCGTCACGATAGCTCAACTCCTTATTATCCACAAGCGAATGGTCTGGTTGAGTCCATCAACAAAGTTTTAGTTATCATGATCGACGAATCATTGGTATTCATCGGTCGAATTGGCACAACATGTTATTTTCAGCGCTTTGGTCGTACCGAACCTCAGTGAAAACATCAACAGGGTTCACTCCTTTCCAACTAGTTTATGGTTTGGAAGTTGTGCTGCCCATTGAATGCGAAATCCCGTCACTGCAAATGGCCATCGAATTACTTCCAGCTACTTCCGAAGAGGAGAAACATTTATTATACTTAGCTCAATTAGATGAGACTCGACGTGATGCTGCATTGGCGATCGAGACTCACGCAAAACATATCAAAGCTCAGTATGATCGAAATGTGACCCCTCGGAATTTTTCGAAAGGAGACCTAGTGTTATTATATGATCAAGCTAATGATAAATTAGGTGCTAGAAAATTCGTTCCTATGTGGCATGGGCCCTACATTGTCAAGCGAAAGCTAGCAAAAGGGGCCTATGAGCTGGTAGACTTTGACGGGGACTCTTTAGGTAAACCCAGAAATGGACTTTACTTAAAGAGGTATTATGCTTAAATGATGGGTATGGAGATTTTAGTTAGGTTAGGTTTTTCTTTCTAGCTGGTGTGTTTGTTAGTTTAGTCAGTGTGCTTAGCCTAGAAAGTGTGTTTTTTTTTTTTCCGTCGTTATTCTGGCTTATCTTGGTTTTACTCTTGATATTGCAGATGTCGATGCCTCTCAAAACATACATTGGATTTGCTGATGGTGCTTGTCGTAGTACACGGAATATCTCTTCCGCAGCTTGGGTTATCTATTCGCCCTCTGACGAGTTAGTTTCTATGCATGGGGTGAGCCTCGGTCAAACAACAAACAACATTGCAGAATACAGTGCAGTGATTGAATTATTGTCTGAATCTATTTCATTTAGGATTCGGAGTTTGATAGTGAGGTTAGATTCTAAACTCGTTGTATTACAGCTTAATAGAGTCTATGCCATTCGAAATCTAGTGTTATTAAGATTATTTTTGAGAGTGCGTCTCTTGGAACGTGAATTTGATTACATTGAATATCAGCATATTCCAAGGTCTGTAAATACATTAGCAGATGCAATTGCTTCTCGAATGTTAAATAGACATTTGCAATAATCATACATGTAAATTTAAAAACATTTCATCACACATGTGCAATAGATAAGCCGGTAATAATGATATATATAGATAGGAGTGTGTCAAAAAATACATCGTCTTCGATCATAGGTTGAAAAACACCTTATGATCGGCAAAAATGATAAGTACAAAAAACCAAAATGTCACATGTGTCTACAAAGCGACCATCTAATCACTGGTGATGCTCTCTATACAACACCACTGCACGTGCTACCCTACACAAGAACCTCCTAAAAGGTCCTGGGACTGCAACTACATAGCGCTGAAGCCTGATAGGAATATCGTCTATAGTAGTCTCTGGTATATCTGTCGTAAGACTCTCTAGGTCTTGTTCCAACTCAGCTAAGGTCTCTGTGGCCTCGTCCCGTGGGGCCGGTGCCGCTGCAACTGGTAGTCTCCTCTCGAAAGGCCGGAGATTGGCTGGACGCTGTGGGCCTACATCTGCATTTTGAAAATTATTACCGTCAGTTTTGAGACGATATAAAAAACAAAAAAATTTAAAATTTAAAAACTTGTGAAAAATGAAGTACCTGTGTCATCCCATTGTTCTCCCGGTGGAAGAACCATGTCCGGATCTCCACGAAAATCAACTCCGGCATAAGGAAAATCCTGTATAGAAAAGACCTGGTCCTCTAACCAGTGAAAGTACTCCGGAGTAAATCGGACAACCCCCGCTCCCTCATCAGGATGACGGGCCATCACCGCAACCCATCGCATCAACTTGGGCTCTCGAGGAAGCCCAACCTCAACAGTGAGATGCTGCAGGATCAGCATCGGAACCCTCTCTAAAGAAAACTCACAACTAAAGGCCCATAACGAAAAGTCTTTAGTTGCCCGTTTTTTGCTCTAGTCAGTTGGCCCTTTAAATTGGCCAACACAGCATCACACAAGTTGAAAATGGTACCTCGATAACAATCAATCGCCATCCGCATTTGGGATCCAGTAGCAATGTGTAAAGCGGCAGCCCCGCAAAGTCTGGTAACTGTAAAAGCAATCACCATAAGTTCAGGTCGGGATATAATTTTCATCTCTATCCCCTTCTCCTGAGTCTGAGTGTTACACCACTCTTGTCGGAGACTAGCGATGGACTGGCCACCCGGCCTAGTCCCGAACAGAGTGAAGTGTTCGCCTCTCTTGGGAAAACTAGTGAGGAAGTAGATATCTGAGGGCTCTATCTCGAGCTGGTGCCCTCCAATATAAAAACACTGGTCCTGGACGTTCCATCTCTCTGCTAGCCACTCTAGAAAGCGCACTTGGGCCCTCATGCCAGGTATGGCCCAGTATTTGTAAAGGCCGCATGCCTTCAAAGCATCAATGGAAGGTTGATGATTAATGGCAGCCAAATCAACATCTTCGTGCTCTCTCTCGCGCCAATCAAGCATGGTGAGCAATCTACACACCATAAAACATCTGTTAGAGTCCATAAAATCAAAAAAATTTGGTCCAATTTGGAGAATTTGGGGTTTGTAAACCCTTTCCGCAGAGTACGCACCCCACCTTTAGGAACAGAGCATATGTACGCGAGTTCTCTTAAGGCAAGGTGCGTACACCCGGCATTTTCCCAACTGAGAAAATGTCGGGGTACGCGGGTCCCTAGTGTGGCACCTGCGTACCCCGAAAGGCAGATCTTGAAACCCCAAAGCTTCCAAAAAATGAAATCTAGGGCCTAAAAAAAAATTCTAAACATATGAAAATGAAGAGGAGGAAGTTGTAGAATACCTGAAAGAGACGGCGTTCGATTTCGACGGTCGGATTCTCCGCAATGTCCATGGGAAGTTTCTTGCCAAAAGCCCTTTTTCTCTCCTCAACAGTAAAATGGTAAAAATGAATTGGTAAAAGCCCTTTTTATAGGTTTTTTGGGTAAATAAATGTTAAATTTGTTTATTTTTCACCATGAAAAGGTATTTTTCAAAGTATTTTTAACTATCTTTAAACAGGTATGAGTAATGTGTTGGTTTTTGTGCAGGATAAAGGATTTTCAGGGAAAATTGTCATTTTTTACAAACAAAAACATCAGAGTCACCTTTAAGCCCTTTTCTGACTCCTAAAACATGAAAATATTGCCGAGAGTTTCTTTTACACTCGTTAAAACGGAATTAAAAGACGGTCCTCTTATAGCCCTTTTCTGACCGTAAAAACACGAAAATATTGCCGGATTTTTGTCGTTTCAAATTCAATATTGGAAATAAAACGACGTGTCCTTGATCGCTTTTTACTTTTCAGGTCAAAGACACTAATCATGAAAGTACTCCTTGGTCGTAAAAGATCAAGCGGTTCTCTCAAGTATTATTTTATACTTTTTCGGGCTTGGGAGACACAAATTTACGAAAAAGGTCAACCCTGGAGTCTTCTTAAGTTTTTTCAGACTCTCTAAAATTGAAAAACGCCGAGTTTCTCCTATACTGGGCTCGTTAAAATTTCATAGTAAAGGACCTGTTCGATTACAAACAGGAACGGACCACTCCTTCTTAGGGTTCGAATCTAAACTAAGTTGGACTCATCCGAAGGATGAGCTTATAATCAAGCATATGTTATCCTCCTCAAGCTTGTAAAAAATAAAGAGGTACTTGCCAGAAATGGTGGGGGAAAAGAGAGAAAAATGAGCCTATTTGTTATCCTTTGTCTCAGAGAAACCTTATCACCACTCTTGAACACGACACTTTTCATTCACCTGGGTTGGGAAATCCTTTGCCTAACAGTTGATCAAACCACATTGAAAATTTTCAGCCGGTTCCGGGTATTAACTTTGGGTCAATTGTCACCAAGCCATCTATCGTGTCGTTATGTGTTCAAGAGGTCACTGTAAATAAACCATTCATCTGCAAAATACCTGTCATCCACTTTGACCATCCCTGAGTCAGTCCTTACAGCTACATTTCTTCAACTTGATCTATGATTTCATGTTGTGGGCTTGCCTGCAACGGGTCGCTTTCTATCGACATCAGCACATTATCTAGAAAGATGACTTAGAAATCGTCAGTACCTTGAAATCTGCATGCATCAATGGCAGGTTTCTCGCCTTTGACGATAGTTTACATCATTGACTTTCGATCAAAGGATTCCGTGACATGTTCGACATCAACACATCTATTCACATCTCATGGATTGTACTGGGTACTTTGAGAACCATTTACATCACTGGTGGTTTCTCTCACACTTATCAACAGTTTACATCATTGACTGGTAATCAAGTGGTTTCTACCATGTTCGACATCAACTCATTTATTCGCATGGATAGAATCGTACTATTTCGGGAAGTAGAAATGAAGACCCTGGATCTAGTTTCCACCATCTAGGTTGCGAGGAGTTTTGTATTCATTATGTAGTAGACTAATCATAAACAGATGGTTGCGCCCATACTGTGTCTACATGAGTCTATGATTATGATGTACTGCGAAATCATTCCTATATCAGAGCAGTAGTTAGTCTCTTAGTTAAAGTTTTCAATCTGAGTATGGGAATGCCTACCTCAGCGATGATATGAGCTTATATATGTATTTTGTGTTGAATATTTGCAGGTTCCGACTGGGCTCTCCACAAGATAATCCTTGAAATGATAAAGTACTTCACCCTTCCTAGATGATATGAAACCCTAATCTACTACAGGCTTCGCACTTTAGGGGGCAATCTGTTACACTAAAATTTGTCACCATGACTATTTATAGTTAGTATGGCTCCATCAACTGTCATACTATCCTCCTTGGCAAGTCTCATACCTCTGCTCCTCATGTCAAACTCCAAGAAAGAGAGAAAGTCCTTAAAAAGTCAATAAACTCTGGTTACGCAGTTTCTCTTACCCTTACCTGCGTGTACGCACCTAAAGTTCACAATACCTGCGTACTTGTACGCTCTGTCTGTAAAGAAGTGGGTGCGTACTCCTGTAAAGGTCAAAAGGCGCGAGTTTTACTTCAAAAAAGTTACTTGTGGTCGATTCTAGAGCATTCTAGAAGATGGTTTGACGTGTATTGAGCGCCTCCAGATGGTTCATGTATCCCAAAGAAAGAGGAACTTATCCCATGAAGAGGGGAACTATCCCTTTGAAAGACGAGCTTATCCCATTCATGGTGGACCAGATTAACTTCCTCCAAAGCATTATAAATACAGGCATTGGGCCAGAGGGAGGAGAGGTTGAAAGCTGAACATTCCTAAGGGTAGATGCTGCTGAAATTAGGACTCCCTTATAGAGCTTGAGAGGAGAGATGCCAATCCTTTCTTAGCTTCATTTGGAAGTGGGTGAGCTGATCAAAGTAAAGGAGAACTCTTGCTGGACCCTGGGAGGGACCTGCACAACACCAAGGCACTGGTTGTAATGGTTTCTTTTGTTTCCTATTAATACAATTAAGTTCATTTTTCTCAACAAGTTGTTATATATAATTTGTTTCATATACTCCTTGGTCTTTATGATGAATATGTTTTATTATATGAGTTATTCAGGTGCTATGTAATCGTTTGCTTGTTAGTGAATGCAGGTTTCAAAGAGAAGGAGGAGCTCATCCGGATCGGAGAGGCTGGACTGCTACAAACAGCATTGGACTAAAGGTATGCTTTAAACACCTGGTTGCTTGTATTTTAAATGCATATTTAGGGAAAGATAGTGCTTGATTGTTTTTTTTGTCACTAGAAAGCCTTAGCTTCTAGGGAGGTCAGTTTTGTCCGCAAAATTGACTCTTTCCGCATGACAACTGGGAAAACAGGGCCATAATGGGGGAAGCCCAAGCACTTGGTCACGTTGGGAACCGGAGAACCGCGGGCGAAAAGGAAAAAGCACCAAACGAACAAGGCGGGACCTGGGCTCTGGAAAACCGATGGTACTGATCGGGGTGCCCTCAAATGGTAAACGGTTTTGGACGAGTATGAAGCGATCCCACTCAACGATCGACACGTGGCGAGTGGAGGTAAGAGAAAACCATCGTTGATCGTTATCAGTCGAGCAAGTCAACCACGCGGGATGTGCGTATGGCGTCAGATCTGGTGGCCCCCAGATCAGATGGCTGAGATCAAACTCGATGGAGGAAGCGGAATCGACGAAGGGTTACGCCACGATTTGTGAAGATTTGGAATCTGTTTGACCGCCACCATGGAGGAAGAATGCATCCATGACGTAGCTGATAGAAATGAATCGACGAAGTAGGCTGGTATCATTTAGAGGAGGACACATGGCCACTCCCTGAGCTTTCATGCTGACGCCGAACAGGGAACTCCAAGCACAGCTGCAGAAGGTGAATCGACAGTGGCAGAAGAGGAACCGAATCAATATGAGTTCGAATGGATAAAAACCATGAACAACGAAAACATAATGGATACAGTGAAGTCCGAGAGACGAGGAAAGACCAGAATCCCGAGAGGAGGACGAAATACACAGAGAAGAAGGTGGAAAATCAAAGAGAAAATCAAGAAGGGACAGAGGGACGAGCTGACCAACGGCAGCATTGAGCACCAGAGGCTTGGAGAATTCGAGCCATCCCATAGAGGATCTGCTGGGGCTGAGCACCACATTGGGCTCTTGCCACTGTGGACTAGAAGGTCACAGAGCTGGTAGGAAGAAGAAGAGTCTGTGTGCTCCAGTGGCTTAGGGAATCCAAGAACCACCCTGCCAAGCATACCAGCTTCAGGAGAACTCACATTGAGTCCCTGCATTGTAATTCTCTGCTTAAAGGCACAATAAAACAAGGCCACCACTGAAGCTGGACCGGAGACGTAGCCCTGGAGAATAGAGTGAACTCCTTATTAAAATTTGTTTGTGTCTTTGTGTTTGCTGACTGCATTTCTTTGTTGTCTCTCCATTTTATTGTCTGTGTATTGGCAATCTGATCGATCTGTTGCTTCAATAACATAGAACACACACACCAACACATGAGTCCGTAATACCTTTAAACAATAAATCTTTAATTGATGTCACTCATAGGGTGAATATCAGATCAAGTGATATCAGAGCTCTCGGTTGTAAGGTTATACAAGCTTGTGTTGGTTTAGCTGTTGAATTCTCACTAGATCAAAGCTCAAATTAGGAGAAGGAGAGTTGGTGGAAACTAATCCTGAGATTGGGAGAGTCTATCCTCGAAAGACAATGTCAGAGGAAGGTTCTATGGGGCCAGACCCTTAATTCATAGAGAGTTTCCTAGCTATAAAGTCTATGGCAGAAGAAATGTATAGGGACTTTAGAAAGCATAAGGATGAAGATTCATCAGGTTCTAAACAAGATAAAGAAGAAGATGAGTCTCATGACAACTCCAAAGGAAAAGGGAAAGAGGAAATCTTTCTCACACCTCCTAATAGCCCTGTGCATAATAAGAATGCATCTTTGATTAAGCTAGATGTTAAATTTGAATTGCCTATATATGATGGAGAGCTAAATGCTGAGAAGTTGGAAAATTGGATTAGACAAATTGATGTGTATTGTAGAGTGCAAAACATCAACTCAGACAAGAGTAAAATTCAGCTGGCAAGCCTATGCCTAGGAGGCACTGCCTTGGTTTCATAAAAAGGAAGAACCCGAGCTGATATGAAGAAACATGGCAAGACCATCTCTGTCTGGAGTGAATTTGTTTCTACAATCAAGAAACAATTGTATCCATTGGCCTACATGCAACAAGCCATGATGAGTTGGCAAACTCTTCGACAGTTGAAAAGACAAAGTGTGCAAGGGTATACTCAAAAATTTAGAAAGAGAGCATTGATGTTGGGTATCTCATTAGACTCACCAGAGACTTTTTTGAAGTATATTGGTGGTCTACACAGCTACATGAGGCATACCATACTCATGTGTAATCCCACTAGTATAGATGAGGTATCTATACAAGCTACTCATCTAGAAGCTAGAGGAAAGAATCAAAATCCAGACATTGGGGGACCATCCCAACCCACTGTAAGCAAGAGCAAGGAGAAAAGAAAGTAGAAGTGGAAAGCAAGGAAGGCTAACACTGCACAAAAATTCAAAGCCTCATGCACTCACTGTAAAAAGGAGGGGCATGATGATGAGCACTGTTGGATTCTGCATCCAGAGCTGAGACCTAAGAAGTCTGAGGGCAAGAAGAATAAGACTGCTGCAGCTATTCAGAAAGATTTGGGGTCAGACTCGGGAGATGAAACAATTATTGCAGCCACGGGTATAAAAGGTAGGAATTCTGAAGCATCTACTAGTATTTCTGCTCAAACTATCATTGATCAAGAAAATGAGAGAAAAAGACATGAGCTTTTCCATATTCGAGTTATTTCCAAACATCAAAAGATTGATACTTTGTTTGATAGTGGCTCTCAAGTAAATTTGATTTCTGAAGCAATTGTAAAGAAATTGGGATTAGCAACTACACCTCACAAGAAACCATACCCATTAGGATGGTTGAATGATAAAGCACAACTACAAGTGACTAGACAGTGCAAACTCAAGTTTTCTTTTGGGTCAGCATTTGTAGATGAGGTTGAGTTAGACATAATTCCTTTGGATATATGTGGAATTGTTTTTGGAAGTCCTTACTTGTATGACAGAAAGGCTATTTTCTATAGAGCTGAAAACAAGTATCTGCTTGTTAAATATGGAATCGAATACTTTGTAAGAGCTCATAAGCTCAAGAATAATTACACTCTCATCAACTCTAGGCAAATGAAAAGAATGATAAATTCATGCAAACAATTCTTACTAATGGTTGTAAAGGAAAAGAAACCTGATAAAACCAATGTATTTGAGGGTTGTAATACTCAGTAGCAAGCTGATATAGAAAACATTGTTTCAGAGTATGATGTCCTATTTCAGGAACCTAAAGGTATGCCACCCAAAAGGGAAATAGTACATGATATTATTTTGCAGCAAGATGTTCCATTGCCTAACATTGGGATTTACAGGTTGTCTACTTTAGAGAATGCTGAAATCAAGAAGCAGGTGCAGGAGTTGCTCAAGAAAGGGTTCATCAAGACTAGCACATCACCATGTGGATCACCAATCGTTCTGGTGAGAAAGAAAGATGGCTCGTGGAGAATGTGCATTGACTACCGAGCACTGAATAATATAACAATCAAAAATCGTTACCCCCTTCCTCACATAGATGATATTTTAGATCAATTGAAGGAAGTTGTTTATTTCACCAAGCTGGATTTGCACAGTGGATACCATCAAGTCAGAGTTGCAGAGCAAGATGCATGGAAGACTGCTTTCAAAACAAAGCAGGATTGTATGAATGGCTAGTTATGCCTTTTGGCTTAACTAATGCTCCTGCTACTTTCATGAGATTAATGAACGATGTACTCAGACCTTTTCTTGATGATTTTGTTATTGTGTACCTAGATGACATTTTGATTTTTAGTAAAACGTGGGAAGAATATTTAGAGCATGTTAAGCAGACATTAGATGTTTTGAAAAGAGAAAAACTTTATGTTAAACTCTCAAAATGTGAATTTGGAAAAACATCTCTAAACTACTTGGGTCATATAGTAGGGGGTGGTGAACTGAAAATAGATCCCTCTAAAGTGGCAGTCATTGTAAACTAGCCTAAACCCAAGTCTGCTACAGAAGTGAGAAGCTTCTTAGGAGCAGCACATTATTGGAGGAAGTTCATTTCTAATTTTTCCTCAATTGCAGTTCCCTTACATGCTTTAACAGGATTGAACAAGGGGTTTCAGTGGGGAGGAAAACATAAGAAAGCCTTCGACACCTTGAAAGAAAAGATCAGTACAACACCTATATTAGCACTGCCTGATCTACAAAGACTGTTTGAAATCCAAACAGATGCCAGTGACTATGCCATGGGAGCAGTGTTGACACAACACGGTAAACCCATATGTTATCATTCTGAGACTTTTAATTCTGTAGTAGTAAACTATCCTACATATGATAAAGAATTGTATGCATTAGTTCAGAGTGTGAAAAAGTGGAAACATTATTTAATGGGAAAATAGACAGTAATACATACTGATCATCAACCACTTCAATATCTACACTCCTAAACTACGTTGCAACAATCAAGACATTACAGGTGGATGGCTTTTCTACAACAATTTCACTTAGTCATCAGATATAAGAAGGACATACATAACAAGGTTGCAGACATGTTATCTAGACCCACTATAAATGCATCTACCATACTTAAGCATAATTATGTACTACATGAAAGCTATATAGAACAATATGCTCAGGATATGGATTTTAAAGACGTATATGCGACTTTAAGTCAAGGCAAAAGAGTAGAATAATTGGACTATCATGTGAAGGACAGACTCTTGTATCATTGTGGGAAACTCTGCATTCCACAAATAGAGAGAGTAAAGATAATTAGAGAGGCACACACTTCTCTGATATCAGGACATTTTGGGGTAAGTAAAACAATTACACAGCTGCAAAGGTTCTGTTATTGGCCGAAAATGAATGAGACAGTTTCTAGATATGTAAGAGGGTGTACCATGTGTGCAAAAAGCAAGCCCAACAATAGAAAACTAGGCTTGTACACTCCTTTACCAATTCCTTCTCACCCTTGGGAAAGTGTTTCCATGGATTTTGTTGGAGGACTGCCTAAATCTAGGAAAGGTCATGATTATCCATATGTGGTTGTGTATCAGTTTAGCAAAATGTGTATTTTGATACCTTGTAATAAACAGATTACAGCTTAACAGACTGCAAAGTTATTCTTTGAACATGTATGGGTTCATTTTGGATTACCCACTTCCATTGTATCTAATCGAGACACCCAATTTGTGGGGAAGTTTTGGTTGAATATGTGGGAACTGATGGACACCAAATTGAAGAAAAGCACAGCTTTTCATACACAAATCGATGGCTAGACAGAAGTAGTTAATAGTACAGTGATCCAGTTACTCTGGGGATATTGCAGCAAACATCCTAAGCTTTGGGATGAACATTTTTGTTATGTGCAGCATGCTTACAAGAGGGCCAAACACTCTTCTACACAGAGATCTCCTTTTGAGACCTGTTTTGGTTTTACACCACGGTCACCTTTAGATTTTGTCTTTGGTAAAGATACCATGGTTGATGGACACAGTGATGTGGACAAGGCAACTAGGTTCATTGAATAGATCCAGGAGATCCACCAGGCAGTACAAGAATAGTTGGAAAAGAGCCAAGCCAAGTACAAGGCTAGGCATGATAAGCATCGGATGGAGCATAGCTTTCAAGTTGGAGACCAAGTCTGGTTGTATATCAGCAAGGACAGGATGCAAGGTGAAGGTAAAAAGCTAAAGCCTGTCAGGTATGGACCCTTCAAGATACTTGAGAAGATTGGTGAAAATGCTTTTCGCCTTGATCTACCAGCTTACATGCACATCTACTCAATCATAAATGCAGATTGCTTGAGATTGTTTGAACCTTCAATGATTGAGGACCCTAAAGAGCAAAGTCAATTTCCTTCTATTGATGACCTACTACCTAAATATCGAATTGCGGGAAGACACAGTGCTGGATAGGAAGGTAAGGACAACGTGTAGAGGCGATGTTGAGTACCTCAGAATTAGACTCAAAGGTTCGAAGCCAAGCAATGCAAAGTGGATTGAGATTGGACAAGTGAGACAGCAGTATCCTCACTTAGTCGATGCTTGAAAGAAAACCAACTTTTGGTGGTTCAAAAGCTTTTTCAGTGGGAAGGCCGTGATCCGAATCAGATCCATCAAGAACTGTCAAAGAACCATAACTGTATCAGGTCGAAACAAATCTCAAAGAATTTAGAACCGTGATCAAAAACACCCCTGAACCAGTGGCAATGGCAGCCAGCGTGGAACGATGAGGACCTCAGTCAAAGCATGCTGACCGAGGCCCATGGAGACTGCGCGGGAGGTCGAATTAGCCCTTAGGAGGCCCGAATTTGGAAATACAGGTGGATTTTGATGCGCGATTCTGGGCAAACAGTGCCATAATGGGGGAAGCCCGAGCACTTGGTCAAGTCAAGAACCGGAGAACCATGGGCGAAAAGGCAAAAGCACCAAATGAATAAGGCAAGACCCGCTCTCTAGAAAACCAGTGGTATTGATCGGCGTGCCCTCAAATGGTAAACAGTTTTGGACAAGGATGGAGCGATCGACGCGTGGCGAGCGGAGGTGAGAGAAAACCGTTGTTGATCGTGTGTTATCAGTCGATAAAGTCAACCGCGTGGGACGTGCATATGGCATCGGATCTGGAGGCCCCCAGATCAGACGGTTGAGATCAAACCCGATGGAGGAAGCAGAATCAACGAAGGGTTACGCCGCGATTTGTGAAGATTTGGAATCCGTTTGACCACCACCGTGGAGGATGAATGCATCCATGACGTAACTGAAAGAAATGAACCGACGAAGCAGGCTGGTGCCGTTTAGAGGAGGACACGTGGCCACTCCCTAAGCGTTCATGCTGACGCCGAACAGGGAACTCCAAGCGAAGCTGCAGAAGGTGAATCGACAGTGACGGAAGAGGAACCGAACCGGTATGAGTTCGAATGGCCAAAAACCATGAAAAGAGAAAACAGAATGGACACAGTGAAGTCCGAGAGACGAGGAAAGACCAGAATCCCAAGAGGAGGACGAAATACACAGAGAAGAAGGCATTAAAGCAAAGAGAAAAGAAGGAAGGGACAGAGGGCCGAGCTGACCAACGGCAGCATCGAGCACCAAAGGCTTGGGGAATTCGAGCCATCCCATAGAGGATCTGCCCGGGCTGAGCACTACATTGGGCTCTTGCCACTGTGGACTAGAAGGTCACAAAGCTGGTAGGAAGAATAAGAGTCTGTGTACTCCAGTGGCTTGGGGAATCCAAGAACCACCCTGCTAAGCATACCTGCTTCAGGAGAACTCACATTGAGTCCCTGCGTTGTAATTCTCTGCTTAAAGGCACAATAAAACAAGGCCACCACTGAAGCTGGACCGGATACGTAGCCCTGGAGAATAGGGTGAACTCCTTATTAAAATTTGTTTGTGTCTTTGTGTTTGCTTACTGCATTTCTTCGTTGTCTCTCCATTTTATTGTCTGTGTATTACCAATTTGATCGATTTGTTGCTTCAATAACACAGAACACACACACGAGCACATGAGTTTGTAATACCTTTAAACAATAAATCTTTAACTGATGTCACTCATAGGGTGAATATCAGATCACATGGTGAGTGAGTAGAAATAGCAAAGAGATACTCATTAGGGAAAGAATCCTCAGTAGGAATGCAATTGTCATCAATAGTTAACCTAGAAAGAAAATCAGCTACTACATTATCTTTTCCAGGTTTATCTACAATTGTGATATCAAATTCCTGTAACAGTAATAACCAGCGTGTAATTCTACCATTGGTAATTGGCTTATTCATTAAAAAACGAATGGCAGAGTGGTCAGTGTGTACAAATACTTGATACTCGGTAATATAATGTCAAAACTTGTTGATGGCATGCACTACTGCTAGGAATTCTTTCTCAGTCACTATATAGTTGAGCTCAGTCGGAGTCAAATTCTTGCTTATGTAATAAATAGTGTAAGGTTTCCTATCTTCTAGCTATCCCAAAACAACACCTACAACAATATCGGATGCATCTGTAGCTATGTGAAATGGCAGTTCCCAATTAGGTCCACGTAAAATAAGAGCTACTGATACACAACATTTCAGCTTCAAAAAGGTATGCTGACACTTCATGTCCACACAAATTCCACATCTTTCATAAGTAAGGAGAAAAAAGATGATGCAATTTTTTTTAAAATCTCTATAAAAATTTTGTAATACCCTACATGTCCCAAAAAACTATGTACCTCTTTTTGTGTCTTGGGAGTTGGAATTTTCAAAGTTACCTCTATTTTAGCAGGGTTTACCTTGATTCCATCAACAAAATGAAGTGTCCCAGCACGATCCCTTCAGTCATCATCATGTGAAATTTTTCGGTGCTTAGAGAAACATTAGTCTGTATACAACGTTCCAACGCTTTTTCTAAATTATCTAATGATCTTTCAAAAGCATCACCATAAGGTGTAAAGTAGTCTATGAATATCTCAAGGCAGTCATTCAACAAATCAGAAGAAAAAAATTCCTAGTATTGCCCTCTGGAAAGTTGTTGGCACATTGTAGAGTCCCAAAGGGAGTACTCTATATGTGAAAGTTCCCCAAGGGCAAGTAAAGGTTTTTTTATCCTGATCCTATGGGGCAATTTGTATTTGGTTGTAGCCACTAAACCCATCTAAAAATGAAAAAAAAATACTCCCAGAAAGGGTGTCAAGGACCTTATCTATAAATGGTAAAGGAAAATGGTACTTTTGAGTGGCTTTATTGAGTTCTCTGTAATCCACATAGACTCTCCATTTTCTATTATTCTTAGGAATAATGACAAGCGGAGACACCCACTCACTGCCAAATATCAGATAAATGAAGTTAGCATTTAGGAGTTTTTGTAATTCTTCTTTCACTACCTCCTTTGGTGCAGGGTTCATGCAGCAATGCGGTTGTCTAATTGGTTTGCTACCATCTTTAAAATAAATGTGGTGAGTGCACAGGCTAAGATGAATCCCTTTCATATCCGTGTAGTCCCATGCAAATGCCTTTTTGTATTTTTGTAACAGTTGTAACAGCAGTTTATTTTGTTCAGCAATCAAGTTGGGATTAATATTCAAATACTTTCCTGGTTCTATTTCAACTGGACTACTGTCAGTATGTGGAGTGGTTCTCATTTGTTCAAAATTTACATCATTTGCCTCCTCTTCCTCCTTTTAATTTTCAACAGAAGTGACAAAAAGTGAATTACTAATAAATCCATTAATGATATCATCGTCTGTCTCATCCTTAAAATACTGGGCTTTTCCAAGAGTAAGGAGTGGTATGGAAAGATATGATTCGGGTTCAAATTCACCACACGAGGATTGTTCAAATCCAAATTTTGTTTTCCTGGGGGGTAAAGGTTAAGGTTCTTTGTAGCCTATCCATCTCAAATCATCATAGTTCCAGACTTTCACCCTATAAATGCATCTGCAATGGCCAGCCAGGATCTCCCTAAAATCAAAGGATGTCCCCCCAGGTTGGATTTGGTTTGCAAGATAAGAAAATCAACCGGATACCTCCAGGAAGATATTGTGATTACTATGTCTTCTAATACCCCCTCGGGTTTAACATGGGACCTATCTACTAATTTAAGTATGGTGGGCATATGTCTAAGTCCATGTAGCCCTAGGGTGGTAAAGAGGTCCTTTGTCATTACATTAATGGCCACCCGAAGATCAATCAATGTATTAGTTATGGGTTGGCCATCAATATAAACAGTAATCGTAGAGTTCCTTGGATTGTTATACTTGGTTAAAAGAGTCTGAGAAGTGATTAATTCGGACAATTTCCCCATCATGTGTATAGTGGTAGGGTCCTTAGGCTTCCTTCCAGTTTTCTTAATGCACAATTCTCATATTGTTTTGGAATAAATAGGTACTTCTTTAATAGCTTGAAGCAGCGGAATCTATACGTGCAGGTCTTGTAGCTCCCTAAGAAAATCAGATTCGGGTTGTGAGGTCACTCCAGTCTCAATTAATCTCTGAGGATATGGAGGATCCTAAGTTATAACAGTCGAATCGTCTGCTAGAGGTGTATTAGCCTTACTCGATTTGGATGTTACAAGAGTAAAAATTATTCTCGGGTTGGTTGTTACAGGTGTAACAGTCCACTCGGTATTGGTTGTTACAGGTGTAATAGCCGCCTCAAGATCTATTGTACCTTCTTTGGAAGGCTCGCATGCCTCCTCGGTGATGATAGGGGAGTGGTTTGGTTTAATCACCTTACCCAACCGTAGTTGAATTTCATTAAGTCCAATGGGAGTGATAAGATAAGTCTGGAAGGTAGTCGGAGCCTCTATGCTCTAGGTTGCTTCATTATTCGAGTTAGGGTTAGGTTTCACAGGTAATTAGGGTCGCATAGGTGGTGTAGGAATAGGAGTTTTGAAAGGGAACAATTGTAGCTGTGGTTGCATTGGTAATCCAGATGGAGCTAGACTTTGGGAATTCCCCCTCCAGTTCTAATTCCAAGGATACGATTGAGATGGAGGATATTGAATAGATGGAGAGGGGAACACTAGTTGCAGGGCGAAGGAAACTATGCTGGAGAAGGAGAAGAGTATTGCCATGGATATTGGTAAGTTTTATATGCATTAATCCATGAATTAAACGAAGAAAAATCTTGGGACATACCTGGAGGTCATGGTTGCCATGGTCTCTTAGGCCTGATGAAATAAGAGGACTGAACTTCTTCACTTGACTCTCTAAGCACTTATTTTAGTTTAGGAAGCTTTGGGCATTGACCTGTAGGATGTTCCAGCTCACAAATATTGCACAAGCTGATGTTTTTTATTTCACAATCCCTCAAGGGATGTTTCTTTCTACATTTTAGACAAAACACAGCTAAAGTTGTATCAGCTTCTCCTTGTGCCTTCTTGATCTATGTCATCATTATCTGGGAAGATAAAGTACTAAGGATATCGGTTTTAAAAATTTCAAATAAATTCCCAATCTTTGCTCTAGTTACTCCTCCACTTGCAGATTTTTGTATTTGGGAAGAGGCATCACAGATTGTGCTTCTCCCCTTCGACGATCCTCTAGAGCATCTCAAATAGAGATTTATTATTTTGGTGAATGGTTCCTAAGATATTCCCCCCTTCCCTAATAGGTTCAAGGTATCAAGGCAGTCATTCCTCATTCCCCTTATGAATATGGTATTCAAGATCTCGTGATCTAAATCACTATGTTTAGATCTCTGCAAATTGTAATGAAACCACTCCACATAGTCCTCCAAGCTCTCGTCCTCCTTTTGTGTCATCCTGAATACTTCCTCTCTTAAGTCCCTAGTTCTACAATAATCTTGGTACTTTGATAAAAAAATTTCCTTCATGTCACTCAAGTTCGAATAGAAGCAGAGCCTAACCCCATGAACCATCTCAGGGCTACTCCTTTTAGAGTAGCAGGAAATAATTTTAGTTTCTGAGCATTTAAAACATAGTCATAGCTCCTGGACAAGGCATCAAATTCAAACAAGAAGGTATCAGGATCTTCTATAGTCATTCCTTGAAAATATGGTAGAGATGATAAAGGTATGTTTTTCATGGGAGCCTTGCCTATGATATCCCCAATTGGGAACTCAAAGGTGGTAACAATAGCATCTATTTTATTTTTGTTGTTATTGTTGTCCCCCATTATTAACCCTTATGATCCTTGCTGTAACAGGTGTTTTTCAGACCGTTCTTGTGATTATCTTATGGGTGAAATTGATAGCTCAGGTTGCTTCAAGGCTAGTTGTTTCACTGTGTTTCCCAAATATGGATATTGATAAACCAATAAATGCTCTCATGTTTCAAGCTTTTGATGTTTCCCCTCAGTTTCCCCTTGTCCCTCAATCCTAAGGTTCTGATTACTAGCTTCCCCCTGCTGCTCCTGAATTGGATGCTTAGCCTTGGGAGTGTTCTCACTAGATTTAGAATGATATGGTCGTGAAACTGAGGAATCAAAGGCTTATGTTCTTGTTATGGGAGTAACAACTTTTTGTGGCCTTGTTTTCCTTGCATTCTTGTGAGAACTTGACTGTTCTTTTTCTTCCCTTGAGATCAATTCATGGATAAATGTTTTCCTGCCCAAATCTACACTCTTCTTTTCCTTTTTACGACCTATTTTTCCTATGACTAATTAGACTGGGGGGGGTGTTTTTGATATTTCTATAATTCCTACAATTGCACACATGGACCCTATGTGTATTGGTTCACACCATAAGTGTCTCAGTCTCGACCGTGTTGAGCCCCGCCAAGTATGTTAGAGCGATGCACAGGTTCTTACCTCTTGTCTTACCACCTGGAAACTGAAGAGTTGAAGACACGCTTTAAGAAAACACCAAAATGCCACACCCTAAGTTCCCTAGTGATCACAGTGGTGAGCCCACCCAGGTATGTTAGAGCGATGTGCATGTTCTTACCTCTCGTCTTACCACCCAACGACTATGGACTAGGAACACACTATCATCAAACAAACAACTCGGCTGATTGTATCATCAACTACCATCCCCGAAAACGATGCCAAAATGTAGTGTTGTTTTAATCAATCCTAATTTACCAATATTGCAACCATTAATTGTCAACCTAGGGTAAGTTTGTTATTTCAATGGAGTTTGCGTTGTCTATGCCGATACACTACAGATAAGAGTGAAAATAGAAAATAGTAAAGAATGTCGCTGAGTCAATTACATAAACTAATAATTCATGCAGAAATTAAAACACTCTACATAAATGGAATCACACTTCAAATTTACCAAAGCAAAGGTGCGCCACACACTGTATTGATAACTACACTAGCTGGTCAACTACCATACTGCTAACCAAATATGTGTAACAGCATAACATAAATCTGGAACTGAAGCAAAGATATTCTACAAATTATATAGTGACACTAGAAAACCATAGAAATAACAAAAGAAAGGAACAATAATATATAGCTACTCTACCGTTGAAGTCCCTGCTAAAGAGGAGGGCCCTTCCTCCCTAGCAAGGGCATAGGAATGAACACGAGATTAGTTAAGAATTCAACTTGGAAACAATAACAACATCACCACAGTGTCTTTGATATTAAGAATAATTAAAAGCTACAGGATCAAGATAACATTACTCTCTATGTTGTCCCCTGTGCCCGAGGGATTAAGTTTCTCTTATAGAAATTATATATTCAAAATTTAGGAACAGATTAGTCATGAGAATCTCACGATTCACATGTTGATCATAAAATAGAAATTTTTATAACCGGTTCCTAAATATGAATTCTATTTAAATACATCGGTTGAAATCATAACCGCTTGGATCTATTACTTTCTAAATAGACAATTCATAACTTCCAATATTGGTTGCGTGGAATAGTACCCACGACTTTGACAGCTACGGTGTAACAGCACCCTGCGGTAAAGTAACTGTTTGGGATGTAACAGCGACACTGGATAACAACAACCTCGTAACGACACCCGTGGTAAAATAGTAGTAATCTGTAACAGCAACGTGGTGTAACAGTAATTTCTGTAACAACATCGTGGTGTAACAGTAATCTGTTTCATCCTGCTCTTAGACCGGTTGGCACAGTTGTTCATTCCATAACCTCATTCTTGTAGACAACACCTGAAAAAGAGGAAAGGACCCAAAATACTTCTCCAACGCTTACCCCAGTTAGCCATCAAAAGGAATATTACATCATTATATCTAGAAAAAATGGAAAAATAACATGATGGCAAAATATGATGTTCACAATAAGGAAAAAGGAGGTTAACATGTAAAGTTTTTTTGGTCTGGAGGGAAAAGGGTCAAAACTGAGGAAAGAAAGTATAGGAAATAGGTACAAAAGCTACACCCAACACCAGGTATCTACACCCTTATTGCTGGAGAATGTATCTTTTGAGGGAAATCTGTTGGCCCGAATATCATATTTGAAGATGGAGGAATGGGAATTGGGGGATCATGCGAAGTTCCAATAGTTGGAATCAAGAAAATACCTGAAGAAAGTATACTATGAGGAGTTGGATGTTACATAGCTCAAGCCAAGGTAGTGGGCCGCTAGAGTTGAGCACACGAGGTTGCTCAACATATTGTGGGTGTCGTATTTTAGCCACAACACCATCAACATTGTCTATGTGTGTCAGCTATTGACATTGGTTCATGATGGGTGCCTTTGGTTGGGAGGGCCCATCCCAATTAGTGATATGTTAATCCACCGAATCGAATTGTTTCCATATCAAGGAGTAGACCCTGCAAATGATTTTGTGGGGAAATTGCAGGAGAAAACGTTGGTGGACCAGATGAAGAACGACTCCAGGCTGATGAAGAAGTTGCACAGCTATGTAATTAGCTCCATATCAAATTCCACAGTGCAGTTCGTTGAACAAATATTGGTCGGAAAGATCATGAGGAACTGTCCCATTGATGAAGTGTCGGCACCAGTAGTATATATGGCTATGTAGTGTGCCAAAGGAGTCCAATATAATTGGGCTCAGTACCTATGTCATGAATTCCTAGAGGATTGCAGAGAAGTCTAGGACGATGATAAAGCATTCCACTACACATGGCTACTCTTTTTGATCGCGTTGGTGCTATGGAGGACGTCAGAGGGAGGCCATTTCCCACAGCATGATTCAGACCTATGCGAGGCCGTGAAATCCACCCCGCTGTGGGCGACGAAGTCTTGAGCACATCATGGAAACAAAGATATTTTGGGTCCTATTTGAGTCGGAGTTGAGGATGGTGATTAACCAGCAGCCATGGTTATCACCAAGCTTAAATGAAAAGTATGCTAACATTGCTAATTTCAAGGCCGATTTTCATAATCTATCTATCCGCGTGAAGAAAGATGCCACGGGCACATGGCATAAGTTGCCATACTTGGCAGTCGAAGATGATATTATGGGGGTCATCAGTAAATGGCCGAGCGACTGGCTCAACCCATATGATGCAGGCACAGGAACTAGTAAGGTTGCCAAAGGTGAAGTAGAGAAAACCACAGCTACGATGGTAGCAGCAAAAGATAAGAAGAAGGAAGCATAGAAGGCTTCCGCTAAGGAAAAGGCTACAAAAAAAGAAAAGGTCGCACAACAAAAAGAAGCTACTACAAAGGAGAGGGAAGCATCAAAAGAGAAGGTCTCTAGCAAAGAGGAAGAAGTGCCAAAGGATAAAGCTTCCACCACGTTGCAGTCCACTATTGACCTTGGTGAATTCAAAATAGAGCACACAAACATAGAGGTAGAGATAGAGGGTGAAGAGGCAGGGGGCGCAGATTTGGAGTCCCCCTTCATTATTAAAAAGAGGTAGAAGCGGAGTTCTACGAGACCTTGCAAGAAGCAGAAGTCTGACAAGTCTGCGAGAGCGACACCAATGGTCCTCAAGGAGGGTGACCTGGATGAAATCGATGATGTGGTCCATGATGCCACGAAAAAAATTTGGAGCCACATTGAGGACTAGTACCATCAGACACTAGACAAGGTATAGCAGGGCCTAAGGGAATTACGAGTCCAAACAGGGGTTATTCAAGCAAGCATTGGACAAGTGAGGCTGAAGCAAGCGAGTGGGTCAGCCTTAGCAGCAAAGATCACCATAAACCTCCACACAGTGTAGTTACCAGAGGGATCACTACACGTTGAGACTTCAGAAGATAGGGCACGCCTATTGCACTTGAAAATTTTGAGTCTGAACCTTGTGGCGCTCATTATTCGGACACTACATGAGATGCATCAAGGAGTATCATATGAGCTCAGAGTTCAGGACAATGAGCACTACTGCTAATCAGCGAAGTAATGACCAATAACCAACAGATGTTCAAGGAAAAGACACAGGCACTCAAGGAACGAGAACAATTCATTACGCGTAGTCATTGGCTAGAAGCAGCAATAGAGCAGACCTGTAGTGAGCTTCGTGAGCTCCAAATCTCGGCAGAAGTGACTGCCGCAGAGAAGATTCATAAGTTAGCTGCCACGGTGAAAGAATCAAAGGACGAGATTAGCAAGTTTAATTTTGATTTGTAGTTGTAGATATCCAAGCTTCAACTTCATCTGCAGCCAACTACTCCTTCGGAAGTCTGAGAGCAACGCGAGGCTACTATGAAAGCAGACATGACTACACTAGGAGCTGCAGTCAAGGATTGCAGCTAGTTGTTTGAGTAGACCATGGAAATGTGGACCTCACTATAGGAGGATCCACACTTTCAGAAGATTGAAACAGACATTTGGGAAAAACAAAGGTAGTTCAACGAAATAGAGCTACGGCATGCACCTTAGCACCAGTTCAAAGGTTCACTAGATTATAGGAGGGAAATCTCATCCAAGGCAAGATTGATGAGCTGCATCAAAAGGAATCTATCATATCCTCAAGGACATAGCCCTGTGCAGATGAGGCAAGTCACCTCTCACGGATGGGGCAAAGTAAGCTGAAGGCTATGCAGCAGACAGAGAGAACCATGGGCCTTGCAGTGCAGGGTCCAACTACTGAGAAGTTGGTTGAAGAAGTTCATCATGCCACTGCATAGGGGGTAGCAGATCTTCAAGCATTGAAGATAGAATTCAGTGGTCTACAAGCGAATATTGAGGCAACACTAGCAGAGTGACTCGGGATGAGTCACAACTTTGTGTTGGGGGCCTCTTGGGACAGGGTCCCCTAGGATAAATTTTGTAAAAAGTATTGTAAAGTCGCCGCATTTTGAGGAGCAGAGCACACAGGTCGATAAGATTCAAAGGGGCTTTAGGAAGGTCAAAGCCCCTTAGTTTGTTATAAGTTAAGTTGTTTTGTGACTCGCCCATGTTTCACGGACCATGGTATTGTAATAGAGAATGATATAAAAGAAGTCATAGAGAGTCATAAGAGATATCAATGATCTATGAGTGAATGATCTAAGTAAGAAAAGTTTGTTTTTTGTACTTAGGCGAAGGGGAAGACTCCTGCAGCTGCGTGTGCGGAGACCTTGGTAAGTATGCAGCTAAGTGCGTGGGCCCCTATAGTTGTGTGCGCAAGGTTAAAAGAGTTTGTAATAGAAGATCTAAGCATAATAAATGTTGTTTTAGAGCATTATCTATGTATCTATGTGTTAGTGTTTACTTCTGAATTTACTGTATATTTTCTTTGTTTATTGCAATTTATCATCAACCATACTTAATAGATACACAAAATGGGTAGATTTGTTTAATTACATGATGTTATGAATGTTTAAAACAATCAATGAAGAGTTAGAACCTGTTATTTGTTAGTTACTGTAATTCACAGGTTTTAAGAGTTAGGGTTTGTGAAGGTCGGAATAAAGCCCTAAGAGTAACAGAAACACATCACATAACCCTTTGGATGCAGAAACCTGGTTCTAGCATCCCCAATACTGCCTCGAGTGCTACTGCAGCCTGCACTACACGGGTTGTTGCCGAAAGGGCCGACAGTGTAGGGTTTTTTTGGTTATTGCAACTAACTTTGAACCTGGGTCCAAGCCCCCTCTAGCCAACAACAGGTCCTCCAAATGGACATCGCACTTTTTGGATCATACAGTAAGTGTTGGAAATAATACTGAGAGGGGGGTGAATAAATATTATCAGATCAATAATTTAATTTCCCAAACAAATTTATATACGCTACTTCAGCTAAGTGAACTAGCGTGTACACGTGATTGTACTTAAAGCAACCAACGCATATGCAGAGAACTTTTGATTTAGATAGTTTATCATGTATTGAACTTTAACCAGTATATCAGAGATTTATTAGATAGTGCAGTGAAAGAAGAATAAAGCATCACACATAAGCAACACACATGAACGCCAAGATATAAGGTGGAAACCCAATGTGGGTAAAAACCACCTACTGTTGTCGTCTCTGTCCTCTTTTAATAATAAGAAAATATGTGTACAATATTTTACTGGTGCATACTCATACCAGTACGCAGGCACCCACTTGCAGAAGGCTACAACCTTCTCTCGCTCTCCAGCTACTACTGGAAGGGAGCTACAACCCCCTAGCTCTTGTACTCGCCAATATGTATACTAGTACATAGGTGCCAGCCTACAGAAAACTCCACTACCATGTTTCATGAATTTTCAGATCAGATACTCCTGGAACACAACACCACAATCTGAAGGCCACGTTTCATTCAATGTTCATATTGGACCCATCAACAACATCATAACTGCAATACAATCATCAAGTAAATCTACATCAACCAATCACTGAAATTCAATCATCATAACCTGATTCTGATCATTCAAAACAATGTCACCAGAATACAGTCACTAGAACCCAAAGCAGAACCCAGAACTCTTCAACAACAAACAGAAACAACTGAAACATACTTCATACGATATACGCTACTTCCATGTGTCAAACCAGCATGTACACACTTTTATCAAAGGCAACCAGCATACACATCTGTAAATATTAATTCATAATTTTGCACCTATTCCAGACTGTTAGAGCCTAGATTTTCCTCAGGCTGAAAAGGCAAGGTTCTAGGTCCACATCAAACCACGCTCAGCCTCGTAGCTAGCCCTACGAGGACAGGAGAGGGCTCTCTCCGGGTCAATCTCAATGAAATATAATCGATGGGGCTTGAGATGACTGATTTAACAACTGATCTTAGGCTATGTATGAATTACAAAGGATTTGATTTGAGTTTATAAAGGTTTTTGTTGGAAAAGGGACAAGCAAATTTGGGTCCGGGGATGAGGCCTAGTTTTTGCAGAGTTCTGATTGGGGCAAGGAAGGCAATAGTTTTGATGCTTTGGATTGAATGAATGGATGGATCAGACCAGTGAGGAGCCAAGGAGGGAAAGAGATTCTCAAGAGTCCTCCTCAAACAAATGAAAACATGAAGAATTAAACAAAATATCCAGGCAGAGCATAGCAGTCCAATGAATTCTACCTTAATCACTCATTTGTTTAATTGCACAAGACAAGAAAAGGGAAAATGATACACAATAACATCAATGAACTTACAAATACATATAGAAAAACACCATCAAAACATAGAGCCACATGGATCCCAACAAGTTCTGCAAAACCCTGGTCTTTCCTTTACCAAAATTGCAGAAATGAAATGTACAATAGAGTGCCAAGCAATCCCAAGTGTCCAACCCTGAAAATGACTTAGAAATTACATAATATAGACAAGACAAACCTATTCCCTTACCTCTAAGGGTCGAGCTCATCATTCTAGGAGCTGTTTGAACTAATTCTAAACAAGGAACTGAAAAATAGGCAATCAAACAACCTACACCTATATGCTAGGAAACTGATTCATTCATTTAATTTTCACTTTTTAGTGAATGGATCCTCTAGAACAAGTAAAAATGTGCCAATATTACATCATGGTTATCAAATTACATCATGAAAGATCGATAGTAACATCAAAAATCAAAACTGGGCGAATTTCTGAGCTGAACATTGAAAAATAGGCAAAAATCCTCTATGCGCTGCATCTGATTCTCTATGCGTCGTGCCACTTTGGCGTTGATTTTGAGGCACTTCCTGAAATCCAAATTGTGCCCAAGTGTTCTTGTTGGAAATCCCTACCTCTCTACTTTCCAACCCAAGTGGAATTTCTGAATTTGGATGTCATTTGCCTCTCCAAAAGTTAGTTCTCCCAACACTGCTTCTTGTGTGTCAAAATAGGGGCGGTGAGGTCATTTTTTGAGTGTTTTTGGCCTCTTGGGGACTCAAAACTTGCCCAAATTTCTTGGCCATGCACCAGAAACCATGATTTTTCATGCCAAATCGATAAATGCAAACTTTTTGTGATTTGGGGCTGTTGTGGAGGTAAATCCCCTCTACGGACAGAGACGATCCCTACTAGCCCAGACCGGGTCTAGCAACAATCAAACAATGCTATCACGCAAGTTCCTAATTGCAAATTAAAGGTGGATGATGAGAACCTACTTGGATTCCAACGCTATTATTCGTAGAAGAGACGTCGCTCTCGTTCCTTTGCTTCGGCTGGTCACGATCCCCACGATCTCCGTGATGGGACACCTGCACATGCAAAGAACAACACAAATACAAGAATAAAATCCAATAGATGCAATTATATATCAGTCAGAAAAGATATAACTCAACATCAATCATTACAAAGGACAATGAGAGTGGGACCATAATGATAGTCATCTATTATTGATAAACAATAAAGAAGAATACAACCATAGTTCTGACGTCAAATCCTCCTTTGGTTGGGTGGTCAGCTACACAAGTCTTGCAAAGCTTGTTGGGATAGGAAACAAGCCTCTCTCTCCTTGGTTACAAGAATTTCACTTAGATTTGGCCTTATGGGTGCAAAGAAGGCTCTTGTAGCTTCAATCTCTTGGACTCCTGGAATTCTTACCACTACTAGCACTAGCACTAGCTTGCCCAAGGCATAGAGACAAGCTTTTATAGATAGAGGGGAAGGAGATAAGATCAATCACAATTTCCATGGGATTGGCTTTATCACTTAGAATCTTCCATGAAAGGTGGCAAACCACTTCCCTTCTATGGAGATTCGAAGCCAAACCATCCTAACTCAACACGGATTCAGTTGGTGAATGGGTTAAGGAGAACCTTCGGAAGTTTGTTTGTTAAAAACTTTACCCAACTGGGTTGGCGCGAGTGCGACTCTTAGACAAAGCACCAGCTGGCGCGCCCTCTTTGGAGGATTTCCCCCATTGGCGCGAGTGATACACAGTGGAACCGCGCCAATGGAAAAAGGGCTATTTTTATGGGTATTTTGCAGAAGGTGTCTTCAGGGCATATGAAGTACATACTCAAGGGGATACAATGCAAGTGTTTTCAGGTTATGTCACTTCTCACAGGTCCCGGAATAAGTCCTCCAATGTGCGGGAGAAGGGGTAACAGGGACGGTGACAAATTACTGTGTAACAGGGGCCCTCTAGCAAAAGCGAGCGCCACGTGGCGCGGCGCATAGGGAGGAAAACCCTGTTTTTTAGTGCAAAAAATTTCAAAATGTCAAAAATTGCTCCAAATTTCTTGAAATTTGGGCTGGGCCTTCTCTATCAAGTTTCATGCTGGGCTAAAGAGGCTTCAGCCAATATCTGAAGACAATCAAGCTCCTCTTTCCTCTTTTGCTTCCTTATTGCCTTCTTTAATTTTGCCTTTAGATTCCTTATTCGTGCCTTACAAACCTTGTTCCATGCCATGTAGTGGAAGGCCATGTGTCTCAGCAATGATTTGTCTTTATCGGCCTTGTCCAGTAGTTTCTCCAAGTGGATGTTGACTCTCTCAAGCCAAGACTCCCGATGTTTGCTAATGTGTGAGGTTTCTTGATGAGATTTATGGTGATTTTAGTTTTCTGCCTCCAAGGGTAAGAATGTATGAGGGACTGTGGAGAGAGAGGGTAATAGGGGTTTTAGAAATGTTTCTGAATACAATTTTGGGAATAGAAGGGTTTTAGGGATAGTTTTTAGACTTTAGGATAACAATTAGGGTTTAGGAATGTGTAGCTAGGGTTTGGGATAGTGGGAGTTAGGAATATAGGGTTAGTGAATTTAGGGATATGGGAATTAGGGATATGGGGATGAAACTAGAAAATGAATGTGGGAAACAAAGAGTTTGGAAGTGAGGGAATGGAATTTGGCAACAAAAACACCAACTATAAACCCTAAGCACTTGTTTGTGAGCACAAATTGCAAGGTATTTGGGTTTGAGTTTTCTTTTACACAACCACCATAAATTGTATGAAAAACTCCTTCACTAGCAAGGAAGAGGGCTTAAATTACTTACACAATAGAAGAGTTGAGTGATTTTTGCAATTTGAGGGAGTTTTTTGAGAGAAATCAGGCTTTTTAGCCCAATGCGCCACGCCAGTGTAAATTTACACTGGAAATTGCTACCCAATGCGCCACGCCTACCCTATGCGTAGCGCTTTTTCCAAGAGACCTTTGGAGGCCTTCCCGGTGTCCAAATTGGGTGCAGGATAGCTAGTTGGAAAGGTATTTGAGTCCACTTTCCAACCCAACTATAATTTTTCAATTTCAAGTTTATTTGACCTATCAAAATTCAAAGCTCCCAAGACAGGTCAAAATATGCCAAATGAGGTTGCCTAAAGGAAGAGTGTTGTTGTAGTCAACTTTTGAATGCCTTCCTCAACTCTAAATTGAGCTCATGATAGCTCATTGGAAATATATTTGTGTATAGTTATCATTTGACTCATCAAGTAAGTCATTTAGCCAACCAAGCTAGGAGAAAACTTGATTTTCCCAAGGTCACTCAGAGATGCATCAATTCTCCCAAGGCAACTGTATTTTTGACATTTCTCTAAAACCATGACACCTGTGTAAAAAGTGAAGGAAATTTTTCTTCCTTGGCCTATTTTGGACAAAAACCTCTCTCAGTTTTCCAAAATTCATCTTTTATTGCTCAGAAACATCATTGGAGTAAAACCTATCCCGATGTGTGGAACAGGTGATTTGTCGAAATGAAATGAAATGAACGGGATAGGGAGCTTCTAAATTCTTGAGGAAATTTTGGGAAGTAGGTAGGGATGTTAGGAAGTAGGGGAAAGTGGAATCTCAGAAATTGAGTGAGGGGAAGGGGTCCAAAAGGGAAAAACACAGGCCTAGCGTAGAAAATAGGGTTTGTAGCAAGAAACTAGGGTTTGTGCGAAAATGAGGAATTTGGGGGATCTCAGTGATGGGAAGTGTTTAATAAGGTACATTAAGGATAGGGAAAGGTGTATGAACATCAAGATACAAGTTTTGTTGATGGTTTGACCATCCAGGAGAAATTTCCTTCAAAACCCTAGGAGAGGGAAATGAACCTTACCTAGGCACAACTGAAGCATGAACAAGGTGCAACATGACCCTTTGGAACTTGACATGATGATGAAAACCCTCTAAATGATTGTACAGTCAGCTGAATGGTGACATGGACCGACATTTGAACAATTTTGACAAAAGTAAGAGCAAACCCTAGACCTAATACCAATTTTACTTGAAGACTCACTGAAATGACAAAATTTGACCTTGACACCTTAAAATCACTTTGTAAGAGCATATTTAATCACTGGAGGAAGGCTGCAAAGACTGACACTAACACAGACTTCAGTTATACCGAGATCATAACATTTACATAATAACACATGCGTTAGTATTCAGATCTAGACTATACATGATCACACCATATAATGATAATTCATTTCAAGCCTTAAGATCTTGATCCATCATTAGATCTTAACCCTCATCAACCGCTACGGTTCATCCTTGGTTCAGATCAAGCAAAGCACCATAGGCCAATAACCTCCATACTATATCTCACACTTCATCGGATATTCAATACTTGCACACCTTGGCCTAATGATCATCTCCTCCTTATATAGTTTTAGGCCTTTCTCAATACCATGGATCAAAACCACTTAGGACCAATACCTTGGACCAAATACCTAGGGTCAATACCTCGGACCAAATACCTTGGACCAATACCATGGATCAAAATACCTTGGACCAAATACCTCGGACCAAAAACTTAGTTTTCCAACATATACGCGCTTTTCCTTCTATGAAAGTGCGTGTGTACGTATACGCTACTTGTGTTCAGTGAACCTGCATGTATACGCAGCTTGGTCAAGGTGAACCTGCGTATACCTCTCTTTCTTCATTCTTTGTAGTCTGATCTGTAATTCTTTGTTGTTGACATGCTACACCATGATCTTTCATCTGAGTGAGTTGCCATCAAGGACAACACCTGTATCATAATGCCAATAGTAAGGTCATCCAAATAGGTGCAAATGAGATGAGTCATATCATGGAAGATATAATTCATGGTTCGCGAGAAGGTGGCCCCAACATTTTTAAGGCCAAAGGGCATCAATCGATAGGAAAATGTGCCCTATGGGGTTGTGAAGGATATTTTATACTGATCAATGTGGAAAATCTAAATCTGATTATACCAAGAGAACTCATCCATGAAGGATAGAACCTCATGTCCTACACAAGTGTCGATAACTTGATTAATGAAAGGCGTAGGGTAATTGTCTTTAGGACACGCTTTGTTCAGATCTCGAAGATTAGTACAAACTCCCATGGTGCCCTATTTTTTCGTGACGAGTACAGGGTTAGAAACCCAAGACATGTAACCGATAGGATAGATGAAACCATCTTTGTGGAGTTTCTCATTTTCCTATTTAATCGCTTCTGCCATAGAGGGGTGTTGGATTAGTGGGGCCTGACCCAGGTTCAGAGGTGATTTAGCCAAGCAAATCCCGATACTACTGGCCCTTTCGGCAACAGTCTGTGGAGCGCAAACTGAGGTCTCACACGAAGTAGTATGGGCTTTTTGTCCCACTTACAGACTTGAATCCGCCCTGCGTACTCATCTGCAGGGGTCCGCGCACTCAGCTGTGGACTCTACTAGGCCTCTGTGCACTCAGCTGAGAGCCTCTTCCTACTACTACAACCCAAGACACTTAGAATTCTACTCTAATCTTGAACCATTCCTTCACTACTCTTTCTATTTATAACTATTAACTACCTTTACAACTTTAGAGCCTCGCTCTACTTATACAATCCCATGGTCCGCAGACCATGGGTAGGCCGACTTTACACTAATTTACAACACAATGTTTAGGGCGGACAACACTATGACTCAAATGTACACTTTGCGCTCCACGCCCGCAATACGCGGAGTTTTACACCATCTTCGACCAAAACATGGGCTTTGAGCCCCAAAACCTGCTATGGGGGGATACCATGCCCAATAGGCCCCCAACACAATCATCGTGACTCATCCCGAGTCAATCTACTAGTGCGGCAATCATGGCATGGAGCCCCTCCAACCGATCCTTCGCTTCCCGAAGGTCTGCAGCGCACTGATCTGCAATCTTCTGGATCTACTACATTCCTGCTTCTAAATCATCCATGTCTAACTCGTGTCCCTCCTTTGGTACTGGCTTCTGGTGCTTTTTTTTATAGTCCCGCGCCCTTGCCCAGCTCCTCGGGCCGTGAACACTGTGCTTCAGCCGGTTAGTCAGAGAGTTGGCCCACCCGTGTAAGGTTTCAAGTGGTTGCCATTGACTTTGCCTGGGAAGGGTTCTCCATTGAGTTTGATTAGCTGGACCGTGCCACCATCAGTGACCTCTTTTACCACATATGGTCCCAGCCAGTGCATTCTGAACTTTCCCGGAAATTTTTCAAACTTGCTATCATACAGTAGCACTCAGTGATTTACCTTGAAGGTGCACAACTGATATGGCGGTCATGCCAGGATTTTTCATGCTGCTTTTGTACCTGCTGGTGAAATCTAGCCAAAAAGTGTTCTTCCTCAAGCTCTTCTAGTTACGCTAGCCTTTCTTCCAGAGCTTCACAGTCCGTCATGCCTGTGAGCGCTACTATTCGCAGACTAGGTACGATGTATTCCATCAACATGACTATTTATGTACCATAGACCAACCAGAATGGTGTCTGTCTCGTCAATTTCTTGCACGTTGTCCTATACGCCCATAACACAGTTGGTACGCACAAGTCCCAGTCATCCCACTGTGTGTTACATACTTTGATCAGCGTAGTCTCCAGTATTTTATTGAATGCTTCTACTATTCCATTAGCCTATGGGTGGTACAGCATACTTTTCTGGTGATAAACCTGGAAGTATTTTGTGAGCGCACTAATGGTTTCATTCAAGAAATATGTTCCGTGATTGCTTATTAAGATTTTCAGATAGCCAAATCATGTCAATACATTTTCAAAAAAAAAAATTGCAGTCGTAGTGGTCGTGCAGTCCTTGACCAGTTGTTCTTCTGCCCATCATGCTAGGTACTCCGTCACGATGATGATGTAGCACAAACCCGTCTTTCCCTGAGGTTTGATTGGGCCCACAAAGTCGATTTCCCATTTCTCAAATGGATGTAGTGCCATTTGGGGATTTAGTGGCATCTTGTCCCTTCATGATGGTTTTCCCGTCCTTTGACATATATGTAGGCCTTACAGTGCACTTTCGAATCCTAGTGCAGGGTTGGCCACCATAGACCTGCACGAAGAATCTTTTGTTCGGTCGTGCATCCTACATAATTTCCTCCTGCAGTGCCCCCATGTGCTTCCGCAAGGATCTGACCTTGTTCAAATTCAGGTACGTATCTTCGCAATATCCCATCGTTGCCCATCTTGTAGAGGTGCCCCACAATGACAAAAAAGTTCGCCACGCACACCACCAATTCCTTCTTCTGTTGGATTGAGTAATCCTTCAGCACAGTTCCTGTTGTTAGAAAATGGATTATATCTTTGAAGTGCCCGTCTGCGATGCGCACTGCAAAGAGTTGTGCATCAGGTATCCCTTCCTCCAAATTTGTTCTTTCCTCACCCGTCTCAATTCATGACAAGTGGTCTGGTCCTGCATTTAATCATTTCGGCTTGACTATGACCTCAAAATCATATTCTTGAAACAGTAAAAGCCATCTGCATATGCACCCCCCCCCCCCCAACACAAGCTTGTTGACTAGGTATTTCAACGCGAAATGGTTGGTATACATCTTGAAATGTCCTCCCAGTAAATAGTGTCAATATTTTTGGAGTGTGTACACCATTGCCAACCCCTTGCGTTCGGTGGTGGAGTAGTTATTTTCTCCTTTGAACAATATTCAACTCGCAAACGTGATCGGGTGGTCCACACCCTCTGCGCCTTCCTGTGTGAGTATGGCTCCCAACACGATACACAACGCATCAACATGTACATGAAATTCCACGTCCCATTTCGGGAAGACCAAGATTGGCATGGAGGCCAGTTTCCCCTTTAGGACATCCAAACTCTTCATGTAATCATCATTCCAACAATATGTAACATCTTTTTTCAATAGCTTTTCCATCGGCGCAGTTATGTGGGCATAACTTTTGATGAACTTCCTATAGTATCCAGTGTTCCCCAAGGTAGCGTGTAGTTGTTTAACACTTTGCGGTGCTTCCAAATTGAGGATAACGAAAATATTCATAGGGTCCACCATCAGTCCTTGTTTGCAGACCACATGTCCCAGCAGGTTTCCAAAGGGAACGAGGAATGTGCACTTCTTCAGGTTCAGCGCAATCTGGTGTCGGCGGCAAGTATCCAGCATCAAACGTAAGCTTGCTACATGGTGCTTAACTAATCCAAAAACAGTCCAATCATCCAGATAGAACTCCAAAAAGTTGTGGATGTATTCTTTGAATGCAGCTACCACGAGGGATGAAAATATAGCTGGCGCATTCTTCAGTCCAAATGGCATCACAGTGTATTGAAAGCACCCCCATTCTGTTGTGAAGGTCATCTTGCTCCTATCTTCTGGCGCAATCTTGATCTGATGGTACCCTGAGAACCCATCCGTGAATTAGTATGCTTCCTGACCGCCAACTTTCTCTAGCACTTCATATGTGAATGGTGTTGGGAATGAATTGTGTACACATGCATTGTTCATTTTCCTGAGGTATATGCATATTCTTATTTCTCCCTTTTGCTTTTTATCCTATACCACCATAGGACTCACCTAGTCGGATTCTTCCACTGGTTCAATAATTCCAGCTACGAGCATTTTGTCTAATTCATCACAGACCTTTTCTTTATACTTTGGATTCAAGCGGTAAGGTTGCTGCTTAACTGGCTTCGCGTCGGGTTTCAGGGTGATCTTCATCATCCCTAAATCACCCATGATCCCTTTTAAATCTATAATTTTGGTCGGGAACAAGTCTTGGTATTCGCGGAGTAACTCAGCGACCTTATCGACCGTGGCGTCGTCCCAATAGTCCCCAAGCATTGCGTATTTTGGTTCTGCCTCCATTCCAATGTTGACCTGCTTCGTCTTTAGTGGCGCGGTGATGTCGGGGTCTTCAAGTGATGGTCTGCGAATCTCGCGAGAGCCTTCTGTGATTAGAAAATGATCCTTGATGACTTTTAATGATCAAAAATTAAATTCAAAGGATGCTCTTGGAAATAGTCTCATTGCATAGATTTCTTCATTTTGAATCTACTGCAATTTGAATGGACCAAAACAGACTCTGGATGAAGGAGTTATTGTAAAATGAAAATTGCCCAATGTCCTTAGAAAAGGAGGCAATTTCTTATTAAAGCAGACTTAAGGGTTGCTTAAAGAAATCGCATCATAAAGGTTCAAAGGGAGGACTTAAACAGAGGTGGAAGGACTCCCTGATTGTGATCTCCGATATATCGCATCGGAGGAAGGCCTTCATGCAATATCAGAACAGACCCCGAGCTGTTTACATGTGTGATCAGCGATGACGATATCAACAATCGGCGATTGATGATCGGAGGGGTAAAGCACCAAACCTCAGACCCATGCGACAATGCGATATACGATTGCAATCGGCGATCGGCGATCATAACAAAGGCCTTATGCCATGTGATATGCCAAAATGCGATAGCACCAATATCAGCAATCGGCGATTGGCGAATGGGATCGCAACCATATAAAAGAGCCGCGCATTGCGACATGCGATAAAGGCCGGACCCGATAGGATTATGGATGCGATTGGATAAAATTTGAGTTTCGATGAAAAGCGTTTTGTTGGGTTTTTCTGTGTATTCCTTTGTATTTCTGTTCCAAACGAAAAATGCGTTATTTCGCGGATTTTGTCCTGGAAAGAGGCTACTTGTTCATTTCCATTGGAAACAGTCCATCGCATCTATGCCATGCTATAAGCGGTCGTTTTGTAACAAGAATGCATTATAGAAGACGCAGAGCCACAGAGCCAGTGAGCCAGAGGGCCAGACGCAGAGCCACAGAGCCAAAGAGCCAGAGGACCAGATGCAAAGCCACAGAGCCAGAGAGCCAGAGGGCCAAACACAGAGCCATAGAGCCAAAGAGCTAGAGGGCCAGATGTAGAGCCACAGAGCTAGTGAGCCAGAGGGCCAGTCGAAGAGACGTGGAGCCGCAAAGGAATGATTCCTCGTGATTAGGGACAGAGGAACGGATGGAAGTCACAGAGTCGGAGGATTCCTCAAAGGCTAGAGAGCCAAACAAAAGAGCAAGTCTCCCTTTAGGGAGCTCACAGCTGGGCAAAAGCCACAGAGTCGACAGCTAATAGAGTCGAGAGCCACAGAGCCATAGAGCCACAATTCCAGAGAAAGCCAGAGAAGCCACCAGAGGTTAGGGGCAATGGCAAAGGGGTGATTCCTCAGAGAGCTGAGCGCAGTAGAGTTCCAGAGCTAGAGAGCTTGAGCACAGCAGAGTTGCAAATCCAGAGAGCCATAGAGCCGAGGATTCACAAAGAACCACTAGAGGTTGGAAGCTTGATAGAGGCAGAGCCACGAGAGGTTGGAGGCAGAGCCGCAGAGCCAGAAAGCTCAAAACAAACTTCTAAGAGCCATGAGGCTGTAATGAAGTTTCAAAGTAGCAAAGAGATCAAATTATCGAGTTGTTGCTAGTTTCTGATGTGTGTTGAAGACAGAAGAAGGAATTCCATAGATAGTAAAAGAATTTTGAGGGAGTTGGTGCAAGCCAGGAGCTCAAGATAGCCCAGAGCGCTGATTGAAGGAATCTAGTCCAGAGAAGCCTAGATCTGTCTGCAGAGTATGGACAAACAGCGAGATAAGATGGTATTCTAAACCCATAGGTTCAGTTTTAAACCAATGGATTTGAGTGTGGAACTTGTAAAAGAAATTTACCATAATCCCAAAGAGCCTAGTTGAGTTGAATAGAGCTCATGGAGACGTAGCCCAAGATATCAGGGTGAACTCCTAATTAAACTTGTTGTCTTTATGGTTTTTTTATTTGTTGCATTTACTGTTATGTGTGTTTATATATCATTTTAAGCAAATAAACTTAAGGCAATTAAGCAGTTAAAGGAAAACACAAGCATACACCTATTTCAAGTTCATTTAATTCCACAAATTATCAATCATAAGCATAGATCTTGGAAATTGTTTAAGCTTTGGAGTGGGAGAGGTTCTTGTAAGCTGAAAAGAAGCCTTTAGGTCCCCATTTCAGATCAAGTGGTATCAGAGCCCAAGTTATACCAGAGCAGGTGGTATCATGGAGCAGGTTGTATCATGAAGCAGGTTGTATCATGATGCAAGTGGTATCAGATCAGAATGCTTGATTGACAGAGCAATCTATATGCTTGGTTGACTTGAAAGGTGTTTGATTGTTTGTAAACTAACTATTGTTTGAGTTTGCAGAGGTGAAGGGAAAGCTATTGATAGCTAAGTCCAGGAGAGGACAAGAAGGAAGAAGGGTTGAAGGCATTCTTCTTATCCCAAAGGACCTCAAAGCAATCCTTGAAGCACAAGAGATTTTTTGCAAAAAGTTGCTTGAATAAGCTCTTTCATTATATTCATTTCAGCTTCGAAAGTACAGTGTACTTAAGCGAAATTTGAAAGATGAAATGCATGCATAAGCTTGATAAGCATAAACACAAGGATGTTGATGATTTCCTTGTATTTGAACATGTATGTGTGATTAACTTGAAGGGTTGATTACTTTGTTGTAAACATGCATGTAATGTAATATTGACTTGGGAAAAGTTGATTTGATCTCCAAGATGGAGATAATGATGAAGTGTTTCATGTTTGAAAAAGAATCCTAAAGTTACTTTTCTACATGCTTGACTTGGAGGGTCAATTGTTTTAAAGACATGTTTTGTTGGCTTGTTATCTAGTCAATAATTTGTATGTAGATGTAAGACATGGAGGTAATTCACAAGATGTGAAAATTTGTTTCTTTTAATGAAGCAAGAGTTTAAGCCATCCAATTGTTGTCTATAATTCTATTGTTGTTGACAATATGTCAAACAGATACAAATGTAAATTTTTGTGAAGAAGATGTAACTTCACATTTGTTTGAGCCAACTTGGATCAATGACCCAGGAAGAAGTTCAAACTACCTACTGTAACCTTCTCAGCAGGAGTTCTGCATGAATTCAAGGAGGAAGACAGTTCTTAACCAGAGGACAAGCACATCCAGGAAGGAAGTGTTCAAAGGCTTTGGTTCAGAGGCACTATGCAAGGCAAGTGTATGAAGGCTAAAATAAGAGGGTGTTGTTACTCTCATCTACTGTTCAGATTAGTATATCAGTATTTTGGGGTCCAAAAGATTTCCAATGGGGAGGCATGATCAGAAAATGATCCTTGATGACTTTTAATGATCAAAAATGAAAGTCAAAGGATGATCTTGGAAATAGTATCATTGCATAGATCTCTTCATTCTAAATCTACTGCAATTTGAATGGACCAAAACGGACTCCGGATGAAGGAGTTATTGTAAAATGAAAATTGCCCAATGTCCTTAGAAAAGGAGGCAATTTCTTATTAAAGCGGACTTAAGGGTTCCTTAAAGAAATCGCATCGGAAAGGTTAAAAGGGAGGACTTAAACGGAGGTGGAAGGACTCCCCGATTTCAATCTCCGATATATCGCATCGGACGAAGTCCTTCATGCGATATCGGAACAAACCCCGGGTCGTTTACATGTGCAATCAGTGACGGCGATATCGACGATCGGAGGGGTAAGGCACCAGACCTTAGACCCATGTGACAATGCAATTGCGATCGGCGATCGGCATCGGTGATCAGCGATCGGAACAAAGGTCTTATGCCATGCGATATGCCGAAATGCGATAACACCGATATCGGCAATCAGCGATCGACGATTGGCAAATGGGATCACAGCCATATAAAAGAGCTGTGCATTGTGACATGTGATAAAGGCCGAACCCGATAGGATTATGGACACGATTGGATAAAATTTGAGTTCCGATGAAAAGATTTTTGTCGGGTTTTTCTATGCATTCCTTTATTTTTCTATTCCAAACGAAAAATCTGTTATTTCGCAGATTTTTTCCTTGAAAGAGGCTGCTGGTTCATTTCCATTGGAAACAGTCCATCGCATCTGTGCCACACTATAAGCGGGTGTTTTATAATAGGAATGCGTTATAGAAGACGCAGAGCCACAGAGCCAGTGAGCCAGAGGGCCCAACGCAGAGCCAGAGAGCCAAAGGGCCAGATGCAGAGCCACAGAGTCAGAGAGCCAGAGGGCCAGATGTAGAGCCACAAAGCCAGTGAGCCAGAGGGCCAATTGAAGAGACGCAGATCTGCAAAGGAATGATTCCTCATGATTGGGGATAAAGGAATGGATGGAAGCTGCAGAGTCGGAGGATTCCTCAAAGGCTAGAGAGCCAAGCGAAGGAGCAAGTCTCCCTTCAGGGAGCTCACAGTTGGGCAAAGAGCCACAGAGCTGAGAGCTGATAGAGCCGAGAGACATAGAGCCGTAGAGCCACAGTTCCAAAGAAATCTAGATAAGCCACTAGAGGTTCGGGGTGATGGCAAAGGGGTGATTCCTCATAGAGCTGAGCGCAATAGAGTTGTAGAGCTAAAGAGCTTGAGTGCAGCAAAGTTGCAAAGCCAGAGAGCTGTAGAGCCAAGGATTCGCAGAGAGCCACCAAATGTTGGAGGCTTGATAGAGGCAGAGCCACGAGAGGTTAGAGGCAAAGCCGCAGAGCCAGAAAGCTCAAAACAGACTTTTAAGAGCCATGAGGCTGTAATGAAGTTTTAGAGTAGCAAAGAGATCAAATGATCAAGCTGTTGCTAGTGTCTGATGTGTGCTGAAGATAGAAGAAGGAATTCCATAGGCAGTAAAAGAATTTTGAGGGAGTTGGTGCAAGCCAGGAGCTCAAGATAACCCAGAGCGCTGGTTGAAGGAATCTAGTCCAGAGAAGCTTAGATCTGTCTGCAGAGTATGGGCAGCCAGCGGGATAAGATGGTATTCTAAACCCATAGGTTCAGTTGTAAACCAATGGAGTTGAGTGTGGAACTTGTAAAATAAGTCTACCATAATCCCTGTTAGGTTCCCATATTATCTATTTTTTGACCGAATATTTTTCCATTATATTACCCTCTTCAACCCTTAGTTGAAAGCCTTTGCTAGTGTTTTGGCTTAATCACTCCAAAAGGTATAGAGTAACTCTCCTCATTGCTATATGTTTAATTATTCAACACGTAATCATGTTATCTTTATAATTGTTCCCTGAAGTTGATTAAGTGCTGACCAATTGTTGAAACTGCCTAACTGGCAAGATCACATTTTGCAGTTGCTGAAACAGCGGAAACAGCGCAAACTGTGAAGCTGAAACAGCAAGAACAGCATGAACCTCGAAGCTGAAACAGCACGAACAGCACGTGCACTTTGAGGAACAGTTGAGATTTGCGTAACAAATCTGCATCGGCAAAGGAGTCTGACCGATTACTATATTGGTCGTAATGATCATGATCCACATGACTGTAACAATATTTTGTTATCAAGAACTGACTTTCTTATTTTTCGTACAAAAGGGTTGAATCAGAATGTATAAAAATATTTTGTAATAGATCTCTCCTCTATAAAAAGGAGACATCTACATTAGAGGGAAAAAGAGAAAAGGAGGGAACAAGCTGTAACACAAAAACTGTAGTGAAGGGTTGAGACTAAATCTCTTTTTGTAATATGGTTTATTGGCAGATGAATACAATTTTGTTCTGAGTATTTTATCTTAGTTCCTATGTTCTGGGGAATCTTGTGAGAAGGACAAGGCCCACCTTCATCACAAGATTCACCCATCTTCTTTCTGTTGTGTGGTGTGTGTGTGATTTCTGTTTATATCACGAGTACTGCTTCTAATGATATTTACTTTTGCTGAAACTCTGTTTTCCTTTTTAACTTATTGATGTTGTATATGAGTGCCTCACCGGTGATTAGGATTTACATAGTGTATTGGTGAACTGGACAACAGAGGCAGGTGCTGAAAGTCCTTACTCTGAGGATAGGGTCCTGATCCTTTTTTGCAGGACAGCCATCACTTCCTTTTGCAGATTTGTTTCCTTTAAGTTATTTGTTCTTACTTCATTTCTGCAATAGGCTGTAACTACTGTAACTGTTGTAACACAGAGTAGGGATTTAATAGATAGTAGACTATTTATACTACAGCTTTTAATACCATTAAGATTGAGTACATACAGTACGTAGTCACCTTTGGAATAATCAGACTTTCCCGGGTTGATAATTTATGTGGCACTCGACTGTTTTATTAATAAACAATTAAAGTGGCCAACATTTTGGCGTCGTTGCCGGGGAAGGCGACTGAAGATTTTAAGGGTATTAACAATTTTCCGTTAGAAATGCAGGATGCATGAGAGGACGCAAGAAGGTTAACCATTCAGGCGGCAAAGGCAAAGGAGGAGGAACAAAAACTTTTATTGATGATATTATTTCAAAAGCTGAGACATCCCAAAGGTTAAGCTCTCGAAGGCCACAGACCCAACACTCTTCCTAGACAGACTATCAAACAGAGGAAGTAGTGGGACCAGAGAGGGTTATAGAACCATCAGAATATACTGAGGAACCGGTGGAAGAAGACGAACGACCAGTAGAAGAACCAATAGAGGAAATTAAGGTGGAGGAACCAGTGCAGGACATTGAAATTCCAACAGAAAACTCCGAAGACCGGGCAAGTGCATCAGGAAAACAACCAATGGAGGATAACAATGAAGAAATTTTCGGTGGAGGTCGCAGAATAGAAGGAAGGGGAGAAAATTCTCTCTCCACCCTGGAATTCCCTATTGGAGATCTCCCGAGAGGAGCAACTCCTATGAAGAATATCCCACTTTAAGCATTACCCAATTTCCATGGGTTATCCACAGAAGATCCTGATGAATTTCTTTTTGAATTTGATATATTGTGTAGAAGCTATGACTATGTTAATGCTACTCAGAAATTGAAGTTGTTTCCAGCTACATTAAAAGGGAACGCATTAAGATGGTTCATGAGCCTGGGAGCTCATGTGATTACAACATGGGACCAGATGAAGGAGAAATTTTTGGCTAAATACCAAGATTATTGTCGAACAAGAGAAAGGAAGGAGGAATTATTCAAGATGACTCAGAAGGAGGACGAAAGTCTGGAGGACTTCGTGGAAAGGCTACAGTATAACTTACAGCGATCTGATCATCCTGATATGAGTAAGGATATTCTCAAGTCAATATTGCTAAAAGGGGTACGAGATGATTGTTTAGATATGTTGAATATGCTTGGAAAAGGAGACATATCTAAGGAATCCTATGATGAGATTATCAATCTCTGTAAAAGATGTTCGAGAGGAGCAGCAAGCAGACCAAAAAGCAAAGATAGTACATACTCAAGAGTCCAGAAATCAGCAAGTGGAGGAGCAACACGAGCCAAAATAGGTAACTTACTTTAAGAATTTAAAACCGAAAAGTTAAGCTCTTTTGCTTCACAAATTGATACCTTGCAGGTTAAAAAGAAGCAGGCAGAAGCAGAAGTTGTTCTTGCTATTTTCTTCTCTAAATGCAGGGAAAAACACCCACTAAGGGAATGCCCCCTGGACAAGGTACCAATCTGCACTATCTGTGAAAAGGACCATGAGACTCAACAATTCCCTTCTTTGCCAGGAATAAAAGCAGCATTGCAGCCAACTGAAGAAGAAGCTGAAGCAGTGTACCTCCTCACACAGAGAAGGCAATGGCAACCACGAGGACAAGGTAGGAATTCTAACATGTCGTTTAATCGTTGGAATAATCATCCTCCTTTTCAAACAAATTACCCACCCTTCAATAAAATGCAATACCCACACTTTAATCAAATGAATTTCCCACCCATGCAGCAACCGAACCCTCCTTTTGTTGATCCTACGATGTGGAATCCCTAGGCTCTACAGAAAACCTATTTTAATCAATAAAACCCAAATTGGACAGCTCCATAGATCCCATTTCCAGACCAATTACCTCAGTATCAACAATCTCTCTCCTTACCATCAAATGCTCCACCAAATAATCAGACAATGAGACCCCAGCTACCTGTACAACCTAACCCCAACCCAAATAATAATAAATCTCTGCAGGTAATTGATGTTCAAAACCAATTGGTTTCTCCTATGCAATGTAATGACATTCATTTACGCTCTGGAAGAATAGTTGAACCCATTATTGATGACATTACTTCCGATTCTGATAAAGAAGAAATCGGAAAAGAAAAGTCATCTAATGCTGAAACAGTTGGATCATCCTCTAATAGCAATGTTGAAACAGTTGAAACATCCTCTAAAAAGACTGTTGAAGCAGCAGAGCCACCATTCCCTGAACGTTTGGCTCTTACCAAAACACTTGAGCCACCTGCTTTTAATCTGTTAGGATAGCTGCAGAATTTATATGTTAAAATTCCACTCTTACAAGCACTGAGAGTTGTACTGATTTATGCTAGAACTGTTAGAGATATTTGTATTAAGAAACCTGGAAGAAAAGCTAAGGACCCCCTCACAGTTCATGTGATGGGTGATCTAGCTGCTCTAATGTCAGAAAAAAACACTCCCATGAAATATGGCGACCCTGGTCATCCTACGATCACAGTACAGGTGGGAAAAACTTTTGTTTCTAGAGTTCTAGTAGATCTGGGTGCTGCAATAAACATCATGACACTTGAAACTGCATAGTTATTACAGTTAAAGGATGTAATTAGGGAAACCCCAACCATTCTAGAGCTAGCTGACCGCTCCACAATCAAACCTGAAGGAGTCATTGAAGACCTAATAATTTCAGTCGAATCTTGGAACTACCCAGCTGCTTTTGTGGTGTTACAGACCAAAACAAAGTTGGGGGGTCATCCATTGATTTTAGGGAGACCTTGGCTGGCTACAGCAGATGCCTTCATCAGCTGTAGTTCAGGTTCAATGACAATTTCTAATGGGTGTGAAACCAAACAGCTTACTCTGTACCCTCATGCTACACTTATGATTAATAATGATAACTCTGTGTGGTTAGATTATGAGGATGATGAGACTCAACCCATCTTGACTGTCGGACAAGCCCTAACTTTTAAGCATTCAACCGAAGATGAATAAATTAGTAGCTTTATTTCTGAACCTTCTTCGGTTAACTCTGAAATACATCATCACTTGGCTACAATCTTGGAATCTGAATCACAGAAAAATCTTAGAACTGAAGACTTATCTCAGACATCAGCTGACACCTCCTCCAAAAGTATAACAGTCAAAATCGAGCCTAGCAAAACATTAAATATAAACCCTAACCTAACAGATGCTGAAACAGAACAGTTAATGAAGTTACTCCACGAGAATAAACAAGCATTCGCATGGGATTACACATATATGAAGGGAATTTCTTCTGAATTATGTACTCATCGTATTTATATTAAAGAAGGATCCTGCCCAGTCTGTCAACCCCAACGATGAATGAATCCCAATTTAAGGGAAATTGTGAAGGAAGAACTTCAAAAACTATTGAATGCAGGATTTATATATCCTATATCTGATAGTGAATGGGTTTCACCATTAGTAATAGTACCTAAGAAAAATGAGAAATGGAGAGTGTGTGTGGATTACAGAGCTCTAAATAAGGCTACTCAGAAAGATCATTTTCCCTTACCATTTATTGATCAGGTACTAGATAATTTGGCAGGTAAGAGATGATTTTCCTTTTTGGATGGATTTAGTGGATATAATCAGATCAAGATTGCACCCCAAGATCAGGACAAGACCACTTTTACTAATCCATGGGGGACTTTTTCCTATAGAGTTCTTCCATTTGGACTATGTAATGCCCCAACAACATTTCAAAGAGCGGTTATAGGAATTTTTTCTGATATGCTTAATGATTCCTTAGAAATATTTATGGATGACTTTACTCCTTATGGTGTGACTTTTGAAGATGCTTTACAAAACCTTGAAAAAGTACTTAAACGATGTATAGAAGCACATATTGCCTTAAGTACAGAAAAATGCCATATGATGATGAATCAAGGTATTGTTTTGGGACACTTCATCTCATTCCTAGGAATTCAAGTTGATCCAACTAAAGTACAAGTAATTCAAACTCTGCCTATCCCTAAAACACAAACTGATGTAAGAAGTTTTTTAGGACATGCTGGATATTATAGAAGATTTATCAAGGATTTTTCTAAAATAGTTTCTCCTTTGTTTGTGTTACTTATGAAAAATGCTGAATTTAAGTGGACTGATGGTTGTCAAAAAGCATTTAATGAACTTAAACATCAATTGTCTACAGCTCCCATTTTAAGAGGACCTGACTGGGCACTCCCCTTTCATATATCCTCTGATGCTTCAGATACTACAATTGGAGCTGTCTTGGGTCAAGAAGAAAACAATCTTCCCTATGCTATCTATTTTATTAGTAAAAATATGACCCCTGTTGAACTTAATTATACAGTCACCGAGAAAGAATTCTTAGCAGTTATTTATGCTATTAATAAGTTTCGAGATTATATTACTGGTTACACTACTTTTGTGCATACTGATCACTCGGCCATTAAATATTTAATGAACAAATCAGTTACAAATGCTCGAGTTACCAGATGGTTATTATTATTACAAGAATTTGATATCACAATTGTAGATCGACCAGGTAAAGAAAATGTAGTTGCTGATTTTCTTTCTCGGTTAAAAACTGATGAACATATTCCAGTGGATGATTCTTTTCCTGATGAATATTTATTTGCAGTATCTGCTCACTCACGTTGGTATGCAGACATTGCCAATTACTTAGTTGCAGGGAAACTACCATCACACCTATCGCACAGAGAGAAAAGAAAGATCGTTCAGCAAAGTGCTAGGTACAGTTGGATAAGTGGATGTCTCTTTCACACAGGACTTGATCAGGAAATTCGAAGATGCATCAGAGAAGATGAAGTTTATGGTATATTGAAGGCTTGCCACGATGGCCCTTGTGGAGGGCATTTTGCGGACAAAAGAACAGCACGCAAAGTTCTTAGAATGGGTTACTATTGGCCCTCACTTTTCAAGGACGCAAAGAAATATGTTAGGGCCAGCTATAGTTGTCAGAGAATGGGCCAGCCTAATCACAGGGATGAAATGCCACTTAACCCCCAGGGAATACTTGAACCTTTTGAAAGATGGGCACTAGATTTTATAGGTCCCATCAATCCTCCATCCAATCAAAGAGTTTATATACTGGTTTGCACAGATTATATGACTAAGTGGGTAGAAGCTAAGGCACCCATCAAAGCTAATGAAGAATCAGTGTTAACTTTTCTATCTGAAGAAATCTTTGTTAGGTTTGGTTTGCCTAGAGAGCTAGTTACAGATGGAGGACCTCCTTTTAATTCTCATGGCTTCAAAGATACACTCCAGAAATATCACATTAAGCATAAAATGACTACACCTTATCATCCCCAGGCAAATGGGCAAGTGGAAAGTACAAATAAAGTCATAGAAGCCATTTTAACAAAGACAGTCAAGGAGAATAGAAGGGACTGGTTTCAAAGGTTGCCTGAAGCATTATGGGCTTACAGAACTACTTGGAGGAACACTACGGGTTTTTCACCTTATGAATTAGTTTATGGTAAAAGTGCTATCTTTCCTGTGGAATTTGAAATCAAAACCTTAAGGACTGCTTTAGCTGTTGACCTTGACTTGACTGATGCACAGACAGCTAGGTTGCAGCAGCTTCAGGAATTGGATGAAAAGAGGTTGGATGCCATCCATCAAACAACCATGATACAACAACAAAGAACCAGGTGGCATGACAAAACTATTAAGCACAAGCAGTTCCAAAAAGGTAATTGGGCCTTACTGTATGACTCCCGTTTTGAAAATTTTCAGGGTAAATTAAGAACAAGGTGGCTAGGACCTTATGAAGTAGATATTGTTTTTCCAAATGGAACAGTCAGACTCCTAACGATTGATGATTCTAGAACACCATTATTAGTAAATGGGTATCGACTTCGTTTGTATAAACAGCCTATTTCTAAAGAGGATTTCAAAGCTACTTGCATGACAGACATACACTATGCCTTTTTGGGGGAACCGGCTATCCCTCAATGCACTTAATTTCCTGTTTATGTATTTATTTTTAGATTAGATTTCTTAACTAATAATCCCTGTCAAGGGTTGCCATGTTACAATTAATTATTTTGCAAATCTTAGCTTTGGATGGTGGCTGAAAAGAAAAATTCCAATATAGGAAGAATTAATCTGCAGATTGGAAAGCATTTCCATGTCATTCCGGATCATAATTCATTCCCTCTACCATTTCCCATTGCTGAAACACCATTTCTCATTGCCAATACACCATTTCCCATTGCCGATACACCATTTCCCGTTGTCGAAACACCACTTTCCAGTGTCAAAACACCAAATCCCACTGCTTAAACACCAATCTTTTCCATTTTCCTAAATGTCCCCATTTTTACTCCCGAGAATGAACTATTACTTCAATAGAAACATATCATTCTTTATTCAAAGGAATCAGCCATTTATCCTGTTAATAATATCCCTTCACTACTGCCTCTCGTGAATGATAAAAACCTCGTGTATAAAAACCCTCACACCTTACAAACCCTTTCTATAATGATTATTGACCTATTAAGGATGAGATAACACTTTTCGGCGCAACAACCAAAGGTAATTGTAAAGGTATGCATGTTAAGTGTGAATATTAAATTGTAGTTAATGAGGAGATAGTTGACATGACCGCTAAAAGCGTCGTACTTCCAACCATATCATTCAGCCGCAGTTGGGGGGGGATTACCAAAATATTGTAATCATTACATAACACGCCGATCACCGCCATCCCTATTCCTCGCGGTTGTGTCTAATCCACCTTGTTTATACCTTATCACGTCATAATTTCATTTTGCAACGTTCTGCTCTGTTTCGACCTCGGCAACTCGGCTCTGCACTTTGTATTCTGCCTAAAACAGTAACTATGGGAGGAGATGTTGTTAGACATGAACTGGGCTCAACGGCATTACTGGAACTTTACCCAGACGCATACCAAATCTTCCTACAAGCAGGATGGGTAGACTATTTCAGAAGACTTTCGGATCTTGATTTGCAGCAGGTTCTGGAATTTGCATGCAATTTGAGGGAGGGGTACTCTATTGTCCAAGGGGTGAGAATCCCAGTAACAGAAGAAGACATAGCACAAGTTTTGGGGCTTCCAACCAACAGTATTCGTTGGTTCAGCAGGAAGCATCTTATCCTCAATGCACAGCAAGATTTCCTGTTACCTAGGGAGCAAGTGGAAGCCAAAGGCAGGGGTGTTGCGCTTCGATCACTACCACCACCTTGGCCAAAGGTTGCAGAATTCGTCAAGCATTAATTCACTTGCGAGGGCCGTTATCAGGTAGTCTACCAACACGACTTTGTTTTATTAAATCATTTGCGGCATGGTCGTCTAGTAAATATGCCCTATTATCTCCTTGGATGTCTAAAAAATATGGCACACTATACTATGAACGCAAGGCACCAACTCCTCTGCCTCACGCACCATCGTTTGGTCCAACTCCTGATAAATAGAGGCTTCGCCCTGCACAATCCACCTCCCCTCAATAACCCTCCCCAGCAAGCTGAGGAAAATCCTCAGCAAAATGAAGAAAATTCCCAGCAAGATGCTGAAACTCAGCAACCAGCAGCAGGAACACCCCAATTGAGCACTGAAAATCTGCAGCAGTCCTCACCCCCTGATGAAGCCGAACCATCCACCCCCATAGTTCATATTCCTACCGATGATTCATATGAGGATACCCTCATCACTTTCCTTAAGAGGAAAAAGCAACAGAAAGCTACAACCCCGCTAAAAAGAAGAACCAGGGCCTCAGTTAAGGGAGCTACTATTTCTGATGATTCCCTTACCCTGAGTAAAAGTCCTCGCAAGAGGAAAACTACTGTCTCTCCTGGTTCCCTACCTCGGCAATGAACAAGGTTGTTTGCAGCAACTGAGGTCGTTATCCCAAATGTCCCTCCTATCATTTTAAATCCCCGTATTCCGCATAGCCCTGAACCTTCACCTCCTTCACCCTCAGATGCCGAAATACAGAGTGTTCACGATTTTGTGACATCATTTTTCTCAACAGAGGCAGCTGCTCCACAAGAACCAGTTGCCGACACATTCAAACTAGACATCCAAGATGATATAGGACATGTGGCTGTTACACAAGAACCAGCCACTGACCCAACAGGTGCCACACAAGAACCACCTGTTGGGGAGAAAAAAGAAGACGACCTGCATGTGGCTGTTACACAAGAACCAGCCACTGACCCAATAGGTGCCACACAAGAACCACCTGTTGGGGACACATATGATGAAGTTAATGCTAAACAACAATTCTCTTCTCCTTTGGAATCTGCAACTATAGAAGCCCCGGTTACTCTAGCCTCCCTACAGGAAGAAAATGAGTTCTTAAAATCAGAAATTAAGGCCTATCAGAAAGAGTTAGCAATGGCTAGGGAAGCCTATAAAAAGGAACTCAATCTGTACATGTTAGCTCAGATAGAAACTCAAGCTGAAAAGAGTGTAGAGAAAGAGAAATACAGTGAATACATGTGCAGTGAATGTGGGGATATCTATACTCAAGCAGGATATAAGATAATTGCAGTCCCATTGACTGGAGCCAGCCCTGTTATATTCAAAAAGGAACACCCTGCTGTTACACAAGAACCAGCAGGGTCTTCAAGAATTTCAGAAGAAGAAACAGAACCACCCCGGCCTACCCAAGTTATTGATGAGAAGAAATCAGAATCAAAATCTTTTACAACTGTGCATATACAAACTGAACCTCCCTGTTGTTGTGGGGAAAAGTATCCAACACGGAATGACCCTATCCCACTCTAAGGGTGACAGTTCCTTAGCAACAGCTGAAAGCAAAGCAATCTAAAGTTTCTTCTTTATGACATGCAAGAGATAAAAGGAAGAGATCCACTTACCGATGTCTTGCGCAAATGGTCGATCCAATCTCCTTTGATTGCCGCTTGCTCCCAGCTCCAAGTCTTTTCACGGGCCCAGCTACACGAGATCCTACAAATAAGACAAGAAAAGGAAACTACAAGAAGCATGCATTCATAATCGATTCAAGGATTAGCATAAATCAAAGACGCAAGTAAGACAATACACTATTGAAACACATGCGAATAGAAGAACCTCAAATGCTTTATTAATATATGGAAGTAAGGTTCAGGCGGTGATACAACCATGAGAGGTCCAATCCAGCATCACCTTCCCGACGGAGAGAAATCTCTTCTTCACCTCCCTCAAGCAATCACCCAATACTCTCAACTGTAAACCAACAGCAATTCTCTGCACAAAATTCCGGCCTCCAGATCCCATGGGATGAGATCCTTATATAGAGTTTTGGAGTGAAGATAAGTCAGCTTGATGTGTGACTTGTTGTCCTCTTCAACTCCAGTTGTTCTTCAGTCCTTCACTCAGAGTTTCTGCCTTCCACTTGGAGTTTTAGAACCTCTTAACTCATCATTAGGCGAATCTTCTGATCCAAGTGTCAATTTAGAAGCTTCCTGGGCACTGGCACATTGAGAAAAGATTCCTCCACATGTCCAAGTACGCTCAGCGCAGGTAGCCTTTGTCCTACTTGCTCTGCAACACATGTAGCCTTTGTTGTACCTGCTATGCAGCGCAGATGCCTAGTGGAGCAGCTGCAATGATCCAAAACTGACCTGTTTTTGAGTGTTTTTTAGTGGAGAACTGAACTGTAGTGCTGTGGTTTGCTGACCTTGTTCCTCTAGGGGTAGGAACAACATGTTTAGGGACTTTGGATCCCTCAGATTATTGACATTTCATGCTCTATGCTGTTAGGCACAAAAATGTCTATAACAGTTGCCCCCTAAAGTATGAGGTCATTTATCGGGTGAAATGCTTTATTAGGAGGATCCGAAGTTCATTCAATCGTCGGGAGGTGACCTGTAACAAAATACAATACAATACATTATCTTTTCATACTTTCTTTTCATGATCTAGCTAATGCGGGCATTTCCCATGCTTAGCTTTATAAATACATTTGTTGTACATAAACAGACGATCGTCTGATAATAGACTGATAATTCTCTGCTTTTAATTATCATCCTTTTAGTAGGATGATCATCTGTTGCACATGTCTATGTTTTTATCTCCTGAATATATATCGCAGCCCGGATGGATGAAACTAGATCCGGGGTCTTCAAACTTCCGATCTTCACACTAAGTACAAGTCGATCCATGTGAGAATTTCTTGAAGTCGAACACGGAAAGACATCGCTTGATTACCAGTCAATAATGTAAACTGTTAACAAGCGCGAGAGGAATCACCGATAATGATGATGACCTTCAAGGTACTACAGCACAATTCACGTGGCGTGAATATAGGATCTGACGTCGAACACCACGCAAAGTCTTCCGGTCGAAGGTCATTAATGTATACCTATCGCCGGAAGTGAGAAACTTGCCATTGAGGCATGCAAGCTTCAAAGTACTGAGGGGGTGTTCCTAGATCAACTTCTTGGATAATGAGCTGATGTCGACAAGAAGTGATCCGCCAAAGGAGGGCCTTAATGAATCCCACATCAGTGACACGGAACGGAGCTAGTGATGATGGTGAAAACGATCTGTGAAATATGATTCAGGGTGGCGGTCATGGAAGGATGAAAGATGATGTATGGTAGTGGATGGGACCCGGTTGACACTTTCTGAATGACATCTCTTGAACATATAACGACACTGATGTGATGGATCGGTAGCATTACCCCATGTATGGATGGTATGGCGAGACCATGGTGAAGGGACCGGTGAATGATAATAACCCAACCCGATATTTACGGAGGCAAAAGTGTCATGTTCAAGAGCGACCTGCTACCATTAAGCTTTGAGGTTCTTCCCAATTTTTCCCCAGTCATTACTGACCAGTACCTCTTTATTTTTGTCAAGCTTGAGGAGGATAACATATGCTTGATCTATAACCTGCCCTTCGGGCAAGCCCATCGCTATGTTTTTAATGAGCTTAGCGATAGGGAAACTCGTTCTCGTCTAAAAGACAAGTTTGTCGCTATCTAATATTTTTAACGAGCCCAGCGACAACGACAACTCGGTCCTTTTCATTTTTAGAGAGTCTGAAAAGGGTACATAAAGTGGACTCCAGGGGTCCTTTTTCGTCATCTAATCCCTTAAGTCCGAAAAAGTATAAAACAATACAGAAGGGATGAATGTTCGATATCTTTATCGAGCCGAACTAGACAAGCGCTCGATCTTTTTGTGCAATAATCCCTCAGGTCCAAAAAGATTAAAATCTAGAGGAGGGATAGCTCTTCCGGTCTTTTTAACGAGCTGGAAGGCCAAAACTCGGCAAACTTTTCATATTTTACGAGTCAGTGAAAAGAGCTCAAAGAAGACTCGTCTTTTGAGGAACGAGTGATAAACAGGGATAGCAGCAGATTCCAGGTACAGGTTGGAATTTTCCAATCACGGCAGTATTACAAGGATGGCTAGGTGAAATCACTCTTCGCAGCTGTTCCTCAAAATAGGTAAACAATCAAGTGGAGGTGAATGATCGGCCAAATGAAAGGTGGAGGTGACGGTGCACAAACACGACCAAGGCTTTTATGGCTGATGATTTTAAGGTCTCAAATGGTTATTTACCGGTTCATTTTTTCCAGTGAGCTTGAACTCTGGGGGAAGCTTGCTCACATGCTTAACATTTATTTTTTAACGAGCATGAACTTCCGCATTAAAACTGCTCGGATTTTGCGTTTATTTTTTAACGAGCATGAACTTTGCCAAAACTGCTCGTTTGATAAGATCAAATTCATATTTTACCATGACTAGCTTTTTCTTTTTCATAGATAGTACTGTATCATCAATTGCTGCAACAAACTTTGTTAGAAACGGATAATATGAAGTAAAAATACTAATATTTCACTTTGAACTATGTAAAAAGCAATTAAAAGATGTTTTTACCTCTCATTTTACCATTTCGTGTGCATTTGGTTTGTTGGAGCTTTGGAGGTGCCTCTTCCTCTTGATTTTTCACCAGCTGATTTCGGGAGATTCTGTGGACGATTTTCAGCGCCGTTTCCACTAGGTAGGAGCTAAACCCTAGCTCTATCTTTTCATGGTTTGATTTCTCAGTTTCATGCTTGTTTTCCTGCCCCCATGAGCCCCTGGGGTTTCTCTAGGGCGCTCTGCCATCAGCGCAGGTACCCTATATCGAAACCTGTGTTGGGGTTCTCATTTTCAAAGGCAGTTTGTGCCCCAACGCAGGTGAGACCCTTCCCTACCTGCGTTGGGCACAGAAAACATCTTGGTTGCATAATTTTTTATGAGATTTTTGCCATTTTCTTCACTGAGTCAGGGATCTTACTCCTCCTCTTGTTTGTTTTGCAGAGTTTATTGGAGCAGAATGACTCTTACGTGGCAAGAACGAGAGCATGAAGAGGAGGACATGATTGCCCTCCATGATCCTGTTACTGTGAGCGCGTTGCAGAACTGTGGCTTGCTAAAATTCTTTCGCATATCTAGCATGAGGGCACAGATACGTTTACTGCAGTACCTGCTTGATGCTTGGGATCCTGTTAACCAAGTGTTCCAGATTAGGGGCAAGTCCATCCCCTTGACCATAGTGGACATTTACTTCTTGACCAGGTTGTCAAGGCGGGGTGCCCCCATTTCCTTGTCTGGTTCGGCCCGAGGGAGTGATTCCGTGAAAGATTATATCCGTCAGTATTGCAGAGAGGGATCCCAGCCGAGCAGAGACGGCAAGATTTCTATCTGTGATATTACTGACAGGTCTCTCAGGTCTATTCTGTACACGATTTGTAGGATGGCCGGTAGTGCATCCCCTCATGTTGCCAACAGGTCATATGTGCAGCATGCCCTGGAGTGTCTTCAGCCGAAAGTTTTTAACTGGTGTGATGCAGTACTGGTTCAGATGAAAAACCAGTTGACCAAAGTAAAGGACAGGAGACTGAAGAATTTTGGCTTTGGTTCAGTTTTGACTGCCTTCGCTTTGGAGAAGATACCCCTGATGCAACCTCAGTACATTATCCTCGACTTGCCATCTCCTACTGAGCCACGCATGCAGAGGTGGGTTGACCACATGGCTAGACATGCAGGTCAATCTAAGATTACTTTCACCGATGCTTTCTTTAGGTGGTTCGAGCGGCAGGATATGGCCTTTTCCGAGTATCCATATGTTGGCATGGATTTCCGAGGTGATCCGGATTTGATACTACCGGATGGCGAGCAGTGGGGTGATCTTGGTAAAATCTTGACCTTATCACTGTTTACCGTTTTTATTTGTAATGTCCTTGTGCTTTACTCTATCAAGACTCTAATCAAACTCATGTGTGCATGCAGATGTGGGCCCTGTCCGTCCAGCAGTTCGTCCGAGAGCTCCGGCCGCTGCCCCCGCAGGGGAGGCTCCTGGGAGAGCTATTCTCCGTGACCTTGACTTGGCCGAGACTCTTACAGCTGTGCAGGAACATGTCGAGGGTCTTACCCTTGGGATTCCGGATGTACGGGTCGACGAGTTGCCTCTACGATTGCAGCGACATACTGTTGGTGTCCCCAGACGATGGTCTCGTCTTCTGCGCATGATTGCACAGGCCGCGGCATGTTATCATGAGCATCACTAGGCTAGGGTGCCCCCCAGCCATTTTTGAGTTTTGGGGTCATATGACCGATTTTGTCTTGGTTACAGAACATTATATGTAAACCGTAAACAGTTATATATATTTTTGATTTTCGGGGTTTATTCCAGTTTTTATGTGATCCATGTATGAAACATCGATGATGCTTCTCTTTTTATCAATTTTGCAAATGTCTATCTAACACATAGTTTGCTAATGAGTCGGTTAATGTGTTTAAGTTTCTGGAAATGTGTTGATATTGGATAAAATCAAACTGTCTTTCCAAGATTTTAACTCTTAGGAACTTGCGATAAATAGCTGGATTTCGGACAGAGTAGGTACCATTGAGCTGTAGTACCACGAGCTGTGAGTCTAGCCTGACGACTAGCCGGCGTATGCCACGGGTGATGGCATCAGAGAGGAGCTCTATCAACGCGCTATACTCAGCGATATTATTTGTTGATTGACCAATACATACCCCCCTGAAACTCACTAACTCGCCGCTTGGGTTAAAAATGGCCCATGTTGCAGAGGATAGGTTCCTCGAACTACGACTCGCTCCGTCAGCATATCCAACCCACGGTTCCAATGGATTTGACATCTGCAATAAGTGTAAAAAGCGGATTACTTAAATCGGAACAAACGCTTTAGCGAAAACAAAAATGTAACAAAAGCACACAGGTTACTATTAGGCATAGTAACGCTTAAGGTACAACCCGTTACGGGGTTGCGCCAGTGGAATTCCGTCATAATCTACCAACTCGTAGGCACCCTTTGCTAACACACTTTTAACAATATAAGGGCCCATCCATAAGGACTTGAATTTCCCAGCTCCCAATTTATCGGATTCTTGGTCATAAAGCAAGACCAAATCACCTTCTGAGAAGACACGAGGTTTGACATTTTTGTCGAACTGCGCCTTGACTTGTTTCTTATGGGCTTCGTTAGCCAAAGCGGCATCACGGTGGGTTTCATCCAACTGGATTAACTCCAAGAAACGAGCCTCTTCTTCCGAAGTTCCGGGGAGGAGATCAATTGCGAGTTTAAGGGACGAAATTTCACACTGGATTGGTAGGATCGCCTCCAGGCCATATACCAGTTGAAACGGTGTGAACCCAGTGGCATTCCTTACCGATGTTCGGTAAGCCCACAAAGCCGAGTACAGGATCAAATGCCATCTTCTTTTGTGAACCCCAACCATCCTTTGCAGCATGCGCTTCAGGACCTTGTTGATCGCTTCAACTTGTCCGTTAGCTTGCGGATAGTACGGAGTAGAGCTGTCGTGAGACAATCCTAGTTTGGCAGTTAATTCAACCATCATGTGATTGCGAAAATGCGATCCATGATCTGTTACTATGGCTTGTGGTACGCCGAATCTAGCGACTACATGATTAAAAAAGAATAGGGCTGCTGTTTCACCAGTGTTATCCAATGTAGGCATCGCCTCGGCCCATTTGGTAAAATAGTCAACTGCGACTATAATATACCCATGCCCCCCGGTCGAGGTGGGGTTACATTGCATGAAATCGATGCCCCACTTGGCGAAAGGCCCCACAGCTATTATTGGCTGTAAAGGAGCGGGGGGTCTTCTGGTTTTGCTATCAAAAATCTGACAGGCATGGCAACTTCTAACTGCGGTTATGCAATCTTTGAACATGGTTGGCCAGAAGTATCCTGCTCGTAAGATTCTTTGTGCTGTAGCATATCCAGATTGATGCCCCCCACAGGTGCCTGAATGACATTCATTCAGGGCTTTTTCGGCCTCCTCATGGGTTAGACATCTTCTCAGGACCGTATCGACACCACGACGGTAAAGCGTATCACCGACGATCATGTAGTCTTTTGCTTGGTATCGAATGCGTTTTTGTTCTGAGTGAGAGGTGTCTGGCCGAAATTTTTGGGTTTGGAGATAAACTATTATATCCCCATACCACTCATCACTTGCTGATATCAGAAACAAACTTTCGTCCACGATCGATTCTTTGGACGTTTCATCGTTTGACGATGATGGGAAATCGCATAATAATTCTGCGAACACTAAAGCTTTCTTTGATTTGGATTTCACAAATTCCAGATCGAACTCTTGAAGGATAGCTATCCACTTTGAATATTTGCCCCCAAGCAACTGTCGCGACAGTATATAAGTCATGGGGTTGCAATCTGACAATACAGTGGTCTTCCTAAAGAGGACATAATGCCGAAATCTTTGTATCGCTTGAACAGCCGCTAATGCTAGCTTTTCAACATGAGAATATTTACTTTCTGTATCATTTAAGTTTTTACTTAAATAATATATAGGGTGTTCAATTCCATCGACTTCTTGAACTAAAACCATTGCAATGGTCGTATCTGCTGCAGCCAGATACAGGTTAAAATCCCTAAGATAGTCTGGGGCGTACATTAATGATGCCTTGATTAGCGCTTCTTTCAAAGCATCAAAGGAAGCTTGTGCGACCTGGTCCCAGACGAAAGGTACATCCTTTTTCAGGAGACGGGTATAACCTTTAGCAAGTTCTGCGTAATTTGGAATGAACCTCCTCAGAAAGTTTGCTTCCCCTTGGAGTTTCTGAATCTGAAGCAAGTTCGAAGGTGGAGGCAAATTAATGATTTCCTGCACCTTGCAAGGGTCGAGACGAATCCCATCCTTGGAGACTATAAAGCCAAGTAAACGACCAGAACCGACGCAAAACACACATTTGTGCGGATTGAGTCTTATCTTGTAGTGTCGGCAACGTAGAAATATTGCTCTTAAATGCTGCGGATGATCAGTCCGCTTCTGCGAATGAGCCGGAAGATCGTCGAGATAAGGTTGAACGATGTTCTTGATATCATGGAAAGCATAATTCATTGCTCTCTGAAACGTCGCCCCTGCGTTCTTTAAACCAAAGGGTAATTTTCGATAAGCGAATGTGCCCCACAGACAAATAAATGCAGTCTTTGACTGGTCCTGTGGGCGGATATTAATTTGATTATACCCGGAAAATCCGTCCATAAACGAAAAGATTTCACATCCGGCGCATTCATCAATTATCTGGTCGATGAAGGGTGTAGGGTAGTTGTCCTTTGGACAAGCTTGATTTACATCCCTATAATCGACGCACACTCGTATTGTTCCCTGTTTTTTCATAACAGGGACAATATTCGATACCCAATCGGTTAGAGGAACCGGGTAGATGAAACCAGCATGGAGAAGTTTTTCAACTTCTGCCTTAATGGCAGCGGCTTTCTTGGGGTGCACCTGCCGAAGCCGTTGTCTTATTGGTTTGACATCAGGATACATCTTAATTTCATGTTCAACGATACTCGAGTCAATGCCTGGCATTTCATCATATGACCAAGCAAAGACATCTCTAAATTCGCGGAAAAGAGCTTTATATATTTTTTGTTCTGAAGGGGAACAACCTTTGCCGACATAAATATTCTCTACAATGTCTGTTTTGGTCGAGATATTTATGGCTATAGTTTCTTCTATATTGGATAGGTTTCTCTCGGAGTCCACCGTATTTACAGTATTTGTTAGGAACTCAAATACTGAAGGGTGATACAGGTCGCCTTGAGTATCTTCCTTTGGAAGGGAACGATGGTGGTTATCATCCCATGGTGCCTCCTCAATCCACATTGATTGCAGGATTCCTTCGTCACTTGCATGCACTCGTGACCAAGGATCCAAAGGGGTACCACATTCTCCTGACCTATCTACCCAAACGCTTGACGAGCATTGATTTGGGCTCGCCTCCCATGCCTGAAACATTGATTGCTACAATATTTCGATTGGGCTTGGGTGCAACACCATTGCCCGATCCATGATGACTTTGTCTTTTGCGACCTTCGTAGAAGATATCATGTTGCAGGTAGCCACCAATGGTACATTTCCTATGTACATATGATTTGGTAGCGAGAAAGTCCCCATCATCGTGGGGTCTTTCAACAGGCCTACTCCTATATCTTGGATTGAATGGTCGCTTTCATGGATCATGGGAATGCTTCCCGTAACTTGTGAACCATTAAGGAGGAAGTTCTGTTGGTCGACGACCGTAATCCCTCCTTCAAACGGGAATGCGATCTTCCTAAAATAAGTCGACACGACAGCTGCCATGGCATAAATCCATGGTCTTCCCAGTAGGATGTTGTAATCCAGATTCCCATCTATGACTTCAACATCAATTTCTATTGTTTTTCCTCCTAGTTCAACTTTCAAGTTACTTAGGATACCGTAAGGGGTATATGTCCTACCGTCGAAAGCCTTTAGTGTTGTCGAAGATCTCGACAAGGTTGGTGACCCTAGCGTTTTCCAGCAGCTCATCGACATAATACATGTCGATGCCCCGTCGTCAATAATTGTTCTGTGAACAGTTTTGTTGAGGGCCTTTACCTGAATAAGGAAAGCTAGTTGAGCTGGTAACTGAGGGTCATACCCTTTGTGATCAAAGGACACAAGATTGGAATCTTTAGGATCAACCCCCCTATTGCCGATAACAATGCCTGCCTTTGGGATGGACAATTTTGTAGTACTTCTAGAGTCGACATAGCGGATGGCGATTGAGCCAAATCTTCCACTACGTTATAATGCTGCGCCGCTCTGGCACGAGGATTAAAAGTCGACTTGTGTACTACACCCTTAGGTGGTTTTATCGTTAATTCTGGCATTATGGGTGGGACAACTTCTGTCGAAGTTGTTGTCGAACTACTAGGTTGATCTTTACCTTTTTCGTTTGACAGTTGCGGATTCCCGTAATCTTTGTTCCTTGTCGAAATCAAAGCATCATTTTGCTGCTTAGAGATTGACAACATTAGCACTTGCGACGGGGAAGCATTTCCACTATCAACCATATTTTGACCTGGTTTGGGAAAAGGATCAGTCAATACAGCTGGGTTCTTTGGACTTTTAAAGAATCTCTTGAGCTCAGCTTTGTATGGACATTCGGTTGTCTTGTGATCTTCGTCACATATCTGACACGGCCATTTCTTTTTCCCTTTCTCAGGAGAGTTCGAAGAAGTTCTCTCAGGTGACGGATCATCCTGTTTCTTCTTCTTCCCTTTGTTTTGTTTCTTCTTGCTTCCTGGTTGAGTGGTTTCTTTGCCTTTATCCGCAGATATGGCATTTACTTCCGAAGCAAGAATTTCTTCATGGGCATTTCGATCTGAAGTCTTACGGGCTTTCTGAGGTGAAGCCTTTCTTGACTTCGCGCTTGCAGTGCCAATCACGCCATCTCCGGCATGAGAGTCAATATTCGATTTAGGAGGGGGAGGAATTGAAAATTCAGGTCTGGGGGCATCAGGTATTTTGTCGTAGAGCGTGCCAGACTGAGTATATACCAAGTCTAAATATTGAGCACGAGCGATTACTTGCTCCTCTGTTACGACTCCCCCCTTGGCCACATCTTCCGTTATAGCCGGAAGTAATGACTTTATAAACCACTCAGCTAATAGCTGATCAGGAACGTATGTTTTTACCATCCTACGACGGCGACGCCACTCATGTATATGATCTGATATGTGAGTAGCTGTCGTTTGTTTGAAGTTGGTCAGTATTTCGGTTCCTGTTTCATACCTAATTGGTAATTGAAAATGGGTTAAGAAAGTCGTGGCTAAGGAGCTGAAATTGTCGAAAGAGGCTCTCGGCAATTCTCTATACCATTTGGCTGTCGGACCTGTCAATGTCCTCTGGAAGAGGCGAAGTCTTATCGAATCATCGTTCAGAGTGTTCGACGAACACCACAGATGAAAGGTCATGACGTGATTCGACGGGTCTTCACCTGGATTTCCATTGAATTTAGGAATGTCCGATGGCAGTTTGTGAGGAATCATGGGCCACCAAGGGGCGTAGGCGATAGGATCGTTTGTCAACCGATGTAGGTCGGGTAACTCCAGAGTTGCCACGAATGGCAGCTGCTGACTCAAGTTAGGTGAAGCATACCCAGGATACGACGGAATCGCCTGAGCAGTTGGTCTTTGCATACCAGCATAATGTAATTGATGCTGATATGATTGATACGGTTGATGGACTACTCCACTATAGAGTGGTTGGTTTTGACCGTACTGTAAGTATGGTTGTCCATTGTTCGCAAAAATTTGCTGCTCGGTACCTTGGTACACTTGCTGGAACTGCGGTTGTTGATACTGCACCAACCATGGTTGTGACGCCATTGGTTGTTGTGCTATGCTTACCACTGGGCCAAGATGAGGGGTGAGGTTACCCGTTTGTGCTTGTGTCGCCCCGCCAGTTGGCGATTGTGGTTGAGTTGCAGGGTCAAAGGGTTGTTGCATTACAACCTGAGAAAACTGAGGTTGACATGCAACAGGTATTGTTTGAACTTGCGACACAGTCACAATAGCCGGTGTCGTCGGGATGTTCGTCACAGGCACCTGTTGTTGCATAGAATACACAACTCTTGGTTGCTGGGGTAGCATAGGTATCCAACCACTGGTAGTTATTCCAGTATAACTTGGGTATGGTTGTGAACTCCCGTATGGGTAACCTCCCGGAGGGGGTAATGAGAAAGCATATTGCCCCCCATACGGTGGTGGTCCGGCACCGAGAGGATTTATTACACCTCGAGGACCGGATTGCCCAAGTTGATTCCCGAAAGGATCAATTTGTTGAGTTCCAACATAGGAGTTACCGGGTATTATCCCGGGAGAACAAACAGGAACAGACCATTCTGTCGCCATGCCCCCCGAAGGGACTCTCTCCAGCTGTTGAGAGTTAGGGACAGATGGTATGCCGGCGAACATTGTCGGAATGACAGCAGGGAGTTCTGCTGTCGCTGTGTCACTTGGCACAGTCCTAGATGTCGACGGCTGTTCAGACATTTTTAGTCTATCCAGTAGATTGCCTAGTGATTCTTCAGGAACTTCCCTGGGTGATAGGCTAGCTTCTGATGCAGTAGGAAGTAGAGTGATCCCTGCTCCAAAATGTGTTGGAGTAGTTGCTTGCGGATTTTCTACAATTTCTTCTATTGCGATCAGACCGGGTGGAAGAGGAAGACCGTCAGGTCCGTAGAATATTTCTGGTGCCGAAGAAGGGGTTGTTTCGACAGCGACAGTTGTCTGAGGGGAAAGACTCTCTGAACCGATCACTGATGGAACTGATTCAGTAACACAAGTATTTGCTCTCAGACTAGGATCAGTGTTACCGTCCTTCTGGGGCTGTTGAACTTCTTCAATAGGGGCAGGGTTTCCAGAAATGTTTGGAGTAACCGGAACCTCTGATGTCGTTGGAACACTTGTTCTAACTTTGACAGGAGATTTGGAACCAGTTGAACGAGGTCGCTTTGCCCGGGTTGTTTTCGATTCCGGGGACAAAGACGTTTGTCTCGTATTCCTCCGCGAATGACGGTTCATCGATTGACTTTCTTCCACGATTGCGGATTACTTGATCAACCAATAATGCACAGGGTAAAATGTGTTTTCGAATTGAATTAATTTTAGACGCTTTTTAAGACACAACTTGCTTTTTCATGTTTTAAGAGTCGAGAAAAAGCTAAAGATGACTCTAGTCTCCTTCGATGTATTAACGAGCCCGAAGTGACAAATGCTCGGATGGACTTTTTCAGTTATAGAGTTTGAAAAAGGCCAAAAGAAACTACTCTGGAGTTCTAGGCAAGGGTGTGCCAAACCTTTCGCGAAACCACAGAATACGTTTTACGGTACGAGTGGTCGATCTTCGTGAATGCTGTGTTCACTGCATCGCGATCAGTAGGGCGGCTGACACGGCTTCCTATGGATAAAGGCTTTGTTCCTATAGGGGTCCCCCAATATACGCGACGGTACGCGGGGGCACAAATCCGTATTAGCGCTCTCGTCCCTCAGGAGGAATCACCCACCTTCGTAGAGATCGATAGTCACTATGTTTAACGACGTCGGTTCACGTCTCTACCTAGACCTCTAATGTGTGTCGTTATATTTCAAAGCGTTTTTAGATAAATTCAGTTCTTTTTAGGTTGATCTTGCTTAGCAGTTTGCCTTTATGGATCACCACGTGATGTATGAGACAACTCCTAAATGCAATCTAAGAATGATAAGCAAGCTTTTTTTTTCAATTCTTTCAACTTATGAAAACCTTAACTACTGAAGGAAAAGAAAGACATCATCTTTTCAAACAGATCATGGAGCACACACTAATGCACTTTCCTAAATCGTCATGCAAACTGTCAAAATGCACATGCACAATGCAAGTATTTCTTTTCTTCTCTCTTAATGTTTAGTGTATGACAAAAAGAAAGCTGTTGTACGATTTCGAATTCAACTTCAAGCGAAAGCAAACAAGTATTTGTCCAATAATCAAAAGAACACCTTAAGATTTACTCGTTTCTACACAAGAAATACTGAAATTCGAACCATATAATGAAAGCAAATGCTCAAGTAGCTATGAACAGCAATAAACTAGCTCTTAGAATCACAACGACACTTTCTCACAGGTCTAGATCCAAGAGGCCACAGCAAGACTAGTTTACTTTCGCTATGGGAAACTGTGAATGCAAGCAAGAAATACAATAAGAACAATCACGGTTTCAACATACAACTGAGGCGGAATGAGGGCAAAGAGAAGTGGTTTCAGCTGGGTATACAGGTTGACAACAGGCTGCAAAAACAATACTGAAAACTGGGCAACAGACAGTGGAGAATCCAAATTGCACAAAGCAAAACTGGATCAGCGCAGGTGCTGCACTGTCAATCTGAGATGCAGCGCAGGTAGCCCCTTCGGGACCTGCGTTGCAGTGCAGGTAGCCTTTGTTGCAGCTGCACTGATGAGACAACTCATGTCTCTCTCAGATTCCGGGTTACAGTTTGCTCAAAAATGAGCGGTTTTTGGCCAAATCAGAAGCTATCAGTCAAGTATACTCTAGAGGATGATTGAGGAAGATGAACACTATCACAAAGAGCTAAAAAGAGTCCTTGTGGATCAGCTCTTTAAATCATGAACATGCCCAGCACTGGGCTAGAGTAGCTGCCCTCTACTTTGCATTCGAAGGATTCGAATGCAGTTCGATTCGGTACTCCTTTTGTTCAAGAGATAAATAGCAAGAATACACAAACTACCAACAAGACACGCTTCCCCAGCGGAGTCGCCAGTCTGTTGTGGGGAAAAGTATCCAACACGGAATGACCCTATCCCACTCTAAGGGTGACAGTTCCTTAGCAACAGCTGAAAGCAAAGCAATCTAAAGTTTCTTCTTTATGACATGCAAGAGATAAAAGGAAGAGATCCACTTACCGATGTCTTGCGCAAATGGTCGATCCAATCTCCTTTGATTGCCGCTTGCTCCCAGCTCCAAGTCTTTTCACGGGCCCAGCTACACGAGATCCTGCAAATAAGACAAGAAAAGGAAACTACAAGAAGCATGCATTCATAATCGATTCAAGGATTAGCATAAATCAAAGACGCAAGTAAGACAATACACTATTGAAACACATGCGAATAGAAGAACCTCAAATGCTTTATTAATATATGGAAGTAAGGTTCAGGCGGTGATAAAACCATGAGAGGTCCAATCCAGCATCACCTTCCCGACGGAGAGAAATCTCTTCTTCACCTCCCTCAAGCAATCACCCAATACTCTCAACTGTAAACCAACAGCAATTCTCTGCACAAAATTCCGGCCTCCAGATCCCATGGGATGAGATCCTTATATAGAGTTTTGGAGTGAAGATAAGTCAGCTTGATGTGTGACTTGTTGTCCTCTTCAACTCCAGTTGTTCTTCAGTCCTTCACTCAGAGTTTCTGCCTTCCACTTGGAGTTTTAGAACCTCTTAACTCATCATTAGGCGAATCTTCTGATCCAAGTGTCAATTTAGAAGCTTCCTGGGCACTGGCACATTGAGAAAAGATTCCTCCACATGTCCAAGTACGCTCAGCGCAGGTAGCCTTTGTCCTACTTGCTCTGCAACGCAGGTAGCCTTTGTTGTACCTGCTATGCAGCGCAGATGCCTAGTGGAGCAGCTGCAATGATCCAAAACTGACCTGTTTTTGAGTGTTTTTTAGTGGAGAACTGAACTGTAGTGCTGTGGTTTGCTGACCTTGTTCCTCTAGGGGTAGGAACAACATGTTTAGGGACTTTGGATCCCTCAGATTATTGACATTTCATGCTCTATGCTGTTAGGCACAAAAATGTCTATAACACCTGTGTCAGCAATGCTCATGCACAGACTTCCAGTTTTCAAGAACTAAGCAACACATGGAAGGCAAAATACGAGCTCTCCCAAGGAAAGGCATTTCAACAACAGAAGTCATTATGGCTTAACTATGCCTATAGAAATTGGGAAGTAATGGAACAGTCTCGTGCACAACACAAGGAAAATAAGCAATTAAAAGCCAGACTGTCCCTTATCTTCGATTTGGTCCAACGCTTACTTGCTACAAGAAAGCCTTCTTTTAGTTATTTTGTATTCTTGAGAGAACGCTTAGCGTTCCTCCAATTAAAAGCAATTAAGGATGGAAGACCACACCAAGTCTCTACACCACAGCAATTCATTGAAACTTTTGCAGAAGCACCAAACAATGACCAGAACTTGCTGTGTGAACTCTATCTTCACAATGAGGCTATGCCTGAAGATAGAAAGATTAATTTACTTCCTATTTGTGGTGATATTCAAATAAGAGCTTTTATTTCCTTTTTGGCCAACCAGCTTACTTGGCAGAATGCTTTTATGTCTGCAAAACACAATGAGGAGAATTGTCTTCTCTGGATTCGTCTGGAACCACAGAATGCAGCCATCTTCCTTATGGAACATCAACGGAATCTACGAGAACCAGGGATGACCGATCATATTAGGAATCTGCAAGCAGCAGTCTTGGAAGACTGCCAACATTATGTCAAAACTAAAGGACCTCTGGCCATAAAAGCAAATGAATTATTCTGGGAACACTGTCCCAAAGAAAGACGGGAATATCATCCCTACAATCCCCTCAATCTTCAGGCGGCAATCTCACGGATACCTGATTATGTAAAATGCATGAGACAATGTGCTGAATGGTGGATTGGTTACCGTTTTCATTTCCCTCTCTTATGGCTTCCTGGAGAACAATATAAGGCTCAATTTACATTGACTAAAAAGGAAGAGTTGGCAGCATGGAAGAGACTTCAAAATGTCCAAGGGTTCAGAGACATGGTTGACAGCACCTTCTACACTTACTGCATAAGCAATTTACACTGTTCAGCCCAGTATTCTGATTCCGATTCAGAGTAGACGTTGCATGCGGACATGCAACATTTTCAGTTGGGGGGGATGTTAGGTTCCCATATTGTCTATTTTTTGACCGAATATTTTGCCATTATATTACCCTCTTCAACCCTTAGTTGAAAGCCTTTGCTAGTGTTTTGGCTTAATCACTCCAAAAGGTATAGTGTAACTCTCCTCATTGCTATATTTTTAATTATTCAACACGTAATCATGCTATCTTTTTAATTGTTCCCTGAAGTTGATTAAGTGTTGACCAATTGTTGAAACTGCCTAACTGGCAGGATCACATTTTGCAGTTGCTGAAACAGTGGAAATAGCGCAAACCGTGAAGCTGAAACAGCAAGAACAGCATGAACCTCGAAGTTGAAACAGCACAAACAGCACGCACACTTTGAGGAACAGTTGAGATTTGCGTAACAAATCTGCATCGGCAAAGGAGTCTAACCGATTACTATATTGGTCGTAATGATCATGATCCACATGACTGTAACAACATTTTGTTATCAAGAACTGACTTTCCTATTTTTGGTATAAAAGGGTTGAATCAGAATGTATGAAATCTTTTGTAATAGATGTCTCCTCTATAAAGAGGAGACATCTACATTAGAGGGAAAAAGAGAAAAGGAGGGAACAAGCTGTAACACAAAAACTGTAGTGAAGGGTTGAGACTGAATCTCTTTTTTAATATGGTTTATTGGCAGATGAATACAATTCTGTTCTGAGTATTTTATCTTAGTTCCTGTGTTCTGGGGAATCTTGTGAGAAGGACAAGGCCCACCTTCATCACAAGATTCACCCATCTTCTTTCTGTTGTGTGGTGTGTGTGATTTCTGTTTATATCATGAGTATTGCTTCTAATGATATTTACTTTTGCTAAAACTCTGTTTTCCTTTTTAACTGATTGATGTTGTATATGAGTGCCTCACCGGTGATTAGGATTTACAGAGTGTATTGGTGAACTGGACAACAGAGGCAGGTGCTGAAAATCCTTACTCTGAGGATAGGATCCTGATCCTTTGTTGCAGGACAGCCATCACTTCCTTTTGCAGATTTGTTTCCTTTAAGTTATTTGTTCTTACTTCATTTCTGCAATAGGCTGTAACTACTGTAATTGTTGTAACACATAGTATGGATTTAATAGATAGTAGATTGTTTATACTACAGCTTTTAATACCATTAAGATTGAGTACATACAGTACGTAGTCACCTTTGGAATAATCAGACTTTCCCGGGTTGATAATTTATGTGGCACTCGACTGTTTTATTAATAAACAATTAAAGTGACCAACAATCCCAAAGATCCTAGTTGAGTTGACTAGAGCTCATGGAGACGTAGACCAAGATATCAGGGTGAACTCCTAATTAAACTTGTTGTCTTTATGGTTTGTTTGTTGCATTTACTGTTATGTGTGTTTATATATTAGTTTAATCAAATAAAGTTAAGGCAATTAAGTAGTTAAAGAAAAACACAAGCATAAACCTATTTCAAGTTCTTTTAATTCCGCAAATTATCAATCATAAGCATAGATCTTGGAAATTGTTTAAGCTTTCGAGTGGGAGAGGTTCTTGTAAGCTGACAAGAAGCCTTTAGGTCCCCATTTCAGATCATTCTATTTCTGAAATGTTAATGTTCCGTGGGTCCTCATCATCCTCCTCAACATTCACGTTATAACACTCTAGTGCACTACTTAACTGCCTCGCCCATTTTGGCTAAAGTACTTCCATTGGCTCCTGTGGTATTTTAAAGATAGCGGCTTTCACTGCTTGTATCGCATCATCCATAGTATCTGACCAACGATCTTCAAATGTGAATGTTAACAAGAATCCCTCACGCAAGACATCCCACTCGCCCATACCATGGCGTAGCTCCGTCTCCGTATACCAATTCATGGGTATGATGTCCAGGGTATGGTAGAATAGGTGCACCTATTCAAGCTGTGGCTCTTCCCCGTAGACTTTGGTCCATTTTGCAAGGTGCATGCGTGGATCATCTCGTCCGTCATATTTGTCTACTAGTCGTACTTGGGGGTTTCCAAACCGCATGGGCATCATCTTTATGCATCCACGCCAGTCTTCAAAAGTTCCTTGATGCGTACCCCACAATCGTGCAGGTGTTGTGTGCAGTGCCCATTTCAGCGCATCAAACCGTTGCTGCTCTAGTACTGCATTTTCGAATTTTCTTAGAAATTCATCCACCGTTTACAATCCATCATATGTCGACATCTCCCTAACCTCTGTTTTTACGCAACGCAATGACCTGATCATCGTGTTTCAGTTCAGCGTTGTTACTTCGTGCAGTCGATTCTGCCATCACTCTATCTCTCCGTCTAAATCCGAAGCACAGGAGCTTTTGCGCTCCCATGAAATCATTCCAACCGCAGTCGGATTCACCCAATCCTTGCCTTGTGCAGTTATCTTATAGATACAATCGATATCATCATCACTATCATCATCACGCACCAGTTCAGTGTATCGCACTCCTTCGACTTGGTCCAGTGGTACTACTACACGTAGTGACTGTTTCTCAAAGGTCATTGGCACTTCTTCAAATTTATGACTCCATTCATATCGGTAGCCCAGTCTATTCCTAGTAGTGCGGGATAGGGATTGTTGTCATCGACAATCTCTATCACTTCAAAATCCACCTACGCGCTCGCGCCTTCAATATCAACTATCACTCCTTGCAATCTTCCCATGGGCAAAATCTTCTGTTGGTTCGCCATCCATAACTGAATAGGGGATCATTGCAACGCAGGTCTTCCCATGCGTTCCCACGTTTGCTTTGGTAACTACATTCGCGTCCGAACCCAGATCTAGGATTACCTGATCCATTTTGTATTCGCCTATTTGCACAGTCAACCTCATCTCCCTTCCTATGCACAATGCATGTTTTCCTAGTTTTCGGATCACACGTGGTTCTCCTAACCCCACGCACCTAGTGATAAGTTCCTACAGCCCTTTGACTACCTTGCTATCACGCAGCAGTTTCATGCATGTCTCTAGAAAGGTAGTGAGCATGGAAGGATCCATCCCTTACTCTAATTGATCCCTATTACCTGAAGTGGAGGCCTCCGTGAAGCTCTTCTTAGCTTCCATGAATGTCTCCTTCACGCGTTCTAAATCAAACTTGGGTTCCTTTGTAGGAGCCTTGCGAATCCATGTGCTTTCTTCTGGTTGCTTCCCTTTATCATCTCACATTTTCATACTACTCCTAAGCATCATGTTTACATTTGGGTCTTCTTCATGCAGTTCAAACCTCATCATTTGTAAATTCTGGGTTGGAAGGGGATGGAGTACCCTCTTTTCGCACATCTTCGCTATCAGTGAAGGGAAATCTTCCACCTCATGATCAAACTAAGTACAGTACCAACAGGATATTCTAGCCGGGTTCATACAATCGCGGGCATAATTCCCTGGCCCTCCGCAATTGTAATAGATTATCTGTTCGCGACCCCTTCCTAGTCCCTTTCCACCTCGACCCTGACCGCGCCCCTAAAACCCAGCGCATGCCATCCCTGCATTTGGGTCGAGGGCTCGCGTTTCGGCCTACACCTTGTAGGCAGGAGTCTGATCCATCATTAGTGCAACCCATATAATACCCAAGTTCCTTGTTATTTAAACGATTACTTAACTTGCGTATGTGAGATTTATGGTTATTACAGCATAATCATCAATCATATCAGTGCGTGCAATAGATAAATGAATGTAAACATAAAGAAGATAATGCACAACAATTACATAGAATTGTGATAAATGTCTCTTTATTAGCTTTCTGTCCCACTTACAGACTTGACTCCACCCTACGCACTCAGCTGCAGGGGTCCGCGCACTCAGTTGCAGACTCTACTAGGCCTCTGTGCACTCAGCTACAGGGCCTCTTCCTACTACTACAACTTAAGACACTTATAATTCTACTCTAAGCTTGAACCATTCCTTCGCTACTCTTTCTATTCTTAACTATTAACTATCTTTACAACTTTAGAACCTCGCTCTATTTATACAATCCCATGGTCCACGGACCATGGGTAGGCTGACTTTACACTAATTTACAATACAATATTTAGGGCGAACAACCCTGTGACTCAATTGTAAACTTCGCGCTCCGCACCCGCAATTCGCAAAGTTTTACACCATCTTCGACCAAAACTTGGGCTTTGAGCTCCAAAATCTGCTATGGGGGGATTCCATGCCCAACAAGGGGTGTAATTGACCTTGTTTCTGCCTAATGAGATGGGCATCAAATTGGGTTTCAATATGATGTTACACAATGGTTGCATTGATGCCTAGAATTTCAGAGTAAGATCATGCAAATATATCCCTATATTCTTGGAATAGGGCAGTGTATGTGGCCACCTCGTTCCAGGAGAAACCTTCCCCTAATGAGATCTCTTCAACTATGCCAAGTTTATTTGAAATGTTGACCTTAATGGTAGGTGAAATATTTTCCATGTTGCCTTCCTCAAAATCATCTGGTGTCGGGATGGGGATTTTAAACCAATCTACCTGTCCTAAAGCCAGGAATTCTTTTGATTCTACGACGCAAATATCAAGGCTAGGTGTGTCAGTAGGTACAGATGATTTTTCAGGTAGAAATTATGAGCGATGGTGCATGGAATCCCCTAGACATTTAGGTTTTGGCATGGCTCCTAGAATATATTCATTTGAATGAAAAATATTATCTAGCATCTAATTAGGTTTTGTCGCGCCTTGAGGTTGGGGTTCAGACCTAGTTGTGTTTGTCAACAAGCAAGTATAAAATTCAATGGTTAATGTCGAAGAACCTAATGAAGTTGGCAATATGCGGATATGATGGGTCTGCACTGTCAGTGAAGGTGCCACCAATGTGGTGGTTTTACCAGACTTGACATCAAAAAATGATAAGCAGACAACACAAATCATGGTTCCTACAAACGAGGAAATAAATCGTATGTGATGTTGTGTGTTGTTAGCATTAGGTGGTGGTAGAATTTCCGTAATTGTGGGTTGACTATGAGTGGGAGGAAATTATTGTACCCTGGGTAGTGTCCAAGGGGAAAAAAATTCTTCCTCCTAAGGAGTTTGACGTTGAATCCTAAGTTGTGGAAATGTTTGTAGCATATGATCTGTCTTCACACTATGAGAGGTATTGGTGCAAATTTTGCACACAGGACTACTACTAACACTAAAAATGGTGTGAACATAAATATCATCCATAATACAAGATGGTGACACTTGATTGGGGTCATGAGGTGGGGAAATCATGGGTGTCGCCAACCTCTAGATATTAGTATCAGCATGGGGTGACTTCATATTGTGGGTGGATCTCAATGATGCTCTTGTTTCTCTAAAATGTGGAAGGAACTGACAATTCTCCATATGATGTGTTTGAGAGGAGATGTGACAATAGCATTGTGTAGGTCTCTCTTGGTTTGAGAGATGGATTTGTGGGATGTACACTAATAAGTGAAAGACATCTCTTATCTTTCCCAACTCCTGGCATTTATTTACAGGTGGTTGGGCCTATCACATAGGGCACATGTGAGGGGTGATCTTTTTATCCAAATGACTTTAGATAATTTTGTATTTTTTCATGATCTAGACCAATCATGGTGAGAGGATGTGTGACAATGGGGGCCTTGATGAATTGTTGGCGACATTTTTTCCTCAAACACACATAAGATGTACCTATATGCTTCATTCCCTTGTGGTGTGGTGTGATCTGATGGTTCGATATCTGATCCGAATAAATCAAAATTCTCAGCAATGAACCACTACATGAATCCTAGCATAGAGAGGAATTGAGAAAGATGGGGCTAGTGTCACATGTGATGATTTCCTACACAAGTATGGAAAGTGTGATTTATATGCTTGGGTCTGGTGCTTTAGGAAACATGAGTAACCGAATATAATCAGTTGAATTCTCGTAATTCAAGACATTGGTTTATCAAATGATCTAGTTCATCGCATAAAGTGCACACGGATGTATGTTGGGGTTTCACTAATCTAGGTTGCCTCTGATCATGGTGGGAGTTTGAGGGACTAGAAGAGGGATAGGAGCAAGAAGCTTCTTCCCTCATGACATAAAAAAAGGTTTTAGACCCATCCTCCGCTAGTAGTAATAGGGTATTGGTTTGGGTGAGTGCACCTAACACATCTCTATATTGAGGGATTCCAGGGCAATGATGAGTGTAATTCTCATATTCCACACATATGGAACATGCATGGTTGGTGCGTAATGCCTCATAATGTGTGGGTGTGCTATTTTGTCCAACGGGATGAGGAGGGTTCACTGGTGCTTTTGGGGCATGCAGAAGATCTTTGAGCTCATCTAACTTAGGGCATATATTGGTGCGGTGCCCACCTACTTCACACAAAGCACTGGGTGGAAGAACCCTAGAGGAGGGAGTGTTTTAATATTCCACCTTCTTGCCTTTTTGCTTATCCTTTTTTCTGGCACCAGTTGGTGTCGGTGCAGGTGCTACTTGTTGTGGTGTGTTATCTTGGGGAGGAATAGGACGGATGCCTATAGAAGTAATACCTGAGCTTCATGACAGGGCCTGAGGGACCAGATACCAGACCGGTATTGCCAGAGTCATATTGGGAAATGAGAGTGTTGCAATGACTTAGTGCGAGACAAAACCAGGTGGGGGGAATGAGAAGGGTGTTTGGGTGATATCATATGGTAAGAAAGCAAGATTGGTAACAAAATTGTTTTTGATATCTAAAACTAGTTCTTGATCTTGAGGGGTGTTTGATGAAATCATCATGCACATCGATGCTCCTATGGATGGATAAATATCCTCTATCACAAGTGGGTCTCTTTTGAATGTCCCTAGGAGTGTTGATGGCTTAAATTGGCTTGGGCTGAATTCAGTGTAAGTGATGATCAATTCGGGAGGAGATGCAACCAAATGTAGCACACCATCAGGTGCAGTTAATGTCTTCTTCTCATAATATGTGATTTTATCTATTGTAATAATTCTCCCATCATGGGGGAACATCATTACCCTGAATAAGGAAGATGTTATTGTTAACATTTCATACATGTAACTTTGGCCCAGCAAGATATTGTAATCTAACTGTGTCCAATACTTCGATATCTATTAGCGTGGTTTTGTCAATTGGTTGTACTGGAACACTTTGGTATAGGCCTATGGGAAATGAAGGGCACCCATCATATTCTCTAAGAGTGATGTCAAAAGGTTTGATTTCGGGGGACCCATTTTTCTGCCAAACTAATTTGGACATTATACAAATGAATTCCCCTTCGTCGACTATGCAATAATGGATGGTGATGTTATGGACTGAGACTGGGATTTGAAAAGAGATGTTTGAAGGTAGAGTTGGGGTAGCTTTATCTAATTCAAAGACCATTAGGATATAATTAGAAGGATTGATTACTCCTAATTCAGAAAGTAGGGCTTTTCATTGGGTTGGCATGATTGAAAAAATTCCAAGGCTGACATAGTTGAAGGTGTTTGGGCTAAGTCATCAACTATAATGTAGTTGTGAGTAGCCTTTAAGTTTTATCTTGCATGTCGTAAAGGACCTTTAACCATCTGTTGGATGGTATTTATGGCGTATCGAGGAACCATTAAAGGTGTTGTAGGTTTTTCAGTAGTCGAGGTGGAAGGATTGGTTTTTGGAGGAGTTTCATACTCTCGGTTTAGTGTCTACAGGGGAACATCTTCTTCTACCATGTAAATGTCATGGTTTGAGGCAGTTTGGGAACCTCCTCCAAAAGGTTTTTTGGAGTGGTCCTATTGGGTATTTACCACTTCCTAGTGGGGGAAGGGACATTGCATGTTGTTTTTCCCCCCTTTCCCCCCACTTTCTTTCATTCTTTTCAACACAGGGTGTTGAGGACAATGATGGGTGTAATGACCATACTCACCACAAATGGAAAAAGTGTGGTTATTCTGTAGACTCATATTCTTGTTTTTTATTTGTGGGTGGTTATTGGTTGATTCATGGTTTGGGCTTCGACTAGGGTTGCCCCCATGTGGTTCCCACAAAGGTTGTTGTTGATTCCCCCCTTGACCAGGCTCTCCTTTTGGATTTCTCTTTGGTTTTTTCTTAGCAACAATAGGTGCGTTAACAGAGTTCATTTGTTCCTATATTGTTTTTGTTGAGCACAAGAAGGTTGCACTAGATTAACACCTACATTATCTTGTGTTGGCGGGTTATTCTGTTGAGGTGTGGGAAATGGAAATATTGGTTCTCTTTCCCCTTACTGGAATATGGTTATGGGAAGGAGGAATTGGTTCCATGTACCTAGGGGCAAATGGGCCACCTTTCATGGGAATGTATTGGCCACTCTGCACAGGTTGGTATTGGTTAACCTACATAGCAAGATTCTGCATTGGCATAGGTTGTCCAATGTAACATGATGTGTGGTGAGGTGGTGATGTGGAACCAAATGGTTGGCCACTGTAGTTGTATCCAGGGTACTGGAAAGTGTTGTTGGGGTGGTTTTGGGCTATGGTCCCAATAAACCCATCGACAACATTGGATGCGCCTGGTGTCTCTTTATAAGTCTATAGGTGTGGGGCATCTGGAAGGACATGACAGAGATATCCAGATTGGGTGTATATAATATCTAAATTTTGATTTTTTAGATGGCCTCTTCCTCATTATGTGGGGATGAATTCTCCATGTCTTTTGAAATTTTCGATGTAAGGGATCCTAGAAATAGGTCGAGGAGGACTTTGTCTTCAAACTGGGCTTTACACAAGCTACGACATTTCTGCGATTCATGGTTTTGATCCAATATGTGTGTAGTAGGTGTTTGTTTGAAGTGGGTGAGGAGTTCCAGGCCCAAGTCATGATGAACCAGGAGCTAGAAGAATGTGAGAAATGTTGTAGCTAAGGAGCTAGAGTTTCCAGGTGACGCAGAAGGTTGGTAAATATACCATTTCGTTGCTGACCCAGTAAGGGTGTGTTGAAATAGTCGTAAAACAAGAATAAAAGAGCATGGGGTCGACATTAAGAATGGAAGATCATGCACCTCAGCCCTTGTTGAACACTCATCAAAGACAAAGCATCATGTTTGTCTAGAAAATGCCAAAATTATCTCTAGGGAGGAGCACTATCATAGGAGGAAAATCAGAGTATCCCTTGAAATTATGAAATATCCACACAATCTAAACAAAGATGGTGGGAGTGAGATCAGTGGAAATTGGCTTCCCCTGATTAGACATATCAGCTCTTCAAGGACTACTTCAGAGGTATAGTATCCTAGGTATAACTTTCTTTCCTTTCCTTATCTTGAATTTCTTAAAAATTTAGCTCCTTCATTAACATTATTTATAAAAAAATAGCTTTAGTTTCTTATTAATTTATTAGCTAGTTGTTTATTTATTTTATTTATGATTAATAATTATTTATTCATAATAATATTTTTTTATTTATTACAAATAAATAATTAATTATTATTAATGGGTGAATTAAGTAATTATTAATGACATGTTATTCTTTGTTTATAATTCTTGTTTATTGTTTATGATATTTTAACCTTTATCATTTTATTAAATGTTTTATCAGTAAATAAATTATGTATTATTAATTAATTAATTGTAATAATTATTATTTATTTATTTCAATAAATAAATGAAAAGATAATTATTCATAAATAAATAAATCAATTTATTATTAATAATAATTAATTATTATTACTTATTTATTTATTTATTTGATATTATTAAGTCATTTATTTCATTTGTAATGAATTAATTTAGGTTTTTTGTAATTTTATCATTTTAGTTGGCCTTTTTAAAATATTTTATGTTCATTCATTATTTATTCACCTTCTCTGGCCGGTTTGACTCTTCTTTCAATCAATCACTCATTTTTGTCCTGAAGATGGATCCCCTTTGGGATTCAAAATGTTGACAAGATGTATACAATACTGTAGATAATCCGAACTATCTGTTTCCATCATCTGTGATACTATTAGATGAACACCACATGTGAAAAATCATGACATGGTTTCCTCGGTCTTCTCCTTGTTTCCCTTCAAATTTCGGAATGTTAGAAGGGAGCTTGGTGGGCATGGATGGCCAATTTTGGTCATGCACAATTGGGTCATTGGTTAGCTTACTCAAATCTGGAAGGTTTAAAGAAAATAAGAACGGGATTTGTGAGTTGTCCACCATTACGAAATAATTTTGGATAGCAATATGAATGGGGTTCCCTGATGAGGGTGGTTACCCTGGTGAGTGTTGGGTGGACTCCCTGGAGGGGAGTTATGGGGCCTCGCCTCAGGGGTAGTGTATGGGGTACTTTGATGAGGAGGAATTCCAAGAAAATTTTCACTGATAAAGGAAGATCCTATAATGGTAGCTGATTGGCGTCATCTACGCTTAAATAGCGAGAGACCTAGGACTCCTCATCGTAATGGAGGAAGGTTTAGAAAACATATAGATCAATGGGGAGTTGTGGGGTCCCTTATTGTGTCGAGTAGAGCATGTGTTAATTTTTGTGATTGAGGGAAGCAGATGATTCTTAAAGCAAATAAATCACATACATAAAACAAAGTGAAAATAAAATGATTACATTCCCTTTAACTTTATCCTATGTGATCAATCAAACAAAAAATGGTTTTCATTTGTTTTTGTGTATGATAAAAGATCTTATGAAGACATATTCATCCTTTCCACTCTCAAAGTAGTTGGCCCTTGCAAAGATAACTTCTTGTGGAAATTGGGGCAACGTCTTGAAAGAACTGGTGATGCCTTCCAACAGCCAAAGAATCGACCAAGGTAATGGATGAGGATTTGGTGTTGCCCGCACCTTCACCTATAAGGTTGGATGCCATAGATTTTGGCCACTAAAGTACCTTTGCCCCATGTGAGAATTCAAGTATTTAGATTCTTGGTAGTCAGTTACCAGTACCGAGCACTAGATGGTTCAGATAGCCCCAGATAGTATGCACACACTGGACCTAAGACAAACCCCCACTGAATCGAGTATCTACCATGCTTGGGCATTCTTTTCCATAGGATAATTGAAGGATTTTAAGCTCCCTAAAAACTCAACTGCTATGTCTCAAAGATGTAACATGACCATGGCAGCTTATGGGATGCATATTCCAATGGTCCTGGCCTAAACTATAAATTCTTTAGTGACCCTTGTGGGGAATTTAGTTGGTTCAAGTTTTGGTTTCTTTTCAGGGTCTTACTTTTCTTTAGGGTTTGATATCTAAGCTAAAATAAACTAAGTATCAAAAGCTCCAGAAATTGGATGGCTTCTAATATGAATTTCATATAAGCTTGGTGTGTGATGTGTAATTGTGTGCAATTTTCAAGTGAGCATGCAAAGTGTGATAGGATGTGGATATTCGGTGATTCATTTCAATATCCTCCTAATTATACTAGATTTCAATTTTTCCTTACAAGAAAAAGAAATGATATGCGGATAATGGGCCACTTACGCTTTCTCCTATTACACTTTGTATGACTAAAGTGAGATGGAAAACACAATTGCATTAAGAAGGCTTTCATATCCTAGCCTAGGTTCACCTAAAAGATGCAAGGGAAGCAAAGATTACTTGCTTTCTATAATGACACTTGGTCCTAGTCCCAAAATTAATGAAGTGAAAAAAATGCTTTGGTTAGTGACAAGATTTGTGGATGATAAGCCACTTACTCTTTTACTAATTAAGTTATGTGATTTGCAAAAAATAGCAAAATAGATTGAAAAATATGTGTGGAATTTGGCCACTTATTTTTCCCCCTAATTAAGATATATTAGAATTGAAAATAAAAGTAAAGATAATCTAATTACCTAGCCAATTTTGATTAGTAGAGAAATTAAGTAATCTAGACTGACTAGGAAATATTTCCAGAGATGAAGGCATTTCACTAAAAGCCGCTAATCATCTGAAAAATGAAAAATTACAAGGATTTTTTAGCTTTCTAGAAACGCGTGGGATTTTCTATGCACATACATGTGCTCATGTCTATTTGAGAAAAAATCATGTGTTCAACAAAAATCTCTGAATAAGCAATCTTCTCGTCCAACAATAGTTCCAAAATGCCATGCGAAAATTCTAGAGAGATGTTGAGTGCATTGTAAGTTGATTATGCAAAGATAAGTCTCTGCAAACACAACCAATTAGATCAAAGAAAAGAAACTAGTGTAGTTGACATTCTTGTTGTAGTGTTTTTGTAGCAATGGTGTACCAAAAGACACCTTCTTAGAAGTAAGTTTTTACCTGCAAAGAAAAACACACAGTTTGGTTGTTGTTAGTGGACAAGCATGAAGAAACAAAGTATTGCAAATGATGAAGACAATACACACATAGACATAAACTAAAACAAAGAGATGAAAACATAAATAATTCTTAATGAAGAAAACAAGTCAACACGATTATGGAAAATGGATCCCTTTATTGATTGTTGGTCGTAGGAAATGAATACAAATAATAGAATGTTAAACACTTGAAAATAATTCTTTGAGCAATGGTGCTAAAAAATCCTCAATAAGGAGGTACTTTTCTTCTCTCTTTTTGCAAGCTTCTCCTCTCTATCCAAGAAGTATTGAGACTCTCTCACTGGTAGATTCTTGTTTACACCAAAGTGATGGATTTCTAAGAATCAATTATGCCACCACAATAGTGTTCTACTACTTTTGCTTCAACAATGAAATGAATGTTTTCTCTGATAGCAATTTGGCTAGCACAACATTGTCTAATATTTTAGTTCTCCCATGGCCTGTTTATATGGAATTTTTTGAATCCATCTTCCCTCTCATGGTTCATAAATGATAATGAATTTTTAGTAGGACAAGATTATTCCATTGAGGGTTGCATATCTTCAGGGTGGCTCAAATTCAGTTGTCCTTGGCTGGGATCCTATCAAGGAATCGTCTTCCAAGTGTGGGAAGTGGTCCCGAATTGCTGTGTCGGCCATTCCTTTGACTGCGCAGCTATCAAAGAAAACACGACATGTAGCACAGATATCGAATAAATAGCCATGCTAATATCATTTTTTTAAATACCATATACTTTATGTTTGGTTGCGTTATATTCTTTCCACGACTAGCTACCCTAGTTAACCGAGGGCTTAGAGGGGGGGCAGACTCCCCCCTTCGTTGTGCTGATTGAGTAGCGAGGGGGGTTTGAGGGGGGTGGGTAGCCCCCCTGGGAAAAAAAATTGGACGCTATATTAGGTGGGTGGACCTACCTATGGTTTTGTGCATGGTTTTCACACATGGTTTTGGGTGCGATGGTTTTCAGTCCATGGTATTGGATGCTTCGTCATGTATAAATATGTATTGTAACAATGAAAGGAACATAATAAAAAATCAAGCTGGTACTCCCGGTTTAGGGATCCAGGGGAAAATCTCTGTGCATATGTGTTTTATGTGTTATGCTCTCACATTGTTTATTTTCTGTGTTTTAAGAATTCGTATGCAGGTAATTTTTGTATGGGGTTAAAACCTACATTTGGTATCAGAGTTGTTTTGGCTTCAAGGGAACGCCTTTGTTACTGAGGGGTTTCACTCGGGCCTATGGTATACCCTGTTCAGTGGGAGATATGCGGGATTGATTCTGGTGGTGAAAGAAGATGGCGAGCAGTGGAAAGAAAGAGATCGAGAAATTTAGGTTAGAGTTTTGAATTGTGGAAACTCAAGATGGAGGATTTGTTGGTGGATAAGGATCAGTGGATCGCGGTAGATCCGGGTACTAAACAAATGAGAGTGTACAATGAATAATGGAAGAAGTTGGGTTGGAAGGCAAAGAGCACAATACAATTGTGTGTCTCAGATTCAGTATTGCTAAATGTATCAGGGGAAGCTACGGCGAAGGCTTTATGGGACAAGTTAGGGACTTTCTACCAATCTAAGTCTCTAGTGAATAAACTGTTCCTACGGAAAACGTTGTATAACCTTAGGATGAAAGATGGAGACTCAGTGACAGAGCATCTGAACGCATTTAATACTGCGGTAATTCACTTATTATTTGTTGATATTAAAATTTCAGATGAAGATAAGTGCATTAGTTTGTTGTGTTCTCTACTAAATTCGTGGGATAGTCTAGTTATTGCAATAGGTAGCAATGCAACTGTCTTGCAGTTTGACGAAATAGTATCATCCTTGCTGACGAAGGAGATGAGACGGAAAAATATGGAGAGTCAGAATGGCGATGCCTTGTCTGTACGAGGATGGTCCCAGAATAGAAACAAAAATAAGTCATCGAGTGGGAGATCTAAATCTGGAGGGAGATCTAAATCTCCAGGAAAACCTGTAAAGGTGGTATGATGGAAATGCGGAAAGGAAGGCCACTACAAAGGGACTGTAAATCTAAAGCTCCCGAGAAAGGAAAGGGATCTGATGATGCTCCTTCTGTAGAGGTGAAAACCACCTCAGATGAAGGTGGGGATGTGTACTTGGCTTCTTCAAGTACACATGTAGATCATGAGGCATGGTTGATTGACTCGGGTGAATCCTTTCACTTCACTCCCCATAAAGAGTGGTTCTGTGAGTATGAGAAATACGATGGTGGTGATTTCTTCTTAGGGGATGATAGGAAGGCTAGAATCTTTGGTCGCGGAAAAGTGAAGTTGAAGTTTCAAGGTGGAAGGGTCAGAACACTTCCGGTTGTTCTTCATATTCCTACATTGGCCAGAAATCTGATTTCTGTAAGAAAGTTGGATGATGCAGGTGTAAAAACAGTGTTCAAGAAAGATAACTGCAAGATAGTTCGGGGAGCACTGGTATTGATGCAAAGAGTTTGGATTGGAACTCTATACAAGCTACAAGGTAGCACTATTGTTGATGGGTGCAACCGTTCTGTGGTTCCTGAAAGTGGAGAAAAAAATCTAGTGGTCTCTGGAGAAAAGACCATGCTATGGTATTAAAGGCTTGGACATATTGGAGAGAAGGGCCTTCGAATACGTCATGGTAAAGGTATGATAGAAGGAAAGACTAATAGCTCTCTCGATTTTGATTTCTGTGAAAATTGCGTATATGGGAAGCAAAATTAGGTGAGTTTCCCTTCTGGTGGTAAGAGGGTGAAACAGATATTAGAGCTTGTGCACAGTGATGTGTTTGGACCTGTGAAGGTTCCATCACTAGGTAAGTTTGTGTACTATGGATCATTTATAGATGACTTCTCAAGGAATACATGGATATATTTCCTCAAGAAGAAATCAGAAGTCTTTGACAGGTTTAAATAATTTAAGGCTATGGTGGAAAACTAGATAGAGAAGAAGATAAAGGTGTTGAGGACAGATAACGATGGAGAATTTTGCAACAAGGAATTTGAAGAATTCTATAAGAAATGTGGTATAGCATGGCAGAAGACTACTCCATACACACCTGAGAAAAATGGAGTTGCAGAAAGAATGAACAAGACATTGATGAAAATGGCAAGAAGCATGCTCAGTGGTGATGGGTTAGGACAGGAATTCTTGGTAGAGGCGGTGGAGACAGTATGTTACCTGGTCAATAGATCGCCTTCATCAGTGTTGGAGGATAAGACTCCACAAGAGGTATGGACTGGTAAGAAGCCCTCTCTTTCACATCTGAGGGTATTTGGATGTGATGCATATGTACATGTTCCAAAGAAGAAAAGAAACAAGTTGGATAGTAAATCTGAAAAGTGCATCTTTATTGGGTATAAGGATGGTTTAAAGGGTTATAAGCTTTGGAACCCAGTAACAAGGAAGGTTGTGTATAGCTGATATGTGGTGTTCAGAGAGGTGAAAGATGTTATTAAACATGAAGTCCCATCAAAGGAACCTTAGAAGATAGAGTTTGAGCTAAAGGAGGAAGAATCAGACTCTACAACAGAAGAGGCATTAGAAGATGAAGAGCCACAAACTCTAGTTGTGAGAAGATCAGTTCAAGAAAAAAGGCAGCCAGAAAGGTATAGTCCATCTGCTTTCTGTTCAAATTTTTCTTTATCTATTACTGATGATGATCCCAGAACTATGAACGAAGCAGTAGATTCAGAGGATGGCAAACTATAGAAAGAGGACATGGTTGATGAAATGACATATTTGCACAAAAATGAGGCTTGGGATCTGGTGGAGTTGCCGGCTGGAAGGAAACCCATTGGAAGTAAATGGGTGTTCAAGAAGAAGACAAATGCAAAAGAAAAGGTGGAGAAATACAAAGCTCGGTTGGTAGAAAAATATTATTCCCAGGTGCCGGGAATTGATTTTGGTGATATTTTTTCCCCTGTTTCTAAGGTAACTTCTATTAGATTACTTTTATCTATTGTTGTTGTTTTGATTTTGAGGTAGAACAGATGGATGTGAAGAAATCATTTCTTCACAGGGATCTAGAATAAGAGACCTACATGAAGCAACCTAAAGGTTTTGCGGTGAAGGGTAAGAAAGAACTGGCATGCAAGTTAAAGAAGTCTTTGTATGGGTTCAAACAGTCACCAAGGATGTGGTATCAGAAATTTGATACATTTATACAGGGACTTAGCTTCACTAGAAGAAAAGCAGATCACTGTGTGTATTTTAAATTAATTGGTGACCGTGTTATTTATCTGGTCTTGTATGTGGATGATATGTTGTTGGTTGGAAATGACAAAGAAATTATCCAGGATTTGAAGACCCAATTGTCCTCCAAATTTGAAATGGAAGATCTTGGTGCTTCAAACTATGGTTTGGGCATGGAAATTAAAAGAGATCGGGCAAAGAGGAAGCTCTGGTTAAACCAGAGGAAGTATGTCGAGACAATACTGCAAAGGTTTAATATGAAGGATAATAAACCGGTGAAGGTTCCTATTCCTATTGGTGTAAATTTATCTGTTGAACAGTGTCCCAAGACACAAGAAGAGGAAGAGGACATGTCTTGTGTTCCATATGCAAGTGCAATCGGTAGCCTAATGTATGCGATGGTCTATACTAGACCAGACATTGCACATGCAGTGGGAGTATTGAGCAGGTTTCTATCAAAACCAGGAAAGGAGCATTGGACAGCAATGAAGCGGGCTTTCAAGTATTTGCATGGCACTAGTGATTATGGTTTGTGCCACCAAGGAAGACCGGGATTGGACAGAGTTTTGGATATCCATGGCTTTGTTGATGCAGACTGGGTTGGAGATCTGGATCAGAGAAGATCTACAAGTGGGTATGTGTTTAACCTATTTGGAGGTGCAGTCAGTTGGATGAGTAAGAAACAATATGTAGCAGCATTATCAACTACAGAGGCAGAATACATGGCATCCACTCATGCAAGCAAGGAAGCAGTTTGGTTGCAGAGATTGTGTTCAAGTATGGGATTAGTGCAAGGAGCTATAAGGATAGACTGTGATAGCCAAAGTGCAATTTTCTTGGCAAAGAACCCTGCTTATCATTCAAAGACAAAGCACATTGATGTTCAGTATCACTTTGTGAGGGATATGATAGAAGACAAAAAGGTGTTTCTGGTAAAGGTGGACACTTTGAAAATTACTACAGATGCATTGACAAAATCTATGAGCTCTGAGAAGTTCTCTTGGTGTAGAGAAACAATGGGCATTGCAGGGCTGGATAAATGACTAAGCTCTCTTGTGGCCCCCTATGGAAAGAAAACAACAAGTGGGAGAATGTTGGGTTGTGTTATATTCTTTCCACGACTAGCTACGCTAGTTAACTAGGGGGTTAGAGGGGGGGAAGAGCCCCCCCCTTCGTTGCGTTGATTGCACAGTGGGGGGGGGGGGTTGAGGGGGCTGGGTAGCCCCCCTTGGAAAAAAAATTGGACCCTATATTAGGTGGGGTGGACCTACCTATGGTTTTGTGCATGGTTTTCACACATGGTTTTGGGTGCGATGGTTTTCGGTCCATGGTATTAGACGCTTCGGCATGTATAAATATGTATTATAACATTGAAAGGAACATAATGAAAAATCAAGCTGGTAGTCCTGGTTTTGGGATCCAGGGGAAAATCTCTGTGTATATGTGTTTTATGTGTTATGCTCTCGCGTTGTTTATTTTCTATGTTTTAAGAATTCGTATGCAGGTAATTTCTCTACGGGGTTAAAACCTACACTTTAGACCTTATGAGAAATTAAATTTTTTAATCTTTATAATGTCTTTAGCTGGAAAATATTTACTTGTGCATTTTTCTGGACGCTCTTGGGTGCCTTTTGGATTGTACAATCATGTGTATGATTTTCTAGTGTTAACAATATCATACGCACTAAACAGAGATCATATGACCAAGTTACAACCCCAAGAAGTTGTTTTTCCAACTAACCCCAACGGCTCCCACAAACTCTTGGCATTCCATATCCTAGGGATAAGGTTTTGATTGTTTAGGTTTTTTTGTTGTTGTTCAATAATAAAAAGGCCTTTGAGCCTCATTGTAGCATAGTTGAGAGGCATGTATATGCCACGTCTCTTCTTCGAGATAAGCTACCATCGCCCGAGCTAGTTCATTTCCATTCTATATGCATGCATCTTTTAGTTCTTTGATATTAATGAAATAAAGATTTATTTCTATTGCATCTCTATGTTCATGTTTATATTTGTATTATGTTGTGTTCCTACATAAGTTTGGATCATCTATGGTGAGGCCTACCAAATTATATTCGAAGGTAGCAAAGCATGTGTTATGGTACCTCAGAGGCACTACCTAGTATGGATTATGGTACAGAAGGACAGAGGGAGTGAAGCTACAAGTCTTTACAGATGTATATTAGGCAGGGAGTCAATCTAATAGGAAAAGTACATCAGGTTTTATCTTCAGTGTTAAGTCTGCAGCTATTTCCTGGTACAATAGCAAGTAGAGGTTAGTGGCGCTCATCTCGGTAGAGGTTGAATACATGGCTGCAAGCCAAGCAACATGTGAAGAAAGAGGAAAATATTTGTGGGACTGTTCAGTCAGGATATGGATCCGACATTGATATATTGTGATAATCATAGTTGCATTAAGCTCTCTAAGGATCTGGTATTTCATGATAGGTCCAAGCACATTGATATCTAGTGTCATCATCTGTGGGACTGTGTGCAGAGGAGAATTATGTTGCTACAGTATATTCCAACCAAGAAGCAATATTGTGACATCTTGACAAAGGAATTGTAAATAGGTAAATTCAAATTCCACTGGTGTAGGATAGGGGCGGTGAAAAATCCATTTCTTGCTAAGAGGGAGTGTTGAAAAAATGTTGCAAGAAAGGCTCAAATTTACTTTATCCTTAGTCAAATTGATTAAATTGAATTTTCACATCAGCGGGACAACTTGGAGAAAGTTAACTTGTGTGTCATGGCTCTTGTCCTAAGTTAGCTCAGTAAATTTTATTTAGAGGACTTGGAGTTCAGTTATGCATGTGTGATTACTAAATTCTAGTAATCCAATTCAATTATTTTCAGTTGTATTCAGTTAACTAACCTCTAACAATTGTTGGAGTCAGTTGAAGGTCAATTGTGCAGTGGGAAAATTATCTAACCTAGAGATATGTTAGTTAACTGATCAATCAACCCAAAATAGCTAGTGCATGCAAGGAATTCAAGTTACTAAGCTAAAGTGGAGATGACAAGGTAGTGTAACAGTTGTTATAAACTAGTTTTAGTGTACAGGTGTTGCATGAGATCAGTTGATCAATCCTTAGGAATTGCACAATCAAGTTGGAGGAAATTCCTAAATAATAGGGGCTAATTTCCTTACGATTTGCGCAAGGAAATAAGAGGCTAGGTGAGCTTATATTTGGCTAAGTGTTGGCCAGAGTTGTTCATTGAGAAAAGAGAACAATTATTCTTTTGCAGGTTGAGCTCTGAGGTGGAGCTAGAAATTGTAATAGTTTCTTTATTCATCTAATTAATGAAAAGAGACTTGAGGGGTTTTTCCCAATTGCTTTCGCCTAGAAATCACTGTGTATTTGTGGTTTTTCTTATTGCATGTCTATGCATATTGTTCTACATTGTGATTTCCATTCCACAGAATAGTAGAGGAAATTTGCAATCTCTTGTTTTCAGTTTGAATTCATCAGTAGTAGTAAATTTCTATTAACTTCTACATGTTGTACCTAAGAACATCGAAACTTCTTGCCACGTGTCCCCTTATATATCATGCTGACATCATCACCAATCAACCAAATGCTGCCATGTGCCCTGTCTTTATCTCTTTTGGTATTGTTGTGTATTGGTCTAGATGTTCGTTGTGTGTCTGGAAAACTCACTGGTGGTTTTTAAACTCCCCTCAAGTTGTTTATGGTTTAGAGGGAAAACCGCCTATTACATACCCCCCTTCCACATTAACACTTGAAAGCACTGAGGCCTATGCATGACCGATGATATGTCAGTGGGGTGCCTGGTGGAAAATTGTTATGAAACCAGCTCACAAAAAGATAGAAAAGATAGATGAACGCCTTAGAAATAAGCCTCTTCGAGGGGGCAACCTCCTTTACATTACACAAATGAACAATTCTTAGATGATACAAATGACAAGACCTCCTTTCTATATATAGGAGTCTAAGGAGTCATAATATAATCAGAGCCGACATAACAATAATAATGTAAGGGCACAATAATAACAATAGTGGGCTTTTATGGGGCACAATAGTAACAATATGGGGACTACATGGGTACAACAATATAATAAGGGGGTTTTACTAATAACAATAAGGGGTTACACTAGTAGTATAGGGGCCTAACATGCCCCTCTCCTTCAAAAAGTGTTGTCCTCAACGCTTGAGTAGTTCTTGATGCTTCTATAGAATATTTTTGTCCTCCCATGTGGAATCTTTAGTGGGTAAGTTCTTCCAGTTGATGAGATACTCTGAAATTGATCAATTTCATAGCTGTCAGGTTCTTGTTTCTGTGACTACTCCAGGTTCCAATATGATTTTTCCTTCCTCTTCAAGTTCTGGCAATATTGTTTGAATTGGAATATTCTGCAACTTTTGAATGAGTGGCCACACTTCTTTGTCCTTCTTCCATTCATCCCTTGCTTCGTTTATCCAATCTGGTTGGATAATAGAAATAGCATAAAACAATGCTTCCACATCCTCATTCTTTCTTGAGAGTGCATCTGCAACAAAAATTTTCTTCCCTTTTCTGTAGATGATGTCAAAGTCATAACCCAACATATTTGTGACCCATTTTTTCTGTTCTTCTACAGATAATATTTGTTCTAAAAAGTATTTAAGACTATCATGATCCATTTTTACCTTGAAGTGTCTTCCCATTAGGTAAGGTCACCATTTCTTAAGTGCAAGTAGTATTGCCAACATTTCCTTCTCATAAATAGCTTGCTTGAGATGTAGCCGTAAAAATACCCAATCACCTACATCAAAACATTTTTCATTGCGATGTTGATCTACAAGTTGTTTCGTTTGATTCTGCACCAAAGTGGCTTGGAGAACTTCTTGTTGATGCTCGATGTGATCTTTCACTGCTTGAACCTTTTTCTTCTTGATATGTCCTTCTAGCTTTAGGGTTTGAGGAGTGGTAATTTCTTCCAATGCTTTACAAGATATGGTCGGATTCATTTCTTTATGCTTGATGTGATCTTTCACTTCTTGAACATTTTTCTTCTTGATATGTCCTTCTATCTTGATAATTTGAGGAGTGGTATTTCTGGCCAATGCATTACAAGATATGGTTGGATTCATTTCTTCTTTCTCGATGTGATATTTCACTTCTTCAACCTTTTTCTTCTTGATATGTCCTTCTATCTTGAGAGTTTGAGGAGTGGTAATTCTTGCCAATTCTTTACAAGATATGGTCGGATTCATTTCTTCTTTCTCTGGGGTTGTTTCCTCGTGTATATACTCTTCTTTTGATGTTTCTTGATCATTTTCTTCCTCCTCTTCATAATCTATGTAAAATAATTTCTTCTCAACACACTTATGACCTTTAGTGCATTTGATATCACAATTGTAACAAAGCACTTTTTCTATTTTTTCTTCCAATTGTTGTGGTGTAACCCTTGTAGGTTGTGGAAGGCTAGGAGAAACAACACTTCCATCTTTATAGTTTTGAGGGGTAGACTTCCTTGTTGCCATAATTTTACTTTCCACTATGTCACAAAGCCCTTTTACTCTTTCCAATTGTTGAGGTGTTGCTCTAAAGAAGGTTTTGCTCTTTGTATCCTCATAATGTGCTATCATTTCCTCCGTGAGAAGTGACCACGTAACAAGTTTGTTATAGACATTTTTGTGCCTTACAGCATAGAGCATGAAATTTCAATAATCTGAGGGATCCAAAGTCCCTAAACATGTTGTTCCTACCCCTAGAGGAACAAGGTCAGCAAACCACAGCACTTCAGATCGGTTCTCCACTGAAAAACACTCAAAAACAGGTCAATTTTGGATCAAAGCAGCTGCTCCACTAAGCATCTGCGCTGAATGTCAAAAGCTCTATGGTGTACCTGCGTTGCATAGCAAGTGGAACAAAGGCTACCTGCGCTGGGCGTACTTTGACATGTGGAGGAATCTTTTCTCAATGTGCCAGTGCCCAGGAAGCTTCCAAAATGACACTTGGATCAGAAGATTCGCCTAATGATGAGTTAAGAGGTTCTAGAACTCCAAGTGGAAGGTAGAAACTCCGAGTGAAGGACTGAAGAACAACTGGAGTTGAAGAGGACAACAAGTCACACATCAAGCTGACTTATCTTCACTCCAAAACTCTATATAAGGATCTCATCCCATGGGATCTAAAGGCCGGAATTTAGTGCAAAGAATTGCTGTTGGTTTACAGTCGAGAGCATTGGGTGATTGCTTGAGGGAGGTGAAGAAGAGATTTCTCTCCATCGGGAAGGTGATGCTGGATTGGACCTCTCATGGTTGTATCACCGCCTGAACCTTACTTCCATATATTAATAAAGCATTTGAGGTTCTTCTATTCGCATGTGTTTCAATGGTGTATTGTCTTACTTGCGTATTTGATTTATGCTAATCCTTGAATCAATTATGATTGCATGCTTCTTGTAGTTTCATTTTCTTGTCTTATTTGCAGGATCTCGTGTAGTTGGGCCCGTGAAAAGACTTGGAGCTGGGAGCAAGCAGCAAACAAAGGAGATTGGATCGACCATTTGCGCAAGACATCGGTAAGTGGATCTCTTCCTTCTATCTCTTGCATGTCATAAAGAAGAAACTTTAGATAGCTTTGCTTTCAGCTGTTGCTAAGGAACTGTCACCCTTAGAGTGGGATAGGGTCATTCCGTGTTGGATACTTTTCCCCACAACAGACTGGCGACTCCGCTGGGGATCGTGTCTTGTTGGTAGCTTGTGTATTCTTGCTATTTATCTCTTGAACAAAGGGAGTACCGAATCGAACTGCATTCGAATCCTTCGAATGCAAAGTAGAGGGTAGCTACTCTAGCCCAGTGCTGGGCATGTTCATGATTTAAAGAGCTGATCCACAAGGACTCTTTTTAGCTCTTTGTGATAGTGTTCATCTTCCTCAATCATCCTCTAGTGTATACTTGTCTGATAGCTTCTGATTTGGCCAAAAACTGTTGATTTTTGAGCAAACTGTGACCCGGAATCTGAGAGAGACGAGAGTTGTCTCTTCAGTGCAGCTGCCACAAAGGCTACCTGCGCTGCAACGCAGGTCCCGAAGGGGCTACCTGCGCTGCATGTCAGATTGATAGTGCAGTACCTGCGCTGATCCAGTTTTGCCTTGTGCAACTGGGGTTCCCTGCTTTCTGTTGCCCAGTTTTCAGTATTGTTTTTGCAGCCTGTTGTCAACCTGTATACCCAGCTGAAACTACCTTTCTTTGCCTTCATTCCGCCTCAGTTGTATGAAGAAACCGTGATTTTTCTTATTGTATTTCTTGCTTTCATTCACAGTTTCCCGTAGCGAAAGTGAACTAGTCTTGCTGTGACCTCTTGGATCTAGACCTGTGAGAAAGTGTCGTTGTGATTCTAAGAGCTAGTTTATTGCTGTTCATAGCTGCTTGAGCATTTTCTTTTGTTATATGTTTCGAATTTCAGTATTTCTTGTGTTGAAACGAGTGAATCTTAAGGTGTTCTTTTGATTATTGGACAAATACTTGTTTGCTTTCGCTTGAAGTTGAATTCGAAATCGTACAACAGCTTTCTTTTTGTCATACACCAAACATTAAGAGAGAAGAAAAGAAATACTTGCATTGTGCATGTGCATTTTGACAGTTTGCATGTCGATTTAGGAAAAGTGCATCAGTGTGTGCTCTATGATCTGTTTGAAAAGATGATGTCTTTCTTTTCCCTCAGTAGTTAAGATTTTCATAAGTTGAAAGAATTGAAAAAGCTTGCTTATCATTCTTAGACTGCATTTAGGAGTTGTATCATACATCACGTGGTGATCCATAAAGGCAAACTGCTAAGCAAGATCAACCTAAAAAGAACTGAATTTATCTAACAACGCTTTGAAACATAACGAAACACAGTAGAGGTCTAGGTAGAGACGTGAACCGGCGTCGTTAAACATAGTGACTGTCGATCTCTACGAAGGTGGGTGATTCCTCCTGAGGGACGATAGCACTAATACGGATTTGTGCCCCCGCGTACCGTCGCGTATATTGGGGGACCCCTATAGGAACAAAGCCTTTATCCATAGGAAACCGTGTCTGCCGCCCTACTGATCGCGATGCAGTGAACACAGCATTCACGAAGATTGACCACTCGTACCGTAAAACATATTCTGTGGTTTCGCGAAAGGTTTGGCACACCCTCTGCCTAGAACTCCAGAGTAGTTTCTTTTGGCCTTTTTCAAACTCTATAACTAAAAAAGTCCATCCGAGCATTTGTCACTTCGGGCTCGTTAATACATCGAAGGAGACTAGAGTCATCTTTAGCTTTTTCTCGACTCTTAAAAAGTGAAAAAGCAAGTTGTGTCTAAAGCATCGTCATATAAAATTCATTCTAAACGGAACATAATCACCCCTTATTCCTACGTTGATCTTAAGGTTGAGAACATGGAACACACCAACCAAGGGATCCCACATGATGGGACCCCTAGTCCTTTCTCCTCTTGGGGAGAAGTTGGTGCGCCCCACATGGCCACATTGTCGCTTCCAGGACTGACAATTGGCCTACCAGTTTGGCTATTCTCAACCACTGTAGTTCAGACCACCACGGTTCCTGAACAGTCGAGTCAACAATTAGACCAGTCTAGAGCTACCCTCCAGCCTTCCACTTCTTATAAACCTTCCTCCGATCCTTCTTCTTCGAAAGGTCAAGCCGCCGAAAGCGGAGCTCCCATAGAAAAGAAGGAGGAAAAGAAGAAGAAAGAAAAGAAGCAGAAGGAGCCAAAGGCGCCTGGGGGCAAGCAAAAGGCATCTAACAAAAATCCACACACAGCACGGACCGGGCCCAAGTCGCCATGTGTCATATGTAGAGGGGACCACCTCCACTGTGATTGTCCCAGTATTCCCCGGATACTAAGGGACTGGTCCCCTCGTTTGCACAGTTCGGAAGCGTCAACCTCTGACAACCAGGTTGAATGCTTACCGTCGACCAACGAAAGTGAAGGTCCTAGACGACGAAGGGGAATGAGATTCCCTTGCGAACTGTGTGAAGACAATCACACCCTCCGCCGTTGTCCCTTTTTAGACGAAGCAAAGAGAGTTTTGGAAGATCAACCGGTTGCACCGTTGCTACTTCCTCCTGGATACCATAAACTCGCGCCAAGTCCTTCGTTGGTCGAAAATACAGCTGCCCCGCTCATAGGGCCAGCTGAAGTGTCAGTCACTGAAAGCGAACCTACTGAATCCGGACCGGACGAAAGTCCAAAGGTCGAAACGGCAGTTGACCCGGTTCTCCCTTCAGAAGTTTCATCTTCAAATACCACAGTCACTGAGGATTCATCTTCAGCTGACACCCCTACCGAAGAGAGTAAGGACGACACCGTCCAGATTCTTTTCATTAACACTGATTCTGACGAATATCAGGGCAATGTGCCCACTCCTTTATCGCAGGAAGGAGCATCGTCAGGATCATACCCGGCCATGTATTCGGTCCCACCACCAAGCAACCTGGTTGTGTCCTTTGATTGGAACCAACTAGGCAGACCCCGGTTACCAGCCAGTATACCATTTAGAGTTATAGTCCAAATATACAAAATGGTAATGGCTGGAACTATCATTGATGAAGGGGCATCTGTGAGTATCCTGTCCTCTATTGCTTGGAAAGCACTGGGTTGCCCAGCGCTTTTGCCTGAGATAAGGAATCTCTCGGGTTTTGACAAAGGAACCAGTCGACCATTAGGGATTCTGCCTAATGTGCCTATTACCTTGAAAGGGAAGGCTGTCAAGATGAATTTGATGGTCGTCCAAGGACCCTTGGATTATAACCTACTCCTTGGACGAGACTACATATATTGCATGGAAGCAATAGTCTCCTCACTCTTTCGAATAATGTGTTTTCCATACGAAGGAAGGATGGTCAAGCTCGTAGACCAACTTTCACTTCCAGGATCACACATCGCAAATAGTCACATACCTATCCTGAATGGTCTATTCAACCAAGAAAGGTCTCTACCTCCAGTTCTTCTTCCTGATGAGTGCGAGTGATTCGGGAAAGTAGGGCCGGAACCCAGGGGGCATGCATCCTGGTCTGCTGAGGTCAGAGAAAACCTTGGGTGTAAAGTAGAATTTCCGCGGGAGAATATGACTAGTCCGTACCCCGTCCCCTCCTTCATCCTCGTAAAACAGAAGGGCCGGTAAGAGCTCTCATGCGGAAGAAGGGGCTATTAGGAATGGGGTCGTTCTGGAAAAAGATTCTTTTGTTAAAGTTATGTGGGAGGACGGGGGCCCGTTACTCACCTTTGTCTAGATAAGTAGGCTCTGCCAAAGAAGGGGATCCGTTTGCGGCAGCAAGTAGTAACCATCTTTGGGTAAAAGGCAAGCCTCACCCATTAAAACAAATGTTTTAAAGGATAAGTAGGGGCAGCCTCCAAATAAAGGGATTCTCTTGCTGCAAAAAATTGTAACCATCTTTGTGTAACCTAATGATAGACATCGCCGAAGAAAGTTTCTGTTTGAAAGAATTAGCAGAACGATCTTCGGATAACCTGAAAGAGGTAAGCCTCACCCGTTGAAAACAAGGGTTTTTGACGGATAAGTAGGGGCGACCTTGAAATTAGACTTACACCTGGGGGCATGCAAACCTCTTGGAATGCAAGCACGGGCGGCTTTTTAGTTTTAGGTAGGACTAACCCCTCTAACCCGTAGGATAGGCCGATACCCAGCTTGCATAAAGAGAGGATATGGAGCAAAGCGTAGGGAGATGAAGCTCTTTAAAAAATAGTGATCTTCCATGAGACCTTCCTACTTTATGACTGGTAAAAGTGAGCAGTTTTGACAAAGTTCATGCTCGTTAAAAAATAAACGCAAAACCGAGCAGTTTTCGCAAGTGTTCATGCTCGTTAAAAAATAAACGCACATGTGAGCAAGCTTCCCTCAGAGTTCAAGCTCATTAAGAAAAATGAACCGGTAAATAACCATTTGAGACCGTAAATTCATCAGCGGTAAAAGCCTTGGTCGTGTTTGCACCGTTACCTCCACTTTTCATTTGGCCGATCATTCACATCCACTTGATTGTTTACCTATTTTGAGGAACAGCTGCGAAGAGTGATTTCACCTAGCCATCCTTGTAATACTGTCGTGATTGGAAAATTCCAACCTGTACCTGGAATCTGCTGCATCCCTGTTTATCACTCGTTCCTCAAAAGACGAGTTTTCTTTGAGCTCTTTTCACTGACTCGTAAAATATGAAAAGTTTGTCGAGTTTTGGCCTTCCAGCTCGTTAAAAAGGACCAGAAGAGCTATCCCTCCTCTAGATTTTAATCTTTTTGGACCTGAGGGATTATTGCACAAAAAGATCGAGCGCTTGTCTAGTTCGGCTCGATAAAGATATCGAACATTCATCCCTTCTGTATTGTTTTATACTTTTTCGGACTTAAGGGATTAGATGACGAAAAAGGACCCCTGGAGTCCACTTTATGTACCCTTTTCAGACTCTCTAAAAATGAAAAGGACCGAGTTATCGTTGTCGCTAGGCTCGTTAAAAATATTAGATAGCGACAAACTCGTCTTTAGACGAGAACGAGTTTCCCTATCGTTAGGCTCGTTAAAACATAGCGATGGGCTTGCCCGAAGGGCAGGTTATAGAACAAGCATATGTTATCCTCCTCAAGCTTGACAAAAATAAAGAGGTACTGGTCAGAAATGACTGGGGAAAAATTGGGAAGAACCTCAAAGCTTAATGGTAGCAAGTCGCTCTTGAACATGACACTTTTGCCTCCGTAAATATCGGGTTGGGTTATTATCATTCACCGGTCCCTTCACCATGGTCTCGCCATACCATCCATACATGGGGTAATGCTACTGATCCATCACATCAGTGTCGTTATATGTTCAAGAGATGTCATTCAGAAAGTGTCAACCGGGTCCCATCCACTACCATACATCATCTTTCATCCTTCCATGACCGCCACCCTGAATCATATTTCACAGATCGTTTTCACCATCATCACTAGCTCTGTTCCGTGTCACTGATGTGGGATTCATTAAGGCCCTCCTTTGACGGATCACTTCTTGTCGACATCAGCTCATTATCCAAGAAGTTGATCTAGGAACACCCCCTCAGTACTTTGAAGCTTGCATGCCTCAATGGCAAGTTTCTCACTTCCGGCGATAGGTATACATTAATGACCTTCGACCGGGAGACTTTGCGTGGTGTTCGACGTCAGATCCTATATTCACGCCATGTGAATTGTGCTGCAGTACCTTGAGGGTCATCATCATTATCGGTGATTCCTCTCGCGCTTGTTAACAGTTTACATTATTGACTGGTAATCAAGCGATGTCTTTCCATGTTCGACTTCAAGAAATTCTCACATGGATCGACTTGTACTAGAGTGAAGATCGGACAAGTTTGAAGACCCCGGATCTAGTTTCATCCATCCGGGCTGCGATATATATTCAGGAGATAAAAACATAGACATGTGCAGCAGATGATCATCCTACTAAAAGGATGATAATTAAAAGCAGAGAATTATCAGTCTATTATCAGACGATCGTCTGTTTATGTACAGCAAATGTATTTATAAAGCTGAGCATGGGAAATGCCCGCATCAGCTAGATCATGAAAAGAAAGTATGAAAAGATAATGTATTGTATTGTATTTTGTTATAGGTCACCTCCCGGCGATTGAATGAACTTCGGATCCTCCTAATAAAGCATTTCACCCGATAAACGACCTCATACTTTAGGGGGCAACTGTTATAGACATTTTTGTGCCTTACAGCATAGAGCATGAAATGTCAATAATCTGAGGGATCCAAAGTCCCTAAACATGTTGTTCCTACCCCTAGAGGAACAAGGTCAGCAAACCACAGCACTTCAGATCGGTTCTCCACTGAAAAACACTCAAAAACAGGTCAATTTTGGATCAAAGCAGCTGCTCCACTAAGCATCTGCGCTGAATGTCAAAAGCTCTATGGTGTACCTGCGTTGCATAGCAAGTGGAACAAAGGCTACCTGCGCTGGGCATACTTTGACATGTGGAGGAATCTTTTCTCAATGTGCCAGTGCCCAGGAAGCTTCCAAAATGACACTTGGATCAGAAGATTCGCCTAATGATGAGTTAAGAGGTTCTAGAACTCCAAGTGGAAGGTAGAAACTCCGAGTGAAGGACTGAAGAACAACTGGAGTTGAAGAGGACAACAAGTCACACATCAAGCTGACTTATCTTCACTCCAAAACTCTATATAAGGATCTCATCCCATGGGATCTAAAGGCCGGAATTTAGTGCAAAGAATTGTTGTTGGTTTACAGTCGAGAGTATTGGGTGATTGCTTGAGGGAGGTGAAGAAGAGATTTCTCTCCGTCGGGAAGGTGATGCTGGATTGGACCTCTCATGGTTGTATCACCGCCTGAACCTTACTTCCATATATTAATAAAGCATTTGAGGTTCTTCTATTCGCATGTGTTTCAATGGTGTATTGTCTTACTTGCGTATTTGATTTATGCTAATCCTTGAATCAATTATGATTGCATGCTTCTTGTAGTTTCCTTTTCTTGTCTTATTTGTAGGATCTCGTGTAGCTGGGCCTGTGAAAAGACTTGGAGCTGGGAGCAAGCAGCAAACAAAGGAGATTGGATCGACCATTTGCGCAAGACATCGGTAAGTGGATCTCTTCCTTCTATCTCTTGCATGTCATAAAGAAGAAACTTTAGATAGCTTTGCTTTCAGCTGTTGCTAAGGAACTGTCACCCTTAGAGTGGGATAGGGTCATTCCGTGTTGGATACTTTTCCCCACAACAAAGTTGTTTACGAGAACAAAGCCTTTTATACCATAAAAATTGATACGGTTCTAAATATGAAGATGCAATACATACCTTTTGTAACAGTGGTACACCATGTAGATCAAAATATTGCTCCATCTGAAGTATCCAATTTACCGGATCCTTGCCATCAAACTTCCTCATATCGCCTTTTCTTGATTTTAGGAGCTCGATCTTGAAATGACTATAACTCTGTAATTTTGGTTCTTCCAGTTCTGAAATTGTGACCTATAGTAGCCCTCTGTGTCCTCTTTCCAATGCCACCAGTCTGATCGAATTTAGATTCTCCAAGAAAGAGTTATGCACAATCTCCCAAGATAACCTGATTATATACCTTTTCAGAAGAGTGAACTTGTATGAAGTGCCACGTGTCACTTTTTTTACCTTCAAGTCTAAAAAATATACACAGGAAACTACAGTCCGTCCTCTTTCTGTAACTTCTTACAAAATTGCAATCTGAAGCTCAAAACAAAAGCTATGACAATTTTCCCAAGGTCACCTGTTTGGATTGTAATTCAGGAGTCTACAAAAACACCAACTTCCTCAGATCATATCTCCACAAATATAGCGTGAAAAACTCTGAAATTCGGACCCGAGGTTCAACGCGATTTCGTCTCAAATGTGTTTTTTTGTTCGCTTCTGAAATTTCGCAAAAAAAAAGTTATAGCGAAAATGCCACGATGACCTATTTGGAGCAGCAAAACCCTAGAATCCAAAGCTCTGATACCAAATGTTATAAAACCAGCTCACAAAAGGATAGAAAACATAGATGAATGCCTTAGAAATAAGCCTCTTCGAGGGGGCAACCTCCTTTACATTACACAAATGAACAATTCTTAGATGATACAAATGACAAGACCTCCTTTCTATATATAGGAGTCTAAGGAGTCATAATATAATCAAAGCCGACATAACAATAATAATGTAAGGGAACAATAATAACAATAGTGGGCTTCTATGGGGCACAATAGTAACAATATGGGGACTACATGGGTACAACAATATAATAAGGGGGTTGTACTAATAATAATAAGGGGTTACACTAGTAGTATAGGGCCTAACAAAAATCCACCACCAGAGTTGCATATGATTTAATGGTTGCCGCTGCCAAAAACTCTGCCAAGTTTGGCCAATTTACCAAACTAAACTCTTGTTATGACCACTTTTCCATATTTTGCTGCAACTTGACTTTACTAGATCTTTGATCTTTAACTGGCCTTACCTTATGATTCAAGAGGGAATTTGTCAACTTCCAAATACTACTGGAAAGATCTTTCAGAGTTGTTTCCATCTAAGTGGTTTCCTTTTGACTTTGAGGTGATCTTCTATATAGGAAATACCTTCGAAGTCATTGCACCTTATCCATTCATGCTCTGCTCATATTGTAAACATATTTTATTTTTCCATCATCTATCAACACCTATGACAGCATTTTCCATCAATGATAACACATTTCTAACATTATCCCCCTTTAGCATTAATGGCAACATCATAATCAAATAAAACATCATCATGAAAACAAAGTGGGCTACATACAAAATGTGCTTATGCTCTTATCAGTTTCTTCTCCTTTGGCTATTACTTCCCCTATGATGTAATGTTCTTATGTTGTTATGTTGTTGTGAAGCACACTCACCTCACCACCAATACTACCCCCCTTTTTATTTTTATGGTTGGAGATACTTTTGTCTTTTGTATGATCACAAATAATTCTCCCCCTTTGACATCAACGACAAAGACACTAATGGATCCCCCTTGCAACTTTACTCCCCTTGTCAGCAATCTCCCCATGTCTTGTTGATCTCGTGGACCTAGCAGCTTCATCTTGAAACATTGAATATTGTTGGTTATGGAGTGAAGCAAGAGGAACAACTCCCAATATTTGCCTTAAATACTCAAACTGGTCTCTTAGGAGAGGGTTTGTGAAACTATCAACTACTTTTTCTTTTGTAGGTACATATTCCAGGTTCACAATTTGATTGGAAAGTTTCTCTCTCAAGAAATGGTACTTGATTGGAATATGATTTGCCTTTCAGTGAAAAACAAGATTCTTTGACATGCTGATGACACTAGTATTTTCACAAATAATAAAAATAGGTTGATCATAAAACACTTTTACATCTTGCAAAATCTTCTATATCGACAATATTTTTGAGTGCAACAAGAAGTTGTTGCAATATATTATACTTCAACAGTGGATAGTGAGATTGAAGCCTGCTTCTTTCTCAACCATGAAACTAGACATTCTCCAATAAAGAAAGCACCACCACTTTATTTTTGGATGCAACCTTTGACCATAGAGTTCGTCACCTTTGACTTTGAATATATTCTGATCATGGAGGCCATTTTCTGACTTCCACATTTATAACACAAATCACTCTAGTTCTATGGAGAAATTATATTCATTTTTGAAGGATTTCTTAGAAAATTCTCTTCACATTCTTACCATAGAACACTTTCTACATTAAGGGAGTTTATATTTCCACAGTTATTCATATTGAGAGAAATTTTTGGATGAAACTATCTAGATGATTTTATATCATGTCCAGATAGAAACGTTTCAAGGGGACTCTCCACCCATCATCAAGGAGCTAAGAATTGAGTAATTACAAACAAGTGTTTTGAATTCTTTTATAGAAGGAAGTTTCATAATTAGTTGTTAAAGAGTAATATAAAATGCTCCACACAATTTCATTTGAAAATTTCTCTCAACTTTCTACATTATTGTGCATCATTTTATAGGATAAATGTGCTCCAATTTAATAGGATAAATTGCTCTAATAGCTTCAATTACAAGGCCAATCATCCCAACTATTCAACTTTCCCAACTCTAGAGAATCTCTTCCTCTTTCATATATTTTGGCAACACTTTAAGGCTTGGTTTCATTAATTTAAAAAAAAAAGTCATATGAACAAGTGTCATGTGAAATGAGCTATGGTGTTTTGGGCATGTGGTATTGATAAGCCATAGTATTGTAACAAATCCTATTTACAACTTAAAAATCTTCATGATAAAGTAGGGGGTGAATCTCCATGGTTAATAATCTTGTTACATGTTTTTTATGATGATGATGATGATGATGGTTAACGTCCACTGAGACCAAATTGGTCTATCGGACCTACAATTTTCTTAATTTTTACTTGTCTGGCTCCTCGTCTTTCTTGGCGAGATTGGTGTTGTAGCTTTCTTTCTTTTCTCTATGGTCTTCCAACTTCCTTTGTCTTGCATCTCCTTCATCTCTTCTGGTTCTTGGGACATTGGTGTCTTAGCTTCGCGATCTATAGTCGGAGAAGTTTGGTTTAGGAGATCTGCTTTGCTGTTAAATGAAGATTTATTTTCTGCGGTATTCAAATCCTCATAGCTGTTGATTTGTTGGGGCGGGCTTTCTCCTTGCTTGCTTTGAGAGTTGTTTCCTTCTTCCTTGATTTCTTGTGACTCAGAGTTTTCTCTAGAATATTCTTCTTTGATGACAGTGTAGTGTTCTTTTTGTGCTCCTTCCCACCATGTAGATCTGTGATGGTTTTTTCTAGCAAAATTTTTCTCAGAGGCTTTTGGGCAATTTTTGGCTAGATGCCCCGTCTCAAAGCACGATCGACATCTGAAGAGGACACTTTCATAATCAAGCTTCTGGTTCCACACATAGTCTTTACTTGTTAGGTTTATTTCAGCTGGGAATCCGGCGCTGAAATCCATTTCCACACAGATGCGTGCATAGGTGGTTCTGGCATATTCCTCTGTTTCTGGGCACCTGCAGTAAAATTTCCCAATTGCATTTCCGATGGCTTTTAGCGAGGAGAGATTCCAGAGATGCAAGGGTAGGCTTGGCAATCTCGCCCAAACTGGTGCTGAGGTTATCACTGTTGTAGAGGGATCGAATGATGGGTTCCATGGCTTCATGAATAGGCCTGATTTTTCCCAAAACCAAGGGCCGGAATCTAGAATACATTGTCTGCTTTCAGGATTTTCAAAATCTACTATAAAGAAACCTCTAGCACAGGGGTAGATATTAATTTCATCAGAAATGATAGGCTTCCATACCTCCGAGATCCAATTGTGGAGTGCTATCAGCCGCGGCCAAAAACCATTGAACCGGCAAATTAGGGCACTTTCGGAGAACTTCAAAGCTTCATCGAGTGAGTCCTGGACCACTTGGATAGTGGGAGCTGGGGCTTCACTTACGATATGGGTAGGAGATTGCCCTCCAGAGGCGGACGAGCCACCAGTTATTTTTGCGAAGCTCGGAGCCATATTTTACGCAGATCTGCACCAAATCTATCACACCGCAGATCTATCACACCGCAGAGATCACACCGCAGATCTATGCCGCAGAGACGGCAGATCTATCACACCGCAGAGACGGCAGATCTATACCGTATATATAATCATCGTTCGTGATCATTCAAGAATTTGAATATTGATAAAAGACGCCTCCAAGAATAATCTTGACCCTTTGGCGCGGATAAGAATGGTCTCTCGACCATAAAACTACAACACAATGACCGTTGGGACCTGGGCGCTGATGCCCACACCGCAGAGACCACACCGGCAGATTTACCGCAGAGACGGCAGATCACACCGCAGAGACCGAACGAACTGTCATATTAACAAGGCCAAGAAATCAATGCCGGTTTAAAAAAGGGAATGCAAGGAAAATGCGCGGGTCATCACATTCAAAATCGGTGAATGCTAAAGATTAGACTGGGAGGCGAATCGGGCGATGGGGACTCGGGAGTAGCTCGCTAATTTCTCCCAAAAGAATCTCTGCCAGAAATGAAGATGCCGCACAGGACATCAGAGCATTCCCTTAGATCTGAAGAGCTATAACGTAGATCTGAAGAGCCGCAGAGTTATAACGTAGATACTAGGGCACTTTCGGAGAACCGCAGAGTTCCACCCAAACGAGAACCGCAGACCCGCGAACCGCAGAACCGAGACGAGAACCGAGAACCCAGACAATATGAATAAATGTTTCTTGAAATGTCATTACATTGTAGGTCATTATATATGTTTAACTTGTATATTAATTCTTTTATTATCAATAACAATCATTATTATCTTAAATGAAGTTATGATTTAGTAATTCTTATAATTTTTTAATTTTAGCAACTTGAGATGTATGATGAAGCAAGTGTTTTGATGTTTATTAGTCCATGCCCAAGCAGGACTCTAGCAATCAATTTTCATGTTGAACATTATTAGTTTAGCATTGACCAATGCAAATTATAATGTTTAACTTTAGAAATAAACAAAGTATTTTTATTATAATTGAAAAAAATATTTTGTTAATATTTAATTGGACAAAAAATTGGATCTCTTATTTCAAGCTTGGCGCCATCTATCCCATGTCACATATAAAGTTTGCTAACACTAAAATGTCACCAATATTCATGGGCATGATGCTTTTGGCAACAAATTTTCCAAGATGTACTGGAAGTCGTTACTTCGTTAATGTAATTTTTTTCCAGTTCTCATTGCTATGACTTTAACTAGAGCCCGAATTAAAAAAATAAGAGTGCATAGAAAAGGCTTGGCAAGGAAGCCATCAACCATCCATCTCTTTTCATCGATTAGTTATAAAACATTATCTGGTGAGAATCTTGGATCCACATGATACCATAAAAATGCATATGCCGAATGAGAGGTTGAACACGAGGACTAGAAGAGGGAGCCTTCTTTGCAAGTTCGATCCGAGAAATATGAACGAGGAGCCCCCTATTCATTACTTATTTATGGATGTCCCTTCAGCATTTCGAAACAATAAAGTATTGAAGGAGCCTAGCGTAAACCAAAACTCTTTATTCAATCTTATGGTGGTTGGGTGTTGAGTTTGTCGCATCTGTAAAAGCAATAAGGAAGAAGCGTAGAAGAAATAAGGTAAAAGAAAAAATATTTTAAAGTTGTAAATAGCATTCTAAAATCTTTGTTAAAGCTAAACAATGTAAACTATCAAATGAGAACTATGCCGAGCACCCAATTTTTTGAGGTAGCAAAAAATCATCCGATTTTGAAAAGTGTTGATTCAGAATACACATTTTGTTTTGGAACATATTTTTGACACTTTTGATTTTCTTATGTATTAAGTATGAACATTTTTTTTAAATGCTAGTGATTTTCATGTTGATTTTAAAAAGTGTTGATGCAGCATCAACCCCTTTTTGAGAGGGCTTAATTTTTACAGTTTAAATTTTCTTATGTATCAAGTATGAACAATTTTTGAAAACATTAGTGATTTTCATGCTAATTTGGAAAAACAACAAAAATCTTTTTTAAGACATATTTTTGACAATTTCAATTTTCTTATGTATCAAGTACAAACATTTTTTTTTAAATGTTATTGATTTTCATGGTGGTTTTGAAAAGTGTTGATGCAACATCAACCCTTTTTTTTAAAGGACTTATTTTTAACATTTTAAATTTTTTAATGTATGAAGTGCGGATAATTTTTTTTAAATGTTGGTTATTTTCATGTGGATCTTGGAAAGGATCAACATTTGGGTTTTTTTAAGGCATATTTTTTACACTTTAAATTTTCTTATGTCCTAAGTATGCACAATTGTTTTTTTAAATGTTGATTATTTAACCATTTTCAATCTTATTCCTCTTTTTGTTTTTCATCCTAAGATGTTTGTTTTTTAATGGTTTTCCAAACTTGTGATTTTGTTTTTCTTTACAATGTTTTTTTATAATGAAATTTTATTTTATTTTTTTGCAAAGTTTAAAAAATAATAATAACATTCATATTTTAATATTAGGATTTTTTATATATTTATATATCATTAATTAGTAATTCAATACAGAAAAAAATATTGTCACTAAAAAAAATAATTTTAAACACTTGATAAAAAATATGCATTTTTCATATAGATATAATTAAAAAAAAATGCGTATTTCAAGAACTTTTCGTTAAAAATAACATGCTAAATAAAATATTTTTATGAAAATTTTGGATTAAAAAATTTGGAAAAATACCAATTTTTCTGAAATTTTTATGAATTTATATTCAAAGTTGATGACATTTGAAGTTTTTTTTTTTTAATTGAATGATTCAAATAAAATTTTAAGTAAAAAAGAAAAAATAAATGTTAAAAATAAATAAATAAAACAAAATATTTAAAAATAAAAATTAAAAACATTAAAAGTAAAAAAATACAATTAAATAGAAAAAAACATTAAAATAAATTTTTAAGAAGAAAGTCGTAAAAAAATAAATAAATAAATAATAATAATAATAATAATAATAATAATAATAATAAAATTAATTAATTAATGAAATTAAAATAAAAAATAAAATATTTTAAAGAAAATAAAATTGAGAAAAAAATAAAATGCATGGGCCCCACACAAAGTTGGCCTATGTATTTTTATTTTTCATATTATTTATCTTAAATGTTTTTTTAATGCTTTTTTTATTTTTTTAATCTGTATTTTTTTTAAATTTTTAAATGTATTTTTTTAATTTTATTTTTATTGTTTAGAAAATCTTCGGCAAAATCACATAACCAATCTTTTGTCGACGCGTTTCGAACCAACCAGTGTGGTTCATCGTCAGGACAAGTTGAAGAACCAATCTGGCTTAGCGTGATTAAATAGAGTGTGCAGAGACTCCAACAGCTATAATTCTAACGGCTAATTTTGACCTAATGATCTTGGTCAAACCACTAAATTAGTTAATTAATATTTCTCGAAAAAGCTAAAATAGGTAAATAAAGGAATTCATTTGTTAATTAAAAATAAATAGGTATATTATTATTATTATCCCAAATATTAAGAGAATACATATTTTAATTATAATGGACATTATATCTCATAATATATATTAACTCATCTATATTTAATTATTATTCCAACATAAAATACAAGTAAAGGTAATCAATCACTATTATTTTTAGAATTTAGTTATACTAGGTAATTGTGTAATAATTATTTAATGGTCTTCGGTAAGTTAGATCTTCACTATTTTGTTCTTATAATATATCATATTTATTATTTAAATATAATGGTCCATTAAAATAATAAGTTATATAAAATAATAAATGTTTATTAATAATAAATGTTTATTTTTATTCATTTTTATTTTATTACTCATTTTTATTTTTTAAATTTTTTGTTGTTTTTTATTTTAATTTTCTTGATTATTATTATTTTATTTTTAATGATTTTTTTTAATTTTTATTGTTAATTTTTTTAATTTTTTTGTTTATTTTTTTATTTTTTTAACATTTATTTTTATGTTTAAAAAAAAATAATGTTTTTTTTTTAATTTCTAATTTTAAATTTCTGCTACCAGTTTTTTGTTGCAATATGACTTCTAGATCTATTACATTCATAAATGTTTCAATCGATGTTTCGAACTTTCGAACCCACCACTATTTTTTTTTTTAATTATCCAATTTGTTTTCTTTTATTTGTTTTTTATTTCGATTTTTGTTTTTGTTTTTTATTTTTTTCTAAAATTATGTTTTTTTTTCTTTTTTTTCTTTATTTTGTTAAATTTTTATTTTTGTGAGTTAATTTTGATTTTTTTAATTTTTTATGTTGTAATATATTTCCTTATTTACTTGTTATTGTTATTAATTTTTTAAACTTTTTTTTAGTTTTAAATTTTTAGAATCTTTTATTTTTTGTTTTTTATTGTATTTTTCATTTTTATTTATTTATTGTTTTATTTTATTTTTATTTTTCTACAAAGTCCATATCAATCCTTGACTAGCAACCCGACCCTATTATGTCTCAATTTGATAGTTGATTTTAAAGTTTTCGTTATAATGGATCAAGTCTACCCCCACAATGTGTCAATTTTATGGCAAGTTTTCATCGTAATATGTCGAGTTTGCCTACACTCTGTGTCTATTTGATAGTTTATTTTTAAATTTTTCTTACAATGTGTCAAATTGTTTTACACTAAGATTTTGAAACAATTATACTTTTAGCATTTAAAAAATAAATTACTCTTGGTATAATGACTCTTTCATTCCGGTGTTCATTTTTTAAGTTTTTTGTCACAATTTGTCCTTAATGCCATGGTTGAAATATGTTGAAAACTTAAGATTTTATGTAGTCATCGCTTTCGGTTTTAATTCCATAGTTGAAAATTTGTCAAACTTTTAAAGTTTTTCGTAGTCATGATATTTTATCTTTAATGTTATGGTTGAAAACATTTATAAGCATATTACCTTTAACGCCATGGTTGAAAATTGTTGGAATTTTAACGTTTTTTTAGAGATGTGATATTTTATCTTTAATGCCATGTCTGAACCTTGGAAATTTATTATGATATTTTATCCTTAACACCATTGCTAAAAAAAAAAATTAAAAATTTACCCCCAACCGCCCACCCACCCATCCACCACCCACCCACCCAAAAAAAACAAACAAAACAAAAAAAATAAAAAACAAAAAACGTTATTCCAGCATCAACACTTTTCATTTTTCAAGGTGTTTTTTGCGCAATGACCTTTATTGGCTTTTATTTCCATTTTAAAAAAAAACTATTCTAAGATCAACACTTTTCATTTTCAAGGTATTTTTTGCACAAAAAAAATTGGTTTTTATTGGCCTTTATTGTATTTTTAAAAAACATTGAAAATTTACCCAGAATAATAATAATAATATATTATTCCTGCAACAACATTTTTCATTTTCAAGTTCATTTTCAAGTTATTTTTTATATTTTTTTTTTGAGATTTTTTATTAGATTTCTCATTTAGAATTTACAATTCTGATTCAATAGTGTACATTGTTGCTATTTGAGAATTTGTGAAGATAGTTTACATTGTTGCTAGAAACTTGATACTACCAATGAGTAACGATATACACTAATTTGAAATGGTGCATTCCTCCTCGTACTTTAACCATGTATTTTTAGAAGGTTCTATTTGGAATAATGAGAAAAGGAAGATTCAATGTCTCTCTTAATATTATTATTGTATATTGTTTAGCAGTGTATGTATAAATTTGAGGGTACTCCGTGTATAAATTTGAGGGTACTCTTATATATCAGATAATTTTTGTATCAGCCCCAAGAGTTAGCTCAATCGGTCAAATCAGTGCCTCGCCAATCGGGAGGTCACAGGGTCAATTCCCGAAAGCTCTTGGGGTCAGGTCAGCATAGGCCGAGGGGTGTGCTCCCCTTCGGGGTATGAGCTACCCAGTTCTTACCGTGGACGTAGCGGCTGCCCATTGACCATGGGTATCCGTGAACCACATGTGAAGAAAAAAAAAGAAAAAATCAGATAATTTTTGTATGATGTGAAGTATTTAAATTTTTTAATAATATAATGTTTTATATTTATCTTTATCTAGATCTAATATATTATATATTAAATATTTTAATATGTGATTTTAATATTAAAAATTATTTTTAATAATTATATTTTTTTATTATTTAAGTTATTAAAAATAATATAAAATTGATAAATTTAACTAAATTTTCATATTTTCAAATAATTTATATTAACAAATTTTGAATAAATTTTCAATTCATTAACTAATTTAATAATTTTAAAAGTTAATCCCCGCAGTGGGGATTTGATCTCGTTGTTGGTCACAGTTATCATGAAGACAATTGGAATAATAGGCCACTTAGCTCATTAATTGATCCCTTCTACGCTCTGGTACTCATTGTTAAATGCTTATGTGAGGGCAACATTAATGCGCTCTTGGTGGATGTATGAAATCCATCACCCAACCTGCTAGTGCATGTTTTATGTTAATCATTACCTGGAGAGGCTCATCTCGATTGGTGGTATCATTCTCATAGTAGCCATGCATTTCTTGGTTGGTCCAACTCTCAAGATTTACTGGTTCTCACATCCCTAGAGAGTCAGTGTATCCCTTCACCTCTCGATGGGTGTTCATCAAACTCTTGCATTTTCTTGGTCCCTATGGGGCTTCAGTTGGCCCACAAGGCTCACTATGATGGTTCGTCTCTCTCACAATATCCTTTGCTTTCTATTAGTTTGCAGGATACTCTAATTAAGCTTCAATCACCAACTCACTTGGTTGAGTGTTTTAAGAGGATATTCTCTCATACTTCCCAATTCAGCTCAGTAATATTAATTACAGACATCACAGTGTTCAAAGCTTGGTCTGCGTGTAACCTAAGCATAAATCAACCCTAAATTCTATCCCTTTGGTCCTTCTAGTGGCGCCCTTCTCCCAATTGTTGTCTAGTATGCTCACTGCTAACTATGGACAACACAATGACTATATGCTACTGTGGGTGGTCAATGGCCTAGGTCGATGAGTGTTGGTCGAAGAACTTTGGAAATTGGGTTTTGCAGTTCTTGACATAAGGGTCATTATTGTTCACGGTTAGTCATAGGTGCTTCTCATGTGTGGCTCAAAGCTTCACACACTCCATAGGGCATATGGATGTAGTTCAAGGTTCATAGCTCAATATGTCTCATAGTGTGGATAATCATCTATCCAAGTAAGAATGCAGTGACTTCTTTGTTAATTTTTCTTAGGGCTATATTGTTCTTTACTTTGATAATTTCATTTCTTCATGTACACATTAAATTCACCCCATAACATCATAACATTATTCAGATTATTCAACAGCATATGAAATTATATAGAAAGAACAAAATAATCATCAATACAGCAAAACATAAAGGAACAATAGAAAAAAAGAATTCACACATAGAGACACCACAATTGGTCAAAGACTAGGGAAAAACCCACTATGGGGAAAACCCTTTCAAATGCTTCTTCTCATTAGATTGTCATTAAACGATTCGGCAAAAGAGAGTACAATGATCCATATCTTCAACCATAAACCTAACTAGAAAAATCAACTAAACAATATCCATGAGATGAACCCAACCATGCCAATTCTCAAATCCTTGATTCAAGAACCTGTAATCAATTGTCATTGTTTGTAATCAACTACCGAACACTACGATCAATGAGTGAAAACTTCAGTCAATTGAAAAATGAACTTTAGGTTCTAGTCACATGGAGGAAGAGGTATGCGAGCAACTGAGAGCTTCTAGTCACTCCCTTGAACTTGCAAGCCAGTGACTACGGTCGAAATTTTCCTTTGGTAAGCCGACGACTATGACCCAAAACCCTAGAAACATGCATGAGCTTGAGACGCTTTAATCTCGAACCTATACCAACTGATCTCCGTGAACTTTACATCAGACTTGTGCAATCAAACCAAAGAAGAGAATACAATAATGCTCCATGATTATTGTTGAGGTCACTTGTATTTCTAGCCTTCCAAGGGTGTCCAATTTTCTTTAGGGCCAATCTGATCAAATACGCACATGTGGGCTTATAATTCAAAAATACACTTTCCCTTATCCAGATTGAGCGCTTCAATAGTCAAAATTATTCCTCTAGAAAAGAGGAATCTCGTCCCATGGTTGGAAATTTTCACTGAGATTCCAATTTAACACTCCCTCTCAGCTAGGAAAAAAAATCTAATTTCATCATGTAATCATCACAAGTATGTTGTCATCAAATCGAACCATGTCTCAAGTATCTCATCATCAAATGTGATCACTGCTCATCTCTACTTATCTCTTGATTGTCTTTGCTCATGTGCTAAAATTCTGGAATCTAAAAGAAGAAGAATTTAACATTGGAGGGGAGCTCAATGTACTACCTTCTATCCATTGGGAGCCACTACTACCACTAGGAATCATTGCCACTAGGGATCCCAATGCTACTACCTGGGAAACATATGCGGGGAGCCAAATCTACGATCTGCATCAACATCAGATCGCCTAGCTCAATCTGGAATAACATCAGGGAGAACATCTTAACATGAAACTATTGCTTAATGGGGCCTGACCCAGGTTCAGTGTTATCTGCTCCAACCAACAAAACCCTAATTTTTGGCCCTTTCTGCAACAACCTACGTAGTGCAAGCTTCAGTCTCACTCGAAGTAGTATTGGGGGGTGACAAAACTAGGTTTTTGCATCTAGAGGCTTGTGCGATAAGTTCCTGTAGCCTTATGACTCAAATCTACTTTCACACACCCTTAACCCTTCCAAACAAACAATTACAATAAATGCACTTAAACAACTTCAAGGTCTTCGCGAAGGTCCTTAATTATTCTTAACATGCATAAATATTACAAATCTACTATTTCCACGCAGTAAATAAGCATTAATTCATATAGATCATAACATAGAGTGAGGTTATATATACTTTCAAAAATGAGAAATAATACACAGAGGCATCCAAATTGGCTCAAAAATGTCTTTATTAAGAATAATCATTCAAGTACATGTTGGAAATAATACTGAGAGGGGGGGTGAATCAGTATTAGCAATCAATAATTTTTCATTTCCATAATCAGATTCATATACGCTACTTCAGTTAATGGACCTCACATGTATATGCAACTGTGTTTAAGGAAACTAGCGTATATCCTGCAAACTTATGATTCAGTTAATTCATCATATGTTGATCTTTAATCAGTGCATCAGAACCATATAAACAGTAACCAAGTGCAGAAAAATAGAACAGACAATCACACACATGAACACAAGATACAAGGTGGAAACCCAATGTGGGTGAAAACCACCTGCTACAATCGTCTCTATCTTCTTTTTAATAATAAGAAACTTATTTTTACAATTTTTGTACTAGTGCAGTCTTATACCAGTATGCAGGCTTATACCTACAAAAGGCTACAACCTTCTCTCGTTCTCCAGCTTCTCCTGGAAGGGAACTACAACCCCCTAGCTCTTGTACTAGCTGATATGTTTACTAGTACGTAGGTGTCGGCTTACAAAAGGCTACAACCTTCTCTTTTCTTCCAGGGACCACGTTTCATAAATTTTCAGACTGGATCCATCGATAACATCATAAAATATATCTGCATCAACCAATCTCCTTTGCACCAACCACAACTGAATCAATCAATCACTTTGAAAACCCTTCAATCTGATCTTTCAGAATGTTGTAACCAGAATATAGTAACCATAACCCAAGCCAAAACCCAGAACACTGCAACTACAAACAGAAGCAACTAAAACATACTTTATAAGGTATACGCTACTTCCATGTGTCGAACCTGCATGCATACGCTCTTTTCTCAAGGCGAACCTACGTACAGATCTACAAGTCAATTTAAGATGTATACATTGTTTTGATATGCAGAACCAGCGTGTATACGTGCCTTTTTTAAAGTGAACCTGTGTACAGATCTGTAAATGATGATTTAAACATTACAACAATTCCAGACTTCGGTTATACCCAGATCATCATATTTACAGACTACAACATGCGCCAGTTATTCAGATAAATGATCAAACCAAAAAAATTATACTTCACTTCAACCCTTAAGATCTTGACCCATCATTAGATCTTATCCTTCATCAAGCGCTAAGGTTCATCCTTGGTTCAGATCCAGCTATGCACCATAACCCAATAACATGTATACTAGATCTTTCTCTTCATCGGATATTCAATGCTTGAGTGCTTTGGCCTAACGATCTTCCCCTCCTTTATATTCTTAGGCCTTATTCAATACCATGGACCAAAACCACTTAGGACCAATACCTTGGACCCAATATCTGGGGTCAATACCTTGAACCAGATGCCTTGGACCAATACCATGAATCAAAATACCATGGACCAAATACCTTGGACCAAAACTTAGTTTTCCAAGATATACATGCCTTTGCATTCTGTGAAAGTGTGTGTGTACGTATACGCAACCTGTATATAGTGAACTCGCGTGTATATGCAGCTTGGACAATGGTGAACCTGCGTATACCTCTCTTTCTTCATTCTGATCTAAACTTTGTGTTGTTAACCTGCTGAACTGTGATCTGTCATCTGAGTGAGTTGCCATCAAGGACAACACCTGTGTCATAATGCCAACAATCTCCCCCTTTGGACTTGATGGCAACCCCAAGTCACTCTCCCCCTTTGTCATCAAGGGCAAAGGGTTATGCTCCCCTTGAGTACATGCTGAATTCTCTAATATTCTGAAGAGTTTTGATTGAGCTCCATGATTGATTCCATGCTCCCCCTGAATAACATGTCTACAAAAAGATGTTCTAAAAGAAGAACATGACTCTATACATACATCATAAATGACCTTCCTATCACCAATGACCCATACATACATCCATCTCCCAACCAAGTGGGGATATACCAAGTTTGACTCATCCACCCAACCAAGAAGATATACCAATTGTTTATACATGTCAAAACAAGAAACATTACATCATCCATCCCATGCATAGTGGGGTAGAAAATTAGGTCGTTTCATGACCTTTTTATTAAAATATATACATGACATATATAACAAAGACCAAATATCTTAAACAAGACCATGATAGTCATCAGCAACTATCATTAGTAGCATCTATCAATCAGCATCTAGACCAGCAACCATGTTCTCCCACTGAACATGTTCCACCTAAATCAAAAACAATTGTGTGAATCTGTACCAAGATCTTCTAAGATAATGCCAACAATGCATTATTAGAAGCATATGCTCCCCCTGAACCTATGCCAAATAATCACTGTTACACAGTAATTTGTCACCATTTGTCACCATCCCTGTTACCCTTTTCCCGCACTTTGGAGGACTCATTCCGGGACCTGTGAGAAGTGACATAACTTGAAAACACTTGCATTATGTTCCCCTAAGTATGGACTTCATATGCCCTGAAGACATCTCCTGCAGAATATCCTTAAAAAGTTCCCTTTTTCCATTAGCGCGGATCCACAGTGTATTACTCGCGCCAATGGGGGAAATCCTCCAAAGAGGGCACGCCAGTTGGCGCTCTCTCTCAGAGTTATACCCACGCCAACCGAGTTTGGAAAAGCTTTTTAACGAACGCACGCCCGAAGGTTTTTTCCTTTCGACTCATGAAGCTTTTTAAGGATAATGCCAATCTCATGGATGTCAAGATTCATCGTATCTCCCTTTCCTCTATCCATAATAGCTTTTTGAGGATAATGCCAATCCCATGGATGTCTTGATTCATTGTATCTCCTCCTCCTCCTCCATCTATAAAAGCTTGTTCTGTTGCACTTAACAAGCTAGTTTTTGAGCATAGGGAGAATTATACTGTCAGAATTCTGAGAGATTGTTGTAAGAGTCTTCTTTGCATTCATAATCAAAGAGAGAGAGGCTTGTTCCAAATCCCGACAAGCTTTGCAAGACATATGTAGCTGATCACCCAGCCAAAGGAGGATTTGACGTCAGAACTATGGTTGTATTCTCCTTTGTTGATTATCAATAATAGATGACTATCATTATGGTTCCATTCTTGTTGTTCATTGTGATGATGTTTGAAAATATATCTTTTCTGACTGATATATAATTGCATCTATTGGATTTTATGCTTGTATTTGTGTCGTTCTTTGCATGTGCAGGTATCCATTCATGGACATCGCGAGGATCGTGACCGGCTGGAGCAAAGGAACGGGAGTGTCAACTCTTCTACAATGCTAGCGTTGGAATCCAAGTAGGCTCTCATAATCCACCTTTAATTTGCAATTAGGAACTTGCGTGATAGCATTGTTTGATTGTTGCTAGACCCATTTTGGGCTAGTGGGGATCGCCTCTATCCGCAGAGGGGATTTACCTCTCCAATAATAACCTTCGCAAATGACTCATGCATATGAAATTTTGATTCATGGTACTTAGGATGAAATGGTGCACTTGGTATTCAACAAGTATCTTACTTCTTAGACATGATGAATTTCTTGATTCTATGAAGCTACTTAAACATATTGATTTTTGGTATACTAGTATACTTGATGTTTGGCGAACATCTACTATTTCTGGATATCTTGATCCAATAAAGAAGGATTGCACATTTATTTTTATATATAGTAGCTTGATACTATTGATAATACTTCTGATAAGCATGATAACCATGATGATAAAAGTATTGATATTCATGATATTTTGTTGACGATGGTTAAGTTTTGATGAGCTTAGTAATTATGACATATGGTAAAGTTGAATGCATTGACTTGATGGATTGAGTTATGTGATAAAGAAGTGATGTTGTGATCATGATTCTCGAAGTATAATCCTATTAGCTATTTGAAACTAATGCTTAATGAAATGTTGATGTCATGATGTAATGATGAAGTAGTTGATGCTAACATGTTATGACCACGATGGATATATGTTTTAGAACATGATATATCTTGAATTTATGATCTAATAGTTCTACTAATGCATGACATTATTATAGATAGGTTGATGAATTGAATAATAATGTCTGAAGAGGATGCTCATTAAGAGGGATAAACTCTCCATAAGATCTCTACACCTACTATCATTTCCATTATATGTATAGAAGATTCTTTACTATTTAAGTATGATTTATGGACATGAATAGATAAATATATGATATTGTTGGTCTGCAACAAAGTTATGGTGTGAGAAAAGATATTTTTCTTGACTCTAAGCCTCAATCACATGAAAGAAAGTTTGAGGGTGCTTTTGTAGCCTCTCAACTGCATAGAAGAGAGATTATTGGTGCAGTTATCCCTGTAGGTCACAAAGTTGAAGCCTTATAAGGAATGCACCAATAGTATGACAGAGTATACATCAGAAAGTTCCATGAGTAGTGAAGTTCGATTGTTCGACTTACTATAGAGAATTTTAATGTATTGACTAAATTCATGTTTGTAGGGGACTGGAATATGCATATCAATATGCCATTTTTATTTGATCATTGAATATAGTATATGCCACTTGATTGCAAGGGTTTGACAAGTTCTGAATGATTAATTTAGATAAACAATGACATGATGTTTGATAGTTCATAAATATGATTTAGAACATTGACATGATGCTTCATATGTTTTTGGGTTATGGACTGATTGAACTCAATGTGATAACAAATTAGGGTTTTGACTCAATATCTGATGAGTTTCCTTGATGACAATACCATGTGAGAAAAGTAGCTGCCAGTGACTAATATTGCTATGAAATAATGGTTTTAGCCTCATTGTTCTTGGCACAATGGTTGAAATATAAATAATTGTGATTCAGTATGAAGTAATCTCACAATAAATAGATGGAACCTACATGAATTATCCTTGGTGTATGCATTTAGTGACAAAAAATATTATTATCATGAGGATGAATTGATGAAATTTGGTTTGATATTGTTTGGTAAATGAAAATTTGTTGGCATGACAATAGATGATGTTATAACTAGATATTTAGATGTCAACTCTACCTGTCACCTGGTCCAAAGAATTTGTTACAGTGATATTAATTTCTTTGATATTAGTTTTGATATGACATCTAAACTTTGATAAGGTGACTTAGTTTTTTTGATTGCACAATATTGATTTATGTAAGGCGGAGAATATTGGTTTGGTAAAGTGTTATGTTTGAAGAAAACATTGTATGAAGAAAGCTCCTCGAGCCCAATATGTTCGCATTGACAGTCATCCGGTGAAGCTAGGAAAATGTTCCCATCCAAACCTCTACTTCAAAAGTGGTCCAAGGTATGGCTTTGATTTTGGTTTTATATATTGATGGTCTATTCTTGACAGGAAATTAGCCTTTGATGATCAAATTAAGAGGGAGATGGTATCTGAAGTTCAAAACGAAGAACCATGGCATGATGTATTAAGTCTTGAAGTTGGGATATGAAAATATATATAGTAAAGATGTTAAGGAAAGCGGAAATGAAAATCCTTGGATACTCCGATCAAATTTCAAGAAGTTATGAAAAGATATTGTTGAACCTGACTTAGCATTTGACAGTTGATTGAAGCAATGATGTTCCGTCTAAAAACCCATCCATATATATATCTCTATATATATATATATATATATGTTATGTATAGAACCTGAGTCAATTCATAATTGATATGATATATTCTTCCTATGATATGTGATGATATATTCTTCCTATGATATGTGACTGCATGGATGTACTAATGATGTTTGGGATCATTATTGATGAGAAAAATTGAGTGTTTCCTTAGTATGAGATCTGCCATGATATTTTTGATAAGAAATCCATGGCTTTAAGCATGAATGAGGTTGAGTACGGTGTTGCTAGCATGGCTAGTTGTGAGGCAAAATGAAGAAGCTCTTTAAAGAGTTGTTTGAGTAGGTTGTGGATATGACATGAATACATTGCGATAATAACAAGTGGGAGCCAATTAGCAGAGAATCCTTTATATTGCTAGGACTAAGATATGTTCATATATTGAGACTGTGCTGCTATACGAGACAAGCTTAGGCTTGTGGTTGTTGCCTCCATGAAAGGGAGGTTGAACAAGGTATCCTTTTTGTGATATATATTTTTTCGTTCTAATATAATATTTGATTTGATATCATGTATGAATAGGAGACTATTGCTATTGAGACATGATGATTACTAGATATGAGCACGATGATACGATTCTAACCTACAAAGAGCATCGATGATTGAGGACACTAAGCCAAATATTCCCTCCTCTTTGGGCTCCCAAGTTGAGGAATTAAGATGGAAGGCTCATGGAGTTGAGGGATCTCTGGACAATAGGGTCGTAGATGTTGCTCCCCTATCTGTCACCCATAGGGTTGGAGATGTTGACTCCCCTATCTATCACCCATAGGGTTGGAGATGTTGGCTCCCTTATCTTAGTCTTTACAGAGTATAACTGAGTTAGCATCATACCCACAAGTTGGGCTTGTTTGGATTGTCTTGCCCCATCTGGCCAATGGGTTGAGGATGCTTGGGGGCATGTGATCCTTACCTTTTTCTAAGTTAGGTATCTCGCCCAAGATAGGATTTTGATGCAGGTGTTCTACCACATGAATCTTGCTGGTCATTGCTGGGAAGGTCAAGAGGAAATAGGATGGGTTGATATGTGCTCCCCTATGTCACCTATTACTCGATATGGGGTTGGAGATGTTTTTATCCCCCATGAGATTCCAGGTTGAGACTAAGCTACCTAATGTAGTTTCTGTTGAGATAGGGTCCCTGGGGTCAAGTTGAGTCAAATTTTGGTTAAATTTTGTTATCTTCTTTTGTAAGCATTTAAAGTCTCCACGAAATGTAGAAGTGGAGAGCGAAGCTAGTATGAGTCAAAGGGGTATTAGTCCCTTAGATGGGTAAGTGACAGAGAGTTTTGAGACCTGCCCATGGTATGTGGACCATGGTATTGTAAGTGAAATGCTATATATATATGAGTCACAACAAGTCTAAGTATCGAACTTTTTGATAAGAATTGTTGTAAGGGAAAGTAAGCTAAGGCAGGAAATGTCTGTTTCCTGTACTTAGGGGAAAGGGGAAGGCTCCTGCAGGTGAGTGCGCATAGAACTTGGTAAGTTTGCAGGTTGAGTGCATGGGCCTCTGCAACTGAGTGCGCAGGGAAAAGGAGTCTGTACTTGAAAAATTATTCTTAATAAAGACAATTTTGAGCCAATTTGAATGCATCTGTGTATTATTTCTTATTTCTGCAAGTATCTATAACTTCACTCTATGTTATGATCTATATGAATTAATGCTTATTTGATGTGTGGAAATAGTAGATCTGCAATATTTATGCATGTTAAGAATAATTAAGGACCTTCATGAAGATCTGCAAGTTGTTTAAGTGCATTTACAATAATTGTTTGTTCGAAAGGGTGAAGGGTGTGCGAATGTAGACATGAGCCATAAGGACTGTAGGAACCTATTGCACAGGCCTCTGGATGCAGAAACCTGGTTCTGTCATCCCCCAATACTGCTTCGGGTGAGACTGCAACCTGCACTACATAGGTTGTTGCCGAAAGGGCCAACAATTAGGATTTTGTTGGTTGGCATAGATAACGTTGAACCTGGGTCAGGCCCCATCAAGCCAACAAATGGTGTTGTTGTCAGGACCAGGATCTGTCTGAGGAATGTGTGATGTCAAATAAATGGTTCCCTACTAAGAAAGAAATCAAAAAGTGGATCGATCAGAAGTTGCACGCATTTGCAGTTCAAGAGAACAAAAACTCGCGGTCATCCAAGGAACAATGGATGAATAGATACCTGTACACAGATGAAACTAAAGCCTTCTTCTATTTCTTTCCTTGCAAGTTGTAGGAGTGGCTTTCTAGGCTAGCAGATAGTTAGGGTACATGGAGGCTTGACGATCGTATTGTATGGACCCTAGAACTGGTGAAGCGCTTGGAAGCTTTAGGAAATAACATTGCACGGGTTGTTGATCACTGGATTCATTGTATCTTAAGAGGATTTATCATTGAGCTCGAGATCGATACGACCATCAGCGATAGCAAAGCAGAGCACAAATTCTTCAAGGGACCAAGGGGTAAGTACTTAAACTCTCTGAAGACCTAGATTAAAATGTTGTTGTGTGAAAAGTGGTTTATTCCGTTACATTGATGTTTGGGACTACGTGAAGTGGAAAGCCCTTCAGAAGAAACGAAGAATTAGGCTGTGAATATAGTCCGCTGTTAGGATCCCTTGATAGTGATGATGAAGGAACTATTCTGAGAACACCATAGAGAGCGTTGCAGATAGTTAACCAGGGTATCTCGGGGATACCCCACCCATCCAATCCATGACCACCTCCACCTCCACCGCATACACCTATACCTACACCTCCACCTCCGTATCAACCATTCAATATGGCAAACACGATGAAGATGTCGATCTTTGAAGGGGTGGGAAGTGAGGACCCCAAATAGTTTTGGTTCGTTGCGAATGATGTGTGGAAGGCGCAAAAAATTACTGATGATAATATGAAGAAAGCATAGCTGGTCACAACACCGCAGGATAGGAAATTGACTTGGTATATCAAGTTTTGTACGGATAAACCTGACGCGACAATGGCAGAGACCCAGCAGGCCCTGAGCAATGAGTTTAAGAAGCCTAAATATCAGGCGTAGTCTGTAATAAAGTTTAAGGAAATACAACAAAGGGTAAATGATTCCTCGTTGAACTTTGATCAAAGGCTAAAATGCCTGATCCGATAGGCTAATATGAAGATCAAGGATGATCAACACAGAGGTTGGTACATTTCTTCACTATTGCCTGATCTGAGATTGCCATTATCGCAACAGAAAATAGGGACGCAAGCAGAGGTGGTGGAGATTGCGATGAGGTTGGAAGCCTCACCAGTGCAGGATACGAACATTGGAGTACCATAGATTCAGTCGTAGCTGGCAAGCCTGCACGGGGAGTTGCAGAGTTTGAAGACAGGAAAGGAAGCTCAGCCTGAGGTGCATGCAAAAGTTTGGTGCATCAAATGTAAAAATAAGGGACATGATAAGGATCATTGTTCGGTTTATTAGAATTACTTGATTGGAGGAGGTCTTGTTCCTTTGAAGCCTGAGAACATTGTGGGACCAAGCACAAGAGTACCCTTATGGTGTGCTATCTGCTATATCATTGGGAAGCACACGATCGACCATTGTCACCTTCTGTAAATCGGTTGGGCATTATGAGTGAAAGTGCCAAAGCTACAAATTAATGATGGAGTAGACCCCTACGTATCGGATACAGGTAGAAAATCAGCCTCAGGGTCAATGCGCAGGTGCAGCATGCAGAGTATTCCAAGGCCGTGGAAGAGGAAGAGGAGGAGGGGCTAGAAGAGGTAGCAGACAAGTTATTTGCTAAAAATGTGGAGAGGCAGGTCATTTTGCACACAACTGTGAGAACCCGACACATCCATCTTGTCAGTATTGCAGACAGTTTGCCCATGCGATAGAAGATTGCCCAGTGCTGATAGCCAAGATGCAAGATAAAAAGACACAGCAACCCACGCAAAATATACAGATGATGAAGGCGGATCCTTGTGAAGAGGACCATAACATTAATATCGTGACACGAAGCGGTATTGCCACAGGAGAAGATAAAGGAAAGCGACCAGAAGCCGAAGGTTGGGTGCGCAAGGCTATCGAAAAGGAAGTTGGATTTGATCTCAACAGGGCTAAAGAAACTTTCATGGAAGCCAAGAAGAACTTTTCTGAGGCTTCTACATCGGCAAGTCGAGAAAAATACGCTAGAAACAATGAAGCACAGGACGTGGATCCCTCGCTATTGGCTATTTTTTTGAAAACCTGTATGAAGTTGTTACGGGATAGGAAGGCGATGGAAGGACTCTAGGTGCTCATTAACAACTGTACGGGTAAAATAAGGACTCCTTCCAAACAATGTGCTGTAAGGAAATTGGGTAACCATAAGAAGCAGATAAGGCATAAAATGAGGCTGACCGTGCAGATTGGAGAGTACAAAATGGATCAAGTCATCCTGGATTTGGGATCCAATGTGAATGTGCTACAAAAAAAAAAACGTGGGAAAGGATGGGAAGACCTGTGCTACAATGGTCTCCTATACAGTTATGCATGTCCAATCAACAAAATATTATTCCTATGGGTCACTTGTACTGGGTAACCGTAGGCATTGAGGGAGCAAGCGCTCTGGCTGGATTTGAAGTAATTGAAATTGTGGATGATAACAATCCTTACCCTGCACTATTAGGAATTGGTTAGGCCTTTGACATGGATACAATAATTAATTAATCTGAAGAAGCAAAGGATGACATTTGAGAAGAAGGCACTTTATGTTCTTGTACCACTGGATCGCGTTGAAGGAGCGTGCTACACTGAACCGGTCCAGGACTATGAAGAGGAAGATGATTTGGATCAAATAGACAAGATCACTGTGCGCGATTAAGATTGGATCAATCCCACTGTAGATGGGCGAATAACATGGGATAGAGATAGCTCATGTACCTCAGATTCAAATGAAGAACTTGAGCATTGGCAAAATAGGATGCATGAAGTTTCAACGCTACGCTACAATATGATGACAAAATCGCTTCAATGTGTATCCAAGGAGGTAAGAAATTTCCTCATTATGTCCTCATTATGATGGCTTAGATGATGTTAGTTTATTTTTGGATTAGTTTGAAATTAAGGTCCTAGAAGAGCATCTATTCTAGGCACTTGAGCTGGCGCTGCATGTTACGCTCGCCTGTTGGTAGGGTACGCATACAGATAGCTTTGCTGATTGGAAATAGTACAAATGAATGATAAAGCTAAGGTTTGGGTACGCGAATACCTGCTTGACAGAAAAATATTCAGGCAAGGATGATCCACGTGAGCATTTGATGCGATGGAATAAATCTTAGGGGAAGGATCCTCAATCGGAATGGGTACATATATTTTGTCACACCCTAGAAACTATTCCAATGAACTAGTACTTGGAAACGAAGCTACGCCATGAGACGACCGAATGGGATATCCTAAGGGAAAGTTTCTTGTTAAATTTCATATTTGAGGATGAGTTTGAGTGTATTTATGAGGCCCTCCTGGAAATTAAGGCCGAAATCTTCAAAACACCTGAGGAGCCAATAGAATGGGTTTAGCCAGAATGGAATACACAACTACACCACGCATTGGCAATGTGACCGCAAAAGAAGAAGAGGATCCATGAAATATCAACATTCCATGAACTGAGGGACAACATGAGGTTGAAGGCCCCAAAGTAGCAAACCCTGATATAATAGAACCTTTGAAGACCAGGCAATTAAACATTGGATCCAATGTGCAACCTAAGTTTGCAAAGATAGGAGATTATTAGGATGAAGATATAGTCGATAAAGTTGCAAAACTACTGCACGAATACCAGGACTTGTTTCCTACCAAGTTCTCAGACTTGAAAGGAATAGTAGGGGATCTAGGTGTAATGAAGATCACCTTAAAGCCTAATGCAAAGCTTGTGAAAAAAATACCCTACCGTCTAAATCCAAAGTATAAAGAGAAGGTACGCAAAGAATTGGACAAAATGATGGAGGCTAGAATCATTGAGCCAGTGGAAAAATCTGATTGGGTGAGCCCTATGGTTGTTCAGGAGAAGGAGCAACAAGATGAAATTAGGATATGTGTAGATCTACAAAAGCTCAATGATGCATGCATTCATGACCCATTTCCAACGCCATTTACAGATGATGTTTTGGAGAATGTTGGAGGGCAAGAAGCCTATTCGTTCACTAATGGGTTCTCATGGTACCACCAGATTAAGATCACTTCGGAGGATCGCAACAAGACTACCTTCGCGACAGAATGGGGATGCTTCTAGTACACAATGATTCCATTCAGGCTGAAGAATGCACCCACGATCTTCTCAAGGGTCGTAATTGTAGCTTCTAAGGAGTTCATCCATAAATTCTTAGAAGTTTATTTTGATGACTGAACAATGTTTGGGTTGGTAAAGCACCACGTTGCAAGTTTACACCTCATGTTGGATACTTGTTGTAGACATCAGATTGCCCTAAATTTGAAGAAATGCATCTTTTGTGTTCCCTATGTGATATTTCTAGGTCATGTGGTATGAAAACAAGGATTAATGGTAGACCCTACGAAGATAACTATTATTGTCAATTTAGAGGCTCCCAAGAATGTAAATCAGCCACACACAACCATGGGCCACACTAGATACTATAGGAAGTTTATCAAATCTTATGCACAGATAACTGCAACAATGGAGAAATTGTTGAAGGATGTGAATTTCTGCTGGGATGAGGAATGCCAACACAATTTGGATGTGTTAAAGGAAAATATGGTGACTATGCCCATTTTGGTGTTCCCAGACTAGAAGAAAGAATTTCATGTTAATGTGGATGCTTCCTGTATTGCGCAAGGTGTGGTATTGACCCAGCCAAGCGAGGGTGAAATTGATCATCCTATAGCCTTCGTGAGAAGGAAATTATCAAAGGCCGAGAAGAACTACTCAACTACAGAGAGTGAAGGGTTGGTGATAGTCTACGCGCAACAGAAATTTCAACATTACTTGTTGGGCGCACACTTCAAGATGTATACAAATCACTCCTCTCTCAAGTACATGGTAAACAAGCTTGTGTTGGGGGGGAAGATATGTAGGTGGTTATTGATCTTTCAGGAATATGATTTTGAGGTGATTGTGAATCTCGGTTGATTGAATGCAAGACCAAATCATCTATCCAGAATTGAGAGAGGCGAAGCACCCACTAATTTGGAAGAAGGATTATCGGATGCGCAACTCTTTTTTGTACGTTTCACATATGATCACTTTGCTGACATAATCTGTTTTTTAACCACTAACACAACCCCGAAAGGATATTATACACAGTAGAAAAAGGAATTGGTGGTCTGCGCAGCTGATTTTCTTGTAATTGCTGGACACTTGTATAAGATGGGCACTGATTAAATACTGCACCGATATGTTCCGAATTTTGAACGATCTAGCGTTCTTGCCGAAGCACATGGAGGAGTGGCAGGAAGTCACTATGTAGGAAGAGAAACTGTGCAGAAGATTCTACGTGCAGGATTGTGGTGGCCAACAATGCATAAGGATTCTAAGTCGTATTGCAAGGCATGTGATGCTTGTAGGAGGACGGGAAGACATCGCGAAGGGACGAACTTCCCTTGAACCCACAAATTTCTTTGCAGGTGTTTGACAAATGGCGATTGACTTTGTAGGTATGATACAACCATATGGGAAAAATACTGGCACGCGGTACATTATTACTATGACTGAGTATTTGATGAGATGTGCAGAGGCATAGCTAGTCAAAGACCGTAACGCTGCTACAACTGCTAAGTTCCTCTTTGAGTTTGTCTTGATGTGGCTTGGATGTCCTAAGACACTGATGAGCGATAGGGGTATGCATTTATTAAATGAAACAATTACTGCGATGCTCGAAGAATATTAGGTTTATCATTAGAAGAGTATGCCATATCATCCTCAAGCTAATGGTATAGTTGAAGCATTCAATAAAATCCTGGAGAGCCTGTTGACAAAGGTCTGCATCACGAAAAGGAATGATTGGGATGTACACATACCAGCGGTCCTATGGGCATATAGGATGACATGTAAATAGTTGACAGACCAAAATTCGTTCAGATTGTTCTATGGGATCAAGGCTATGATGCCCATGGAATATATTGTGTCAAGTCTGCAGATTGCAGCACTGAATGAGATGGAAGATTGCGAGACTATGGAGGAACGCCTCGCGTAGTTGCCAGAATTAGAAGAAGACTGGTTTTTAGCATGATTTCACCAACATGTGCAAAAGGAGCGCGAGAAGGCCTGACACGATTGACATATTAAGTTGCGCACCTTCCAAGTGAATGATTTAGTGTTACTTTATGATAGAAAATTCACGAAATTTCCTAGAACTTTCAAATGCATTAGCTAGGTCCCTATGTAGCCCAGGAAATTACAGATGGTGGCGTAGTTCGGCTCGCGAAGCTGAATGGGGAATTATTTATGAGAAAATTCAATGGCAGTCGATTGAAGTTGTACAAGGGTGTTCTCACCCCTGCACAATAACTATATGATGGTGGGATAGTCTTAGTACTCCAGGCAGCTGCAAGGAAGTACAAGACTATAAATTACACTACCTGAGAGGTGGAAAAATGAAGTAAGGGGGCTGTGCGATGGAAGAAGCCAATGCGCAAGGAGGAGTTGTGCCAAGAGGGTTGCACCATGGGGGTTGGTGTCATGCAGAAAGATTGAAAAACAGCCATTGGGTGCATTGTAGGTGATTGGATGGCAAAATTTCCATTAGAAGGAGCGGGTAGGCTACATTTATGATGAAAATCTTCAGAATTTTGATGCCAAAGATGCATTTATGATAGAAATTTGGAGGGAACGATTGGAATTGAATTTGCAATTGCCTATAAATCTGACATGCTACCCTGCATTAGAACAATTTTCTCTCTGAAAATTTCTTGTGAGCTTTCTTGCCTTAATTTGATGAATGTGTCTGATTGGGAAGAACTTATTAAGCACCCAAGGCTAGCTAACGTGTCTGAAACTTTCCGTAAGGCCTTATTGGACAGAATGACGACCACTAACCCCATAGAAGCTGCAATTTCTAAAGCTACAACCCCTGAAGTTGTGCAAACAATCGAAGCGACAAACTCTGTACCTGCGACGCTAAGGTCACCTAGGCCTAAGCCATCTGCTACTGAGAAGAAACAAAAGAAACGCAACCAGATCTGGTGAGACAGTCACCAAGGAAAAACCCCACTGAGATTCGCCAAAAGGGGAAAATGGACAAGTCAAAAAAGTCACATGAACCCCTTGAACTTGATGAAGAAGAGCTCTGCAAAGGCATTGAGGAGTTGGACACCAAAGAGGGTGAACCTATAACTCGGCTCCCGATGTGTATCCCACCGCGAAAAGGCAAAGCAAAGGTACCGAAAGATCCACATATTGGCAAGTTTATGGTTTCTACACCACTACTACCGGAGAAGGTGGTCTTTGAAGGTGCACTCTTAGGGCACATTCTTGTGCTCAAAATGGAGAATTTGGATATGGCGAATCATGATAAATTCCCCCAACTAGTGCCAAATAAGTATTTTGTGAAGATCTACTATGAGGAGACCAGAGTAAAGTGACCGGAGCCAATGAAATGGGTCGCAGGGATTGAAAAGGAAGGATTGCTGAAAATGTTGTACGTGCCACATTTTAGCTGAATAATCATCAACACAGTCTGTGTACGACAATTTCTTACCCTAGTACATGATGGATGTCTGTGGTTGGGAGAGCCCATCCCCATTACAAACATGTTGATACACCACATTAAAATGTTTCCCTACCAATGGGTGGATCCAGCCGAGGCATTTGAAGGTAAAACCAAAGAAAATCAACTCGCAGACCAAATGAAGAAGCAAGTTCAGCTTAGTGAAGAAGGAACGTGGATATTCCATCCACTCTATTACAGACAAGGTGGTACACTTTTCCACATAGATATTGGCCTACAATATCATGAGGAAGTGTCGCGCGGATGAGGTTTCGACAGCTGTAATTTCACTTGCTGCCAAATGTGCTAAGGGAGTGCAATATAACTAGACAAAATACCTCTGTAAATAATTTTTGATAGATTGTCGCAAAGCAAATGATGAAGGTAAGACATTCCATTATTCCTGGCTATTGTTATTGATTTCCCTCATCGCATGGAGGCTGCTAGAAGATAGTCAATTCCCTTCACATGATGTTGCCTTACCAGAAGCTGCGAGTTCGCTTCGCTATGGGTGACGAAGGACCTTGCAAGAGTCATGGAGATGAAGATGTTTTGGGTGTTGGTAGAAATGGATCTCCGCACAGTGATCAGCCAGAGGCCGATGCTATTACCAACTATCTTTGAGAAATTGGAGGCTTATGCAGAGTTCAAAGCGAATTTTCACAATGTGTCTATCCGCCAAGAAAGGATCCGAAGAAGACATGGTACAAGTTGTTGTACCTTGATGTACAGGAAATTGTGGGAAAATGGCCAGGGGAGTGGCTACACCCCTCAGATCTCAACACAGGTACAATAAATGTAGGGGAGAGTTCCTCCACGTAGACTACAACAACACAAAAACAAAAAGAGGCTGAGCAGGCCGCAACTCAAGAGAAAGTTGCACAACAGAAGAAGGAAGCTACTGCTAAGGCGATTGCTGCTAAGGCAACTGTTGAGAAAGAGCATGTTGCTAAGGAGAGCACTGTCGATGTTGACGAGTTTGCTTCTCAGCACACAGAGGACAAAGGGGAATCTGATGTAGAAGGAAGCGGGGGCGAGCAGAAGAGCACTCCATTTAAACTACAAAAGTGGACCAAGGAGACAACTTCCAGACCTAGAAAGAAGCAAAAATCCGACAAGCACACACATGTTGATCCAATGGTCCTCACTGAGGGGGACTTGGATACAATCGGAGATAAGGTCCACAACACCACGACAGAACTTTGGATGTAGGCCAAATGACAATACCAACACACACTAGGGAATGTGAAGAAGGATCTGTGTGACATGTATATTCAGATGGGACAACGACAAGCAAGCATTGGTAAGACGAGTGGGATTCAAGCGAGCTTGCAACAAGCAAGCATGACTATGTTGGATACTGATTGGACTCTGGACCTCAGATTCATTCCATTTCTAGAACGGTCCCTGCGCATGCAGTTAGAGGAAGGAAACACTCAATTGGCACAACTCAAGGATGCATGTTTCAATCTCGCGACGCTCCCTATTCAGAACCTCCATGAATTACATCAAGGAGTATCCGACGAATGAAGGGTCAGGGAGCAACATGCCCTGCTAGTAATCAACAAAGTGAAGAGCAACAACGAGCATATATTTGCAGAAAAAGCACAGGCACTGAAAGAGAAGGAAGAAATGGCCACGCACAACCAAAAATTGGAGGCAGCGATTACATAAGCATGTAATACATTGGTAGAACTCAACAATTCCGAAGATGCATCATCAACATAAAAGATTCAGAATTTGGCTGCAACGGTTAGGGGATCATAGGAGGAAATCACTGAGTCTGATTTGAGTTACAGATGCAGATCTACAAGTTGCAGTTGAAGTTGCATCCGACCACTCCACCCGAAGTATGGGAACAAAACAGAGCAATAATTAAAGAGGGAATGGCCACTCTGGACACAACAGTCAAGGACTGCACATATCTCTTTGAACATGCCATGGAAATTTGACATCTCTGTAGGAGGACCCCACTCTATAGAAGATTGGTACAAATATAAGGGAGAAGTAGCAATAGTTTGATAAAATCAGGTTGACTGCACACACTTTGGCACCAGTCCAATGCTTCGCTCGGCTACAGGAAGGACAACAAATGCAGTCAATGATTGAAGAACTACAACGAAAAGAGGCCATCTTGAGGGCCAGGACACAGCCATGGACAAAGGAGTCATGTAGGCTCACTTTGTGAGTTCAAGAAAAGTTGAAGACTATCCAGCAAACGTAAAGGATGATGGGCCTCGCGGTGGAAGGCCCTACTACAGAGAAGTTGGTCAAAGAGGTACAATAGGCCGTGGTGCAGGGTATTGCTGATTCGCAGGTGCTGAAGATGGAGTTCCGCGAACTCCAAGCCAAGATTGTTGCACCAGTCGAGTGAATCGAGGGAAAGTCACCCAATTTATGTCGAGGGCCTATTGGGATAGGGTCCCTGGGGTCAAGTTGAGTCAAATTTTGTAATCTTCTTTTGTAAGCATGTAAAGTCTCTATGAAATGTGGAAGCGGAGCGCGAAGCTAGTATGAGTCAAAGGGGAATTAGTCCCTTAGGTGGGTAAGTGATAGAGAGTTTTGAGACCCGCCCATGGTTCATGGACCATGGTATTATAAGTGAAATGCTATATATAGATGAGTCATAGCGAGTCTAGGTATAAATTTTTTTGATAAGAATTATTGTAAGGGCAAGTAAGCTAAGGCAGGAAAGGTATGTTTCCTGTACTTAGGTGAAAGGGGAAGGCTCCTATAGATGAGTGCACAGAGACCTTGGTAAGTTTGCAAGCTGAGTGTGTAGGGAAAAGGAGTCTATACTGTTGGCATTATGACATAGGTGTTGTCCTTGATGGCAACTCACTCAGATGACAGATCACAGTTCAACAGGTTAACAGCACAAAGTTCAGACCAGAATGAAGAAAAAGAGGTATACGCAGGTTCACCATTAGCCAAGCCGCGTATACACGCGGGTTCACTATATACAAGTCACGTATACGTACACATGCACTTTCACAGAATGCAAGGTGCGTATATCTTGGAAAACTAAGTTTTGGTCCAAGGTATTTGGTCCATGGTATTTTGATCCATGGTATTGGTCCAAGGCATCTGGTCTGAGGTATTGACCCCAGATATTGGGTCCAAGGTATTGTTCCTAAGTGGTTTTGGTCCATGGTATTGAGTAAGGCCTAAGACTATAAAATGAGTGGAAGATCATTAGGTGAAAGCACTCAAGCATTGAATATCTGATGAAGAGAAAGATCTAGTATACAGGTTATTGGGTTATGGTGCATAGCTGGATCTGAACCAAGGATGAACCTTAGCGCTTGATGAAGGATAAGATCTAATGATGGGTCAAGATCTTAAGGCTTGAAGTGAAGTATCTTTATGTGGTTTGATCATTTATCTAAATAACTGGCGCATGGTGTAGTCTATAAATATGATGATCTGGGTATAACTGAAGTCTGGAATTGTTGTAATGTGCAGGTTCACTTTAGAAAAGACACGTATACACGCTAGTTCTGCATATCAAAACAACATATACATCTTAAATTTGATTTTCAGATCTGTACACGGGTTCACCTTGAGAAAAGAGTGTATGCACGTAGGTTCGACACATGGAAGTAGCATATACCTTATAAAGTATGTTTTAGCTACTTCTATTTGTAGTTGCAGTGTTCTGGGTTCTGGTTACTGTATTTGGTTTACAGCATTCTGAAAGATCAGATTGAAGGGTTGTCAAAGTGATTGATTGATTCAGTTGTGGTTGGTGCAAAGGAGATTGGTTGATGTAGACATATTTGATGATGTTATCAATGGATCCAGTCTGCAAATTTATGAAACGTGGTCCCTGGAAGAAAAGAGAAGGTTGTAGCCTTCTATAGGCCGGAACCTACCTACTATTAAACATATCAACTAGTACAAGAGCTAGGGGGTTGTAGCTCCCTTCCGGGAGAAGCTGGAGAACGAGAGAAGGTTGTAGCCTTCTGCAGGTAGAAGCCTGCGTACTAGTATAAGACTGCACCAGTACAAAAATTGTAAAAAGAAGTTTCTTATTATTAAAAATAAGATAGAGACGATTGTAGCAGGTGGTTTTCACCCACATTGGGTTTCCACCTTATATCTTGTGTTCATGTGTGTGATTGTCTATTCTTTTTTTTCTGCACCTAGTTACTGTTTATATGGTTTTGATGCACTAATTAAAGATCGACATATGATGAATTAACTGAATCATAAGTTTGTAGGATATACGCTAGTTTCCTTAAACATAGTTGCATATACACGCGAGTTCCATTAATTGAAGTAGTGTATATGAATCTGATTATGGAAATGAAAAATTATTGACTTGCTAATACTAATTCACCCCCCCCCCCCCCTCTCAGTATTATTTCCAACAATTGGTATCAGAGCAGGTCCTTTAGAAGAAGTTTGATTGCTTGAAGGAAGACTCATCATCATGAGTAATCAAGAAAGAGAGGGATCCATTAGAACACTAATCTTTGATGGAAGCAACTTCGTTTATTGGAAGGTAAGAACCACAACCTATCTTCAATCTCTTGGAACAGATGTCTGGGAAATCGTGGAAGGAGGATATACATTTCCATCAGCAATTCCTACAAATGTGGCAAGTAAAAAGCAATATGAAACCAATGCCAAGGCTGTCAATACATTATTGGGAAGTCTGTCACAATCATAATTTGTCAAAGTTATGCAACTCAAATCTGCCAAAGAAATATGGGACAAAATCGTTCTAAGCTATGAAGGAGACTCTCAGGTAAAACGTGCAAAACTGCAAACTCTCAGAATTCAATATGAAACTCTCAAAATGCACAATGATGAAAGTATAGCTAGTTACTTCTTACATATAGATGAGATTGTTAATTGCATGAATAATTTGGGTGAAGAGATAAAAGAAGCTACTTTAGTTGAAAAGGTTTTAAGATCCTTGTCTGCTAACTTTGAATCAAAAGTATCTTACATAGAAGAAAAGCAGGATCTTTAGACTATTACTATGACACAGCTGCACGAAAGCTTAACTTATTTTGAGATGAGAAAAGGAGGTCCATCAGATATGAGAGAAGCTGGATTTAAAGCTTCAGGAAAATAAGAACTCAATGAATCAGGACATATTTCAGAAGGAGAAGAAGAAGCAAACTTTGTCAAGAACCTTCAACGAGGTTCCGGAAGATTCAGAGGTAAACTACCTTTCAAATGTTTTGCTTGTGGAAGAGTCGGTCATTATGCTGCCAAATGTCCTCATAAAGATAAGTTTGATAAAGGTAAGGAATCTACAAAATGGAATAGAAAACAAAGTATAAGTAAGAAGAGCTACTATACGCATGAAGATAGCGATGGTTTATCAATTAGTGATGAAGATGAAAATAGTAATGACTATAGACTTCTGATGGCTTTTGAAGATGATGATTTCTTGGATGCTTTAGATGAAGATGACCTTTATGAAGAAACCTCTAAACTCAAAATCTGTTTAGAAGAAAAGAATATGATTATAGATACTTTGACATTCCAACTTGATGAAAGAGAAAAACACAATGAAAAACTAGAATGTGAAATTGTGGGTCTAAGAAAGGATATTGAGGAAACAAAATCTTTCAATCTTAGATTTGCTAAAGGATCAAAAACCTTAAATGAAATTATCAAAGTGTAGCGTTCTCATCTAATAAAGATAGGTCTTGGATATACTGAAGAAGCATCTCAAGCACAGAAGCTGTCAACCTCCACTAAAAGCTATCTTGATGCAGCAAAGAGCAGTGAACAGTTTGACAATTGTCAGCAAAGGCAAAAAGCAGATCACCAGGTAACTCAGGCTCAATTTAATTCAAGGATGAACAGAAGGTACAACCAACCTCAGGTAAATCATACTCAATCTGCTTCAAGAATGAATATCAATAGAAACTACAATCACCAGGTCAATAGATTCAATAATCGCAGAAACTTCTTTAATGGCCAATGTTTTTCATGTCATAACTTTGGACACAAAGCTGCTCAATGTGTTTCTTACAAGACCATCATGATTAGGGAAGCACGAAATCAAAGGAATGTGATAGGGATCATGAAAAGGTCCTACAATAACTTTTCTCTTCTTGAAAATGAAATAGAATGCTCTATCTGCAACAACTTTGGTCATGAAGAATCTGAATGCAAGAGTAAATTTCGGCAAACATCTAAGAAGGAGCAAACTCCATTAAGTCCCAAAATATGGAGAAAGAAAGAACCACAAACAGAAAAATGTGGTATAGCCTTTTATGCAGAAGGACAAGAAAATCAGTGGTACATCAACAGTGGATGCTCAAAACACATGACATGTGACAAAGAAAAACTTCATTCATATAATGCCTTAGAAAAGGAAAAGAAGGTCTCATTTGGAAATGACACTCCTGCTGTCATAAAAGGTAAAGGCTCTGTTATCTTAAAAGAAAAAGTTAAAGCTGGGAATGTTATGTATGTTGATGGTCTAAAGCATAACCTGTTGAGTGTCAGTCAAATGTATGATCAAGGAAATGAAGTAGTATTTTGATCAAATGGATGTGTTGTTCGTGAGCTTGATACAGGTGAAACCATGATCAAAGGTATAAGAACTCCAAACAACTTATACATACTCAAGGGAGGACAACAACAGTGCTATCTAAGCAAAAATGATGAACACTGGCTATGGCACAGAAGATTGGGGCATCTAAGCTTCTCTCAAATAAGAAAAGCATGTAGATTCCATGATGTTCGTGATCTTCCTGATATCAGCATTCCGGAAAATGCAATATGAAAATCATGTCAATTTGGTAAGCAAGCCAGATCGCACTTCCCTGAAAAGGAAGGATCAGCTAGTAAGCCTCTTGAACTTGTTCATACTGATTTATGTGGACCATCAAGGAAAAAGTCACCTCGTGGAGAAGAATACTTTATATTGTTCATTGATGATTTTTCCAGAATGTGTTGGACAGGACTTCTAAAGCATAAAGATGAAGCATTTGAAAAGTTCAAAGCCTTCAAAGCTTTGGTTGAAAATGAATCAGATCAAAAAATCAAATGCCTCAGATCTGATCGAGGAGGGGAATTTACCCTAGATGAATTCTTTGACTTTTGTGAAGAACATGGAATAAAAAGGAAATTCTCTACTGCAAGGAATCCTCAACAAAATGGAGTGGTAGAAAGGATGAATAGAACTGTTCAAAAAATGGCTCGTGCTATGCTAGATGATTTTGGAACTCTTGCAACCTTCTGGGGTGAAGCTGCATTCACTTCCATCACTATTCTCAACCAAGAAAATGTACGGGTAAACAACACTCAAACTCCACATGAACTTTGGTATGGTAAGACTCCTACTATAAAATACTTCAAATTTTTTGGAAGCAAATGTTACATCCAAAGGACAGATGAAAAACTTGGTAAGTTTGAACCTAGAGCAGATGAAGGTATTCTCCTTGGTTACTCTTCCCGAAGTAAAGGATATAAATGTTATAATAAAAGACTTGGGAAAATTATTGAAAGTATTGATGTTGTGGTTGATGAAGCATGCAAAAATCCAAAACAAATAAAAACCAAAGATTATGAAGAAGATGAGGATTATCCTCCCACATCAAATCAGACTAATTCTGAAGAAGAAACCAATGAAGCACCAGAAGAAGAGATAACGGTAGAAGAAAAGACTTTGTCCAGGTATTTTCAGAAAAATCATCTAGAGACTTAAATTTTGGGACAGAAAGAGGCAGGTGTGCAGACAAGAAGAACTATTACAGAAGCTTCAAGCTATCTAGCATTGCTATCCTCCACCGAACCTCAAAATGTAAATGAAGCATGCAAAGATGAATGTTGGGTCAAGGCCATGAATGAAGAACTTGAGCAAATTGAAAAGAATAATACTTGGGAATTAGTTCCTAGACCTCATGATAAGAATATCATAGGAACTAAATGGATATTCAAAAACAAGCTGAATGAAAATGGAGAAGTTATTAGAAACAAGGCCAGACTTGTTTGTAAATGATGTGCTCAACAAGAAGGTATAGATTTTGAAGAAACTTTTGCACCTGTTGCTAGACTTGAAGCCATAAGAATGTTCCTTGCTCTTTCTAGTTTTCAGAAATTCAAAGTATACCAAACGGATGTAAAATCTACCTTTCTTAAAGGAGACTTAGAAGAAGAAGTCTATATTGAGCAACTAGACGGATTCATTCTTGGAAATGATGCAAAACTTGTATGCAGACTCAGAAAAGCTCTCTATGGTCTAAAACAAGCTCCAAGGGCCTGGTATTACCGTCTTGACAAATATCTCCATCAACAAGGTTTTTCAAAAGGATCAGCTGATAGCAATCTATATACAAAGATTGACAATAATAAATTACTAATACTTGTTGTGTATGTTGATGATATCATTTTTGGTAGCAATGAGTCAGAATTTTGCTTCGGTAATGCAGCAAGAATTTGAAATGTCCCTGCTTGGTGAGCTTACATATTTTCTTGGTCTACAAGTTCAACAAAATAAAGATGGTATTTTTCTGTCACAAACCAAATATCTCAAACAGATCTTGAAAAAATATGGCATGGAAGATTCTAAACGAGTATGTACCTCAATGGTAACAGGATGCAGTCTCAGCTCAAATGATGAATCAGCAGCAGTACATCAACCAACTTACAGATCCATGATTTGTAGTTTGCTTTATCTAATAGGTACCCAACCAGACATCATGCATGCAGTAGGAATAGTTGGAAGATTCCGAGCAAATCCAAAGGAATCACACCTTCAGGCAATCAAAAGGATTTTCAAATATCTTCAAGCAACATAGAATTTTGGTTTATGGTATCCTAGAGATACAAATCTTACACTCCATGCATATACAGATGCAGATTGGGTAGGGAGCGTTGATGACAGAAAAAGCACTAGTGGTGGTGCATTCTATATGGGTTCCAGATTAGTGTCTTGATTCAGCAAGAAATAAAGTTCATTTGCATTATCTACAGCTGAAGCAGAATATGTGGCTACTGCATCTTGCTGCACACAACTCCTTTGGATGATGTAAACATTGCAAGACATTCAGATCACATGTACTCCACCCATCTCCATTCTATGTGATAATACAAGTGCCATAGGTTTTGAAAGAATCCAGTCATGCATTCCAAGACCAAGCACAAACCCATCAAATATCATTTTCTACGTGAACAAGTGCTTGAAAAAAGGTCAAATTGGAGTATGTTCCCTCCAAAGAACACGTTGCTGATATATTCACCAAACCACTTCCCAGAGAGACATTTGAATATCTCAACAAAAGCTGGGAGTAGTTGATGCATCATCCTGCTGTTAAATCCTATTTGTTTCAGAGAAAGGTGGTTATACGTGAGTTTCATGAAGCATAGTCGCGTACATATGCTGGTTTCTGTGGATACAGTTGCGTATATGAGGAAAAGCAGTGGGCCAGACTCGGGAATAAAGGGGTCTGATATGGTTCAGTGAATTATCTGCTCTGCTTGATGATGGTTACAATCTATGGATGACATGTGGAAATATGTTGGCTCTCATAAGTGGTTCATAACTTGATTGATAATGATGCCTTGATAACTCTTATATTATATGAAATGATCAGATCTAACAGTGATTGTTGGAGAGGTAAATCCCCTCTGCGGACAGAGGCGATCCCCACTAGCCCAAAATGGGTATAGCAACAATCAAACAATGCTATCACGCAAGTTCCTAATTGCAAATTAAAGGTGGATTATGAGAGCCTACTTGGATTCCAACGCTAGCATTGTAGAAGAGTTGACACTCCTGTTCCTTTGCTCCGGCCGGTCACGATCCTCGCGATCTCCGTGAATGGACACCTGCACATGCAAAGAACGACACAAATACAAGCATAAAATCCAATAGATGCAATTATATATCAGTTAGAAAAGATATAACTCAAACATCATCACAATGAACAACAAGAATGGAACCATAATGATAGTCATCTATTATTGATAATCAACAAAGGAGAATACAACCATAGTTCTGACGTCAAATCCTCCTTTGGCTGAGTGATCAGCTACATATATCTTGCAAAGCTTGTCGGGATTTGGAACAAGCCTCTCTCTCTTTGATTATGAATGCAAAGAAGATTCTTACAGCAATCTCTCAGACTTCTGACAGTATAATTCTCCCTATACTCAAAAACTAGCTTGTCAAATGCAACAGAACAAGCTTTTATAGATGGAGGAGGAGGAGGAGATACAATGAATCTAGACATCCATGGGATTGGCATTATCCTCAAAAAGCTATTATGGATAGAGGAAAGGGAGATACGATGAATCTCGACATCCATGAGATTGGCATTATCCTTAAAAAGCTTCATGAGTCGAAAGGAAAAAACCTTCGGGCGTGCGTTCGTTAAAAACTTTTCCAAACTCGGTTGGCGTGGGTATAACTCTGAGACAGAGCACCAACTGGCACGCCCTCTTTGGAGGATTTCCCTCATTGGTGCGAGTAATACACTGTGGATCCGCGCTAATGGAAAAAGGGAACTTTTTAAGGATATTCTGCAGGAGATGTCTTCAGGGCATATGAAGTCCATACTTAGGGGAACATAATGCAAGTGTTTTCAAGTTATGTCACTTCTCACAGGTCCCGGAATGAGTCCTTCAAAGTGCGGGAAAGGGGTAACAGGGACGGTGACAAATGGTGACAAATTACTGTGTAACAGATGGCCCCTAAAGCATGAGGCCCGAGAGAGAGAGAGGGGTGAAATGCTTTACAAGAACACATGCAGCTGCCGCCGCAGAATCTGCATAGAGAGGTACAATTGATAGCTCAAGTACATGATATATGTGGTATGGGCACATCCATTCATAACAGAGTACATAATAATCTACATCCAAGGTATGGGCGCAGCCATCCGATGAGGATCGATGAATAGCCTCAGGCATGGTCGTAGCCATCCAGTGAATGAGTTATGTAACAATAATCCACAAAAACGCAGCCTGGATTCCAACAGACAAAATCCAGGGTCTTGCGCTCCATCTCGACCCGAACAAAAGTACAAGTTCAAGCATGTGAATACATGAGTTGAAGTCGAACATGCATGAACATCATCTGATTACCAATCAATAATGAAAACTGTTAACAGACACGAGAGGTACCACCAATAATGACAATGGCCCTCAAGGTACTATAAGTATAATCTACGGCGTATGAATCAGTGAGCTGGCGTCGAACACCCATAGAATCATTCGATCGGAGGCCAATGATGAAAACCTCACGTCGAACACGAAGAACCTGCCATTGAGGCATGCAGGCTCCAAGGCACCAGAAGGGAGTCTCTAGATCGGCTTCCTAGATAATGAGCTAAAGTCGACAGGAAGTGACCTTGATCGAAGGTGGGCCATAGTGTTTCCCATATCATCGACACGAGACAGAGGAAGAATGTTGTGAATCAGAATTATGTGAGCTATCAGAGGGAGGTTGTTATCCTGCAGAGGTCAACTTCTCTTGAACATATCGGCGGCACGACAGTGGACTTGGCAGTATTTGACAGCAATGGATCAAAGGTCATGGTGACGAGGCAATGAGCAGATGAGAGGTCAAACAGGATCACCCAAACCCACAGAGGCAAGTGAAAAACGAGATGAGATGTCCCCACCCAGACACGAATGCTAATAAAGTGCCATGTTCAAGAGTGACATACTGCCAACATGACAATAATTATGGTTCCATTTTCCCCCACCATTTCTGGCGAGTACCCCAGTTATTTTTATTAACAAGCTTGACGGGGATAGCATATGCTTGTGAGGCGTCATTTCGACGGAATCCAATGTCATCAGGTTTTAACGAGTCTGACAGAGGAAGAACTCGGCGTCTTTTCATGTTTAGAGAGTTTGAAAAGACAGCAGAAAAGAAAACTCCAAGGGTGTCCTTTTTCATAAATTTGTGTCTCTCGAGCCCGAAAAAGTATAAAACAATGCTCAAAAGAACCGCCCGACCATTACGATCAAGGAGTACTTTTCATGAGTAGTGATTTCAACCTGAAAAAGTAAAAAAAATGATCGATATCACGTCGTTTCGTAACCATTAACGAGCCTGAAACGACAAGGGCTCGACGATCTTTTCATATTTACACGGTTGGAAAAGAGTTTAAAGATGACCACCTCTTATTTACATTTAACGAGTCAAGAGGGGTAGCTCGCCGATCTTTTCATCTTTTATGAGTCTGAAAAGAGCTTAAAGGAGACTTGTCCTAGAGGAACGAGTGGTATAAAGGGTAGCAACTAGTTCCGGCAATGGTGGAACTACTCAAAACATGTAATGGTCAAGAGGATGGCTAATAAAACCACTCATCGCTACGGTTCCTCAGGAAAGGATAAACAACCAAGTGAAAGCATATGATCGGCCAAAGAGATGGTGGCGATGGAATGAAACAACCAAGGCTCATCTAACAGAATTTAGCAGATAAAAGGCAATCACGAGATGTAAATCAGGTATGGGTTCATTTTTACACAAGCTTGAACCATGGAGAACTCTGCTTAGATTTGGTTTCATGTTTACACAAGCTTGAAACGAAAAACTATGCTTGTTATCAGTTCGCATGCCCCCAACATAATAACGCAAATCGAGGTACATGCCCCCCAAGCTTCATTGCATTCAACAAAGTGGATGGAATGAAGGTTCACTCTCGAGATCTAGGAAAGACTCGACTTGTATTTTACGAGATCTTAATCAAAAGACTCGATTTGGAAAGGGAGTTGTTTCATTTTTTAATGAGGTTGACGCAGTAAAAGAACTATCCTCATAACCCTTGTTTCATTTTTTAACGAGGTCGCCACAAGATCAAAACTATCCTCGGACACCTAGTTTCATTTTTTAAGGAGCTTGACACAGGAAAACGAACTATGCTCCGACCAAGCCTAGTTTCATTTTTTAAGGAGCTTGACATAGGAAAACGAACTATGCTCCGCCAGACCTAGTTTCATTTTTTAAGGAGCTTGACATAGGAAAACGAACTATGCTCCGCCCGAACTTCATTAGAATGAACAAGAAGTCGGGGCTTCCAAGAGTGCCACTCCGGGTGGAAGGGTAATATCTCGGAAGTCAGGACCCAATGCCCCCAGGACACTATGCACGATGGCGGCATCACTAAATCCAGGCACGGGATAAGTGGCCACGTAGTTGATTTGTGGTGGGGCAGATGCAACTGGTGGATGAAAACCAGGAGGGGATGATGACTGCGTAGGAGGCACCCGGAAACGAACGAACGATAATTGATCTATAGTCACTATCCTTCCATTGTGTGGAAAGCAAACCACACGGAAAAGTGAAGAGACCAGGGCCCCCATGGCATAAACATAGTCACGGCCAAGGAGAAGACTGAAATCTAAAGCACCTTGGGTAACCGATACGTCTATATAGACGGTTTTTCCTCCCAAAGTAATAGGGAACTTTGGAAGGATCCTTAATGGTTGACTAGTTCCTCCGTCAAAAGCCGTCAGATTCGGTGCAACGGGCACAAGCTGTGGGGAACCCAAAGCTTTCCAAGTAGTGGTAGGCATAAGACTGACAGATGCACCCTCATCCAAAATAGTGCCAGGTATTGCCCTATTATAGGCATGTACCGTGACCCAGAAAGGCACATGGGATGGAAGGCAGGAGGTGGTCAAACGACTCTAGTCGAAGGAAACGACTGAACTACTTGGTGGGGGAATCGTATGATTGCCCCCCTGCTCTAAAAGAACCGAAGCAGGACTCTTGGGAGCAGCTGGGATAGGAGAGTCATTTCCAGACTCAGGAGAATCTGAGGAGACGAGAAGAACATGGGAATGATGCTCTTCCGAAACAGAGTGGTCGATGGGTGGTGAACTCGAGTCGACACTCTTTCCGACCAATGGTTGGTCTGGAACAGGCTGGGCATAGCTAGGTTCGGGAAGAGGGGCCTGGACATGAGAAGAATTTGAATCAATCTCTTTGTCAACAGGGGGACGATCTGCGGCTGCAGAAAGACGTTGATAGCCAACGGGTAGTTGGGGTGAAGGAGCTGTGAGACTTTCCAAGACAACGGAGGCTTTATCCATGAGTGAACAAAGGTGAAGGGGATGATTGCCTTCACAAAGTCTACAAGGGATTCGAATCTTCCCTTTTCCCTTACCATTTCCAGCTAATAGAGTAGCATCGCCGTGAGCTTCAGAGGACGATGAGGGGCGGGCCGGATCGTGAGACCATACTTCTAAGACCTTGGGAATGCCAGGACAATCGCGCAGAAGATGGTCATCCTTGCATAATCTACAAGGAAATTTGACTTTCCGCGGAGGAGCAGAAGGTGGCCCGATGGGAGGTGTACTCGAGGGACTAGCTGCAGTTTTAGCCTCTCCCTTAGGAGACTTCTTCTTCTTCGTCTTCTTCTTCTTCTTCTTAGTCACCTGGTTACTCGAATCTAGACTTTCACCAGGCGAAGTAGAAGATGAGGATGTAGAAACAGGCGAAGAAGGGGAGAGGTCCACCTTAGAATCAACATGATGTTGTTCAGGTGGAGGGACTCATTGACCAGAAGTTGAGACGGTAGGGACCAAAGAGGTTGGGAACAACCAAACAGGCAACCCAATAGTTAACCTTGGGAGGGACAACATTGCCATGTAAGGAGCACCAAAATTCCCAAAAGGAGCGAAATGACCAGGGTTTCCATCAGAGGGGATCCCTGGGTTGGTGAACCCCGGAAAAGTTTCCATCGAGAATGAAAAAGAAGCCTACTCAAGCTAATGCAAACAAGATCTAACTGGGTAAATGTGAATCGTGGCCGAATAAATTTTAAGACAAAGGAACCTAACTTGACCTTTTCACTTTTTAAGAGTCGAGAAAAGGACAAAAAGATGACTCTAGTCTCCTTCGAATGTTTAATGAGCCCGAAGTGACAAAATGCTCAGTTGAGCCTTTTCTTTTAGGGAGTCCGAAAAGGATCAAAAGTGACTACTCTGGAGAACTAGGCAAAGGGTTTACCAGACAATCCGTAAAACTGCATATACACCTTGGCAATCATATGAAAACCAAGGACTTCCCGTACGGCAGTCAATCTTCCCGAATGTTGTGTTCAGTGCGTTACGGCTTGTAAGGCAGCAGACACGGCTTCCTATGGATAAAGGATGATAACCTAGTGGGGTCTCCCCATATACTCGACGGTACGTGGGAGCACAAATCCGTGCTAGAACACTATCGAGTCACAAAAGGAGGAATCACCCAACCATAATGTGAAACAATAGTGACTAGGTTTAACGATGCCGGAACACGTCTCTAGCCTAGACCTCTAGATGTATGCGTTAAGTTCCAATGCGTTTTTAGATTCATTCAGTTCATTTTACGATTGATCTTTGATTAGGTTTGAGTTTCCAGGTCCTACCGTATGTAATCTCTCACAATTTCCTAAATGCAAGCTATATGCCAAAATATATCATTTCATTCGATGAATGCTAGCTACGAGAGAGTTGAGATCTTTCAATCAAACAAAATGATCGTAAAATAATCAACAATGACTCTAATGCAGCTAATGGCAATAAACGAAACTTTCTTTTTTTTTTAAAGTCACTAATCGCTAATAACAATGAAAAGCTCTAATTTCCATTAACTAATGCAAAGCAAAAGAGATTGTTTGTTTTCTTTTCAATGGCAAAGTGCACTAAACAAATTTTGAGAGATAATAACAAAGAGTAAAAGAGACAAATTTCACTCAATGAAAACACAATCAAGTCCCTGAAACACCAAGGCAATCTTTAAAACCAATAAAAATCACAAAGACCTCAATGAGTTATGTGATCTAAGCCCAAACGAAGCCAAGCGAAATCCAAGCGAAAAAGAGGTAAATCGCTCGAATAACACAATAAAAAGCTTTAACAATCACTGAACAAGTGCAAGAGAGCAACCAAAAAGTCGATTGGACCAATAAAGAACCAAAAACTCCCACGGAAGGCTCGATGCACAAAGCCACTAGATGCTCTAGGGCTGGAATATGAAATCAATGGAAAGAGGCAAACACCCGAAGGATGAAGGTCAAAAACCAGTCAAACAAAGCTCTGACACACTCCAGTAGTTGAAAAAGATGTGACAAGACAGAAATCCAAGCTCAGAAGGCTTCCAAACAAGCAAACTGGAAAAGTTCACAGGCCTGGCGCGACTGTCAGGCTGTAACTCGCGCTTTTAAGGGATTAGCGCGAGTTGCTTTTGTGCAACATGCGCCCACTGGCGCGACTGTCAGGGAAAAAATCGCGCTAATCAAGTTTGCTAGCTTAAAAATAAAAACAAGCAGTCCACGGCTTGATCAACAGTATCCAGACAGACCAGGCAGCAAGAGACAACTTAAAAATTCAACCCAGAAAGCTTATGTAAGCAAGCAAAACAAGAGAAAACCAAAGTGCAAGACAAACTCCAAGTTGTTCGGTTCGTAAACCAAACCGGAGATTGACTGAAGTGGCGTTGATCTACTTCGCTAATGCAGAGCAATAGCGTTTCGAAGGCTACCTGGCCGTACTTCAGGCTCCGTCCAAAGTTTACGAATCAAACAACAAATAGCTTCCCCAGTGGAGTCGCCAAATTGTTGGAGAGGTAAATCCCCTCTGCGGACAGAGGTGATCCCCACTAGCCCAAAATGGGTCTAGCAACAATCAAACAATGCTATCACGCAAGTTCCTAATTGCAAATTAAAGGTGGATTATGAGAGCCTACTTGGATTCCAACGCTAGCGTTGTAGAAGAGTTGACACTCCCGTTCCTTTGCTCCGGCCAGTCACGATCCTCGTGATCTCCATGAATGGACACCTGCACATGCAAAGAACGACACAAATACAAGCATAAAATCCAATAGATGCAATTATATATCAGTCAGAAAAGATATAACTCAAACATCATCACGATGAACAACAAGAATGGAACCATAATGATAGTCATCTATTATTGATAATCAACAAAGGAGAATACAACCATAGTTCTAACGTCAAATCCTCCTTTGGCTGGGTGATCAGCTACATATGTCTTGCAAAGCTTGTCGGGATTTGGAACAAGCCTCTCTCTCTTTGATTATGAATGCAAAGAAGACTCTTACAGCAATCTCTCAGACTTCTGACAGTATAATTCTCCCTATGCTCAAAAACTAGCTTGTCAAATGCAACAGAACAAGCTTTTATAGATGGAGGAGGAGGAGGAGATACAATGAATCAAGACATCCATGGGATTGGCATTATCCTCAAAAAGCTATTATGGATAGAGGAAAGGGAGATACGATGAATCTCGACATCCATGAGATTGGCATTATCCTTAAAAAGCTTCATGAGTCGAAAGGAAAAAACCTTCGAGCGTGCGTTTGTTAAAAAGCTTTTCCAAACTCGGTTGGCGCGGGTATAACTCTGAGACAGAGCGCCAACTGGCGCGCCCTCTTTGGAGGATTTCCCCCATTGGCGCGAGTAATACACTGTGGATCCGCGCTAATGGAAAAAGGGAACTTTTTAAGGATATTCTGCAGGAGATGTCTTCAGGGCATATGAAGTCCATACTTAGGGGAACATAATGCAAGTGTTTTCAAGTTATGTCACTTCTCACAGGTCCCGGAATGAGTCCTCCAAAGTGCGGGAAAGGGGTAACAGGGACGGTGACAAATGGTGACAAATTACTGCGTAACAGTTATATTCCCATCATACCTTAGGGTTTACCTTGCCATCCTATATTGCAGCTATAATATTTGAATAAAGCACCATATGTACCTTGTAGTATTCAAATACTTGTGCACCTTCTTATTTGACATAGGTAGTTGTATCATTTTGTCAAATTTTCATCAAGTGTCTCTTTCCCTTTTCTAATGCTAGTTCTCCTCTTCCTGCACTATCCATGATGCTCAAGAAGGATCCACTTATCACAACTCATCAAGAGATTAGAAGCATCCAAATACTCAAATATACATGCAGGAAGTATAAGTAATAATCAAAACAATAATTAGATAAATAAGTCTAAACAAAATTAAAGACATAAAGGAGAACAACAAATCAAAAATTACTTATCTTTAATTAGAGGTGATCATCTCCCTCTTGAACCAGCCTTCAAAAGCCATCACTTTCCATTTTCCATATAATTTACAATGTTGCCTTCAATATTTCAACCAACTTTATCAGCAATCAATCCTAATAGAGACTATTCCATCTAGGACTTCATCAAATCTGACACAGGTGCTTGAACTTCTTCACATTAGTCATGCTAGGGCTTCAAATATTTGGAATAAACCAGGGTTTCTTCCAAACCTTAACCTCATAGTATCCATCAACCCATAACAACCAAATTTTCCTAGAGTTTCCTTCAGACCATAGTATTCTTTTATGTCTCCTCCACTTTATCTTGCTTCCATCAATGGTGTCATCATAGGGGTGATATCCATGACATTTCTTCAACCTTAGCTCTGATACCATGTTAATTTTTATTAAGGCCATATTGTTCTTTGCTCTGATAATTTCATTTCTTCATTTACACATTAAATTCACCCCATAACAGCATAACTTTATTCAGATTATTCAACACCATATGCAATTATACAGAAAGAACAACATCATCATCAACGCAGCAAAACATAAGGAACAATAGAAATAAAACATACACACATAGAGACACCAGGATTGGTCGGAGACCAGGGAAAAACCCACTATGGGGAAAACCCTTTCATATTCTTCTTCAATGGTATAAACCCTGATTCAAGAACCTGTAATAAATTGTCAATATATGTAGCCAACTACCTAAAACCCTCCTATAATCTTGAACCAATACCAACCGATCTCCGTGAACTTTACCTCGGACCTGTGTGAGCTAAACCAAAGAAGAGAATACAAGAATGCTCCATGATTATTGTTGAGGTCACCTGTATTTATAACCTTCCAAGGGTATCCAATTTGCTTTAGGTCCAACCTGATCAAATATGCACATGTGGGCTTATAATTCAAAAATACACTTTCCCTTGTCCAAATTGAGCGCTTCAATATTCAAAATTATTCCTCTCGAAAAGTGGAATCTCATCCCATGGTTGGAATTTTTCACTGAGATTCCAGTTTAACACTCCCTCTCAGCTAGGGAAAATTTCCAGCTTCATCATGTAATGATTATAAGTATCATGTCATCAAATCACACCCTGTCTCAAGTATCTCATCATCAAATTTGATCACTGCTCATCTCTACTTATCTCTTGATTGTCTTTGCTCATATGCTAAAAAGTCTTGAATCTGAAAGAAGAATAATTTGACATTGGAGGGGAGCTTAATCCACTACCCTATATCCACTGGGGAGCCACTACTACCACCAGGAATCACTGCCAGCAAGGATCCCAATGCTACTACCCAGAAAAACATCTGCGAGGAGGCAAATCTACGATCTGTATCACCATCAGAGAGCCTAGCTCAATTTGGAACAACATCAAGGAGCACATCTCAATCTGAAACCACATCAGATAGCTTAGTCTCAACCCAGAATCTCATGGGGGATAAAATCATCTCCAACCCCATATCGAGCAATAGGGGATATAGGGGAGCACATCTCAACCCATCCTATATCGCATGTTGATCTTCCCAGCAAGAGTCATGTGGTAGAACACCTGCATCAAAATCTGAGCTTGGGCGAGATAGCTGACTTACCAAAAGGTATGAATCACGTGCCCCCAATCCTCCTAAACCCATTGGCCAGATTGGGAGGGACAATCCCAACAAGCTCAACTTGTGGGTATGATGCCAACTTGGTTATACTCTGTAAAGAGAAATATAAGGGAGCCAACATCTCCAACCCTATGGGTGACAGGTAGGGTAGCAACATCTACGACCCTATTTTCTAGAGATCCCTCAACCTCATGAGCCTTCCATCTTAATTCCTTAACTTGGAAGCTCAAACAGGGGGGAAGAGTTGGCTCAGTGTCCTCAACAAGTGATGCTCTCTATAGATCAAATATCTAGTAAACATCATTTCTCAATAGCAACAGTCTCCTATTCATACAGGACATCAAATCAAATATTATATTAGAACAAAAATATATATATCACAAAAAGGATACCTTGTTCAACCTCCCTCTCATGGAGGAAACAACCACAAGCCTAATCTTGTCTCGTATAGTAGCACAGTCTCAATATATGAATGTATCTTAGTCCTAGAAATATACAGGATTCTTTGCTAATCGGATCCCACTCATTATTATTGCAATGTATTCATGTCATATCTAAAACCTGCTCAAGCAACTCTCCAAAGAGCTTCTTCATTCTGCCTCACGACTAGCCATGCTAGCAACATCGTACTCAACCTCGTTCATGCTTAAAGCTATGGAATTTTTATCCAAAATATCATGGAAGATCTCATACTAAGGAAACACGCAAATTTTCTCATCAATAAAGATCCCAAATATCATCAGTACATTCATGTCGTCAAATATCATAGGAAGAATATATCATATCAATTATGAATTGACTCAGGTTCTATGCGCATATATATATATATATATATATATATATATATATATATATATATATATATATATATATATATATATATATATATATATATATATATATATATATATATATATATAGATATATATATATATATATATATATATATATATATATATATATATATATACGGATGGGTGTTTATACAGAACATCAATGCTTCAATAAACTGTCAATTGCCAAGTCAGGTTCAACAATGTCTTTTCAAAAATTCTTGAAATTTTCCTGTCAAGAATAGACCATCAATATATAACCAAAATCAAAGCCATACCTTGGACCACTTTTGAAGTAGAGGTTTGGATGGGAACATTTTTCTGGCTTCACCAGATGATTGTCAATGCAAACATATTGGGCTCAGGGAGCTTGCTTCATACAATGTTTTATGCAAACATAACACTTTACCAAACCAATATGCTATGCCTTACATAAATCAATATTGTGCAATCAAAACAACTAAGTCATCTTATCAAAGTTTAGATGCCATATCAAAACTAATATCAAAGTCATTAATATCTCTGTAACAAATTCTTTGGACCAGGTGACAGGTAGAGTTGACATCTAAATATCACATTATAACTTCATTTATTGTCATGCCAACAAATTGTCATTTATAAAATAATATCAAACCAAACTTCATCAATTCATCCTCATGATAATAATAATTTTTGTCACTAAATTCATACGCCAAGGATAAGTCATGCAGGTTCCATATTTTTATTGTGTGATTACTCCATACTGAATCACAATTGTTTATACTTCAACCATTGTGCCAAGAACAATGATTCCAAAATCATTATTGAATAGAAATATTAATCATTGACAATTACTTTTCTCACATAGCATTGTCATCAAGGAAACTCATCAGATATCAAGTCAAAACCTTAATTTTTTATCACAGTAAGTTCAATCAGTCCATAACCCAAAAACATATGAAGCATAATGTCAATGTTCTAAATCATATTTATGAACTATCAAACATCATGGCATTTCTCATCTATATTAATCATCCAAATCTTGTCAAACCCTTGCAATCAAATGCCATATACTATCTTCAATGATCAAATAAAAGTGGCATACTGATATGCATATTCTAGTCCCATGCAAACATGAATTTAGTTAATACATTCACATTCTCTATAGTAATTCAAACATTCAAACTTCCCTACTCATGGAACTTTCTAATGTATGCTCTGTCATATTGTAGGTGCATTCCTGATAAGGCTTCAAATTTGTGACCTACAGGCATAACCGCACCGATAAGCTTTCTTTCGTGCAGTTGAGAGGCTACAAACACACCCTCAAACTTTCTTTCATGTGGTTGAGGCTTAGAATCACGAAAACTCTCTCTTCTCATACCATAACTTTGTTTCATACCAACAATATCAGATATTTGTCTATTCATGTCCATAAATCATACTTCAACAGTAAAGAATCTTCTATACATATAATGGAAATGATAGTAGGTGTAGGGATCTTATGGAGATCATCCCTCTTAATGAACATCCCCTTCAGACATTACTATGTAATTCATCAACTTGTCTATATTATTGTCATGCATTAGCAAAACTATTAGATCATAAATTCAAGCTATATCATGTTCTAAAACATATATCCATCATGGTCATAACATGTTAGCATCAACTACTTCATCATTACATCATGACATCAATCTTTCATCAAGGGTTAGTGTCAAATAGCTAATAGGAGTATACTTCAAGAATCATGATCACAACATCACTTCTTTATCACATAACTCAATCCATCAAGTCAAGGCATTCAATTTTACCATATGTCATAATTACTAATCTCATCAAAACTTAACCATGGTCAACAAAAGATCATGAATATCAATGCTTCTATCATCATGCTTATCATGCTTATCAAAAGTATTATCAATAGTATCAAGCCACTATATATAAAAATAAATGTGCAAGCCTTCTTTATGGGATCAAGATACCCAAAAATAGTATATGTTCACCAAACATCAAGTATACCAATGTATCAAAAACCAATATTTTTAAGTAGCTTCATAGAATCAAGAAATTCATCATGTCTAAGAAGTAAGATACTTGTTCAATACCAAGTGCTTCATTTCATCCTAAGTACAATGAATCAAAATTTCATATGCATGAGCCATTAGTGAAGTGATATTCCCATCATACCTTAGGGTTTACCTTGCCATCTTATATTGTAGATATAACATCAGAATAAAGCACCATATGTACCTTGTAGTGTTCAAATACATGTGCACCTTCTTATTTGACATAGGTAGTTGTAGCATTTTCTCATATTTTTGTCAAGTGCCTCTTTCCCCTTTCTAACACTACTCCTCTTCCTGCACTAGCCATGATACTCAAGAAGGATCCACTTATCATAACTCATTAGGAGGTTAGAAGCATCCAAATACTCAAATATACATGCAGGAAGTATAAGTAATAATCAAAACAATAATTAGATCAATAAGTCTAAACAAAAGTAAAGACAGAAAGGAGAACCATAAATCAAAAATTACTTATATTTAATGAGAGGTGATCATCTCCCTCTTGAAGTAGCCTTCAAGAGCCATCACTGTCCATTTTCTATATGATAATGTTGCCTTCAATATTTCAACCAACTTTATCAGCAATAAGGCCTAATAGAGACTATCCCATCAAATCTGACACAGGTGCTTGAACATATTCACGTTAGTCATGTTAGGGTTTCAAATATTTATCATAAACCAAGGTTTCTTCCAAACCCTAACCTCATAGTATCCATCAAACCCTAATAATCAAATTTTCCTAGAGTTTCCTTCAACTCCTATTATTATTTTATGTCTCCTCCACCTTATCTTGCTTCCATCAATGGTGACATCATAGGGGTGATCTCCATGAATTTTATTCAACCTTATCTGTGATACCATGTTAATTTTTCTTAGGGATATATTGTTCTTTGCTTTGATAATTTCATTTCTTCATTTACACATTAAATTCACCCCATAACAGCATAAAATTATTCAGATTATTCAACACCATATGCAGTTATACAGAAAGAAAAATATCATCATCAATGCAGCATAACATAAAGGAAAAATAGAAGAAAAGCATTCACACATAGAGACACCAAGATTGGTCAAAGACCAGGGAAAATCTCACTGTGGGGAAAACCCTTTCAAATTCTTCTTCTTATTAGATTGCCATTGAATGATTTAGCAAACGAGAGTACAATGATCCATGTCTTCAACCATAAACCTAGCCAACAAAATCAACTAAATAATGTCCATGAGATGAACCCAACCATGCCTATGATATAAACCCTGATTCGGGAACTTATAATCAACTTTCATTGTCTATAGTCAACTACCGAACATTGTTTTCAATGAGAAAAAACTTCGGTCAACTGAAAAATACAACTTTAGATTCCAATCGCAGGAAGGAAGAGGTATGCGAGCAACCAAGAGCTTCTAGTCCCTCCCGAGAGCTTCTAGTAAGCATGTGACTCTGACCTAAAACCATAGAAACACATGCGAGCTTCGGACCCTGTAATCTCAGACTTGTATCAACCAATCTCTGTGAACTTTGCCTTAGACTTGTGCGAGCCAAACCAAAGAATAGAATAGAAGAATTCTCCATGATTATTGTTGAGGTCACTTGTATTTATAGTCTTCCAAGGGTGTCCAATTTGCTTTAGGTCTGACCTAATCAAATATCCACATGTGAGCTTATAATTCGAAAATACATTTTCCCTTGTCCCAATTGAGTGCTTCAATATTCAAAATTGGTCTTCTCGAAAATAGGAATCATATCCTATGGTTAGAATTTGTCATTGAACTTCCAATTTAACATCCTTACGTTTGTGATGTTTGAAAATGGTTAATTTTTGCTTAATACATTATGGAAGATATATTTTTTAGCTTGTATAATTTTTTAAGACAAAGTCTTTGTGCCTACCACCTCTCAACACCTAATATAAATTTTGACAATATTTTCTTTTCTGTTTGTTGATATGGCTAAGTTGAGCCTATGTAATCTTAAGCTTCTCAATATGTGCTATTGGGTTAGTTTTCTAAAGGGAAGGCCAATAGCACAAAGAACTCTCTATTGTGAAGCTCTATTTCATTAATAAAGTTTCGAACTTTACAAAAAAATGAAAAGTCAAATTTAACAATTACCATTTAACCAAATTAACATAATGCACAAACTAGTGTTCACTATGTGCAACTTTATACCTTTAAAATTCCCCTGTATCTTATTAGTTATATGTTTTTATTGTCATATTATCATTTTTGGAAATTTTTAAAATATTATCAAAAATTTTCTCTATCAAGTTTAACCACCTAATAATTTTACAAAATTATAAAAACTAGACTTATATTTATGAATTTATATATATTTGTTTTCTTAAATAAAATTTCATGTATTACAAAAGTAGACTGACAACACATTTGAAAATGAAAGTCAAAGTAAAATTTGTATCAATTGATAGGAAGAAAATATAGGCAATTGCTTTATTAAAACTAAAATAGTGAACCAACCATTGATCAAACCTATTTTCTGCAAGATATTTTTTTAGAGTATATATTCTCTAGAAAAACATAACAAACTCTTTCATTGAATGTGGTCTATCCTCTAAACATTGTTTGTATATACATTACTAGTGTAAAGAAAATTTATTTTGTATATGAAAATTTATAACGTTTTTTTAATTGACATTATATTAGAAAAATGAGAAAGTAATCATGGTTTTCACAAATCATAAAACTATATTATTCAACTGTTGTAGTAGTACATATAAATACACCAATCTCCACTTCAAAAAGCAATTTATTTTATCATGGTCATGACTCACATGATACCTTATCACACTAATAAATTCTTAAAAGAGTATATCAACTAGAAACTAAATTTAAAACCAACTAGTTAAAAACAATTACTCATATACAACTAGATGTAGCAACTTCAAGAAAACTAGGATAAGACCACTCATTTAGAGACTTTAGAATGATTTAATAATAATAACAACCAAGACATTTTCCTAGGATCAAGTTATTTATATATTGTTGTAGCGGCTACAACCACCCTCCAAAATTTTTCCTTAGCTTCGTTTTGGAGCCTCCCTACCAACCTTTCACATCAGCATGTCTTGCTTCGTCAAGTACACAAGCTTCAGTGATTTTCTTGCAAGATGACAGCTTGTCCATCAGAGCTTGTTGCATTCCCCTCATAGGTTTTTCTTCCAAACTTGGTCCAGCTACACGCTGAATAGCTCCAAGAAATTGTGCAATTATGGAAGGCAACCAGCCTTCCCTCCAGAAATTGCACAATTTTTTCTGGCAGCCTGCTAGGCTCCAAAATTGCGCAAATCTACCAGTCAAGCTTCATCCATAAAATTGCGCAAATCCTCCCAGCAGGACTGCTCAACCCAGAATTTGCACAATCTTGGGAAGTAGTCAGCTGCACTGCCCAGAAATTTCACAAATCTTCCGGGCAGCCAACCCAACTCCCTCCCACAAATGCGCATTTTTTTCCAGTAGTTGAGCAGGCTCTTGCATGTGCAGTTGGTTTGACCAGTTCCACCTGGGACCAAGGAAACTTGACTTGCATGCATGGGCTGCTTTTTCCCAAAATAGCAGAAGGCAACATGCAAAAAACATCCCTTGATTCAGGGAGATATTTTTAGAAGTTGGAGGTTACATGCAAAGATCGTTTTACAATCTTTCCTCCAAGTGTCGCTTTTTCCTAGATTTGTGGCATGCACTTCATGAGCTTCAAACTTATTTACTCGATGCTTCAGATCTCACTCATTCACATAGATCTTGGAGCTCTAACATCCCACAGCACATTGAGGACTCTTCAACACATCTAGCTCAGCTATTCACGGGTAAGTTGGCTCAACTTGTCTTTTTCAGCATTTATGTCGCTTTTTGTGTTTTCGCTTATGTGAGTGATGTTTTCTTGATTTCTATAAATGCTTGTTGTATTTTACATGCATAATATCTTGTACTATCACCGTCTTAGTTTTCGTTAGCATCTCACTGCAGTCACATGCATGAAACTGTTTTACACGAATGGTCGTCGATTTGGAGACTTGCTTCACTCACATGCATGTTGTTCTATTTTCTGAATCCTTCATTCACTATTTGCATGCATGATCAATCACTTTTGCTTACACTCAGTATCACCATGCATTCACTTTCACATTTACTTTCAGTTTCCCGTCGGAGGGTTTGGGCAGCCTTGGCCCAGACTCTGCCTCACCAGGACAGCATTGCGCAATCTAGAGAAGGAAGGCTCTATCTTCCTCTCAAGAAATGAGCATTTCTACCTAATGACTATCCTACAATTTTAAATTGTGAAATTCTGAGGGGTAGTGATTGTTGACCCAAAAAATTGCGCAATGCAGTCACTGAACCTACAACCACTACCATCTAAAATTGCACATTGCACAATTCCAGCAGTCAGCCTAGATTGCACATTGCACAATTCCAGCAGCCAATCAGCCTCCCCAAATAGCCTAGACTGCCTTTTACGCATGTCTGGAAGCCAGTCTCCCAGCCTCCTAGAAGAAATTGTGCAATCCTTGCCAGTCATTCCCCAGGTATGTGTTATGTCGTTCCTTAAGTTTTCTTTGGTTTTTGCTGATAGGTTTCTTTCCATGCATGTCGCTTTGTCTCTAGATCTTACAGGTGTTCTTATGCCTCTTCATAGTACAGGATCAATGGCCTCCAAGAGAGAAGGATCAAAGGACACTAACGGAAGTGCAACTAGAGCAGAAACCGAGCAAATGTCTGCAAATCTACCAATCTATGAAGATACCAAGTTGATTCTAGACAAGGACATCAAGCTAAAATGGCAAGAGGTCAATGATGCATTCACAAACACATTTGGGGAAGACCTCAAAGACCGCCAGGTATATGTGAACATTCACAAGTCCGACTTGTACCGGATTGCATGCAAATACCTCGGGTTCCCATGCACAGACATGATACACTAGATCGTCTCGCACGTAGATCCTGAGACAATGAAATTGAACAGTGTCAGTGGGACGAAGATTGCAACCTTCAAGATACAAGATTATGATGATATGTATTAGATGTTGGAGCCTATAAGCATCATGGAGACTCCCTTCATCATACCCAGCAGCAATGCCAACTCTAGAGAAATCTTGAAGAACTGGGTGAAGGAGCTGGCTAGATTCAGGATGACACCGAATCAGGTCTACAAGATGAAGATACTGTGGAAGGCATATCAATACTTGGTCATCTTTGCATGTCGACTGTATGGCAAAGAAAGCATGGAAACCTTCCCACAGAGTTGGGTGATCGCATTGGACCAACTAGCTAGAGAAGGAAAAGCATGCAACTAGTCCAGCATGTTGGATCATCAGCTGAAGGAACAGGTAACAAGGGATCGAAAGCCGCCCAAAGGTATGCAAGTAGAGATCTACATGTTCGCCTACATCTTGGATGCAATCTGTGCCCGACAAAAGTTATCAGGCTTGAAGTGGGAATGGACACCGGCGGAGACTGCTATGAACACTTACTGTAGGATTTTGTCTAAATGCAGCTTCAGAGGAGTTATCACATGGTTATCTGATCATTTTGTCACCCTGGTTTACAAGATGATATTCAAACAGGATCCACCCTACATGTTAACAGCACCAATGGAGGCACTGATAGACATAGTTGATTGATATGCCTCACCATCTGGCACCTTCACATGAATGTACAGCACGAAGAAGCCTCTATATTTCCTCCCAAAGTTTTCCTTGGACATACTCATCATGCAAGAAGTAGCATATCACATCTCGGTAAGATTGACAGCTAGGCTACACCGGAAGAAGAAGCCACCTTGGCCCGCTCTTCCGCTGCGCATCAAGTTATACGAGATATGGAGTTTCAAGCATGCGGATGTTGAAGAAGAATGAACGAAGAAATATAAATTCAACCTCCAGAGTTACAATCTGTAAGACCCACATTGCCTTGTGAAAGATAACTGCGCGAGAGTACAATTCAACTGGATCCATGAGGAATGTCATTAGGCAAAGGAGGACCCATGGAGATATTGCTACAGTTTCTCTAGACCCAATGAATAGGTCGGCTTCGCTATGGAATGGTTAGTGAAGCAACATGAAGCAATATCCTGGAGAGCACCAGAGGCAGCAGCAGCAGTAGAGGTAAGCATACTAGTGCGTGATAAGGGCAAGAGGAAGATTGTCGGTCGCATGGAGGAAGAGCAAAGATGCAAGTTCCAAGTAGATCCACTTGTGGAGAAAGCAGTTATGGCTATAGAGGAAAAGAGGCAACAATGCGACAAGCGAATCGCGCAAAGGCAGAGGGAGAAACGGAGAATGGAGGAAATAGAGAAGGAGTTGCATGAGTTGAAGGAGAAACTCAGGAAGAAACAAGATTTGCGCAAACATGAGAGGGAAGCGTAGTAGAAATAGGTTCAGCAGGGGGCACAACATGTACAGATAGATGAAACAACACCTGTACAGGTGGTGGACTTATCAGAATAGCTGGCATCATGCAAATAGGGTGAACCATCGTAGGAGCAGGACTTTGCTCGAGAGATAGAGAAATCACTTGAATAGATGCATATGGATATGGAGCAACAAGAGTTAGAACAAGACATCGATCTCATGCCTCATCACCAAGAGGTCAACCCACCATCTTCACCGCATCCAGAAGAGGAGCAAGTCCCAAGCGACCAATGAGACACTGAGATCCTTGGAGGTCAGCCGGAAGGAGAGATGCACAACATCTCATTCAACAAGTCTCAACATAGAGTTGTGCAGTCTCGCAAAGTGTCGACTCCTTATGATCATACATCTCCTGTGCAAGTTGAGCAATGAGTGATCATGTCTAACATGTGGAAACATCCAGCAGCCTTGTCTGATGCTACCAGATCATATTCTGAAGCCACTAACTCAAGTGCTCGCTTTCTGATAGCTAAGAATGAGCGAACGGCTAAGAAGCTACAAACGGCCAAGCAAGGAGGAGAGTTGGTTATAGCATCCGCCCGAGCATAATTGAAGAATGAAATACTGGATGAAGTATTGTCCCTTAACACAATCATGTGGGCTTTGTATTCCAAGTTTGGTGTCGTGCATAAGGCAATCGTCCATCTCCACGAATGGCAGCAACGATGTGCTAGAAGAGCATGTATCTTGTCAAACGTGCATGTTGTTGTTGATTACATGCAAACATGGACGATGAGATAGAAGGGAGCCCTGCTTCACTTGCCTAAGATGATGAAGCCCAGAGCAGTAGAGCTGAAGGCACGCATTCAGAGTCAAATCCGGAACTATGAAGAGCTCCCACAACTCATCACTAGTCTACAGGCTTCCCATGCATGTGTATTCAAGAGTATGGATGTTGTGGTGCGTGCACATGCAATCCCATCTATTGGAGCTCTCACCCAAGTGAAGACAAAGGAACAGGCCTGACTAGAGCTTGACTCATACTTTGACGAATTGATACACATAGCCACCAGCCCAAACTTTTCAATCAGTGCAAACACCATGCACAAGTATGTTGTTGGTCCGGCAACACTCAAGGCAATGATGCGCATTCTTTCAGACGAGTTGTGTAGAGGAGCCCGAGAACTGTACCTGGATGCTATGGAGGCAAGATTCAGGTCCCAGAAAGGTGTCACCTTGAAGCACATGGACACCATCGCAGACTACCGATCTTGGCATCAGTTTGCTACTATCGACCACCGTGAAGATGTCGAAGAGTTAGTCTTCCAATAGTTGTCTGAGTTGTAGTGATGTCGTGTATGGCTTTCTCAAGCCATTTTATCTCACATGGGTACATCTACATTGTAATGTAACATCTTGTCAAGTGTAAGTTCAAGTGTCGATAGTTGGATGTAACAGTCACAGAGTAGATGAAGAGTCATGAGGGTAGATGAACTATCACAAAGGGGAATGTCAAGGGACACCCCACCCCTTTCTATAAATAGTCCCTCATAACTCATTATAAAGGCTTTTGGTCAACCAAGCTTCTGATAAGACTATCTTAGAGAGAGCTTGGACAATATTATAACGAGCCTTGTCTTCTCCACTGTGCAGAGCTAGTACATCTCTTTGGAGGAGAAGGTGGTTGTGGTTGTAATGTTCCACTATCGGAACTAGTGGTTGGACATGAATGTCTTGTATGACTGGAACTTACACTTCTTAATATAACAAGAGCCAGCATGTTCCATGCATATGTTGTATTGTATTTCAGCGATTTGTTTACTCTCAATGATATATGTATATGTTTTCTTACACATGCATGTATAGCTATTTTTGTGTATGTATGTATGAATCTTTCTGAAATGTGATGTTGGTTTAACCATCACTTTGGATCTCTAGCTAACTTTCCTTCCACGTTGTGATGCATCTTCGCTCGTGTGTTCCCTTCTTAACTCCATGCTATCATAGGTTTCCAAGGGGCACACTCATCTCAACCCCCGGTGTGATAGAACCTCTCATGCACCTTCCTTGGCTTACTGCATATGTCACACCCTTGCTACCAACAGAGTTATCTTGCTTGCCTCTATGTGAAATCATGGTCAAGGCATTACCGTACGACCCACTACTGGGAATCCCACACCAAACGGTCAGAGGTACAATTGGGACTTCTTACTGGGGATATCCCTTGACATGTTGGCAGGTCCAGCACCGTCAACATTTCTGGTGCTAGAAGGAGGGAAGATGATAGGCTGTTTCCTCTCATCCTATTTTGAACATTTGTACATCTATCATGGAGTCTTGCACTCTCCTCCCTCCATGATGTTTTTCACATGTCGAATATGTTACCATCACGAGGGATTTTTTCAATCACTTGTCCACATACACGTATGGTGGTGAAGGCGAAGTGGCCTAGCCTGAGTTCTTGCATGACTTTCTTTCCATGCTTCATGAGGAAGATGGATGTTCGTGAATCTCCACATCAGTGGTTGTGCAGCCTATCAACTGACAATGTGCACTCACTTGAGCACTTATTTGATCTCATTGAAGACACTTTCTATCATTTTGATCGAGAACATCTTGACCAAAAACTATTACAACAACGGAAGGCTCTGCATGAATCACCTATGGATTTTTGGTAGTTATTCTGTGACTTGCCATTTCAAGCTCCAAAGAGCCAGATGAAATTTTTCTATCTTTGGGACTAATTCGAGTACTATCTTAAGAAATCTACTCGTCCTAAGAAGAAGTTTGAACTCAAGCCTCGCTCAGCATTCTTCATTGATGGAGTTACGCAATCACAGATGGAGACGGTCACTGTCACAAGTGATTGTCCATCGTCCCCTCATCAAACAGCTCCACCACTGCAGAGTGATGCGGGAGATCATGCTCACACATCAGTTCAGTGGTCACGTCCTCCCAACATCACTTTGCTTAATTTTCACGCAGATTTGGTTGTAAGTCCATCGAGTTGTCATATGCATTTTGTACCACAACCTCCGTCTTCATACTCGGTTAATCCGCTGGATGATATTGTCTTGTGTTCTTCCATTCTGGACACTACAATTGTTGTGAACAAGGATCAAGCCACTAACAAAGTTGGTTTTTCACAACCAACATACGTTGTCATTCATGAAGAGTATGACTTGGAGCTTGAGCATTAGCGCTCGGCGAAGGATGACTCCCTTCCATCTGAGCCTCCTCCGTTCTTTCCTGACATCTTTGGTGAACCTTCCATCCATGATTTTGCATGTGTTTCTTCATCTACAGATGCACCCATTGTTGATCACTCGTAGGCCACATCGTATGTCATTACATCATCTAACAATGGAGAGGATAAGTTATTCATTGGAAATCCACTTAATCTTTCATCTACCTTTTCCAGAAACACAGAGGATGAATTTGTTCACTTTTCATCCGCCCCTCTGTTTCATTCATCAGATCATGAGGATGCTGATGAAATCATTGACTTTTTTATCATGGATATCGTTATCCATTTACTCCCATACTCGATCATGATTGTGATTCTATCGCAGTTGATTTTTCGAAGCCACCTGTTTATGATGATCTATCTGAAAATGAAGTTGAAACACCCCAGACTATCGACACACTTCAGCCCGAGCTGATGGTTATGTCATGCCCTCGCTCTCCTAAGGTTGGTTTCACTTCCGATCAGGAAATTGTTCAATCACCCAAGGCTCCTCATCACTCATTTGTATGCATTGAAGATCAACCTCACACACAGATCATGCTTCCTCCACTCGAACTACACGATCCTATCGCTCATGCATTGGAGGAATCTTACATTGCTAGCACACGTGCACGATGCAAGTTGTCTTTATTTCTTTTGTTTTCTTGCATGTCACAGTCAAGAATGTGCATATGCTTCACAGCTTCATGCAGTGTCGCACAACACTGTGATATGTCCACAGACTGCTTGTCATGCACTTGCACTCACTTATGTCTCATGGACACTTTTACACATGAAGTGTGTTTGTCTTCATTGTTATATCTTTCTTGTTTGTTGGTTCGCACTACCAGGTTGCTCACGGACCAGGCCCTCACCAACATGGATCAAATAATGCGTCGATGGCTGCATTGGAAATATCACTTCACGTGATCAGGCCCATGCATTGTTAGCTTAGGAGTATGAGTAGTGTTTTTTTTCAGTCTGTTTGCTTGCATGCTTGTTTGCTTACTTGCTTTGTTTGTTTGTTTGTCTGCTTGCTTGTTTGCTTACTTGCTTTGCTTTCGCTTTTGCTTCTACTTCTGCTTTTCTTTTTTGTTGTTTGTTTACTTGTTGTGTCTGTAGGTTAGTTTCCCATGAAACCATGTATGACTCTTGAAACAAGATGGGTAAAGTACAAGAGGCCTTTTATAGCTATCACTACTTGGTTATTTGTCTTCTTTCCTCTGTATTAAGAACTTGTTACTTTTATTCCATGATACATTGATGGAAAATACGTACTATTCGAAGTGAACCTTGGTGAAAACATTGTGCGCTAACTAGTGTCACCTACTCTAGTCAGTTGTTTTTGGGTTAACCCTTGTCAACGCAATCAAGTAGAGTAAGGTGAGGGGGGAAACCTTAATAGGCACGTCAGAGGTATAATAAAATACTTCTTTGTAGGAACAACCTCTTCTGCTCTCAATAAGTTGGGATCCCTCTTCTGCCTCTGAAATGAATAAGTGTTATGCACAGTTATGAAAAAATGAAAAGTGAAAATTTTTCAAAAAAAAATAAAAAATGAATAAGGTGGAAGAGAAAGGCTTCCTGCGCAGAGAGGTGATGCAAGTAACTTCGTCGGCATATTAACCAGGCTCGCTGGCATCGGAGCCATGCTTGTGTTCCTATGTGACTCTGTCGAGGTATTGTCTAGGCCTGCTGGCAGCAGAGCAACACCAGAGATTAAACTAGGACTCTGACGACTATACTGCTTGTGCATCAATATACACCTCAACCCTAATCGAAACAACTATGTTGCCTTAGCTTGGAATGTGTGTCAATCGACCAAGGGCTTGGCAGATGCTACATCTTACAATCAAGCAAGTGTGGGAACCAAGACAAACTTAGAACTGAACAATACTTCCGAAGGTGTTAGACTTGCTTTTCATGAACAAGGTCCATTCAAAGAGCTGGAGTTCTACCAGTGTGTCACCAAGTGTTGTAGCAGCTACAACCACCCTCCAAAATTTTTCCTTAGCTTCATTTTGGAGCCTCCCTACCAAGCTTTCACAGCAGCATGTCTTGCTTCATCAAGTAGACAAGCTTCAATGATTTTCTTGTAGAATGACAACCTGTTCATCAGAGCTTGTTGCATTCCCCTCATAGGTTGTTCTTCCAGACTTGGTCCAGCTACAAGCTGATCAGCGCCCTCAAGAAATTAAGCAATTCTGGAGGGCAACCATCCTTCCCTCCAAAAATTGTGTAATTCTATTTGGCAACCTGCTGGGCTCCAGAATTGCGCAAATCTTCCAGTCAAGCTTCATCCAAAAAATTGTGCAAATCCTCCCAGCAGGACTGCTCAGCCCAGAACTTGTGCAATCCTAGGCAGCAGTCAGCTGCTCTACCTAGAAATTATGCAAATCGTATGGGCAGCCAGCCCAACTCCCTCCCAGAAATGTGCATTTTTTCCTAGCAGGTGAGCAGGCTCTTGCATGTGCAGTTGGTTTGACCAGTTCCACCCGAGACCAAGGAAACTTGACTTGCATGCATGGGCTACTTTTTCCCAGAATAGCAAAAGGAAACATGAAAAAATCATCCCTTGATTCAGGGAGCTATTTTTAGCAACTAGAGGTTACATGCAAAGATTGTTTTAGAATCTTTCCTCCAAGTGTCACTTTTTCCTAGATTTGTGATATGCATGTCATGAGCTTCAAAATTATTTATTTGACGCTTCAGATCTCAATCATTCACATCAATCTTGGAGCTATGACATCCCACAGCACATCTAGGACTCTTTGACACATCTAGCTCAGATATTCAAGGGTAAGTTGGCTCAACTTGTCTTTTTCATAATTTCTGTCACTTTTTGTGTTTTCACTTGTGTGAGTGTTGTTTTCTTGATTTCTATGAACGCTTTCTTTTGTTTACATGCATACTAACTTTTACTAGCACCATTTCAGTTTTTATTAGCATCTCACTACTGTCGCATGCATGAAACTGTTTTGCACGAACGATTGTCGATTCGGCGACTCGCTTCACCCACATGCATGTTGTTACGTTTTTTGAATCCTTCATTCATTGTTTACATGCATGATCAATCATTTATGCCTACACTCAGTATCGCCATGCACTCACTTTCACATTTGCTTTCAGTTGCCCGTCGGCGGGTCTGGGCATCCTTGGCCCGAAATCTGCCTCACCAAGACAGCATTACGTAATCCAGAGAAGGAAGGCTCTATCTTCCTCTCATTAATGCGCATTTCTACCTAGTGACTGTCCTCCAATCTTGCATTGCACAATTCTAAGGGATAGTGACTGCTGGCCTAGAAAATTGTGCGACACGATCACTGAGCCTGCAACCACTACCAGTTGAAATTGCGCATTGCCCAATTCCAGCACTCAACAGTTAGCCTAGATTGCACATTGCCAAATTCCAGCAACCAGTCAGCCTCCCTAGATAGCCCAGACTGCCTTTTGTGCAAGTCTGGCAACCAATCTCCCAGCCTCCTAGAAGAAATTATGCATCCTTGCCAGCCAATCCCCAAGTATGTGTTATGTCGTTCCTCAAGTTTACTTTGGTTTTTACTGACAGATTTCTTGCCATGCATGTCGCTTTGTCTCTGGATCTTGTAGGTGTTCATCCGCCTCTTAGCAGTACAGGATCAATGATCTCCAAGAGACTAGGATCAAAGGACACTAACAAAAGTGCAACTGGAGCAGCAGCTGAGAAATTGTCCGCAAGTGTATCGATCTATGAAGATACCAAGCTGATTCTAGACAAGGACATCAAGTTGAAATGGCAAGAGGTCAATGATGCATTCACAGGCACATTTGGGGAAGACCATGAAGACTGCCAGGTATATGTGAACATTCACAAGTCCGGCTTGTACCGGATTGCATGCAGATACCCCACATTCCCATGCATGGACATGATACACTAGATCATCTCGCACACAGATTCTGAGACAATGACATTGAGCAGTGTCAGCAGGACGAGATTTTCAACTTTCAGGGCACAGGATTATGATGAGATGTGTCAGATGTCAGAGCCTGTAACCATCATGGAGACTCCCTTTAGCATACCCAGTAGCAATGCCAACTCCATAGATGATCTGAAATGATCATATGTTAAAACTGAAGTAGAATTGATTATGCCATTAATGAATAGAATATTAATTGAAAGTGCTGAAAACGTGAGAACTTCTTGAGAAGAAGACTTTATGACAGATGAGAAAACATAAATAAGATGCAAAACAGTAGCAAATACGCAGTGATACCAGATAGCAAGATTGATTACGAAGTTCGTCCGTAATGGACTATGTCTTTGGGTCTGGTTTCAAGATGGGCGACCACTTTATTAGGATTGAAACCGAAGAGTTCGATTACACAGCAATTTTACCAAACTTAATGTGCACATAGGAACTTCTAGTCACTATCATGAGAAATCTCTCTAAACTAGCTTTCCAATGCCTGTCACGGTTCCCAATTCTGAATCTGGATGCTCCTGTTACACTGAAAACAAAATCGACTATAACCTCCAGAACCTACATACAAAACCCAAAACCACTCTCCTCTACTTCAATGAGAAAAACCATCCTTTTAAAACCCTCCAAGTACATTCGAACTCCTTCTTCCCAGTTTATGAATGAATTAGTGATTTTAGGGTTTGTTTGGTCTCGGTCTAACCATGTTTGAACACCTAGGGATAAGGTTACATGGTCTTGTTATTAGTTTAATGCCAAAAAAATCAAAAAGCCAAAAATAGGCCTTATAATTAATAGAAAACCGTTGGCAGTTTTTCTAACCAGGCGGAGGGGAAACAACGCATTCGAACGTGGCTTTCTCCCTGCGGTTTTGGTAATGGCGTGGCTTATCTTCAACGGTTCTAGTAACTGCACCTGCTACAGTCTACCCTGCTCACATACTGACTACAACCTGTTGGTTATGGTTAGCAGGTTCCTGAAAGGTGACACGGATATCTGTGTTGAAAAGTAAGCAACAAAAAATGCTAAAAATAGAAATTGCTAAAAAATAGCACTGTTATAAATAGCCGAGCTACAAATAGCAGTTCAGCCATTGGAGGTCTTAGCTACAATGGGTGAAAAGTGAAAGTGCTAAAAATAGCATTTCGGGATCCCTTCTTATTTTAGTCAGTCCCTGGACTAAACATAGGAAGTAAAATTCAAATTTGATATTAACAGTAGTCAAGTCCAATTAGATTAATTTAATTGTTTGTTAAATCAATGAGAGTTCAGTTAGTTAATGCTTGCATGCATGTAACTATTGTATTTCAGATAACTGAGTATTCACTCATGGATAACTCATGCATGTCAGTTCAGTCAGAGACCCAGTTGAGATCAGATGGAGGGATAGTGTACTATCAGTTGCTAGGATATTCCTTGGTGAATATTCCTTGCATGCAGAAGGAATATTATTCCTTATGGATTGTGCAGTTGGACCTAAGGTTACAGTGAGTGTGATGAGGCCAATTCATACATGTGATATCATTGGACCCCAATCAAAACTGCACAAGGAAATAGGAGGCTTGGAGGGCTTGAGGAAGATATATTCTATGTCTATTGAGTCTATGAGCAGTATTGTTTGATTGCAAAGAGAGCAGGATAGCTTGAGAGCTGATTCTTTTTGTATCTTGAACAAGATTTCCACTTGTATGATAATACAAAGTTGGGGTTTTAGGCTGGCGCTTTCCCCAATGATATATCTTCTGTGTTATGGTTGATTACTTCTCATTCTCAGTTATATCTATTCATGCTTGATGTTGCTCATGTTTGATTAAGCTTCCGCTCAATTGTTTGTAGAAGTAGGTCAAGTGTTTTGCTTTAGTACATTGCATTACCAGGTGATCTATAGTGGGAAATTTCTACAATCTGCTGCGGTCTCCAAACCCGAATGGTTACCTCTGTTCACATGCCAACTGTGGTTTAAACCGCAATGCAGTTAGACTGGCGGTTAACTCCAAGCCTGGCAATTTACTCTGAATGTTGTTCACATGCCTTATCACCATGGTTCCGCTGCGGTTAACTCCAGCGGTTAGGGACTATGGTTAAGGCTCTGACATCTATGCTTGTTCACATGAACAATGGTCCCCGCATGATTTAGGCCCACGGTTTTATAACTATGTATGGTTTATTTGCAATGTTTAATGTTTTGAATGTAATACAATAGCCCGAGGGTTTAGAACATAGGGTTAGGTTCTTAGGACTTAGGGTTAAGCCTTTGATTGTGTTGTAATGTAATATGCAATAGGTTTTCAATAGGTTTTTGTAATGGATTATAATTACAATGTTTTCAATTGTAACACCATGGTCCAAATGTTTTGGACTTAGGTTTAATACATTATGTCTTAGGTGTTAGGTTAATGTGTTAGGTCTTAGATCTTTAAACATAGGTTCTAGGGTTTAGGTTTAGGATTTAACATTTAGAATAGGTGTATTATAATGTTTTAATACCAGAAACCATCACCATGTCAGAAGAACCTAAACAAGTTCATGATGACCATGAAGACCACTTCAACCATTGACAACACCTAAACAACCTGAACCATAAACAACATTGTCGAAACTGAACGACATCGAACTGAATGTTGACGACGACTCTTAACTGTGTAACTGATCTGACAAGATCATCTTGGATCAATAGAAATCTTGAAGAACTGGGTGAAGAAGCCAATTAGATTCAAGATGACACCCAACCAGGTCTACAATACGAAGATACTGTGGAAGGCATATCAATACTTGGTCATCTTGGCATGTCGAGTGTATGGTCAAGAAAGCAGGGAAACCTTCCCACAGAGTTGGGTGATCACTTGGACCAACTGGCTAGAGAAGGCAAAGCATCCAACTGGTCTAGCATGTTGGATCATCATCTAAAGGAATAGATAACAAGGGCTCGACAACCACCCAAAGGTATGCAAGTAGATATCTACACGTCCACATACATCTTGGATGCAATCTGTGCCCGACAAGAGTTCCCGAGCTTGAACTAGGCGTTGATGCCAGTAGAGACTGATGTGAACACTTACTATAAGATGTTGTCTAAATGTAGCTTCAGAGGAGTTATCACACGACTGTGCGATACTTTTGTCACCCTCGTTTACAAGATGATATTCGAACAGGATCCATCGTGCATGTCGACAACATCAATGGAGGCACTGATAGACATAGCTAATTGGTATGCCTCACCGTCTGGCACCTTCATACGAATGTATAGCACGGAGAAGCCTCTATATGTCCTCCCAAAGTTTTCCTTGGACATACTCATCATGTAGGAAGTATCATATCACATCTCGGTAGGATTAACAGCTAGGCTACACCGGAAGAAGAAGGCACCTTGGCCCACTCTTCCGCTGTGCATCGGATTATACGAGATACAAAGTTTCAAGCATGCGGATGTCGAAGCAGAAAAGATGAAAAAATATCCATTCGACCTCCAGAGTTACAATTGGTATGACCCACATTTCCTTGTGAAAGATCACAGCACGAGAGTACATTTCAATTGGATCCACAGGGCATGTCATTCGGCAAAGGAGGACCCATGGAGATATTGCTACAGTTTCTCCAGACCCAATGAACAGGTTGGCTTCATCATGGAATGGTTAGCAAAGAAACATGAAGCAACATCTCAGAGAGCACCAGAAGCAGCAGCAACAGCAGAGGTAAGCATACCAGTGTGCGACAAGGGCAAGAGGAAGATTGTCGATCACATTGAGGAAGAGAAAAGCTACAAGTTCTAAGAAGATCCACTTGTGGAGAAAGAAACTAAGGCTATAGAGGAAAAGAGGCAACAATGCGACAAGCGAATCGTGCAAAGGCAGAGGAAGAAATGGAGAATGGAGGAAACAGAGAAGGAGTTGCATGAGTTGAAGGAGAAACTCCAGAAGAAATAATAGTTGCGCAAATAGGAGAGGGAAGCACAACAGCAATAGGTGCAACAAGGGGCACAATATGTAGAGATAGATGAAACAGCACCTGTACAGGTGGTGGACTCATCAGAACAATTGGCATCAGACAGGTAAGGTAAACCATCACAGGAGTAGGACTTTGCTCGAGAGATAGAGAAAGAACTTGAACAGATGGATACGGATATGGAGCAATAGGAGTTAGAACAAGACATCGACCTCATGCCTCATCACCAAGAGGTCGACCCACCAACTTCACCACATCTAGAAGAGGAGCAAGTCCAAAGTGACCAAGGAGACACTAAGATCCTTGGAGGTCAGCCAGAAGGAGAGATGCACAACATCTCATTCAACAAGTCTCAACATAGAGTTGTGCAGTCTCGTAGAGTGTCGACTCTGGATGATCATACATCTCCTACGCAAGTTGAGAAATGAGTGATCATGTTTGATGTGTGGAAACATCCAGCAGCCTTGGCCAATGCTACCAGAGCATATTCTAAAGCCACTAGCTCAAGTGTTCGCTTTCTGATAGCTAAGAATGAGCGAAGGGCTAAGGAGCTACAGACGGCTAAGCAAGGAGGAGAGTTGGTTACAATATCTGCTTGAAAAGAATTGAAGAAGGAAATATTGGATGAAGTATTGTCCCTTAACACAGTCATGTGGGCGTTGTATTCCAAGTTTGGTACCGTGCATAAGGCAGTCGTCCATCTCCACGGATGGCAGTAGTGATGTGCTAGAAGAGCACGTATCTTGTCAAAAGTGCATGTTGCTATTGATTACATGCAAACATGGACGATGAGATACAAGGAAGCCCTCCTTCACTTGCCTAAGATGATGAAGCCCAGAGCAGTAGAGGTGAAGGCACACATCCGGAGTCAGATGTGGAACTATGAAGAGCTCCCACAACTCATCACTAGTTTACAGACTTCCCATTAATGTGTATTCAAGAGTATGGATGTTGTGGTGCACGCACATGCGCTCCCATCTATTGGGAACCTCACCCAGTTGAATACAAAGGCAAAGGTCTGACTAGAGCTTGACTCGTACTTTGACGAGTTGATGCGCATAGTCAACAGCCCAGATTTGTCAATCAATGTAGACACCCTGCACAATTATGTTGCTGGTCCGGTAGCACTCAAGACAATGATGTGCATTCTTTCAGACGAGTTGGGGAGAGGAGCCCAAGCAGTGTACCCGGATGCTTTAGAGGCAAGAGTCAAGTTCTAGAAAGATGTCACCTTGGAGCACACAGACACCATCGCAAACTACTGATCTTGGCATCAATTCGCTACTATCGACCACCATGAAGATGTCGAAGAGTTGGTCTTCCAACAATTGTCCAAGTCGTAGTGATGTCTTGCATGGCTTGCTCAAGCCATTTTGTCTCACATGGGTACATGTGCACTGTAATGTAACATCTTGTCAAGTGTAAGTTCAAGTGTCGATAGTTGGATGTAATAATCATAAAGTAGATGAAGAGTCATGAGGGTAGATGAACTATCACAAAGGGGAATGTCAAGGGCCACCCCACCCTTTTCTATAAATAGTCCCTCATAACTCATTGTAAAGGATTTTGGTCAACCAAGCTTCTGATAGGACTATCTTAGAGAGAGCTTGGACAATATTGTAATGAGCCTTGGCTTCTACACTACACAAAGCTAGTACATCTCTTTGGAGGAGCAGGTGGTTGTGGCTATAACGTTCCGTTGTCGGAACTACTGGTTGGACATGGATGTATTGTATGACTGGAACTTACACTTCTGAATATAACAAGAGCCAACACATTTCATGCATATGTTGTATTGTATTTCAGCTATTTGTTTACTCTCAATGATATATGTATCTATTTTCTTACGCATGCATGTATAGCTATTTTTGTGTATGTATGTATGAATCTTTCTAAAATGTGATGTTGGTTTAACCATCACTTTGGATTTCTAGCTAACTTGCCTTCCATGATGTGATGCATCTTCGCTCGTGTGTTCCCTTCTTAACTCCATGCTATCATAGGTTTCCAAGCGGTGCACTCATCTCAACCCCCCGTGTGTTAGAACCTCTCATGCACCATCCTTGGCTTACTGCATATGTCACACCCTTGCTACCATCAAAGTTATCTTACTTGCCTCTATGCGAAATTGTGGTCAAGGCATTACCGTATGACCCACTGTTGGGACTCCTACACCAAATGGTCTAAGCTATAATTGGGACTTCTTATCGGGGAGATCCCTTGACATGTTGGCGGGTCCAGCACCGTCAACATTTTTGGTGCTAGAAGGAGGGTAGTTGACAGGCTGTGTCCTCTCATCCGGTTTTGAACCTTTGTATATCTATCATGGAGTCTTACACTCTCCTCCCTCCACGATTTTTTTCGCATGCCGAATATGTTACCATCACGAGGGACTTTTTCGACCACTTTTCCACATACATGTATGATAGTGAAGGCGAAGTGGCCTAGCCTGAGTTCTTGCATGACTTTCTTTCCGTGCTTCATGAGGAAGATGGATGTTCTAACGAACAGGCCAGTTTGTTGCTTCCATACACACTTCGTGAATCTCCACATCGGTGGTTGTGCAGCCTACCTGCTGAGAGCGTGCACTCACCTTAGCACTTATGTGATCTCATTGAAGACACTTTATATCATTTTCATCCAGAACATCTTGACCAAAAATGGTTACAACAACGGAAGGCTCCACATGAATCACCTATGGATTTTTGGCACCGCTTTCGTCACTTGCAGTTTCAAGCTCCGAAGAGCCAGATGAAATTTTTCTATCTTTGGGACCGATTCAAGTATTGTCTTAAGAAATATACTCATCCCAAGAAGAAGTTTGAACTCAAGCCTCACTCATCATTCTTCATTGATTGAGTTGTGCAATCACAGATGGAGACAGTCACTGTCACAAGTGTCTGTCGTCCCATCATCATACAGCTCCACTACTGCAGAGTGATGCGAGAGATCATGCTCACACATCAGTTCAGCTGTCACATCCTCCCCACATCACTTTGCTTAATTTTCGTGTAGATTTGGTTATGAGTCCATCGAGTTGTCATATGCATTTTGTACCACAACCTTTGTCATCGTACTCAGCTAATTCTCTGGATGATACTGTCTTGTGTTCTTCCATTCTGGACTCTACACTTGTTGCGAATAAGGATCAAGCCACTAACGGAGTTGGTGTTACACAACCAACATGCTTTGTCCTTCATGAAGAGTATGATTGAGAGCTTGAGCATCATCACTCGGCGAAGGATGACTCCCTTCCATCTGAGCCACCTCCGTTCTTTCCTGACATCTTTGGTGAACCTGCCATCCATGATTTCGCATGTGTATATTCATCTACGGATGCACCCATTATTGATCGCTCGTAGGACACACTGTATGTTAGTCCATCATCTGACAATGGAGAGGATAATTTATTTATTGAAAATCCACTTGATCTTTCATTTTCCTTTTCCAGAAACACAGAGGATGAATTTTTTCGCTTTTCATCTACCCCTCTATTTGATTCATCAGATCATGAGGACGTCGATGAAATCATTGATTTTTCTGATCGTGGCTATCATGATCCATTTACTCCTGTATTCGATCATGGTCATGATTCTATCGCAGTTGATTTTTCGAAGCCACCTGTTTATGATGATCTAACTGACGATGAAGTTGAAACACCCCAAACTATCGAGGCACTTCAACTTGAGCTGATGGTTATGTCAAGCCCTCGCTCTTTCTTGTTTGTTGGTTCGCACAACTAGGTTTCTCACGAACCAAGACTTCACAAACATGGGTCAACCAATGTGTCAGTGGCTACATTGGAAATATCACTTCACGTGATCAGGCCCATGCACCATTAGCTAGGAGTAGGAGTAGTGTTTCTTTTAGTCTGTATGCTTGCATGCTTGTTTGCTTACTTGTTTTGTTTGTTTGTTTATCTACTTGCTTGTTTTCCTACTCGCTTTCCTTTCGCTTTTGTATCTGCTTCTGCTTTTCTTTGTTGTTGTTTGTTTGCTTGTTGTGTTTGTAGGTTAGTTTCCCATGAAACCATGTATGACTCTTGAAACAAGCTGGGTAAAGTACAAGAGACCTTGTACAGCTATCACTACTTGGTTATATGTCATATTACCTATGTATGAAGAACTTGTTACTTTTAGTCCATGATATGACGATGGAAAATACGTACTATTCAAAGTGAACCTTGGTGAAAACACAACGCTTGTACGCTAACTAGTGTCACCTACTCTAGTCGGTTGTTTTTGGGTTAACCCTTGTCAGCTCAATCAAGTAGAGTAAAGTGAGGGGGAAAACCTTAACAGGCACATTAGAGGTATAATAAACTACTTCTCTACAAGAATAGCCTCTTCTTCTCTCAATAAGTTGGGATCCCTCTTCCACCTCTAAAATGAAAAACTGTTATGCACAGTTATGAAAAAATGAAAAGTGAATTTTTTTCAAAAAAAAAAATCAAAAATGAATAAGGCAAAAGAAGAGAAAAGCTTCTTGCACAGAGAGGTGATGCAAGTAACTCCGTTGGGGTATTGACCAGTCTCGCTGGCAGCTGATCCATGCTTGTGTTCCTATATGACTCTTTCAGGGTACTGTCTAGGCCTGCTGGCAGCGAAGCAACACCATAGATTAAACTAAGACTCTAACGACTATATTGCTTGTGCATCAATATAACCCTCAACCCCAATCGAAACAACTGTGTTTCCTTGGCTTGGAATGTGTGTCAATCGACCAAGATCTTGGTAGATGCTACGTCTTACAATTAAGCAATACTTGCTTTTCACGAACAAGGTACATTCAGAGAGTTGGAGTTCTACCAGTGTGTCGCCAAGTATTGTAGCAGCTACAACCACCCTCTAAAAATTTTCCTTAGCTTCGTTTTGGAGCCTCCATACCAACTTTTCACAATAGAATGTCTTGCTTCGTCAAGTAGTCAAGCTTCTATAATTTTCTTGCAGAATGACAACCTGTCCATCAGAGCTTGTTGCATTCCCCTCACAGGTTGTTCTTCCGGACTTGGTCTAGTTGTAGGCTAAGCAGCTCCCTCAAGAAATTAAGCAATTCTAGAGGGAAACCAGCCTTCCCTCTAGAAATTGTACAATTCTGTCAAGCAGCCTGCTGGGCTCCAGAATTGTGCAAATCTTCCAGTCAAGCTTCATCCAAAAAATTGCGCAAATCCTCCCAGCAGGACTTCTCAGCCCAAAATTTGTGCAATCCTGGGCAGCAATCAGTTGCTCTACCAGAAATTGCACAAATCTTATGGGTAGCCAACCCAGCTCCCTCCCAGAAATACGCATTTTTCCCAACAGTTGAGCAGGCTCTTGCATGTGTAGTTGGTTTGACCAGTTCCAACCGGGACCAAGGAAACTTAACTTGAATGAATGGGCTGCTTTTTCCTGGAATAGCAAAAGGAAACATGCAAAAAGCATCCCTTGATTCAGGGAGCTATTTTTAGTAGTTGGAGGTTACATGCAAAGCTCATTTAAACTCTTTCCTCCATGTGTCGCTTTTTCCTAGATTTGTGGTATGTGCGTCAGAAGCTTCAAACTTATTTATTTGACGCTTCAGATCTCATTCATTCACATCGATCTGGAGCTATGACATCCCACAGCATATCTAGGACTCTTCGACACATCCATCTCAACTATTCAAGGCTAAGTTGGCTCAACTTGTATTTTTTAACATTTCTGTCACTTTTTGTGTTTTCGATTGTGTGAGTGTTGTTTTCTTGATTTCTATGAACATTTTCTTTCGTTTACATGCATACTAGCTTGTATTAGCACCATTTCATTTTTTGTTAGCATCTCACTACTGTCACATGCATGAAACTGTTTTGCAAGAACAGTCATTGATTCAGCAACTCGCTTCACCCACATGCATGTTGTTATCTTTTTTTAATCCTTCATTCACTATTGGCATGCATGATTAATCACTTCTGCTTACACTCAATATCGACTTGCACTCACTTTCACATTTGCTTTCAGTTGCCCATCGGCAGGTCTGGGCATCCTTGGCCCAGAATCTGCCTCACCAAGATAGCATTGTGAAATCCGAAGAAGGAAGGCTTTGTCTTCCTCTGAGGAAATGCGCATTTCTACCCAGTGACTATCCTCCAGTCTTGAATTGCGTAATTCAAAGGGACAGTGATTGCTGGACTAGAAAATTATGCAATGCAGTCACTAAGCCTGCAACCACTTCCAGCTAAAATTGCACATTTCCCAATTCCAACAGTCAGCTTGGATTGGAAATTGCCCAATTCTAGCAGCCAGTCAGTGTCCCTAGACAGCCTAGACTTCCTTTTGTGCAAGTCTGGTAGCAAGTCTCCCAGCCTCCCATAAGAAATTGCGCATTCCTTGCTACTCAATCCTCATGTATGTGTTATGTTGTCCCTCAAGTTTTCTTTGGTTTTCGCTGACAGGTTTCTTACCATGCATGTCGCCTTTTCTCTAGATATTGCAGGTGTTCATCTACCTCTTAGAAGTACAGGATCAATGATCTCCAAGAGAGCAAGATCAAAGGACACCGACGAAAGTGCAACTGGAGTAGTAGTTGAGCAAGTGTCCGCAAGTCTATCGATCTATGAAGATACCAAGCTGATTCTAGACAACGAAATCCAGCTGAAATGGCAAGAGGTCAATGATGCATTCGCAGGCACATTTGGGGAAGACCTCGAAGACCGCCAAGTATATGTGAACATTCACAAGTCCAGCTTGTACCGGATTGCATGCAGACACCCCGTGTTCCCATGCGCGGACATGATACACTGGATCATCTCACACACAGATCCAGAGACAATGACATTGAGCAATGTCAGCGGGACGAAGATTGCAACCTTCATGGCCAAGAAAGCACGGAAACCTTCCCATGGATTTTAGTGATTGCGTTGGACCAACTGGCTATAGAAGACAAAGCATGCAACTGGTCTGGCATATTGGCTCATCAGCTGAAGGAATAGGTAACAAGGGCTCGACAACCGCCAAAATGTATGAAAGCAGAGATCTAAATGTCCGCTTACATTGTGGATGCAATCTGTTCTCAACAGGAATTCCCGAGCTTGAACAGGGCATGGACACAGGCAGATATTGTTGTGAACACTTACTGTAAGATGTTGTCCAAATGTAGCTTTAGAGGAGTTATCACATGGCTATCTGATCATTTTGTCACCTCGGTTTACAAGATGATATTCAAATATTATCCACCTTGCATGTCAACAACAGAAATGGAGGCACTGATAGACATAGCTGATTGGTATGCCTCACCGTCCAGCACCTTCATACGAATGTATAGCACATAGAAGCCTCTTCATGTCCTCCTAAAGTTTGCCTTGGACATACTCATCATGCAGGAAGTAGCATATCACATCTCGGCAAGATTGACAGCTAGGTTGCAAGGGAAGAAGAAGGCACCTTGGCCCGCTCTTCCGTTGTGCATCGGGTTATACAAGATACAGAGTTTCAAGCATGCGGATGTCAAAGCAGAAAAGATGAACAAATATCCATTTGACCTCTAGAGTTACAATTGGTATGACCCGCATTTCCTTGTGAAACATCATTGCGCAAGAGTACAGTTCAACTGGATACACGGGGCATGTCATTGGGCAAAGGAGGACCCATGGAGATATTGCTACAGTTTCTCCAGACCCAATGAATAGGTTTCCTTCGCTATGGAATGGTTAGCGAAGCAACATGAAGCAGCATCCCGAAGAGCACCAGACGCAGCAGCTGCAGCAGAGGTAAACATACCAATGCACAACAAGGGCAAGAGGGGGATTGTCGATCACATGGACGAAGAGAAAAGCTAAAACTTTCAAGCAGATCCACTTATAGAGAAAGCATTTATGACTATAGAGGAAAAGATGCAACAGCGCGACAAGCGAATTGAGCAAAGGCAAAGGGAGAAATGGAGAATGGAGGAAGTAGAGAAGTAGTTGCATAAGTTGAAGGAGAAACTCTGGAAGGAACAAGAGATGCACAAACACGAGAGGGAAGCGTAGCAGAAGCAGCGCCTGTACAGGTGGTGGACTCATCAGAACAGTTGGCATCAGGCAGACAGGGTGAACCATCGCAAGAGCAGGACTTGGCTCAAGAGATAGAGCAAGCACTTGAACAGATGGATATGGATATGGAGCAACAGGAGTTAGAACATGACATAGACCTCATTCCTCATCACCAAGAGGTTGGCCCACCAGCTTCACCATATCCAAAAGAGGAGAAAGTCCCAAGTGACCAAGGAGACACTAATATCCTTGGAGGTCAGCTAGAAGGAGAGATGCACAACATATCATTTGACGAGTCTCAACATAGAGTTGTGTAGTCTCTCAAAGTGTTGACTCCGGATGATCATACATCTCCTTCGCAAGTTGAGGAACGAGTGATCATGTCTGAAGTGTGAAAAAATCCAGTGGCCTTTACTGATGCTACCAGAGCATACCGAAGCCACTAGCTCAAGTGTTCACTTTCTGATAGCTAAGAATGAGTGAATCTCTAAGGAGCTACAAACGTACAAGCAAGGAGGAGAGTTGGTTATAGCATCCGCCCAAGCAGAATTGAAGAAGGCAATATTACATGAATTATTGTCCCTTAACATAGTCATGTGGGCGTTGTATTCCAAGTTTGGTACCGTGCATAAGGCAATCGTCCATCTCCACGGATGGCAGCAGGCATGTGCTAGAAGAGCATGTATCTTGTCAAACGTGCATGCTTTTGTTGATTACATGCGAACATGGACAATGAGATACAAGGGAGCCTTGCTTCACTTGCCTAAGATGATGAAGCCCAGAGTAGTCGAGTTGAAGGCATGCATCCGTATTCAAATCTAGAACTATGAAGAGCTTCCGCAACTCATCACTATTCTATAGGCTTCCCATGCACATGTATTCAAGAGTATGGATGTTGTGGTGTGTACATAAGTGATCCCATCTATTAGGACTCTCACCCAGGCGAAGACAAAGGCACAGGTCCGACTAGATCTTGACTTGTACTTTGATGAGTTGATTCGCATAGCCACCAGCCCAGAATTGTCAATCAGTGCAAACACGAAGCACAACTATCTTGTTGGTCCGACAGCACTCAAGACAATGATGCACATTCCTTCAAATGAGTTAGACAGAGGAGCCTGAGTAGTGTACCCAGATGCCATGGAGGCAAGAGTCAGGTTCCAGAAAGATGTCACCTTGGAGCACATGGACACCATTGCAGACTACCAATATTGGCATCAGTTCGCTACTGTCGACCACCATGAAGATGTCAAAGAGTTGGTCTTCCAACAATTGTCCAAGTCATATTGATGTCTTCCATGGCTTGCTCAAGCCATTTTGTCTCACATGAGTACATGTGCATTGTAATGTAATGTCTTGTCAAGTGTAAGTTCAAGTGTCGATAGTTGGATATAACAGTCATAGAGTAGATGAAGATTCATGAGGGTAGATGAACTATCACAAAGGGGAAATTCAAGGGCCACCCCAACCTTTCCTATAAATAGTCCCTCATAACTCATTGTAAAGGCTTTTGGTCAACCAAGCTTCTGATAGGGCTATCTTAGAGAGAGATTTGATGGTATTGTAATGGGCCTTGGCTTCTCCACTGCGCGGAGCTAGTACATCTCTTTGGAGGAGCAGGTGATTGTGGCTGTAATTTTCCACTATCGGAACTAGTGGTTGCACATGGATGTATTGTATGACTAGAACTTAAACTTCTTAACATAACAATAGCCAGCACGTTTCATGCTATGTTGTATTGTATTTCAGATATTTGTTTACTCTAAATGATATATATCTTTGTTTCCTTACACATGCATGTATAGCTATTTCTATGTATGTATGCATGAATCTTTCTTAAATGTGATGTTGATTTAACGATCACGTTGGATTGCTAGCTAAGTTTCCTTCCATGTTGTGATGCATCTTCGCTCGTGTGGTCCCTTCTTAACTCCGTGCTATCACAGGTTTCCAAGAGGCGCACTCATCTCAACCCCCCATGTGTTAGAACCTCTCATGCACCTTCCTTAGCTTATTTCATATGTCACACCCTTGCTACCAAAAGAGTTATCTTAGTTGCCTCTCTACAAAATCACGATCAAGGAATTACCATATGACCCACTGCTGGGACTCCTACACCAAACAATCTAAGGTCTAATTGGGACTTCTTATTGGGGATATCCCCTGACATGTTGGCAGGTCCAGCACCATCAACATTTCTGGCACTAGAAGGAGGGCAAATGACAAGCTGTGTCCTCTCATCCTGTTTTGAACCTTTGTATACCTATCATGGAATCTTGCACTCTCCTCCCTCCCCGATGTTTTTAGCATGTCGAATCTGTTACCATCAGTTTTTCGATCACTTGTCCACACACATGTATGATGGTGAAGGCAAAGTGGCCTAGCCTGAGTTCTTGCATGAATTTGTTTCCATGCTTCATGAGGAAGATGGATGTTCTAACGAACATGCCAGTTTGCTGCTTGCATACACACTTTGCGAATCTCCACATCGGTGGTTGTGCAACCTACCGGCTGATAGCATGCACTCACTTGAGCACTTCTGTGATCTCATTAAATACACTTTCTATCATTTTGATCCAAAACATCTTGACCAAAAACTGTTACAACAATGGAAAGCTCTGTTCGCCTATGTATTTTTGGCAACGTTTTCGTGACTTGTAGTTTCAAGCTCCAAAGAGCCAGATGAAATTTTTCTATCTTTGGGACAAATTCGAGTATTTTTTTAAGAAATTTTCTCGTCCCAAGAAGAAGTTTGAACTCAAGCCTCGCTTAGCATTCTTCAGTGATGGCGTTGCGCAATCATAGACGGAAATGGTCACTGTCACAAGTGACTATCCGTCGTCCCCTCATCTAACAGCTCCACCACTATAGAGTGATGCGAGAGATCATGCTCACACATCAGTTTAGCTAACACATCCTCCCAACATCACTTCGCTTAATTTTCACGCATATTTGGTTGTGAGTCCATCGAGTTGTCATATACATTTTGTACCACAACCTCCATCTTCATACTCAGCTAATCGTCTGGATGATATTGTCTTGTGTTCTTCCATTCTGAACTATACACTTGTTGTGAACAAGGATCAAGCCACTGATGGAGTTGGTGTTGCACAACCAACATGTGTTGTCATTCATGAAGAGTATAACTGGGAGATTGAGCATCGGCACTTGGAAAAGGATGAATCCCTTCCATTTGAGCCTCCTCTATTCTTTCCTGGCATCTTTGGTGAACTTTCCATCCATGATTTCGCATGTGTATCTTCATCTATGGATGCACCCATTATTGATCACTCGCACAACACACCAGATGTCAGTCCATCATCTGACAATGGAGAGGGTAAGTTATTCATTGAAAATCCACTTTATCTTTCAACTGCCTTTTCCCTAAACACAGAGGATGAATTTGTCCACTTTTCATCTACCCCTGTGTTTGATTCATCAGACCATGAGGATGCCGATGAAATCATTGATTTTTTTTATCGTTGTTGTCGTGATCCATTTAATCCCGTATTCAATCACGATCATGATTCTATCACAGTTGCTTTTTCAAAGCCACTTGTTTATGATGATCTATCTGGCAATGAAGTTGAAACACCCCAAACTATCGAGGCACTTCAGCCCGAGCTGATGGTTATGTCAGGCCCTCACTCTCCGGAGGTTGATTTCACATCCGATCAGTAAATTATTCAATTACCCAAGGTTCCTCATCACTCATCTGTATGCATTGAAGATCAACCTAACACACATATCATGCTTCCTCCACTCGAACTACACGATCCTATTGCTCGAAGCACACGTGCACGACGCAAGTTGTCTTTATTTATTTCGTTTGCTTGCATGTCACAATCAAGAATGCGTGTATGCTTCACATCTTCACACAGTGTCGCACAGCACCGTGATATTTCCACAAACTTCTTGACATGCACTTGCACTCACTTATGTCCCATGGACACTTTTAAACATGAAGTGTGTTTGTCTTCATTGTTATATCTTTCTTGTTTGCTGGTTCACACAACCGGGTTGCTCGCGGACTAGGCCTTCACCAACATGGTTCAACCAATGCACCGGTGGCTACATTGGAAATATCACTTCATGTGATCAGGCCCATGCATTGTTAGCTTTGGAGTAGGAGTAGTGTTTGCTTTTAGTCTGTTTTCTTGCATGCTTGTTTACTTACTTGCTTTGTTTGTTTGTTTCTCTACTTGCTTGTTTTCTTACTCGCTTTGCGTTCACTTTTTCTTCTGCTTCTACTTTGCTTTGCTTTGTTTTTGTTTGTTTTCTTGTTGTGTTCGTAGTTTAGTTTCGCATGAAACCATGTATGACTCTTGAAACAAGCTAGGTAAAGTACAAGAGGCCTTGTACAGCTATCACTACTTGGTTATCTGTCATCTTGCCTCTGTATGAATAACTTGTTACTTTTAGTCCATGATACGTCGATGGAAAATATGTATTGTTCGAAGTGAACCTTGGTGAAAACACAACACTTGTGCACTAACTAGTGTCACCTACTCTAGTCGGTTGTTTTTGGGTTAACCCTTGTCAGCTCAATCAAGTAGAGTAAGGTGAGGGGGAAAACCTTAACAGGCACGTCAGAGGTATAATAAACTAATTTTGTGCAGGAACAACCTCTTCTGCTCTCAATCAGTCAGGATCCCTCTTTAACCTCTGAAATGAATAAGTGTTATGCACAGTTATGAAAAAATGAAAATTGAAAATTTTTTAAAAAATAATGAAAAATGAATAAGGCGAAAGAAGAGAAAGGATTCTTGCGCAAAGAGGTGATGCAAGTAACTTCGTCGGGGTACTAACCGGGCTCACTGGCAACGGAGCCATGCTTGTGTTCCTATGCGACTCTGGTGGGCGACTGTCTAGGCTTGCTGGCAGTGGAGCAACACCAAAGATTAAACTAAGACTTTGGAGACTATACTTCTTGTGCATCAATATAACCCTCAACCCCAATCGAAACAACTTTGTTTCCTTGGCTTGGAATGTGTGTCAATCAACCAAGAGCTTGGCAGATGCTACATCTTAGAATAAATCAAGTGTGGGAACCAAGACAAACTGAAAACTGAACAATACTTCCAGAGGTGTTAGACTTTATTTTCATGAACAAGGTCCATTCAGAGAGTTGGAGTTATACCAGTGTGTCACCAAGTGTTGTAGCGGCTACAACCACACTCCAAAATTTTTCCTTAGCTTCATTTTGGAGCCTCCCTACAAACCTTTCATAGCAGCATGTCTTGCTTCGTCAAGTACACAAGCTTCAGTGATTTTCTTGCAGAATCACAGCCTGTCCATTAGAGCTTGTTGCATTCCCCTCATAGGTTGTTCTTCCAGACTTGGTCCAGCTGCAGGCTGAGAAGCTCCTTCAATAAATTGCGCAATTCTGGAGGGAAAACAGCCTTCCCTCCAGAAATTGCACAATTCTATCTGGCAGCCTACTGGGCTCCAGAATTGCACAAATCTGTCAGTCAAGCTTCATCCAGAAAATTGCCCAAATCCTCCCAATAGGACTGCTCAGCCCAGAATTTGTGCAATCCTGGGAAAAAGTCAGTTACTCTACCCAAAAATTTCACAGATCTTTTGGGCAACCATCCCAGCTCCCTCCCAGAAATGTGCATTTTTTCCCAGTAGTTGCGCAGGATCTTGCATGTGCAGTTGGTTTGACGAGTTCCACCCAGGACCAAGGAAACTTGACTTGCATGCATGGGCTTATTTTTCTGGGAATGGCAAAAGGAAACATGCAAAAGGCATCCCTTGATTTAGGGATCCATTTTTAGTAGCTGGAGGTTACATGCAAAGATCATTTTAGAATATTTCCTCCAAGTGTCGCTTTTTCCAAGATTTGTGGCATGCGCACCATGAGCTTCAAACTTATTTATTCGAAGCTTCAAAGATCACTCATTCACATCGATCTTGGAGCTCTGACATCCCACAGCACATCCAGCTTAGCTATTCAGAGGTAAGTTGGCTCAACTTGTCTTTTTCAGCATTTCTTTCTCTTTTGGTTTTTTCACTTGTGTGAGTGTTGTTTGCTTGATTTCTGTGAATGATTGTTATTTTTTACATGCATACTAGCTTGTACTAGCACCGTTTCAGTTTTCGTTAGCATCTCACTGTTCTCGCATGCATGAAACTGTTTTGCACGAATGGTCGCCGATTCGGCGACTCGCTTCACTCACATGCATGTTGTTCTATTTTCAAATCCTTCATTCGTTGTTTGCATGCATGATCAATCACTTCTTCTTACACTCAGTATCTCCATGCATTTAGTTTCATATTTGCTTTCAATTTCCCATCAGCGGGTCTAGGAAATCTTGGCCCGGACTCTGCCACATTGAGACAGCATTGCTCAATCCGGAGAAGGAAGGCTTTGTCTTCCTCTCAGGAAATGTGCATTTCTACCCAGTGACTTTCCTCCAGCTTTACATTATGCAATTCTGAGGGACAGTGATTGTTGGCCCATAAAATTGCGCAATGTAGTCACTGAGCCTCCAACCACTGCCAGTTGAAATTTCGCATTGCCCAATTCCAGCAGTCAGAAGTTAGCCTGGATTGCGCATTGCCGAATTCTGACAGATAGTCAGCCTCCCCAGATAGCCCAGACTGCCTTTTGCACAAGTCTAGTAGTGATTCTTCCAACCTCCTAGAAGAAATTGTGCAATCCTTACCAGTCAATCCCCAGGTATGTGTTATGTCGTTCCTCAAGTTTTCTTTGCTTTTCACTGACAAATTTATTGCCATGCATGTCACTTTGTCTCCAAATCTTGTAGGTGTTCATCCACCTCTTAGCAGTACAGGATCAATTGCCTCCAAGAGAGAAGGATCAAAGGACACTGACGGAAATGCAACTGGAGCAGAAACTAAGCAAGTGTCCGCAAGTCTACTGATCTATGAAGATACCAAGCTGATTCTAGACAAGGACATCAAGATGAAAGGAAAGAGGTCAATGATGCATTTGTAGGCACATTTGGAGAATACCTCTAATACCATCATGTATATGTGAACATTCACAAGACTGAATTGTACCGGATTTCATGCAGATACCCCGCGTTCCCATGCGCGGACATGATACAATGCATCGTCTCACACACAGATCCTGAGACAATGACATTAAGAAATGTCGGCGAGAGGAAGATTGCAACCTTCAGGGCATGGGATTATGATGAGATGTGTCAGCTGTCGAAGCCCATAACCATCATGGAGACTCCCTTCAGCATACCCAGCAGCAATGCCAACTCCAGAGAAATCTTGAAGAACTGGGTGAAGGAGCTGGCTAGATTCAGGACGACACCCAACCAGGTCTGCAAGATGAAGATACTGTGGAAGGCGTATCAATACTTGGTCATCTTTTCATGTCGATTGTATGGCCAAGAAAGCACGAAAACATTCCCACAGAGTTGGGTGATCACGTTGTACCAACTGGCTAGAGAAGGCAAAGCATGCAACTTGTCTGGCATGTTGTCTCATCAGCTGAAGGAACAGGTAACAAGCCGCTCGACAGCCACCCAAAGGTATGCAAGTAGAGATATACATGTCTGCCTACATCTTGGATGCAATCTATGCCCGACATGAGTTCTCGGGCTTAAAGTGGGCATGGACACCGGTGGAGACTACTGTGAACACTTACTGTAAGATGTTGTCTGAATGCAGCTTTAGAGGAGTTATCACACGGTTGTCCGATCATTTTGTTACCTCAGTTTACAATATGATATTCGAATAGGATCCACCCTCCATGTCAACAGCAGTAATGGAGGCACTGATAGACATAGCTAATTGGTATGCCTCACCGTCTGATATCTTCATACGAATGTACAACGTGGAGAAGCCTCTGCATGTTCTACCGAATTTTTCCTTGGACATACTCGTCATGCAGGAAGTAGCATATCACATCTCAATAGGATTGACAGCTAGGCTTCACCAGAAGAAGAAGGCACCTTGGCCCACTCTTCCATTACGCATCAGGTTATATGAGATGCAGAGTTTCAAGCATGCAGATGTCGAAGAAAAAAAGATGAAGAAATATCCATTCGACCTCTGGAGTTACAATCAGTATGACCTGCATTTCCTTGTGAAAGATCACTGCGCGATATTACAGTTCAACTGGATCCACGAGGCATGTCATTGGGAGGAGGAGGACCCATGGAGATATTGCTACAGTTTCTCCTAGTCCAATGAATAGGTCAGCTTCGCTATGGAATGGTTAGTGAAGCAACATCTTGAAGAGCACCAGAACCAGGACCAGTAGATCCACTTGTGGAGAAAGCAGCTATGGCTATAGAGGCAAAGAGGCAACAGTGCAACAAACGAATCATGCAAAGGCAGAGGGAGAAACGGAGAATGGAGGAAACAGAGGAGGATTTGCATGAGTTAAAGGAGCAACTCCGGAAGGAACAAGAGCTGCACAAATAGTAGAGGGAAGTGCAGCAGGGGGCGCAACATGTATAGACAAATGAAATAGTTCCCGTACAGGTGGTGAACTCATCAGAACAGCTAGCATCAGGCAGACAAGGTGAACCATCGCAGGAGAAGGACTTTGCTTGAGAGATAGAGCAAGCACTTGAACAGATGGATATGAATGTGGAGAAACAAGAGTTAGAACAAGACATTGACCTCATGCCTCATCACTAAGAGATCAACCCACCAGCTTCACCGCATCTAGAAGAGGAGCAAGTCCCAAGCGACCAAGGAGACATTGAGATCCTTGGAGGTCATCTAGAAGGAGAGATGCACAACATCTCATTCAACGAGTCTCAACATAGAGTTGTGCAGTCTCGCAGAGTGTCGAATCTGGATGTTCATACATCTCCTGTGCAAGTTAAGGAACGAGTGATCATGTCTAATGTGAGCAAACATCCAGCAGCCTTAGCCGATGCTACCAGAGCATATGCTGAAGCCACTAGCTCAAGTGTTCACTTTCTGATAGCTGAGAATGAGCGAATGGATAAGGAGCTACAGACGGCCAAGCAAGGAGGAGAGTTGGTTATAGCATCCGCTTGAGCAGAATTGAAGAAGGAAATATTGGATGAAGTATTGTCCCTTGATACAGTCATGCGGGCGTTGTATTCCAAGTTTGGTACCGTGCATAAGGCAGTCGTCCATCTCCACGGATGGTAGCAGCGATGTGCTAGAAGAGCACATATCTTGTTGAACGTGCATTGTGATGTTGATTACATGCAAACATGGACGATGAGATGCAAGGGAGCCCTGGTTCACTTGCCTAAGATGATGAAGCCTAGAGCGGTCGAGCTGAAGGCACGCATCCAGAGTCAGATCCGGAGCTATGAAAAGCTCCTGCAACTCATCACTAGTCTACAAGTTTCCCATGTACGCGTATTCAAGAGTATGGATGTTGTGGTGCATGCACATGTGATCCCATTTATTGGGACTCTCACCCAAGCGAAGACAAAGGCACAGGTCCAACTAGAGCTTGACTCGTACTTTGACGAGTTGATGTGCATAGACACCAGCCCAAGCTTGTCAATCAGTGCAGACACCATGCACAAGTATGTTGCTAGTAGGGCAGCACTCAAGACAATGATGCGCATTATTTCAGACAAGTTGGACAAAGGAGCCCGACCAGTGTACCTGAATGCTATGGGGGCAAGAGTCAGGTTCTAGAAATATGCCACCTTGGAACACACGGACACCATCACGGACTACCTATCTTGGCATCAGTTCACTATTGTCGACCATGTTGAAGATGTCGAAGAGTTGGTCTTCCAACAGTTGTCCGAGTCGTAGTGATGTCTTGCATGGATTTCTCAAGCCATTTTGTCTGACATGGGTACATGTGCATTGTAATGTAACATCTTGTCAAGTGTAAGTTCAAGTGTCGATAGTTTGATTTAAGAGTCATAGAGTAGATGAAGTGTCATGAGGGTAGATGAACTGTCACAAAGGGGAATGTCAAGGGCCACCCCACCCTTTGCTATAAATAGTCCCTCATAACTAATTGTAAAGGCTTTTGGTTAGCTAAGCTTCTGATAGGACAATCTTAGAGAGAGCTTGGATAGTATTGTAACAAGGCTTGGCTTCTCCACTGCGTAGAGCTAGTACATCTCTTTGGAGGAGTAGACGGTTGTGGATGTAACATTCTGCTGTCAGAACTAGTGGTTGGACATGGATGTATTGTATCACTGGAACTTACAGTTCTTAATATAACAAGATCCAGCACGTTTCATGCATGTGTCGTATTGTATTTCAGCTATTTGTTTACTCTAAATGGTATATGTATATGTTTGCTTACGCATGCATGTATATCTATTTATGTGTATGTATGTATGAATCTTTCTGAAATGTGTTGTTGGTTTAACCATCACTTTAGATTGCTAGCTAACTTGCCTTCCATGTTGTGATGCATCTTCGATCGTGTGTTCCCTTCTTAACTCTGTGTTATCACACGTTTCCAAGGGGTGCACTCATCTCAACCCCCCGTGTGTTAGAACCTCTCATGCACCTTCTTTGGCTTACTACATATGTCACACCCTTGCTACCAACAGAGTTATCTTACTTGCCTCTATGCGAAATCGTGGTCAAGGCATTAACATACGACCCACTGCTGAGACTCCTATACCAAACAGTCTGAGGTCTAATTGGGACTTCTTACCGCAGAGATCCCCTGACATGTTGGCGGGTCAAGCACCGTCAAAATATGTGTGTGTGTGTGTGATGGGATTCAATAACAACAAACTACAACTCCTATCCTCTAGCTAGTACACAGTGAATGGTTGGACTAACAGTCCAACATTCGCCCCTTCTATCCTGCCACAATTATCAACTATATTGCAATAGGAAACGAGATTTTTCTAGGCAAGATTACCTATATGTTGCAGGATTTAGTGATTTCTCCTTTCACCGTTATAATTTAACTTTTCCCTTTACTATATCTAGGGTTCAATTTTAAAGTGAGATATGTTTATTTTTTAACCTGATAAAAAAAAATTGAAATATGATTGGTCCAAAATCTTTGAATGCCAAAACAGAGTAATCATTTTTGCATAATACATGTCATCCACGGATTTTGGTCCAAAGATTTGGATCACATGATTCATTTGGCCATCATAACAATTTTATGAGTAGTTCTTACGTCACTCATGGTTTATGTTCATTTAGTTGTGTGTAAATCAACTACACAAAATCATTAAGATAAGGTCATAAAGATTCGATTCATATAACTTCATATATAAATTGAAATAAATGTTTTTGTAATCATTTGGTTCGAGCTAATAAATAAGTAATGTATTTTTGCAAATCTGTGTGGCATGGAAAATGATGCTATGCAACACTTGTTATGGATTGATTTCTATTGACATTTACCAAGCATTTAATTTATATGATTGCACTAGTTATCAAATATGTTGTTGAGGAGTGACATTTGTCTAGTTAAAAGAGGAAGTAAAGTAGGTAGTAAAAGTTAAGACACTTTAAAAGTTATTCGAAGGTTGGTATAGTTTTAGTGGACATAGAGGTGGAAACTCAATTATTTAATCCAAAAGTTGATTGGGTGTAAGGTTATCTTTTCTTGGTTCTTTTCATCAATAATTACTAATATGTTTGTCACTAAATTGTAGCATAAGTAATTATATTAAAGTTTATATCAATTATTGTAAGTAAATATTTAATAGAAAATTCTTTTCAAAAATATTATTTAAAAAAAAAATTGTTTTACAATCATAAATTTAAAATATAAGTTACAATTATAACTTGAAATATATAAAAACTTTTGAAGTACAAGGGGTTATTTTTACTAAATTAATTTTTATTATGAGGTGTTATCTTCCGGAGTCATTGCATTCATATTTGTTGTAATTGACGTTTTGAACCAACCTCTGTGGTTCATCATCAGGATTAGATCCATGAGAAAATAAGTCAGAACTCAATAGGGTAATAAATAAGGCTAGAGTAGGAATGGGAATAATTGACAACTGACAAGTAGGATAATGTTATAATTCAATTAAGATGTAATTTATTTATTATTAATTCGTTAATAATTTTAGTTTTTAGTTTTTAATTATTAATTTAATGGCTAGTCTACTTTCTTTAAGAATATTAAAAAAAATGAGAAATGTATTTTTGGTTTCTTTATTTAAAGATTGAAAGTAACTATTAATTCATACTAATAACAAAGAATGAATTATAAACTCACTATAATTTTGTAAAATTAATTAATTTTATTAATTATATGATTAAGATGAATATAATGATGTATATTTTTAATTTGGTTACAAGTTGTATGAATTATTGTTTTTATTTTTATTTTAAGTTATGATTAAATGATTAAAAACAAAAATATAATAATAATAAAATAACTAATCATGATTATAAATTAATTTATTATTATGCATAATGACCTACTTTTTATGAATGTAATGTTTATAATGAATAAAATTATTAATTGTTTAATTTGTTTTAAATTAAACTTTATTGTATTATTATGAATTATAATAAATTAATTTATAAATATTCATAATCCTAGAATTGAATCGAGTTATTAGTTTTAAAAGTTTAAAATGAATTGAAGGATTCTCAGCCTTCTTGAAAGATTTGATTCCTTGGTGTCTTCTATATCCATTCTTTTCAAAAAATTCCATAAGATGGTTCTTCTCTTGTTCAAAATGATCATGGTCTAAAATGCAAACCGCCCTTGTAGAAAGAGTGTTAAGAACCCCCAGTTTTTTAGTCGGATGATGGTGTGAGTTGGCGTGAAGATAATGCTCTGTGTGGGTTTTCTTACGGTAGACCTGGTGAGACATTGAGTCATATTGGTTCCTCTTGATTAGGATGTCAAGAAAGGGAAGGTTGTCATTCTCTTCCACTTCCATTGTAAATTTGAGAGAATTAGATTGACTATTAAGGTGCTTCAGGAAATTGTCTAATTTTTCTTTTCCATGAGGCCAAATAATGTAAGTGTCATCGACAAATCTTTTCCAAAGCTTAGGTAATAGGGAATACTCAAAGGCTTTAGTTTCATAATGTTCCATAAACAGATTGGCAATGATGGGAGACAAAGGTGATCCCGTGGCTACACCGTAAGTTTGTTCATAAATCTCATCTTTATAACTGAAAAAGTTGATCTCAGGCAAACTTCTACTAATTTAGCTCTGTCTAAATCAATGAAATTATGGATTACCTCCATGGCTTCATCTATGGGAATGTTAGTATAAAGCGATTTCACATCAAAGCTCACCAAGATGTCATTTTGGTCTGGTTTTATCTGCTTGAACTCATTGATGAAGTGATTAGAATCTTTGACAAAGGAACTAGTGTTTCCCACCAATGGTTTAAGTTTTTTAGCAAGATATTTCGCGAGGTGGTAAGTGGAACCTCCAATGGTGTTGACAATGGGTCTTACGGGGATACCTTCTTTGTGAATTTTAGGGCCTCCTTAAATCCAGGGGGTGTAGGGATTGGTTTCAATAAGATTCTTAATTTTATGTTCCTTGTTTGATTTTATTAAGTTATTGACAACCTTGGAGATCTTTTTTATGGGATTCTTTTTTAATTTGATGTAAGAGTCATTGTTGGTCAGGTGGTCTAGCATATTATCATTGTAATCATTTGTGTCCATTATAACTGTCACACCACCTTTGTCAGCTTTTAAGACCAGAATATTAGGGTTTTGGTTTAGGGTCTTAAGAGCAAGATATTCTTATTTGGAGATGTTGCTTCTGGGTGGTTTGGCTCTCCTAAGGATGATGGAGCAATCTTGCCTAACAATTTCTTTAATGTTGTCTGGTAAATCCTTAATCCCATACTCAATGTTACACAAAATATCCTCTTTTGGGATCGTACAAGGAGAAATGGAAAAATTTAAGTTTCTTTCAAGCAAACCTAAAGTGACTTGGTCAATCTGGGTGCTAGGTAGATTTACGATATGCTTGTTTACTTTCCCCGCATTTGAAGATGTTGTCCCCTTCTCAAAGCCAATGTTTATTGTCTCGATTTTTGTGGATTCAATCTCAGCTTGGGTAATGCCATATCTATCGTGATCTCCTTAACGCATTCGTTTGTAGACCTAATCGATGGAGTTGTTCTCATCTTCCTAGAACCTTTGACTATTACTGAATTAAACATTGAAGCCTTATTGTGTTTTATTCTGTTGTTCGAAGCCTTAATGTGTTTTCTTCTATTGTTCAAAATCATTTCCCCATTAAAACCTTGTTGGGTTGTGTTATATTCTTTCCACGACTAGCCTCCCTAGTTAACCAGGGGGTTAGACTGCCTTCCCTTCATTACGTCGACTGCACAGGAGGGGAGTCACAAGGGGCAGCGGTAGCCCCCCTATATGGGGGGTTTGAGGGGGGCGATTAGCCCCCCTCTATGGGGTCCGGGGCTGTGCCCCGAGGAAATTTTTTTGGACCCTATATTAGGTTGGGTGGACCTACCAGATGGTTTTGTGCATGGTTTTGGAAGTGATGGTTTTCGGTCCATGGTATTGGATGCTTCGACATGTATAAATATGTATTGTAACATTGAAAGGAACATAATGAAAAATCTATCTGGTAGTCCAGGTTTTGGGATCCATGAGAAAATCTCTGTGTATATGTGTTTTATGTGTTATACTCTTGCATTGTTTATTTTCTGTGTTTTAGAATTCGTATACAGGTAATTTCTGTACGGGGTTAAAACCTACATTTGGTATTAGAGTTGTTTTGGCTTCAAGGGGACGCCTTTATTGCTGAGGGGTTTCGCTCGGGCCTATGGTAGACCTTGTTCAGTGGGAGATTTGCGGGATCGATTCTGGTGGTGAAAGAAGATGGCGAGCAGTGGAAAGATAGAGATCGAGAAATTTAATGGTCAGAGTTTTGAGTTGTGGAAACTCAAGATGGAGGATCTGTTGGTGGATAAAGATCAATGGATCATGGTAGATCCGGGTACTAAACCAACGGGAGTGTCCGATGAAGAATGGAAGAAGTTGGATCGGAAAGCAAAGAGCACAATACGATTGTGTGTCTCAGATTCAGTATTGCTGAATGTATCAGGGGAAGCTACAGATAAGGCTTTGTGGGACAAGTTAGGGACTTTTTACCAATCTAAGTCTCTGGTGAATAAATTGTTCCTACGAAAAACACTGTATAACTTGAGGATGAAAGATGGAGACTCGATGACAGAGCATATGAACGCATTTAATACTGTGGTAAGTCAATTATTATTTGTTGATATTAAAATTTCAGATGAAGATAAGTGCATCAGTTTGTTGTGTTCTCTACCAGATTCGTGGGATAGTCTGGTTATTGCAATAGGTAGCAATGCAACTACCTTGCGGTTTGATGAAATAGTCTTATCCTTGTTGACGGAGGAGATGAGACGGAAAAATATGGAGAGCTAGAATGGTGATGCCTTGTCTGTACGAGGAAGGTCCCAGAACATAAACAAAATAAGTCATCAAGTGGGAGATCTAAATCTAGAGGGAGATCTAAATCTCAAGGAAAACCTGTAAAGGTGGTGTGCTGGAAATGTAGAAACGAAGGGCACTACAAAAGGGACTGTAAATCTAAAGCTCTTGAAAAAGGAAAGGGATCTGATGATGCTCCTTCTGCAGAGGCGAAAACCACCTCAGATGAAGGTGGAGATGTGTACTTGGCTTCTTTAAGTACACATGTATATCATGAGGCATGGTTGATTGAGTCAGGTGCATCCTTTCACTTCACTCCCCATAGAGGGTGGTTCTGCAAGTATGAGAAATACAATGGTGGTGATGTATTCTTAGGGGATGATAGGAAGGCTAGAATCGTTGGTCACAGAAAAGTAAAGTTGAAGTTGCAAGGTGGAAGGGTTAGAACACTTCTGGGTGTTATGCATATTCCTGCATTGGCCAGAAATCTAATTTCTGTAAGCAAGCTGGATGATGTAGGTGTAAAAATAGTGTTCGAGAAAGATACCTGGAAGATGGTTCAGGGAGCACTGGTAGTGATGCGAGGAGTTCGGATTGGAACTCTGTACAAGCTGTAAGGTACCACTGTTATTGATGGGTGCAATAGTTCTGTGGTTCTTGAAAGTGGGGCAGAAAATGTAGTGGCCTCTAGAGAAAAGACCATGTTATGGAATCAAAGGCTTGGACATATTGGAGAGAAAGGCCTTAGAATACTTCATGGTAATGGTATGACTAATAGCTCTCTGGATTTTTATTTCTATGAAAATTTTGTATATGGGAATCAGAATCAGGTGAGTTTCCCCTCTGGTGGTAAGAGGCCGAAACAGATATTACAGCTTGTGCACAGTGATGTGTTTGGACCTCTAAAGGTTCCATCACTGGGTAAGTTTGTGTATTATGTATCATTTATAGATGAATTCTCAAGGAATACATGGATATATTTCCTCAAGAAGAAATCTGAAGTCTTTGCCAGGTTTAAAGAATTTAAGGCTCTGGTGCAAAACCATATAGAGAAGAAGATAAAGGTGTTGAGGACAGATAACAGTGGAGAATTTTGTAGTAAGGAATTTGAAGAATTCTATAAGAAGTGTGGTATAGCACGACAGAATACTACTCCACATACACCTAAGAAAAATGGAGTTGCAGAAAGAATGAACAAGACGTTGATGGAAAGGGCAAGAAGCATGATGAGTGGTGTTGGGCTACGACAGGAATTCTGGGCAGAGGCGGTGGAGACTACATGTTACCTGGTCAACAGGTCAACTTCATCAGCGTTGGAGGATAAGACTCCACAAGAGGTATGGACTGGTAAGAAACCCTCTCTTTCACATCTGAGGGTATTTGGATGTGATGCATATGTACATGTTCCAAAGGAGAAAAGAACAAAATTGGATAGTAAATCTGAAAAGTGCATCTTTATTGGGTATAAGGATGGTTGAAAGGTTATAAGCTTGGGAACCCAGTAACAAGGAAGGTTGTGTACAGCTCAGACGTGGTGTTCAGAGAGGTTAAATATGTTATTAAACATGAATTCAAACCAAATGAACCTGAGAAGATAGAGTTTGAGCTTAAGGAGGAATAATCAGACTCTACAGTAGAGGAGAAATCAGAAGATGAAGAGCCACAAACTCCGGGTGTGAGAAAATTAGTTCGAGAAAGAAGGCAGCCATAAAGGTATAGTCCATCTGCATTCTGTTCAAATTTTGCTTTATCTGTTACTGATGATTATCCCAGAACTGTGAAGGAAGCAGTAGATTCAGAGGATGGCAAACTCTGGAAAGAGGTCATGGTTGATGAAATGGCATCTTTGACAAAAATGATGCTTGGGATCTGGTGGAGTTGCGGCCAGCTGGAAGGAAACCCATTGGCATAAAATGGGTGTTCAAGAAGAAGACAAATGTAGAAGGAAAGGTGGAGAAATACAAAGCTCGATTGGTAGAAAAAGGTTATTCCCAGGTGCTAAGAATTTATTTTGGTGATATTTTTTCTCCTATTTCCAAGGTAGCTTCTATTAGATTACTTTTATATGTTGTTGCTGCTTTTGATTTTGAGGTAGAACAGATGGATGTGAAGACAACATTTCTTCACGGGGATCTGGAAGAGGAGATCTACATGAAGCAACCTGAAGGTTTTGCGGTGAAGGGTAAGAAAGAACTGGTATGCAAGTTAAAGAAGTCTTTATATGGGTTAAAACAATCACCAAGGATGTGGTATCAGAAATTTGATACATTTATACGGGGACTTGGCTTCACCAGAAGCAAAGCTAATTATTATGTGTATTTTAAATTAATTGGTGACCATGTTATTTATCTGGTCTTGCATGTGGATGATATGTTGTTGGTTGGAAATGAAAAAGAAATTATCCAGGATTTGAATACCTAATTGTCCTCCAAATTCGACATGAAAGATCTTGGTGCTGCAAACTATATTTTGGGCATGGAAATTAAAAGAGATTGGTCAAAGAGGAAGCTCTGGTTAAACCAGAGGAAGTATGTTGAGACAATACTACAGAGGTTTAATATGCAGGATAGTAAACCAGTGAAGGTTCCTATTCTTGTAGGTGTAAAGTTATCTGCCGAATAGTGTCCCAAGGCACAAGAAGAGGAAGAGGACATATCTCGTGTTCCATACGCAAGTGCAGTCGGTAGCCTGATGTATGAAATGGTCTATACTAGACCAAACATTGCACATGCAGTGGGAGTATTGAGCAGGTTTATGTCAAAACCAGGGAAGGAGCACTGGACATCAGTGAAGCGGGTTTTCAGGTATCTGCGAGGCACTAGTGATTATGGTTTGTGCTACCAAGGAAGACCAGGATTGGACAAAGTGTTGGATATTCATGGATTTGTTGATGCAGACTGGGCTGGAGATTTGGATCAAAGAAGATCTACAAGTGGGTATGTGTTTAACCTATTTGAAGGTGCAGTCAGTTGGATGAGTAAGAGATAATCTATAGTGGCACTATCAACTACAGAGGCAGAATACATGGCAGCCACTCATGCAAGCAAGGAAGCAGTTTAGTTGTAGAGATTGTGTTCAAGTATGGGGTTAGTACAAGGAGCTATAAGGATAGACTATGACAACCAAAGTGCAATTTTCTTGGCAAAAAACCCTGCTTATCATTCAAAGACAAAGCACATTGATGTTCAGTGTCACTTTGTGAGGGATATGATAGAAGACAAAAAGGTGTTGCTGGTAAAGGTGGACACTTTGAAGAATACTGCAGATGCATTGACATAATCTGTGAGCTCTGAGAAGTTCTCTTGGTGTAGAGAAACAATGGGTGTTTCAGGGTTGGATAAATAACTAAGCTCTCCTATGGCCCCATGTGGAAAGAAAACAACAAGTGTGAGAATGTTGGGTTGTGTTATATTCTTTCCATGACTAACCTCCCTAGTTAACTGGGGGGTTAGAGGGGGCGCGGAGCCCCCCCCCCCCTTCGTTACGTCAACTGCGTAGCGGGGGGGCACAGGGGGGTGGTAGCCCCCCCTATATGGGGGGTTTGAGGGAGGCGATTAGACCCCCTCTACAGGGTTCAGGGCAGTGCCCCGGGGAAAAAAAATTTGGACCCTATATTAGGTTGGGCGTACCTACCTATGGTTTTGTGCATGATTTTCACACATAGTTTTGGACGCGATGGTTTTCGGTCCATGGTATTGGATGTTGCAACATGTATAAATATGTCTTATAACATTGAAAGGAACATAATGAAAAATTTATCTAGTAGTCCCAGTTTTGGTATCCAGGGGAAAATCTTTGTGTATATGTGTTTTATGTGTTATGCTCTCGCATTGTTTATTTTCTGTGTTTTAGAATTTGTGTGCAAGTAATTTCTGTATGGGGTTATAACCTACAAACATAAGCTTTGGAAAAGATTTGTCGACGATACTTACATTATTTGGCCTCCTAGAAAAGAAAAAGTAGACAATTTCCTGAAGCACCTTAATATTCAATCTAATTCTATCAAATTTACAATGGAAGTTGAAGAGAATTGAAACCTTCCCTTTATTGACATCCTAATCAAGAGGAACCAAGATGGCTTAATATCTCACCAGGTCTATCGTAAGAAAACCCACACAGAACATTATCTTCATGCCAACTCACACCATCATCCTGCTCAAAAACTGGGGGTTCTTAACACTCTTGCTACGAGGGCGGTTCTCATTTCAGACCATGATCATTTTGAACAAGAGAAGAACCATCTTATGGAAGTTTTTGAAAAGAATGGATATAGAAGACACCAAGGAATCAAAGCTTTCAAGAAGGCTAAGAATCCTAAAAACAAGCAGCCTATGGATGAGTATGCTGGTAAGGTCCATCTCCCCTACATATTGGGCACCACTGATAAAATCTCTTATATATTAAAAAAGAACAATATAAAAACAACCTTTAAACCTATGAGCACCATTAGCAGATGCCTGAAATCCGTAAAATATCCCATTGATCCTAAATGCCACAAAGGGGTTTATTTGGTTCCTTGTTCTTGTGGAAAAACCTACACTGGTGAGACCGGTCAATCAATCTTAACTAGGATTCAAGAGCATGCAGCTAACATTAAGCATAATCGTTCCAAAACCTCAGCTTTGGCGGATCACTCCAGTAAAACCAGTCATCATATATGTATTGAAAACTCTTGTGTTGTGGCCAAAATTGATCATTATCGCCATAGGAACTTTAGAGAACCCATCGAAATAGGTAAACACCCTGATAACCTTAACCGCGATGAGGGTTCGAAGATTAGTGATAATTGGATTCCTACTTTAACCTCTAATTCTACCTTCTCCTAAATTACTCCTTGCCCTCTTATTGCTAGACTTGGCCTCCGTGTCTTCCTTTTTAGTATACCGGCCCTAAATTCATTATAACATTTTAATAAAACAATCAAGAATATAATAATCTAGAATAAATAAATTATAATTTCCATTTCAATTCATTTTAAACTTTTAAAACTAATACCTCGATTCAATTCTAAGATTATGAATCTTTATAAATTAATTTATTATAATTCATAATAATATGATAAAGTTTAATTTAAAACGAATTAAACAATTAACAATTTTATTCATTGTAAACATTAAATTCATAAAAATTAGGTCACTATGCATAATAATAAATTAATTTATAGTCATTATTAGTTATTAGATATTAATTATTTTATTATTAGTATATTTTTGTTTTTAATCATTTAATTATAACTAAAAATAAAAATAAAAACAATCATTCATACAACTTATAACCAAATCAAAAATGAACATCATTATATTCATCTTAATCATATAATTAATAAAATTAATTAATTTTACAAAATTTTAGTGAGTTTATAATTCATTCTTTGTTATTAGTATGAATTAATAGTTACTTTCAATCATTAAATAAAGAAACCAAAATACATTTCTCAAAAAAAAAAAAAAATTAAAGAAAGTAGATTAGCCATTAAATTAATAATTAAAAACTAAAAACTAAAATTATTAACGAATTAATTACAAAATTAAAATAAATAAATTACATCTTAACTTAATTATATCATTGTCATATATGTCGGTTGTCAATCATTCCCATCCCTACCCTAGCCTTATTTATTACCCTATTGACTTCTGACTTATTCTCTCATGGATCTAATCCTGGTGATGAACCACAGAGGTTAGTTCGAAACGTCGATTACAACAAATATGAATGCGATGTCTCCGGAAGATAACACCTCATGGAATATAGATTGCAGAAGCCTCAAATCAATAATTCTTACTAGTTAAATTGATATGGCAAGTAAAATTAAATCATATGCCTTTGTAAGGAATGGATTTTATGATCTTTACACAAGTTAATTTTTATTAGTTAAAGTGTATATGTCTTATTGTTGCTAGATTGTATATGGCATAAAACAAATAATAGGATTTTAGGGTTTCTTAATCGAATAGCTTCAAGGGTTTTCACTTGCTCTCTCTAGAGGAGAGGTGATCAGCCCCCTCCTACAAAAACGTAATAGATAGGGGTGCGGTGTGTGTAAACCAAAATCGGGGCATATCCATCAATTATACCTGTGGAAGAGGTCAGGGGAATGATCTGCTATCGAAGAACCAAGAAACTCTAGGTTCTTTTTTTGAGATAGTGAAGCAACTAGCCACAAGGCAGGGCACGTCGCTTCAAAAGAAGATGGGAACATGCATACCTCAAGTTAAAAAATAAGTCTGAAAATATGAGATAACATTAACATGAATCCTAGAAAAGATTCAGTACATGAGCATGCCTTAATTGTAAATTTTATGGGGTTGTGGCCTATGGAGGGAGATCTAATATGGTCGATCCAAAAGAACCAGTACTAAAAAGGAGATATGGAATTAAATGTAGGGTCTAGATAATTTTTCATGGAAATTTTCCATAATCCTGAGGAGAAAATAGAGTTTTCGATAATGGGCCATACTTATTCAACTTAGCGGGGTTATATATGAGATTTTGGAAAGAGGTTTAGCCCATAAAAATAGGACTTTATAGTAGCACCAATTTGGATAAGATTGTATTCTCTTCCCTTGTAATTTTGGGATCAAGAAAAATTAAAAAGGATAGGGAACACCCTTGGAACATTTCTTATGTGCTTAGAATCCATGAAGTAAGTAATCTATACTTCATATGCCCTCATCTATGTGCATAGGAACGTGTATCAACCATTTCCAACCAATATATTCCTTAGGTACTAAGACAATGTTGGATTGTGTTATATTCTTTCCACCACTAGCCCACGTAGTTAACCGTGGGGTTAGAAGGGGGGCAGATCCCCCCCTTCGTTGCGCTGATTGCGTAGCGAGGGGAGTCAGAGGGGGTTTGAGGGGTGCAGGTAACCCAACTCTATGGGGTCTGGGGTAGCGCCCTGAAAAATTTTGGTTTTGGACCTTATGTTAGGCTGGGCGGACCTACCTATGGTTTTGTGCATGATTTTCGCACATGTTTTTGGACGCGATGGTTTTCGGTCCATGGTTTTGGACACAATGGTTTTTCGGTCCACAATATTGGATGCTTCGGCATGTATAAATATGTATTGTAACATTGAGAGGAACATAATGAAAAATCAAGCTAGAAGTCCCGGTTTTGGGATCCAGGGGAAAATCTCTGTGTATATGTGTTTTATGTGTTATGCTCTCGCATTTTTTATTTTCTGTGTTTTAGAATTCGTATACAGGTAATTTCTGTACAGGGTTAAAACCTACATTTGGTATCAGAGCTATTTTGGCTTCAAGGGGACGCCTTTGTTGCTGAGGGGTTTCGCTCGGGCCTGTGGTAGACCCTGCTCAGTGGGAGATCTGCGAGATTGATTCTGGTGGTGAAAGAAGATGGCGAGCAGTGGAAAGATAGAGATCGAAAAAATTAATGGTCAGAGTTTTGAGTTGTGGAAACTCAAGATGGAGGATCTATTGGCGGATAAAGATCAGTGGATCGCGGTAGATCAGGGTACTAAAACAACGGGAGTGTCCAATGAAGAATGGAAGAAGTTGGATCAGAAGGCAAAGAGCACAATACGATTGTGTGTCTCATATTCAGTATTGCTAAATGTATCAGGGGAAGCTACGTCGAAGGCTTTGTGGGACAAGTTAGGGACTCTGTACCAATCTAAGTCTCTGGTGAATAAACTGCTCCTACGAAAAAAGCTGTATAAACTGAGGATGAAAGATGGAGACTCGATGAAAGATCATCTGAACACATTTAATATTGTGGTAAGTCAGTTAGCATCTATTGATATTAAAATTTCAGATGAAGATAAGTGCATCAGTTTGTTGTGTTCTCTACTAGATTCGTGGGATAGTCTAGTTATTGCAATAGGTAGCAATGCAACTGCCTTACAGTTTGATGAAATAGTCTCATCCTTGCTGACAGAGGAGATGAGACGGAAAAATATGGAGAGCCAAAATGGTGATGCCTTGTCTCTACAAGGACAGTCCCAGAACAGAAACAAAAACAAGTCATCGAGTGGGAGATCTAAATCTCAAGGAAAACCTATAAAGGTGGTGTGCTGGAAATGCGGAAAGGAAGGGCACTACAAAAGGGACTGTAAATCTAAAGCTCTTGATAAAGGAAAGGGATCTGATGATGCTTCTTCTGTAGAGGCGAAAACCATCTCAGATGAAGGTGGGGATGTGTACTTGGCTTCTTCAAGTACACATGTAGATCATGAGGCATGGTTGATTGACTCAAGAGCATCCTTTCACTTCACTCCCCATAGAGAGTGGTTCTGTGAGTATGAGAAATACGATGGTGGTGATGTCTTCTTAGGGGATGATAGGAAGGCTAGAATCATTGGTCACGGAAAAGTAAAGTTGAAGTTGCAAGGTGGAAGGGTTAGAACAATTCCGGGTGTTCTGCATATTCCTGCATTGGCCAGAAATCTGATTTATGTAAGCAAGTTGGATGATGCAGGCGTAAAAATAGTGTACGAGCAGGATACCTGCAAGATGGTTCGGGGAGCACCCTATTTAGATGCAGAAAATGTCATGAGCATGGGCATCAGTTCAGAGAATGCCCACTAAATATGTATCAAAAACCATTGAACCCAAAAATAAGGAAGCATTAAGATGGGTTTGAGTGAGTAACAAATAGAAGAAGAACAAAGAGGAAGGTAATTGGTGGCACATTAATGGAAAACACAGGATAAAACAACAATTTATCTGTGTAACATTCCCTGGTTACCCAACTGGGCCAATGCCACTGCCTCTAACACTAATGTTGTAACCATAGATAATACATATACATAACATGAAAAAATAGTAAAATAACATGCCAAGGGAATCCATAAAAACACGAACAATAAGCAACATAAAATAGGTTTCAAACACTTATTTGTTAAAATCGGTTAACTAGTTCCTTTTATCATTCTCTTTGTCGAGTTCTGACTCAGAGTCGGAACATGCATTGAACTCAGAAGCCTTCAGCTCGGCCACTAGTGACTGCTTGGCCTGACACTCACTTGTGTTGTGAGTGGAGCTATTATGGAACTCACACCACTTTATCATGTCCTTCTTTGTCTTCTTAGTGTTGTTTCTTGCTTGCGGCTTCGGTGAGTTATCCTGGGTCACCCAACCTTGGATTTTCCCTTTGCTTTCGGTTTGGGGGTGCCTTTCCCTTGCTTCAAATTCACAGATCCAAAGTCTCACTTTTTTTGTTTAAGCTTATGCTCAATCTTGATAGTCTATCAGTAAGTCGTGTTGAGCGAGCAGATGTCCAATAATTCCATCTCATCCTGGATGTACCTATGTAGGCAGTCGTGGTACTTGAGTACCATATGTTTCTCGGAATCCTTGATACCCAACTTTGTGCAAAGGGTATGAAAAACATTGGTAAACTTCGGCATTTCTTAGTCCCATCCCTATCGCAGTGTGGTCCACTTTATGTATTTATCCTCATAGCTCCTGATAGGGTAGTACTACTCCATGATGGCATCCTAGAACGAATCCCAAGTGGGTGGGGCAGAAAATAGTGAGGGTGTACTTTCATCCTTGACGTGGGGGCTAGCCTTGAGAAGAGCAAAAGTAATCTTTTCCCGGCTGGAAAAATCATGAACAGAAAAATATCCTTCTAACAGATTTAACCATTTATCTACGGCGTCCACATCTATCTGACCCTCAAATATGGGAATGTAAAAGTTAACTTGTATCTTAAAGGGTGTGGCACTTCCAGAGTAGCTGTTGGAAGTAGATGTGTGGCCCCTAGGTTCCTTTGTCGCTCAAGGGCTTCTTTGAGCAAGATTTTGATAGGATTTCATGCCCCCTTGTCTTCCTTTTATTCCACCATGGGAGGCCGTCAAGATTTGCGAGGTTGGTCTTGCAAAGGTTCGACTAGTTCAAGCCCTAACTCCTTATATCCCGACCTTATTGGGGACATGCAAAGAAAAACAGAGAAAGGGCAGACCGCTCTGATACCACTGATATGAAATAAACATGAACGCAACAAATTAAAGACATAACCATAAACACAAAGATGCAGTAGAAATAACACTTCATTTCACTAATATCAAATATTGAAATATGCTTACAAATAGAATGGAAATAAGGCTAGCTCAGGCGATGGTAACTTATCTTTGAGAAGAGATGTAGCGATTACATGCCTCTTAACTTTGCCACAATGAGGCTCAAAGGCCTATTTATTATTGAGAAACAATGGAAAACCCTAAACATCCAAAAACCTAACCCTACAAGATGGAGTGGCAAACTATGGGCCTTGTTTGGGTAAATTCGTACATCAACTACCCAGGGTTGTAACTTTGGAATATGATCTCTGTTCGGTGCACACAATACCTCATTAGAAAGATCTATCCAAGGAATACAACTTTCGAGTGGCCAATATCAATACTAAACCAATGTTGGCCCCAGTTTTCCCAAAAAATGTCGTTAGGGCCTCAAAACGGCTCTCAAAGTTCATGACCCAAATTGTGCTACAAATAAGGAAACTGAAACACTAAAAGAGACAGTGGTGGGGATCTAAGTGGAATAGGTAGGTGGCCACCAACATCCACCTAGATCAGTCCTCCCCCCTTAGGAAGCAATGGTCCCCATTGCATTGAGCACCTCCATGAGATGGGGGAACTTTTGCTTAACTTGGTCCCTGGTGAGCCACTTGCCTTGGTGCAGGAGTTCACCAACTTTGACAACCCGATATAGTTGGATCTTCTAGTGGCAAGTGTTCTTGACTTGTGTGTCCATAATCTGATCAGTTGTGGCCTGTTCCATGTAGTTTGGGTTTAACTCTGTTCTTGTGAGTTGTTCTACAATGTCTAATGTGTCCAGTAATGGTGGGAAGTATGGTCGAAGATGGTCCACATTGAACACTGGATGCAGACCAAGGAATGGGGGAATTGTGAGCTCAAAATCATTGTCTCCCATAACCTTGGTGATGGTGAAAGGACCATATCAAAGTGGTCTGAGCTTCCGATGGGGTCTAGTAAGGCGTTCTTTCTACAAATGCAACCAAATTTTGTCACCCACCTAAAACTTATGTGGCACCCGATGTTGATCATGTCACTACTTGTACTTGGTATTTGACTTATCCAAGAAGTCGTGAACCTGTTGGCAGATGTGTTGGATGCGTTCAATAAATCTAGTCACTTTATCATCTTCGGACAATACATGTGTGGATTATGTCTGTGTACTCGCGTGCGACATGGCAACATCAATCAGATACAATAGTTGAAATCATGGACCCACTTGAAAGGGCCTGCAACCATTCAAGCTATGGAGTGCTCTATTATAACTGTGCTACACATATGGAAGACTCTCATCCCAGATTCAAGGATGCTTGGAGTTTTACATGCAGAGTATATTCACTATCATCCTATTGACGACCTTCATCTGTGGATGGAAGGTGTTAGTGTCAGTATCTTCATCCCTCCATCAGAGATCAAATTCTCTTGTTGCATTTCATATTAGGTGTCTCGCTCAGTCAGCTACATTCCATTAGGAGCATGGATCATCTGACGGTTGTGGCTTGTTGTACATTTTCCCTCATGTCCTTTACCTGTTGGCTCATTTCCATTCATCAAGATCACCTGCAGTCACTTTTTGTCTTCAAATTTGCAAAAGTCTTGTTTAGGGTTTCAGTTTCATTAGGTCTATGGTTTCATCAAAGAGGTCTTCAAAAATTCCAATAACAGCTAGCAGGCACTTGAGGAGTTTAAAAAAAAAAAGTTCCAGTATCAATAAATTTCACTCATAAATGTATTTTTCCTCAAAACTCTGTTTTGAGGAAAAACATACTATTTTAGGTTTTATTTGTATAAATTCATGTATTTTCAATTCTTTCATATGTACATCACTTCAGTGGCAACCCTGGTCACCTTGCCAAGCATCAGTAGCTCCATCCCCTGCAAGGCAAACAAAGATCAAATCATTCAGTTCATCAAAAATCTCAAGTAAAGCAAACTGCTTAAAAATAGAGGTGAAAACAAAGTGACATTATAAAAGTGGGTTTTTATGAAACAAAAATTAAAAGCTCTCGTGTATAAATCATTTTCCCAAATCAAAAGCTCATTTTCATTCCAAGAAGCAAGATTGAGCAAGTGGAAAGCCGTGTTGGGAAAGGGAAGAAAATCGCAGCAAAAAATACAGAGTTTTGGAGGCGCGGCGCACTAGGTGAGTGGTGCAGCGCACATAACAGGCACGGCGCATAGGGTCATGGTCTCCAGTGTTAATCTGAACTAGTGTGACGCACACAGGAGTCACGGCACGTTGGGTTTGAGGCGCGGCGCATAGAGCTGCCAAGCCCGTTTCACTCAAAAACTCCCCCAAATTGCCAAAATCACTCAACTCTCCTAGTGTGCAAGTAAGTTAAGCCCTCTTCCTTGCTAGTAAAGGAGTTTTTCATACAATTTATGGTGGTTGTGTAAAAGGAAAATCAAACCCTACTTCCTTGCCATTTCTCAAAAAATATTGCCTAGGGTTTGTACTTGTCATTTTGCTGCCAAGTTTATTCTTCCACCCCTTCATTTTTCCGCTTCTCCACTCATTTTCTCAGCTTATACCCCATTCCCTAACTCCCATATTCCCAAAAATCATTTACCCATATTCCCAATTCCCACTTTCCCAACTCCTAACTATAAATTCCCAAACCCTAATTGTTGTCCCTAAAACTTACATATCACTCCCTAATCCCCTGTTTCGCAAACAAAGCTCCTACATCATGTACTGGCCTCTTTCCCTTGTCCTGAACCTGCTGGGCCAGTACATGGATTTGGGCCCACAAAGCTCAAAGCTCAAGTCATCCAAGAGCAACAGGCGGACATCAATGCTTTTTCCCTCAGCTTAGACAAATTTGAGTGGATAATAAAGTACCTGGAGCAAAGAAACAAGCAGCTTGAGGATTAGCAAGTGATTATGGAGTTGCAAAACATACGAGAAAACTGCCAAGCTGCCAAAAGAAGGAAGGTGAAGCTCACATCACTTAAGCAAGAAATCAATGCCGATCGAGAATCATGGCTTGAAAGAGCTAATATCCACTTAGAGAGGAGGTTGGAAAAATCCATCAATGAGAAGAATATGTTGAGAAACATGGCATATCATTATTTGTCAAGGAATATAGTGTGCCAAGCTAGAATCAGGAGCTTGAAGGCAAAATTGAAGAAGAGATCGAAGAGGCAAAAAGCGCAAGATAAAATTCAAATCTTGGTTGAGGCTTCCTTGGCCCAACATATCACTTGATGGAGAGTACTCAGCCCAAATTTCAAAAAATTTGGGACACTTTTTTTCATTTTTTAAAACTTTGGGCTAAAACACAGAAATTTCTGCCCTATGCGCCACGCCACTTGGCGCTTGCTTTTGATGGGAGCCTCCAAATGACAAAAACTCATCATTTTTGGATTTGGAATGAAAAAATATGCTTTCCTACAAATGGCCAAGAAATTTTGATAGGTTTTGAGCCCTCAAAAAGGTCAAAAACACTCAAAAAATGACCTTACTGCCCCTATTTTGACACACAGGAAGCAGTGTTGGGAGAACTCAATTTTGGAGGGGAAAATGGAGGCCAAATGAAAAAATTCCACTTGGGTTGGAAATTAGACAGGCATACCTTTCCAACAAGCACACTTGGAGAAAATTTGGACATTGGGAAGGCCTCCAAACGTGGCTGCAAACAGGCGCTACGCATAGAGAATTCAACGCAGCGCATAGGGGAAATTTTGCTCAGTTTGACCAAGTATACTCTGTTTTTCGCCTAGTTCTTTGACAGTTTGACTTTTCTCTTTCTTGATGTCAAAATTATGATGTAATTTAATGTAAATTGATGGATATTGATGTAATTATGTCAAATTTTCACTCATGGAGGTAGATTCATCTATAAGAAGTCAGTTTTCAACTGAATGAATCAGTTCCCTAGTTTTTAGAGGCATGTTGTTCCACTGCCTGATTTGTAGTTCTCAGTTTAGAATTAGTTGGAACAGCTCCTAAACTCATGAGCTTGACCCCTGGAGGCTAGGATGAGTTGTTGTTTTCCTATATCTTATGTTTTTTCAGTCATTAGCATGGTTGTACTTTTGAGAAAGCTTGGAGCTTATTGTATACTTATTCAGCAGTTTTGGCTAAGGAATAGACCAGTGGTTTGCAACACTCTTTGGGATTCATGTAGCATGTTGCTTTGATATTGTGTTTCCTTCTATAAATTGTAAGTTCATATGTGTTTTTTGTATGCCATTATCTCTCTTTCTTCTTCTTAACTAAAACAAACAAGGATAAAGGTAGAATCCATTGAAATTGCAGTGCTCTACCTAGGGTTTACTTAGTTATTGATGTTTTCAGCTGTTTGAAGAGGTTCCTTGAGGTTTTCTTGCCCTATTCAACTCCTCACCTGTCTAAATCTTTCCATTTCATTCAATTTAAAGTATCAAATCACTTGCCTACCTTGCCCCATTGAGACCTCTACAAAACTGAGCCTTATTCCCAAGACCCAAAAACTGCCTTTCCATTTGAGCCAACGAAACATCATCAAATTCAAGCAAGCCCTTTTGCACAAATACCTAGCCTAAATCAGTCTTCATTCAAGTCATCTCAAGCCTCATTGATCATTTTTGCTGAGATTGACAGGAGAGAGCCCTCTCCCGACCTGGTAGGGCTAGCTACCAAGTTAAGCTTGGTTTGATGTTACCCTAGATCCTACCTTTCTCAGCCTGAGGTAGATTTAGGCACTAACAGAAGGTAGTCGACTTGGTGAGCTTGGTGTCCAATAATGTCCAGAATCTTGACCAGAATGTGCTCATATACTTGCCATCTTTATATGATATAATGGTCTGCAAGATCCCAAAATGTACCCATACTCGTTCAAAGAAGAGTTTGGCAGTGTCCTTTGCGATGATACTCTTCTTGTTGGCCACCAATATAGCCATCTTAGAAAATTTATCCACGACCACAAATACAAGGTCATTACCATGTTTGGTAGAAGGGAGGCCAGACATATAGTCCATGGAGATGGATTCCCATGGCTGGATGGAAGTAGGCAGAGGAGTGTACAGGCCTAGCTTCTTTATGGATGGCTTGGTGATGGCGCATGCAATGCAGGATCTGATATATTTCCCAACATCCAATCAGAGTTTGGGCTAATAGAATTACTTTTGTAGTGCAGCCACATTTCTCTCCACGCCAAAGTGTCCTTCGATCCGACTGTTGTGCGCCTCCCTAATATGTTTGGTACGCTCGTTTGAAGGAACACAAATGTGGCCCAAGTAGCATAATAATGCATCCTGGAGGTGGAAATCAAGAACTTGCTTCCCATCTACTAGCATCCAGTATGTGGATGCGAACTCTTGATCATTTTTGTATAGTTTCGGCCATCCAGAGGTCTCATGACCGAAAGAGTTGATAACAATAGTCAGTGATGCAAATGGGGGCCAGCTGAGGCAGTTTGCAACATGATTAGTGTTGCCCTTTTTGTATTTAATGTTCAAGTATAATTGATGTAGATATGTAGACCACTTATGATGGTGATCATTATGCAACTTCCCTTGTGTCTGTATAAACTGAAGAGCTCGGTGATCGGTGTGGATGACTGTCTCCTTCCCCAGAATGTAGTGCCTCCACTGTTGGTAAGCCTGCACGATGGAATACATTTCTTTATCATAGGTGGGGTACTTCTGAATTGTATTGGAAAGTGTCTCACTATGATAGGCCACTGGATGACCATGTTGGGTGAGGACTACACCAATAGCATAATTTGAGGCATCTGTCTCGATTTCAAAAGGTTGTTGCAGGTCTGTCAGTGTGAGTACCGGTGCAGAGCAGAGGCGGCACTTCAACTCAACAAATGCTTTCTGTTGGGACTCGGACTAGGAAAACTTTTCTTTCACCCCATCCTTAGCAATCTGATTCAAAGGCCAAGTGATATGGGAGAATCCTAACACGAACCTCCAATAAACATTTGCAAGGCCCAAAAAGATGCGAATCTATGTTAGAGTGGTCAGGGCCGGCCAATCCCGAATGACTTTGATCTTGGTTGAATCCACATGCACGTCAAACTCACCTATGATGTACCCCAATTATTGCACTTGGCTCAGGCCAAAGGTGCATTTCTCCAAGTTGGCGCACAATTTGTGCTGTCGAAGGGTTTGAAAGACCTGCTGAATGTGTTGCAATTGTTCTTCCCAACTCTCGTTGAAGATGAGGTTGTCATCCAAATAAACCACCACAAATGTGTTGGTGAAGGGCCGCAAGATGTTATCCATTAGCCTCATAAAAGTAGTGGGGGCATTTGTCAACCCGAAGGGCATAACCAACCATTCAAAAAGGCCTTCCTTGGATTTAAAGGCAGTCTTCCATACATCTATGGGCTCTATTAGAACCTGGTGATGGCCAGACTTCATATCGATCTTGCTAAAATACTTGGCCCCCTTGAGTTGGTCCATCAGGGCATAAATCTGTGGGATTTGATACCTATTCCTAACAATGATTTTGTTTAATTCCCTGTAATTAATGCAGATTCTCCAGGTTTCATCCTTCTTCTATACCAGTACAATCAGGCTCCCACAAGGTGAGGAGCTTGGTCGGATTTTCCCTTATTGCAACAACTCCTAGATTTTTCGCTTGATCTCTTCATTCTCCAGAATGGAGAGGTGATATATCAACTCGTTGGGCAGAGGTTCTTCGGGAGTCAGATCGATTGAATGCTTGACTTGACAATGCAAGGGTACCCCTATGGGTGAGGAGAAGATGTCCCTGTATTCTTCCACGACTGCATCCACCTACTTCTGCTGCTTTGAGAGTGAATCAAAAAGAAAAAAAAGTTTCCCAGTCTGGGAGATGACCTTACTACATTGCTTAAAAGAGATCAAAGAGATGGCGGTAGGTGCGGCCACCTCTGGCATCCTATATAACTTAGCACCCAAATAAATAATAATAGAGCGAGGTCTAGACTCATAAACAACATGTCACTTCCATAAGTATGGTTTTCCAAATAATACATCACAAACTTAAAGAGGAGAAACATCACACAATACCTCATCCATGAAGGGCTTGATGTCGTAGGGAAGGCAACACTAATGGTTGACGCGGAAATCTCATCCTTGGTGAAGCCACCTGATGGTGTACAGCTGTGGATGTGTTGTAGTTAGTAGGCCCAATCGCCTCACGACCTCTGTTGAAATGAGGTTCTTTTGGCTCCTGTTGTCAAGAATGAACAGTAGTGGAGAACCCTTCACCCACATCTATGAGTGGAATAGGTGCTCCACCTCTTCTAGATATTCAGGCTCAACCTTCTAGATCTTGGTGGTGGCCACCATGGCACTAGGCTCCGCATCAATTATCTGCTTCCCTTTGTCATTCCCTTTGTCGGGTTCTGACTCAGAGTCGGAACATGCGTCGGACTCAGAAGCCTTTAGCTCAACCACCAGTGACTTCTTGGCCCTACACTCACTTGTATTGTGAGTGGAGCTCTTATGGAACTCACGCCACTTTCCCGTGTCCTTCTTTGTCTTCGTGGTGTTGTTCCTTGCTTGCGGCTTTAGCAAGTTATCCTGGGTTGCCCCGCATTGGCTTTTCCCTTTGCTCTGCGGTTTGGGGGCGCCTTTCCCTTGCTTCAGATTCGCACATCCAAAGTCTCGCTTTTTTTGTTTAATCTTCTGCTCAATCTTAATAGTGTATCGATACGTTAGGATTTGTGAGGCTGGTCTTGCAAAGGTTCGACCAGTTCAAGCCCTAACTCCTTATATTCCGACCTCGTTGGGGACATGCAAAGAAAAACAAAGAAAGAGTAGACCATTCTGATACCACTGATAAAAATATAAAGAACGCAACAAATTACAGAGATAACCATAAATACAAATATGCAATAGAAATAACACTTCATTTCATTAATATCAAATATTGAAATATGCTTACATACAGAATGGAAATAAGGCTAGCTCGGGCAATGGTAGCTTATTTCTGAGAAGAGATGTGGCGTCTACATGTCTCTGAAAGTATTACAATAAGGCTCAAAGGCATATTTATTATTGAGAAACAATTTAAAACCCTAAACATCCAAAAACCTAACCCTAGGAGATGAAGTGCCAAACTATGGGCCCCGTTTAGGTAAATTGGTACATCAACTTCTCGGGGTCGTAACTTTGGTATACGATCTTCGTTTTACGTGCACAATACCTCAATAGAAAGATCTATCTGAGGAATACAACTTTCGAGTGGCCAGCATCAATTGTAAATGCTTGTTGGCCCTGGTTTTCCCGAAAAAACGTCATTTAGGGCCTCAAAATAGCGACGGAAGTTCAGGACCCAAAAAACTACCAAAAATAGTAAATTGTGCTACAAATAAGGAAACTGAAAAACTGAAAGAGACAGTGGTGGGGGTCCAAGTGGAATAGGAAGGTGGGCACCAACATCTACATGGATCAGTCCTCCCCCCTTAGGAAGCAACGGTCCCCATTGCATGTAGCGCCTCCATAAGATGGGGAAACTTATGCTCAAATTGGTACCTAGTGAGCCACTTGCCTTAGTGCAGGAGTTGGCCAGCTTTGACAACCCGATATAGTTGGATCTTCTGATGGCAAGTGTTCTTGACCTGTGTGTCCACAATCTGATCAGCTATGGCATGTTCCATGTAGTCTGGGTTTAACTATATTGGTGTGAGTTGTTCTGGAATGTCTGATGTGTCCAGTAATGGTGGGAAGTATAGTCAAAAGCAGTCGACATTGAACACTAGGTTCAGGCCAAGGGATGGGGGAATGCTGAGCTCAAAATCATTGTCTCCCATAGCCTTGGTGATAGTGCAAGGACCATATCAGAGTGGTTTGTGCTTCTGATGGGGTCCATAAGGCATTCTTTCTGCAAATGCAACCAAACTTTGTCACCCACCTGAAACTTGTGTGGCATTTGACTTATCCAGGATGTCGTGAACCTACTAGTGGATGTGTTGGATGCTTTCAATAAATATGTTTGCTTTATCAGCCTCGGATAATACATGTGTGGATTATGTTTGTGTAGTCGTGTGCAGCATGGCAACATCAATCAGACACAATGATTGAAATTCTAGACCCACTTGAAAGGGATTGCGATCAGTCAAGCTATTTTTGTTGCACATATGGAAGACTCTCATCCCAGGTTCGAAGATGCTTGGAGTTGTACATGAGAATGATGTGCACTACCACCCTATTGATGACCTTCGTCTAGCCATCAGTCTGGGGATGGAAGGTAGTCGAATTGGTGAGCTTGGTGTCCAATAGTGTCCAGAGGCTTAACCAGAATGTGTTCAGGAACTTTCTATCCTGATCTGATATAATGGTCTACGAGATCCCAAAATGTACCTATAATCATTCAAAGAAGAGTTTGGCAGTGTGCTCTACGGTGATACTCTTCTTGTAGGACGCCAATATAGACATCTTAGAAAACATGTCCATAACCACAAATACACAGTCATTACCATGTTTGGTAGAAGGGAGGCCAGACATATAGTCCATGGAGATGAATTCCGATGGCTAGCTGGGAGTACGTAGAGGAGTGTAGAGGCCCTTTTCTCTGCAGTTTGGGGGTGTCTTTCCCTTACTTTGGATTCACAGATCCAAAGTCTCCCTCTTTTTTTTTAATCTTATGCTCAATATTGATAGTGTATCGGTACATCATGCCGAGCCAGAAGATGTCTAGGAACTCCATCTCATCTTGGATGTACCTGTGTAGGTAGTCGCGGTACTTGAGTACCAAATGTTTCCCAGAATCCTTGATACCCAACTTCGTGCAGAAGGTATGAAAAACATTGGTAAACTCTAGCATGTATTGGTCCCTTCCCTGTTGGAGTGTGGTCTACTTTATGTATTTAGCCTCATAGCTCCCGAAAGCATAGTACTACTCCTTGATGGCATCCCAGAACGAATCCCAAGTGGGTGCAGCCAAAAACAGTGAGGGCGTACTTTCATCCTTCTACTCGCATTAGGTTTCCCACCAATCCTTGACGTGGGGGGCGGCTTTGAGAAGATAGAAAATAATTTTTTCCCAGCTGGAAAAATCATGAACAGAAAAATATGCTTCTAGCAGACTTAACCATTTATCTATGATGTATGCATCTATCTGACCCTCAAATATGGGAATGTCAAAGTTAACTTGTACCTTAAAGGGTGTGGCGCTTCTAGAGTAGATATTAGAAGTAGATGTGTTGCCCCTGGGTAATCGTTGAAGGATCTAAGAAAACTTGTCCATCACCGCGTTCCTTTGTCTCTTGAGGGCTTTGTCAAGCAAGATTTGATAGCATCTCCTACCCCCTCATCTTTCTTTTCTTCCGCCATGGGAGGCCGTCGGGATTTGCGAGGTTGGTCTTGTAAAGGTTCAACTAGTTCAAGCCCTAACTCCTTATATCTCGACCTCATTGGGGACATGTAAAGAAAAATAGAGAAAGAGCAGATTGTTCTAATACCACTGATCCAAATTTAAATAGGAACACAGAAAATTAAAGATATAGCCATAAATACAAAGATGCAACAAAAATAACTCTTCATTTCATTGATATCAAATACTGAAATATGTTTACAAACAGAATGGAAATAAGACTAGCTCGGGTGATGGTAGCTTATCTTTGAGAAGAGATGTGGCGGCTACATGCCTCTGAACTGTGTTACAATGAGGCTAAAAAGCCTATTTATTATTGAGAAACAATGGAAAACCCTAAACATCCAAAATCCTAACCCTAGGAGATGAAGCGCCAAACTATGGGCCCTGTTTGGGTAAATTGGTACATCAACTTCTCGGGTCGTAACTTTGGCATACAATCTTTGTTTGATGTGCACAATACCTCGTTAGAAAGATCTATCTGATGAATAAAACTTTTGAGTGGCCAACATCAATCATCAATCCATGTTTATCACGGTTCTTCCAACAACAAAAAAACATCATTTAGGGCCTCAAAACAGTTCTGGAAGTTCACGGACCGAAAAAATTGCTAAAAATAGTAAATTGTGCTACAAATAAGGAAACTAGAAAACTAAAAGAGACAGTGGTGGGGGTTCAAGTGGAATAGGCAAATGGCCACCAACATCCACCTAGATCAGTTGGAAAGGTGGTTTTTTGTTCAAGTTTCCTTCGTTCATGGCGGGTGGTTGATGGACCAAATCAAGGATAGGAGCAAGAAGCTTCTTCCCTTACGATGTAAAACTGCTTTTGGAGCCATCCTTTGTGGAGAGTAATGGGGTATTAGATTGGATGAGCACACCTAACGCATCCTAATATCGAGGAATTTCAAGGAAATAATGAGTATAATGCTCGTATTATGCGTAGATGGTGCATGCGTGGTTGGTGCATACTGCCTTAAGATGTGTGGGTGTGTTCCTTTCTTCGACAGGGGGAGGAAGGTTCACTGGCTCTTTTGGGGAAGATATTTGATCTCTTTTAACTCAGGGCACCTATTGGTGGGTTTCCCTACTGTTTCACACAATGTGCAGGGTTGAGGGACCCTAGAGGAGGGAGTGTTTGAAGCTTCTGCCTTTTTACCATTTTTATTATCCCTTGCTTTTGCACCAGTTGGTGTCAGTGTAGGCAATGCTTGTGGTATGAGAGTTACCTAAGTAGGTGATGTTTGGGGTGTCACATTGTCATAAGGAGGAATAGGAATGACCCCTGTTGCAGTGACACTAGTGCTTGCTGGCGTGGCCTGTGGGACCAAATACTAGACCGTATTGCGAGAGCCATATTAGACAATGAGAGTGGTTTGATAACTTGGTGCGAGACAAAACTATGTGGGGGGATATAAGAAGGGTGAATGAGTGATGGAATTAGGTAATAAGGTTAGATTGGTAACAATGTCGTTGTTAGCACCTGGAACTGGTTCTTGATTTTGGGTGGTGTTTGATGAGGTCATCATGCACACTGGTGCTCCAATGTTTGGGAAAAGTTCTTGTAGCACCAAAGGGTCTCCTTGGAATGTCCCTAGGAGTTTTGATGGCTTAAACTAGCCAGGGATGAGCTCAGTGTAAGTAGTGATCAACTCATGAGATGACGAGACTAAGGGTAACACATCGTCAGGTGTGGGTAAGGTTTCCTTCTCATAGTATGTGAGTTGATCGATAGTAATGATTTTTCCATCGTGGGGGAACATCATTATTCTGAACACCGATGAGGCGACTGCTAGCATCTCATACATGTAGCTTCAGCCTAGTAGGATTTTTTAATCCAACTAGGCATCTAGTACTTCGATGTCTATTAACACAGTTTTTCTGGCTAGCTTAACTGGCACGCTAGGGTATAGACCAACGGTAGCAGAATGGAACCCGTCGTATGCTGTAAGTGTAAATTATGTGAGAAGGCTTGAGTTTGAGGGATCCCAGTTTCTACCAAACGGATTTGGACATGATACATGTGGAGGCCCCTTCATCGACAATGCAATGATGAATGTTAATGTTTTGGACTGAGATTGGAATTTGAAAAGCAATGGTTGATGGTAGCCATGGAGTAGCTTTATCCAAGTCGAAGACCATTAGGTAAGAATCAGATGGGTTGATTACACCTAGAGTGGAAAGGAAGGCTTTTCGTTGGGTTGTGCATGTTTGCAAGACTTCTAATGCTAACATGGTTGACAGTGATTGTGTTAAGTCGTCGACTATGATGTAGCTATGAGCAGCTTTTGAGTTATGTCTCATGCGTCATAAAGTTCCTTTGACAATTTTGGGGATAGATTCTATAGAAGGTCAAGGAATGGTCAACGACTCTGTAGGTATTTTTGTGGTCGAGATGGATGGATTGGGCTCTAAGGGAGCTTATAAATTTGATTTCATGTTTGCAGGAGGATATCTTCACCTGTGATGAAAATGTCATGATTAGGATTGTTATGGGGTTCCCTCCAGATGGATGAGAGTGGGGTGCTTATTTCTGAGTGTTAACCACTCCCTGATGAGGAAAGGGGTCTTGCATTACTGTAGTTTGTTTACCTCCTTTCCCCCTACTATCTTGTATATTTTTTAAGTCAGGAAGTTGAGGAAAATGGTGGATATAATGACCGTATTCCCCATAGATAGCACATGAATGATTAGTTCGTAGACTTGTGTTCTTGCCTTGTTTTTATGGGTTATTGTTGGTTGATCCCTAGTTTTGATTTTGGTTAGGGTTGCCCCTTCCCGGTACCCATGGGGGTTGTTACCCCCCTGGTCAAGTTCTCTCTTTGGATTATTTTTAGATTTTCTTTTAGAAACATTTGGCGGGTTAGCTGGATTTAGTTGCTCCTCCAACTGTTTATGTGAAGCGAGAGAAGGTTGCACTAGATTCACCCTTGCATTATTTTGCATTGGTGGATTATTCTACTGTTGTGCAGGGAAAGGAGAATATTGGTTTCCTTGTCCCCAGTTAATGTATGGATTCTGGGAAAAGGACATTAGATATATATTCCTAGAGGAGTATAGGTTTCCCTGTGGGGGAGGATATAATCCCCCCTTTAGGGGGATGATTTTGGTTAACCCTGCTTACAGTATTCTACATAGGAGTGGGTTGACCGGGGTAGTATCTTGTATGTTGCAATGGTGGTGCATTTTGCGTAGCATCAAATTCTTTTCCATTGAATGAATATCCAGGGTACTAGCAGCTGTTGCTGAGTTGGTTTTGGGTGATGGACCCAATCAATCTATCAGCAGCATTGAATGTGCTTGGGATTTCTTTATAAGTTTGCAAGTGTGGGGCATATAGAAGCACATGATATATGTACCCGGACTGTGTGTAAATAAGCTCCAACTATTGAGCTTTACTAATGGATTCTTCCTCAGTCTGCGGGGATGAATTTTCAATGTACTTGGAGATTTCAGATGTGAGGGATCTCAAGAATAAGTCCAAGAGGACTCTATCTTCAATGTGGGTTTTACACAGGCTACAACGTTTTCGCCATTCATGTATGTGATCCGAGATGTCGGTAGCGGGTGTTTGTTTGAAGTGGATGAGGAGTTCCAGACCTAAATCATGGCGGATCGAGAGTTGGAAGAAGGTGAGGAAAGTTGTAGCTAGTCAGCTAAAGTTTTCGTGTGACGCGGAAGGTTTTTCAACGTACCATTTCGTTGCATGCCCATTTAAGGTGTGCTGAAATAGTCGTAATCGAATAGTATCATCAGTGATACTAGTAGATGAACACCATAGGTGGAAATTCATGACATGGTTTCATGGGTCTTCTCTCTATTTCCCTTCGAATTTTGGAATGTTCAAAGCGAGCTTGGTGGGCATATCTTGCCAATTTTGGCCATGGGCGATCGAGTCATTGGTTAGCTTGCTTAAATATGGTAAGTTTAATGAAGCTAAAAATAGGATCTATGAATTTACTGCCATCGTGAAATGATTTTGGACAGCTATATGCAAAGAGGTCCTTTGTGGGGAAGTTCTAGGAGAACTACCTTGATGGGTGTCACGCGGACTATCCGGAGGAGTGGTGTGTGGGCTCCCAGAAGGGGTAGCACGTGGGGACCCTTCTGGGGTGGTGAGGGGTGTACTTTGACGGGGAGGGGTCCTAATCAAAGATGTGCCAATAAAGGAATATCCAATAATGGTTGCTACGTGACGTCCTCTACACCGAAATGGCAAGAGTCCTGGCACATCTCCCGATAATGGGGGGAGGTTTAAAAAACGTCTAGATCGATGGGGAGTTGTGGAGTCCCCTATGGTTTCGATTAGAGTGTGTGCTAATTTGTGTATGGTGGGGGAAGGAGATAAGTATCAATTTAATAATATCACATACATAAAACAAAGAAAAAATATAAATGGTTATTTTCCTTTTATAATTAAGCTATTTGATCATGAAAACAAGGAAAAAAAAAATTATGTATGATAAAAGATCCAATGTAGACTTAATTTTCCTTTCCACTCTCAAAGTAACTAGACATTGCGAAGATATCTTTTGATGGGTCTTGGGGCAATGTCCCGAAAGAACTAGTGACACCTTCCAGAAGCCGAAGAATCAACCAAGGTAATGGTAATGAGGCTTAAGTGTTTTCTACACTGTCACCTATAGGGAAAGGATGCCCTAGATTTTGGCCACTAAAGTACCTTCGTCCCACGTGAGAATTCGAGTTTTTAGCTTCATGGTAGTCAGTTACCAGTACCGAGCTCTAGATGAGTTAGATATCACCAAAGAGTACTGCATGTACTAGACCTAAGTCGAACCCCCTCTGAATTGGGTCTCTGCCATGCTCGAGTATTATTTTTTGTGGGATGATTAAAGGATTTTGAGCTACCTAAAAAGTCAACAACTATGTTTCAAAGGTGTAACATGACAATGGCAACTTATGGGATGCCTACCCCCCATGGTCCTAACCTGAACTATTAATTTTTTGGTGGCCCTTGTGGGAAAACGTAGTTGGTTTAAGTTATGGTTGTTTTTAAGGAGTCTTAATTCACTTATAGAGTGATTTTGTAAGCAAAAATTGATTAAGTACCCAAATATCCACAAACTAGATGCCCTTGAGTACAAAGTGTATGGAATATTAGTGTGTGATGCAAGTGAGGACACAAGGTGTGATAATATGTGGATATGCGATGATCCTTTACAATATCCTTCTAATTACACTAAGTGCTGATTTGTTCCTTGCATTGAAAAAGAAATATATTTTGGATTATAGGATACTTACTCTTTTTCTATTAAACTATGTGGAGTTTAACAAGGGAGATGGAAATTCAAATGCTTTTAAGAAACTTTTCATATGTAAGCCCAGGTTCATCTAAGAGACGCAAGGAAAGCAGAGATTAATTACCTTCTCTAATAACATTTTCTCTTAGTCCTAAAAAATGAACTAAATGCTTTGGTTAGTAGTAAGATTTGTGGATGATGGGCCACTTACTTCTTTACTAATTAAGCTATGTGATTTGCATAAAATTTTAGCAAAATAGTTTGAAAAACATGTGTGGAATTTGGCCACTTACTTTTCTCCCTAATTAAGCTATGTGTGTTGCAAATACAAAATTAAAAATACTCTAATTTCTCCACCAACTAAGGTTAGTAAAGCAACCAGGGATACTTAACAGAAAATTGATGAAAAGAGATTTTGGGGTAAGGCCAAAACCCCTTTTCTTTACAATATTCGATCCTGAGGTCTGTGGGTTATGGCCCACAAACCCTATCAGAAGCATATTTGAGGCTCTAAGCCTTTAAACTGGGACTATACACTTATTCGACTTTTTCTTTAAAAACCAGAACCATAACACTTTATCACAAAACAAAGGATTACACGGGAAACATAAGAAACCCCGCTCCAAACACGTAGCCAGATTTCAAATATCATAAGCCCGCCTCTATAAATATCGGTGGGTCCATCTCTTTAATCACGTTTCATTGCGCTACTCCTTCAACCTCTGATTGGCCCGATCTCCGATCCATCGGTTATCGGCGTATCACAATATCGCTAATTGGCCATCAGAGTATTGGGCCATCGGCAATCGGTACTTCTTCTAACTAGGCCTCTTCCACTTGAATGCGTCGATCCGATATGCCTTACGGACCCGATAAGATTATCAGTTACGTTTGATAAGGTTTCGGGTCTGGCTACCAAATCGCATATCTCTCTTTCTTTTGGCCAAGGTTCATTCGTCCCTTTGGATGATTGTGATGTGACATTCTGGTTTCGATTTGATCCCGGCCATTGATCTCCCATATCTAATGGCTCGTGTGCATCAATTCTTCATTTCCTCTTGGACTTGATTCCGCTTCGGTTTGATGGATTTCTACATTTAAAACGCAGTTCTCTGCCGACTCTGTCTACACACTGTTAACACACGATAACTCCACATATATATAATCACTCGATATCTTGGATCACCATCGACCCTACAATGGCCAATGGTTGATCAACACACTTACAAACAGGATTAAACCATCAAGGCATATATATATATATATATATATATATATATATATATATATATATATATATATATATAGATATACATCTATATATATATATATATATCTATATGTATATATATATATATATATATATATCTGTGTGCGTGTGTATATATATATATATATATCTATATATCTATATATATATATATATATATATATATATAGATATACATCTATATATATATATATATATATATATCTATATGTATATATATATATATATATATATATATATATATATATATATCTGTGTGCGTGTGTATATATATATATATCTATATATCTATATATATATATATATATATCTGTGTGTGTGTGTGTGTGTGTGTGTGTGTGTGTGTGTGTGTGTATATAGATATCTATATATATATATATCTATATATAGATATAATAGAACTGAAAAGGACATAATACACAGACACGGAAATCAACAGAATACATAATCTATTGACTATACAATATTGAACACAGGCTAAGGCATTTAAGCAACCCTACAATGGTCGATAGTTGATCAACACACTTACAAATGGGATTAAACCATCAAGGCATATATATATATATAGATATAACAGAACTAAAAAGGACATAATACACAGACACGGAAATCAACAGAATACATAATCTATTGACTATATAATATTGAACACAGGCTAAGGCATTTAAGCCTTAGAGACAAGTTTCCCTCTCGACTACATCGAATCTATCTACTCCTCTCTGTCTATCTATATCTATCTCACGATATCTATATATATATATATATATATATATATATATATATATATATATATATATATATATATATATATATATATATATATATATATATATATATATATATATATAAGGAATCATTGGATCGGATCACTGAAAGGATCTGATCAATCCTCTCCTTGAATCACTAAATTGTCCTTGATTCTAATCTACATGCATACATATGTGGCAGACTACATTTAATAAGTCTCCTCGAGACTTTTATCCATTCCATCATTTACTCTGTTTGAACATAATTGTCCCCTGTTTTACTCGATGGTCCACATCTCCTCCTTCTCCGCTTTGGATTCCTCCTTTAATTAAGGAGGGTTAGATGCTCCTACATCAGACTCTCGAGGCACAAAAATTTATGACCTCCTGGTCATATGCTTCTCCTTAATTCCATAGCAATTCTACCCACTCTTCAGTGGAACTGCTTTTATGATCTTCTGTGAGCTGCAACCAACCTCTGCAGTAACAGTCTTCCTCTGCTACACGATACCTCACCAAGCCCTCCTCACTTGGTCTTTTGGCATCCTTTTGGTTCTCTTCTCTAGAACCAATTGAGCACTCCTTGCTCTAAGTTGTTGCAAGTCTTCTCACCTTCTGTTGTCGTTCTCTACACGACAGTAAGACCACAAACTCACCATGCTTTATCAATTGTACCTCTTTATCCTTTTGCTTGCACTCTTTCTTCCATCTCGCAGGAAAATTTTCCCTGCTCTGATAGCACTTGATGAAAAGAGATTTTGGGGTAAGGCCAAAACCCCTTTTCTTTACAATATTCGATCCTGAGGTCTGTGGGTTATGGCCCACAAACCCTATCGGAAGCGTATTTGAGGCTCTAAGCCTTTAAACTGGGACTATACACTTATTCAGCTCTTTCTTTAAAATTCGGAACCATCACACTTTATCGCAAAACAAAGGATTATATGGCAAACACAAGAAACCCCGCTCTGAACACATAGTTAGATTTCAAATATCATAAGCCCACCTCTATAAATATTGGCGGGTCCATCTCTTTAATCATGTTTCGCTGTGCTACTCCTTCGACCTCCGATTAGCTCGATCTCTGATCCATCGGCTATCGGCGTATCGCAATATCGCTAATCAGCCATCGAAGTATCGAGCCATCGACAATCGGTACTTCCTCCAATCAGGCCTCTTCCACTTGAATGCGCCAATCTGATATGCCTTACAGACCTGATAAGATTATCGGTTACGTTTGATAAGGTTTCGGGTCTGGCTACCAAATCGCATATCACTCTTTCTTTTGGCCAAGGTTCATTCCTCCCTTTGGATGATTGTGATGCAACATTCTGGTTTCGATTTGATCCCGGCCATTGATCTCCCAGATCTAACGACTCCTGTGCATCAATTCTTCATTTCCTCTTGGACTTGATTCCCCTTCGGTTTGATGGATTTCTACGTTTAAAACACAGTTCTCTGCCAACTCTGTCTACACATTGTTAACACACGATAACTCCACATATATATAATCACTCGATACCTTGTATTGCCATCGACCCTACAATGGTCGATGGTCGATCAACACACTTACAAACAGGATTAAACCATCAACACACACACACACACACACACACATATATATAACAGAACTGAAAAGGACATAATACATAGACACGGAAATCAACAGAATACATAATCTATTCACTATACAATATTGAACATAGGCTAAGGCATTTTAGGAGGCAAGTTTCCCTCTCGACTACATCGAATCTATCTACTCCTCTCTGTCTATCTATATCTATCTCACAATATATATATATATATATATATATATATATATATATATATATATATATATATATATAGATATATATATATATATATATATATATATATATATATATATATATATAGATAGATAGATATATAAGGAAACATTGGATCGGATCACTGAAAGGATCCGATCAATCCTCTGCTTGAATCACTCAATTGTCCCTGATTCTAGTCTACATGCAGACATATGTGGCAGACTACATTTAATAAGTCTCCTCGAGACTTTTATCCACTCCATCATTTACTCTGTTTTGAACAGAATTGTCCCCTATTTTTCTCGATGGTCCACATCTCCTCCTTCTCCGCTTTGGATTCCTCCTTTAATTAAGGAGGGTTAGATGCTCCTGCATCAAAAATCCAGAATGCACAAGTGAAGGAAATTCATTAAAGGTTGCCAATCACCATAGGAAAGAGAAAATACAAGGATCCTTTTTTCTTTTTGGTGACCGAATGAGTTTATCTGCACACAGACGCGCTCGTGTGTCTGTTAGAGAAAAATCTGCACAAGTGAGAAAAGAAAAAAATTCACTTCTATGGGCTCAGAACAGGTCCTTGAGGCCTGTAAAAATTGCAGAGAGGCGTTGAGCGCCTTGTAGGATGGTTGTGCAGAGAGAATGTCTTGCAAAAACAATATTTAGAATAATGAAAAGACGGCGGTATGGTCGCCATTCATGTGGTAATGTTTTGTGGCAATGGTGTACCGAAAGACACCTCCTTAGCAGTTGATTGTTCCCTACAAAGGATCACAAGAATAATTGGTGCTATTAGTGGATAGACTTAAATAAACACAACATTTTAAATAGTGGAAACAATTCATACATAAACATAAACTAAACAACGAGGTAAATACACAAACAATTCTCATTGGAGCAAACAAGCCAACAAAATAATGGAAAAATATCCCTTTATTTATTGTTGGTAGTAGAAGTTGAATACAATAGATGAATCTTAGACACTTTAAGAGAATTCTTTGAGCTATGGTACTCAAAAATCCTCAGCAAGGGGGTTTATTTTCCTCAATCTCTTTGCAAGTTTCTCCTCTCTCTCAAAGAAGTATGAAGACTCTCCAATGGTGGATTCCTCTTTTCTCACTAGGATGATGGATTGCTTAGAATCAATATCGCCAACATGCTAGTGCTCTTCCCTTCTTTGGATTTAACAATGGAATGGTGATTTTCTCTGATAGAAATTTGGCCAGCATAACAATGTCTCATATTTTGGCTCTCCCATGGCCTATTTATATAGAATTTTTTGAATCCATCTTTCCCCTCTTGGTTCATGCATGATAATGACACATAAGTAGGACAAGATGATTCCATTGAGGGTTGCATGTCTTCATGGAGACTCGAATTCAGTTCTACTAGACTGGGCTCATGTCATAGAATCGGCCCCATGTGTGTGGAGTGGTCTTGAATCGTTGATTCATCCATTTCTGCAACCGTGTAGCTTTTGAAGGATATTCCGCGTGCGCGTGTTTATCGAAGAAATAGCCACGTGACAACAAATCTTTTTGTTGAATTTAGGCTTTTGTGATCCATATCAAGTTTTTTTAGAAGAGTTTTCGGTGGAAATGACATCATAATTCAACGAAAACTCTTCTAAAAAAATCAATTTTTTTATCTTTATAAACTTTGGACCTTATGATAAATTTAATTCTTTAAACTTCATGATGTATTTAGCTCGAAAATCTTCACTTGTGCATTTTGTTGGACACCTTTTAGTGTCTTCTAGATTGTGCCAACATGTGTACAATTTCTGGTGTTAACAATGGGGAAAGTAATGTACACCCTTTTTTGCTCCTCATACACAATACGGTTCTCAACCTAGCTTGGAAAACACGACTTGGAAGAAGAATGTACGTTAGCAAGCAAAAAAATGTATTGCCAAATTCTTATATTGTTCTGACATCCTTTCAATTGTTCTAGAAGCCCTTATTGGCATTCTATGAATGTTGCAGTTGCTATTACAGGGCAGGGGTTCAAAGCCCTTACATAAAATAATCTTAGGGGTGATTTGTTGGTTGAGACAATTGCAGATGTATTGCAAATTCATGCAGAATGTAGCTAGTCATGGGTAAACAATAAAGTATGTTTTGTGTATATGGTGATTGGATTTTTAAATTTAGGAAGAGTTCATGCAATTATCATGCCACTACATTTCCTATAAATTCTTAGCACAACTGTTGTTGTGAACATCGTAATTATTTCCACATTATTTATCAGTTATATTTGAAGTCTCTCTTTCTAGTAGGCTATGCCACTCTAATAGTTCCTCTGAACTGATGGGCTAAATTATTCAATGGTGTTTGTCCCCTACAATTCAAATGTTAGAGTAGAATTTGAATATTTGATTTGATGCTTAATTGATACCCATGTTATCAGCATGGATTTATAATTGATGGTTATCCTTTTATTAGGTCTGCCACAAAATTTCACCTATGTCAACAACAAACTATCTCTTGCATCGTAAGAATCTTCCAACTCGATTAACTAATAGAACAGATAACTAGAAGAAGTATTATGACCAATCTCTATGATAGGTCCATGCTTTTCATATGTATCTTTCAACTCCCTGTCTCTATTATTGAGTGGAGTCATGATTACGATGGAAGAAACTAATTCTATTACTCTCTCCCTCAACAAACGCACCAATTATGTCAAATTTTCTAGAGGGGATCATAAACAACAATCTGAAATGGATAGATACGGAGGGTAGGATACAAATCTCAGGTGTACAAATCTAAATGAAGAAACAGTAAAGATGGTACCTCATAATTGAGCATGAAGAAGGATACATGTGGCCCATAGTCTATGGATGCAGGGCTTAGAAGTTGCATCAACCATAAGAGTTGTTTATTTTATGATGATGTAAAGTTGTAGTGTTATCAAAAGATGTTACATCCTTACAGGTCCTACATTATTAATTTCAAGTTTATTCCTCACAAAAATAAAAGTGGAGAATCATTTATACTGGAATGAATTTAAACGTTAGTCTAATCTCGAGGAAATCCCAAGTTCCTATCCTATCACATGGTTAATTTGGATAGTATCGTAGTACAATCTCTACACATGGGTATAAGTAATATAGGTTTAAAGTATTTTATATACAAGATGCAATGCATCGTATTTTCCCCATAATTGGTATCAATTCCATCTATAAGTGAAGCTCCCAGTATCGATGCCTCTGGATGAAATTTAAGAACCTATACAAAATTTTGTGCAGGAACAAGGTCGAGAATAGAGATACTCAATTGCATCTCTATACTCGCAGGGGATGGAAATTGATACAAAATCATGACATTTCTAGCATTCACATATTGGATTGTAACAGCATTGTGTGAATCAATGATACCCACGACATTTCTGATTGTATTGATTGAGACATCAGCATACGGTGTTGGGGTTTAACCACAATAATTAGAATGGACAACAATATAAGAGAAATAATTATGTCTTAACCTTATTCATCGTAATTTCTTATGAAAGCCCCTATTTTTAACTGCTCAAGGTATTTTTTTTTATAATTATTGTGTAATGTAAAACACAAATCAAACATGAACAAAACTCTTGCATTCAAACAATAAATTAGGCCTATACAAACAAATACAGGTTTAAGATGGAGTGCCTACATCAAGCACTAGTAGTAAAAAAATTCTTCATACTTAGAACAATAGAGATTAGTTTTTTTTTATCTCAATGGCAAAAGCTAAACAACTACATTGTTTGTAGCCAAAATTAAAGAGCTTAAAGAACACTTGGTTCAAGCCATCACAGTTAGGTCGTGGTCTTGCAGTGAGTGGGTGTGATGTCTACCACAATTAACTCGGGTTAGATTCACCGTGCAACACTGTCTGAGAATGCATCTAAACCCACACATCCTCATTCGAAAACTACCATAAATAAATAAATCAAGATGGTACACTCACTCGTAATGTGTATACTTACAGGATGTAGATTCTCGTGCTTTTGTAAAATCCTCACCCCGCACCTACGACTTATCTTGGGTGCATACTGCACTAGGGATTCAAAGGCCACCTCATAACTTCAGAGGATGAAATACTTGTAATATAGGACACATTGGTTGGCCCTCCATTCTCGTTGGTATCACTATGGGGATTTGTATTATCTACAATGGCCCTAAGGTACCATGGTTCATATTGCAGAGAGTCTAGAGATACCTTCATCAATGAAATGGGTCCTTGGATGAATTGGGTGTTGCAAAGTCCAATTTAACTCCATCTACAACATTCATTCTCACCTATAACCTCCTATTTGGAATACTAGTTGAATTGGATGGAACATTTCTATCCAGCTAGAATGCCCTACTTCTAGGTGTTGTGGCAGAGACTCTTATGAGCACTCTAATTATGTGTCTACGAAGGGGCCAGCCACTGAGTGTGTTTGGGTGTGTGTAGTTACGGGGTACAAATACGTCATTAAAATAGGATGGTGCAACTGAAGATGAGGGAGAGAAAATCCTTGAGCATGGAGCAAGTGTCTCCATGACTGTATTTATGACAAAATAGAATGACAGAGCTTTTTCTTTAATCCTCATTCACATAAGATGATTCTCAAGTAGTTTATAAAATGAATTACTCAACATAACATAGTTATAGATAAATATTCAAAACTAGAATGAGTGTTTACAAACTAGCAATGTGTGTGTATGTCCATAACTACCATTTAAGTCTAGAACCGCAACAGATATCATCTATTGATGGAAATATGAGTATACTTATTTGTAATATTTGTTGGAAACTAAGTGTGGGATGAAGCTTTTCCACCCAACCGTTGACTAGGGATACAAGGTGATCATGCCCAGTCACCCCCAACCCAAGTTCCTAGGCATGAGGAGGCTACTGAAGGGACTAGGAACTTCAAAGATGTTGCTCAGCTTCCTTAATTTTGTGTATCAAGTCTTCACCTCTGAATCAGTTTAAGGTTTGTGTTCTCTTTCTTCTACACTACTTTTGACAGCATGATATTCTTAGTAGTGCATTAACTCTCCTTCACCAGCCTCCACCTCCACTTCTCCCTCCTTGGATCCTTTTTTTTGTTTGCGCTCTCCATTCTAGTTGTTAGAGACCGGTTTGGTCCACATTTTTACGACCAACCAAAACTACTCTAGTTGTCCATTGTCCTTCAATTTTTATGGCAGTTGGCTTAGTCATCATTGGTCAGCCTTGTTGGCCAATGATCTTCTTGCCATTTAGCCCCTTGACTCTTTACTTTCCATCTGTCCTAGGAAACATGTCCACCTTAGCCCAAGAACCCATGCCCCTAACTTAGCTTGTTTTATCTCATTAAATTTTCTTTCAATGTTTATGATAAAGGGGAAATGTGACTGAGGCTATTACAAACCCCTCCCCTTTGGGGGAACACCATCCTCGGTGTTCAATGGCACATATACAAATATAAAAATATGCTTAAAAGACACAACACGGCTGATATGGAGCTTTATAAATACAATTCGTTTTAGCTTTTTATAATGGGATATATATATATATATATATATATATATATATAGAGAGAGAGAGAGAGAGAGAGAGAGAGAGAGAGAGATGCAATGGCGCACCCAACCACTCGGTGACCTTTAACCATTTTTCCATTGGACCCTTTTTTTGTTGTCTTTTGATTCAATTCAATCTTGGATTTGTTCCCTTTCCTTGGAGTGTTGCTTGCCTCCAATATCCAGTGTTGATATCCTTGCGCTCCTTCTTCTTTCAACGAACAGTCTTTGGCTCATTGTTTCTGGGCACACCTCCAATGTGCTCCCAATCCCACTCAACTATGATCATGACTAAAAACCAATTTAATTTTTGGCCTTCCATTCTTTGCTTTATAGTCCCTTGGGCAAGCTGGTCATCCCCCCTTCCATGCTTCCTCGCATCTAAGGTGTCTCAAAACCAAGGCATATCCTTGCCTTAAATTACTATATTGGTCATACAATGCTTATGGAAATCAATTGGCACCATTGGTGCTAGTGTCCCATAATGGCCATGTTCCTGAAATATTTGGTTTCTGCACACTGATGTTGTTCCATCTTTTAGCTAGCTTTGTTCGTCTAAAATGAGCAGTCTCAGGTATATTCTTACATCGTAGATACATTGATTCCATGAGACTCATCATAAAGGAAAATGTGATGAATTTAATTTATACCTTATTAGCCATCCATCCTTGTAACGAACTTGGAAATTTATAGAATTCCTATAGCAACCCAAGTTAGTGCATAAATCGAGTCATCATAAACTAGAATATATTATCATCTTAGCTCAATGATCCAAATTATCATGAATCATACTCATAGTTTAAAATTTTAGAAGAGCTCTATAGCATTGGTAGTTATCTTGATTTGATGACTTCTTCTTTGTATGCACATGGGATAGATTGCTTATCCTAGCAAGCGCCTGGATGATAAAATGTCCTCCATGACCAAAAAGTCGATCCAAAGTGGCTTCTCCAATTCTCTAGGTACCCTCCAGACTATTCATCCACGTACCAACTCAACAATCATGTTTCTTCAGGGCTCTAGGTACCCACCCCATAGTCATGTTGGATCACATTCATGCTACTCCAGGCTTCAGGTACCCTCAAGGCTAACTGCCTAGGTCCCCGCCCCACAGTCTTGCTAGATCGGTTACAAAAGTAACAAGGGAATCCAAAGGCTCACCTCCACCGTGAAGCCCATTCGAAACTATGGGAACTACCAAACTAGTTAGTCACTACCAAACCAAGTAGTGTTCTATAGACAGAAATATTAGGAATCTAGAGACTATCCTGCCTTCACCCAGAAATAATACATAGTACACGGGCCCATAAAATTAACTGACATGTATATATAACATGATACACATACTATAAATGCACATATGACACACATAAATATACACCTGACTCAACACAATACACATTGTAACATAGAACCCAGAGACCACACCATATCTAGTTAGGTGAAGCGGGCCATAAAACCTTCTTTGTTTTCCCATGTTCACAATGCAAGGTTCATGTTTAGATTCTTCTTTTCATGCCATGTGTAAGCAGTTGTCTTTTCTTATGAACATTTCCTGACAATCCTATCAGACATAACGACATTTTCCTGTATATATATTATACATATATCATCATGTATGCAATAAATAAGTACATGTGTAACAAATTCAGGGTTAAGAGGACTCCCTTTTACTATTTTGTTGTATGCCCTTTCCATGGACTCAACCAGCCTATTTGGTTGTTGCATTGCTATTATGTGGAATTTTCCAACCACTTATGTTTTCATTGTACTTGTTAGTTGTTATCATATTCATACTCAGTATGTAGTTCATGTATTTCCCCTTTCTTGAGAATCAGTGGTTTCCCTACCACCTCAGCCAACTTGCTTCAAGACCCCCAAGTATGTAATTAGCAGTCAGTTGTAAAAATCAACATGCAATGCAAGAGGAAACAAGAAAAGAAACATCAAAAAAGGAGCCTTCAAGTCTTCTATTTCTTCCATGTGCTACCACACACATCCATTTATTAGTTCATTAATGAAAAATAGAAAACAAATATGCATACCATTGGTCAGCCTTGTTAGATGGAGTCAACATGTTTCCCAAGTACCTGCAACCTCATTAGTATGCAACATATTCTTAATTTTCCATGTTCCTAAGTAGGAGAATTTATTCAAGTGTCATTGCAAGTTAGCACGCATTCCAAAACAAAATATACAATTGTAAAAGAAAGGCACCAAAGGCAGATCTGACATAAATAGTGAAGTCTCGATATGATGCCCATGTCTTTACTAAAGACATAAACTCAAATTCCAAGAACATAATGATTTAACTAATTCAAAATTTAGGTTTCTGGCCCATTAAAACTTAGGAGTTGTATGCTTTTGTTCTATACTCAAATATTTTCAATGCTAGTTTGTGTAAAATGTAATTGGATTGGTTAAAAATAAAATTGTAGCTTTAATACTACAATCAGTGCCCAATCACACCTCTTGATCCATGTTGTTCAACATAAAAAAGTTAGAGATTAAACATTATTGCCATTTACTTCAACAACTAGAATTTTCATATCAAAATTTTTCTTTCTAAGCATTTATTATGTCTTTGACCCAAATTATTTATGTTAAACCCTTGAAAATGTTAATAAAATAACCCTGTGTGGGGTTTTCCAAATGTGGTTATTGATTATACCACATATTGTGCATGTAGCCTTCGGGTACCAACAAACCCTATTATTTTCTTAAATGTGTGACATGTAGTTGAGCTTATTTCCATATTTACCATCTATAAAAATATGGGTTCCCATTTAAAAACAATGAGACATGGTGACAGAATAAAGAGTTAAGGTAGAATATCTCCTCAATAATATTGGAGTTAAACACAAGAAAGGAATGGGAAAAGAAGATGAAGGCATCTCCTAATTTTTCTGCCATGAGTTCAAGCAACCACTCTTCATCAAGTAACCCTCCATGGAGATAAGAATTATGCTTTCTCTATGTCCGTTATCTAGTTTCATCTTAAGGCCTTGAAAGGAAATTTTGGATGTGCACCAAACCCTTACTGGTATGCTTCCCTGGAGTGGGTCATACAACTTGGGATAACCATCAAAAGGGAAGGGAAATGTCAATTAGCTGGAAGTTCCTTTCAGCCAGGTGTTGAGAAGAATATCATCCTTATACCTATAGCAAACAGATTCCTTCCCTCTATCTCTACTTTCATGCATGCTCATTAGTAAGGTATGATAAACCCTTATATCTATTCTCTGGGGTATAACCTTTTGTCCAAATCACATCCTATTATAGGGTTAAGTGTCACTTCACAATGATCAAGGCTTGGCCTACCTAAAAGGAAATGTTATACCAAATATATGTGAATACAATATCTAAATATGAGGTTGTCTCTCTTTGACATATCATGGAACAAAGCTAACATTAATAATATGGTCAAGTTCACTGAATCATAATCCAATCAACAACAAACTATACCATAAGGAAGATCATACTTTGAATCTGTTCTGAAATAATTTGATAGAGGAATCATAAAGCTTTGATTCATGATGGATTATATAGATTATAATTAAACCTTGAAAATCAAAAAATGTGATGAACATCAGGCTTCGCTGAATCTTTTTGTAAAAAAATCACATACATTTATTTTGTATATTTATAGAGTACTTTTATTTACCAGTGAACATATAACAGTTTGCAATGAATTATAATATATTGTTACAACAGTCTCTCGAGTTATGGTTTAGGGGTATGCTGGAGCACATGCCATAATGATGACCTATTCATTTAATGTCTTAGTAATGCAACAAATGTATAACCTCTCATCCTAGTGTTTCATTAAAAAATGGTCATTAAATTGAATTTCAAACACTAACCAAAATGGCTTTTCAAAGACATTATGTTCAGTTAAGAAATAGAGTAACCTTAAGGCTACTCTAGCTTGACTAATTTTAAGATCAGTAAATTAGATTGAACGCAAGAATCTGAAATAAGTCATGATGCAAGTCGCTTTTCTATCACAATGGTGGCATTGAACCCAACGAATGGTACATAGGAACACAAACAAATGCTACTGCTTGAAATAGAATGATCCATAAGATTAAGGGTTGTGATTTCTATCTCATTGTTTTAGTTTCTTAGCTAAGTAGATGGAAACACCCCATTACAATGCATACCTCAAGAGTTAAGAAGTGAGCTCCATAGATTTATATGAAGCTATATCCATTTATTGATGGAAATAGTTGGTGTTGGCTCAGAAAGTATGAGACATACAAGTACCACATAGCTTCAATCACTATTTAGTCCTTGATGCGAGATGAAATCAAACTATTCTTATCTTTGAAACTTTGCAGCAAAGCATTTTTAGACAACAGTGAGTATGAATAACTTTTATTATAAAGAAGTGAATCCTTGATATACAATGTTTCGCACCTTGAATAATGAACATGTTGTGCACATTATGTCATAAAAGTTATGTTATGAAGCATCTTCATCTCCAAGTTCATCCCTCTCTTGGTTATTCTACTTGTAAGCACTCATAAAGTTACTTCCATCAGGATGATAAACCCGACCAGCTCTTGAATGCAATAATCGCTTGCACCTTTCTAAAATTCCTTTTCTTGAGTCTTGACGAGTTCAATTTTTTTTCCCCAGCTACGTCCATTGCTGCATCAAAGAAACCTCCTTTTACCAGAGATTATAAGAAATCGTCAAGTTATTGTATGCATCTAATGTTAGATCCAGATTTGAGAAGCAATTCAAAGAATTTAACCTAGGTAGAACTTATTACAACCACAAATATTCCTTTAGGTAATGATTTAAATTATGAGCAACCTTGATATTCTAGATGCCACTATCTAGAGCAGAAATTTTATGACCTTGGAGTGCTAATGTTTTGTAGAATGGTCAGAGAGTTGAGGCATGAAGAAGTTTAGGTCATTCCACTGTAACATTAAGGATCAACCTTAACATTGGTGTAGAAGTATTGGATGGTAGGATGAGAAAAATAATATAAAATTTTAAACCCTTTTGTACTAGCGAACAATAGAGCAAAGAGATGTCATTCAGTACCATCATTTCATAATAAATAAGTTTCTTTTGAGCACATTGAGTTTGTAGAGCTTAGGGTTGTGTTGCACTGATAATCCTTATTCCTTTTGTGATAGAGTCCATTATGTCCAAGTGTTGAACCTAAGATCTCTGATACCACATGCAACACACCCCCTTGACTAACCGGAGGTGGTTACTAGATTACCCAAATCTTGATGTGTGGTTATAATAGTCACATATAGTGCATTCAAGAATACTCTTACCAACAAATCTGAGTTTAAATGATTCAATGGATAATGAAGCAAGCATTCTAAATATTACCACAAGAATCAGATTTTGTAACCATGCTACAAAGTAGGAAACAATATAGGAGAACACAGTGATTTTAAGCATAAATTTATCATGAATTTGTTACTCCAAGCTACTTAGGTAAGATTATAAACAAGGGAATTAGACTAGGTGTTCTAAGATGAAGAGGATAATTAAAGAATTTAGTAATGACATAGATTAGAAATAGTAAAAATTGAGCTACCGGGAAACCCAAAACTCACAATGTGGTACTGATATTAAATGTAACTAATTACCAAAAAACTCCATTGTACATAAGAGTATATGCTTAAATCAAGATGTATTACAAGAGGACCTATTTAAAAATAAGGAACACATATATATTCGAAATTTTTGTTGCCATTGATGTGTGTTGCAGTGTTGCAGATGTGTTGTTGGTTGACATTGATGTCCACTGGGTTGCTTGGGTTGCAGGTGTTGGATATGCATGTGTATAGGTGGCTACAAGTGGCTTGTGTATGGTTGAGGTTTAGATGGTCTTTAGCATGTATGCTAGCCTGGGCTAGCTTGGAGATGTGATGGATGATCCTTGGCATGTCTACTAGCTTGGACTAGCTTGGAGATGATTATGATCTCCTTGATCATGTTGCTACATACAAATCTTAGTGGTTGCTACAGGAGTTAGAGATGAGGAGACTTGTTGATTGGTCTCCATGTCCCGGATTAAGTCTCTCATGTTGATGATGTTATAATTTGGGCTTGGAGAGGATATACCTATGCTTGTGGATGCTTGAGATGGCTATGAAGGTGTTGGAGGATGCCTGATAGGTTATGGAATTGCATACTGATGACAAAGATGTTGTAGAGAAGGTTGATGGCTCAAATGTTTAGTTTGGTTGTTGGTTGGCATCCTAGTCAACCTACTTTGACTTGTGATGATGTTGGTAATATTATAGTGACTTGATGAAGTGTTGTAGAGATACCAGATACTTCTAGAGGTCCTACAAAGGCTTGTTTATCTCTGGAAGAAGTTTGAGCAGTTTCTGAGCAAAGTTGACTGAGTTTTGACCATCCTTAGCCTTAGTCTCATGCATGCTTAGTCATGGGAGTGGCTAAAAAGCTCCAATCGCATGGAACCAAGCCTATGGGAGTGACGGAGGACTTCTAATCACATGGAACCAAGCCTTTGGGAGTGACGGAGGACTTCTAGTCGCATGGAGGTTGTGTTGTGGGAGAAATTGATGGTTTTCATGAGTTTTGCTCCTCATTCCTCACATTGCTCAGCTAATTTTAGTGTTGTGGCGATGTTGTTGGTTGGAATTTATCGGCATATGGACAAAAAAGTTCATGGGCCCTCTAGAAGTTGATCAAGGTTGAAGATATCAAAGGGCTAGTGGAGTTAGTGGTTGATTTGGTCAAGAAGCCTATCTCAACCAAATCTGAAGCGTGTGAAAAGGATTATTGAGTGGTCCATAACCTGTAGCATTTACTAAGTGACTCAACACAGAAAATTGATAAATAGAGGAAGGCATTGAGTTTATTTGGTTGGTTGTGGTGAGAGTGTGAGATTATGTTATTATGGGGGGCATTGTGAGTGATTAGAATTTGTTGAAGTTACTCACATTGTATTGCAAAGAGTGTGTGCATGCATAATTTAGATTTTATGTATTGCAGAGTGGAGAAGTATTTGTATTTTGTGGTGTGTTTGAGAGTAGTGTTTTGGTGTGAGTAGAAGAGAAGAAAAATCCCTCTCTGGGAAAAGTTTTGTTTCAGATTTTATGTGCAGAACGATGGAGTTGTTGGGTTGCTCATGTTGAGCGAATTGAGAACCCAGTTTGAAAATATATGAAAATTGGTTCGCATGGAGGAAGTGAATGCATGGAGGCTTCAGTATAAACAATGGTTTTGCATTCAGTAGTAGGAAGAGTTTTCTCCATCTAATAGGATTTGGACAGTCTAATGGTAGTTGGGCAAGGATCGTTGGTCATGGGAGCTTCCAGCGAATGGTAGTATGTAGATCCATGAGAAAAATAGATTTCTGAATTGATAGATGCCAACATAATATAGAGGAAGCCAAGTCTTCTGTCTTATGGGTGTAAGTTAATCCATGTACAATTTTTTCATCATATTAATAAAAGGAATTTAGTAGCAGGGTGGTTTTCTCCCGAAAGGATTTCCACCAGAAAATATTGTGTTCTTGTGTGTGCATACTTGTGTTGATATTTCTCATGGTTATTATGTTTTGAGTTTATTGATGCTTACATGTTTTGATAAGCTAATGTTGTAATGTGCATGGATATTTGAGATTGTGGAAAAAGTTAAAATTGATATAAAGGCTATCACTACTGATTCACCCCCCCCCCTTCCCTCTTTCCATCAATTGGTATCAGAGCTTGTGCTCTTTAGTGAAGCTTGACCACTTGCAGAGTAGATTGTGAATCATGGCCAAAAGCAAGAGGAGGATGTCTCAAAAGGAAAAGAATTTGAAGAGGGAAGAAAATCAATCCATTGCAAAAGAAGTAGCAAATTCTAAAATTTCATCCAAATCAGATGTCTCACGAGGTAATATGTTGAAAGAATTTTTTAATTATAATTCTGATGATTCTATTGAGGTTGATAGTGAAGATGAGAAGGATATTGTTGTCATTAAGGTTGAATATGAATCAGTAATGGTTGTGATCAAAGAATTAGCTGCTCAAGTAGATAAACTAACAGCTGCATGTAGAGATCATAAGAAATTGTTACAAATTTGTGATGAGAAGGAGAAAAATCTCAAGGAGCTCACTACCTTAAGAACCCAGTTAGAGGATTCAAAAAGAAACGAAGAAGTGATGTGTAGCAAGAAAAAAGAAAAGAAATATTTTGTTGAAGCACTTGAAAATTCAATAGATAAATTGAGAAAGAAAATTGAAGAGAAATACCAATAGCTGGAAAATTTTAAGAGCATCATAGCAAAGAGAAAATTTAGCTCTAACCTTCAAAGAGGATATGCATGTTCAGATGTATGAAATATTAACAACATAGATTCAAGGAAGCCTACAACAAAATTTGTGAGCAACCATGACAATGTTGGAGAAAGAGGCAGTAATTTCATTAGCCACAAAAGAGAGATTCAAAAGGAGGTTCTATGCCAAGACAATCATTAACTCCTAGATTTTATTGTAGCAAAGCTCAAAGAAGAAATTAGAATTCATTCACTCCTTTGATGAACAAGATTGAGTGAATTGTCAACAGTTTGGACATATAACAACTTTTTGTAGGAGAAAATTGGACACATCCATGCAGCAATTTGGAAAAAAAAGAATGAGATCTTCCTTCAGGTATACAAGTTTATTTATTGGTTTATTATGCTTGTAACCTTTTTGTCCATAAGTCTATTGATTGCAGGTCTAGTATGAGAAGTTAGAAATCTAACACGAGGAACAAAAGATCAGATCCTTTGGCTTCTTATCTTGGTCATGTCAAATGTTTTATGTATCACAACTTTGGACACATGGCCAAGAATTGCTTGATTCCTAGATCCATGAGAGTGTCAATACAAAAGAAACAACCAAAAAGACATGTACAACAAAGAATCCAATGAAGAGCTATGTGGAAGAAAAAGGAAAAGCAGTTAGGAAGATGTGGTATTACTCTTTGCTCAAGTGATGAGGATGAAAAATGGTATACTGATATTGGATGTTCTCATCATATGTCAGGTGATAGGAGAAAATTTCACTTCTTGAAGAAAGTCAAAAGTGGTCATGTTGTTTTTGAAGGAAGTGAACCAGCAAGACTATTGGGAAGTGGCAAGGCCAACCTTAGTGAAAAGAGGACCAATTTTGAAGATGTATGGCTCATTGAGGGTCTAAAGCACAATATTTCAAGTGTGAGCCAACTGGTTGATGGAGATAAGGAAGTCGGCTTCTACTCCAAAGGTTGCTTCATTAGGAAAGAAGGATCAAAGAGGGTAATTGCAAGAGGATTGAAGACCCCAGATAATGTGTATGTGTTGAAGGGAAGAGTGGAAAGTAAGAAGAGACTAAGAGAATACTCTTCCTCATCTGATTCGGAGTAAAAGACATCAGTACACATTGCAATATGTTCTTGCATGATAGATATTTTAGACTGCAAAATGGATGTGAAACCTACTTAGGCTCAGGGGGAGTATATGGCACACCTTGTTTTTTCATGCACTTAGATGTGTTATTATTGATGCTTATTTATTTGATTATGATTTCTTGATGATGGATTTATGCTACTAATGTTGTCTTTGCTAAGTTGTGATCAGGAGGAGAGATGGCACGTGTTCAGGGGGAGAACTTTATATGCTTCCAATATTTTTATGGCACCATGGTTCCTTGGAGGAGTTGGTTATGTTTTCCATGTTACATGTTTATTTGGCATATTATTGTTGTGGGAGCTTGCATTTTGGTTATTTATGGATTATGGTTATGCATGGATTATTTGTTGCTCATATGAGTTGACATGCAGTTGGCATGTATTATGCATTTTGGGTTGATGATTTTATGCATGTGATTGTGCCATGGAGATTAGTATGATGATGGTGCATGATGCTTATATTTATGATGGATGTTTTTCATATTGATGTTGTTGCTACATAAGATGATGCTTATTTTTTTTAGTATGGTTGATGATGTGATGTTGGTTCTATCATTGCGTCATTGCTGCTATCAATTTTTATTATCATGTAGAGGTTCATGCTCCATATGATGGTTATTTTTGTTGCCATATATTGTTACAGAGGGTTGATTGGTATTCATGATGATGATATATGTTGTTAGTTTATGATGTTGTTGATATGTTATTGTTGGACCACTATACATCGTTATGTGCTGACAATCACTATTGATATCTAAATCCATGGTTGCTGATTTGGAGAGGCTAATACATATCTCTTGTGTGATTTATATTATCGTGTTGTGAGAGAGAGGACATGTGGTTGATCATATGCTCTATGCACTTATGGCATTGTATTAGACATGCATTAATGAGAGAGTTGTTATGAGAGCCATGTTTGGCATATGTTGCATAATGAGTCTTGAGATTTAGTTAAGATTTGTATGGGTTGTTAGTAGAGTTGTTGCAGCCATGTATTTCATGTATTATTCTTTTACACTCTCATATTTATCATGGAGAGACATTTTTGTTGCATGCATGCATTAAGAGAGAATCATGTGAGTCATGGTCCAGCCATATATGGGCTTATTGATGTAATTGTACATCCATGTATTATCAGCCTTGTAGCCATGTAATAATCCTATGAAGCCCATACTTTGTTGCATATCATTGAGTGATAGTCATTGGTCTATGTGGAGTAGCCTCTTGCATATGGAAAGGAGGCATTAGCAACCAAATATATCAGTTTACATTCAGCCATGGAGATGTTTGCGTTCAATAGAGTATGGTCGGTCATAGTGGTGTGACTAGTCATCATGGATTTGTTGCTACCGTGTCTACTACAGAGAGATGCTTGACAGTCATTGATATTGTTGGTGTATGAGTCTTCTGTTGTTGGATAGTTCATTGTGGAGAGGATGTATTTGTTGATGTTGCTACAAAATTGGTTGGATATTTGTTGTTGATCTGAAAATGGGGCTCTTAGGCTTCTTGTCTAACTTACAAGAACCTCTCCCACTTCCAAAGCTTCTAATTTTCCCAAGTCTTAATCATTAACCAATGCGGAAATAAGAAATGCTTGAAAATATGGGCGTATGCTTATATTTGTTTTCAGCTGGTTATTTACTTTAAGATCTATTGTTTGTGCTGATATGGGAAGGTACTTAAACTGATATATAAATGCATATAACAATAGTTTAAGTAGTAGTAAAAACAAACACATAAGGCAACAGTATAATATGGAGTTCACCCTGATATCTTGGGCTACGTCTCCTTGAGCTCTAATCAACTCGATTAGGCTCTCTAGGATTATGGCTTCAATTCTTTTACAAGTGCTACACTTAACTCCAATGTTTTATACAGGAACATTGGGCTCAGAACACCATCTTATCCCTTGGCTCTTGGAGCTCTTCGGCTTTCTAGCTCTGGCTCTTGGCTCTGGCTCTGGCTCTTACTCTGGCTCTGGCTCTGACTCTGGCTCTGGCTCTATGGCTTAGGCTCTGGTTCTGGCTCTCAGCTCTCACTTCTAGCGCTCGCTCTGGCTCTTGGCTCTTGCTCTGGCCGTGGCTCTGACTCTGGATCTTGCTCTGTGGCTCGGGCTCTGGTTCTGGCTCTCAGCTCTTGCCCTGGCTGTGGCTCTGACTCTGGCTCTGGCTCTGTGGCTCGGGCTCTAGTTCTGCCTCTCAACTCTTGCTTCTGGCACTCGCTCTGGCTCTTGGCTCTCTGGCTGTGAATCCCTTGACCTCTAAGGAAATCCAACAATAATATGTTGTTGTCAATTGAGCTCTCTGGATTTTCACTCGACCTCCGAGTGACTCCCCAGAATCTCTGCACATTTAGCATTTTCTTCGTTGTTCGACCTCCAATCTCTGGTGGCTCCACCTATTACAATGAGCTCAGCTCTGGTTTTTCCGCTTCCAGGTTTGCTCTACTGCCTCCTAGGCTGCTCTCTTTTTCTCCCCTTTTACTCTCTGTCTGTTCGTGGCTTAACGCCAATCCGTCTCATGATTGTTCGCTTCCTCTCCCGGCTCTTCGGATCACCTGCCTCTGTCCACTGGAATTCCTTGCTCTACATCATCATCACTGTAATGCTTCACAGAGAGGTGGCCACTTGTCTCCTCACGAACTGAGCCAGCTCTTCCTCAAACGGTTCGTTACTTCGGTTACTCTGTGAAATGATTCATCCGCCAACTCAACGGTCCAATCAGACTTCAACCTTTATGTGCCGAAGCTTATTTTCTCCGTCGAATATAGTTTCCCATCAGGCGCAATCTCCGCCGTTATATCTGGGGCCTCTATATCCTACGGTTATCGCTCTTATTGCGCGGATGACTTTCTCGGACATTAGCCCACGATGAGAGCGATTTTCTCTCTCATCCGCCGAACACACATCAATCACTGTATGGAATCACTGGGCCCTCTAGCAAACCCGCTTACCGCCTGAAATGCCTCCGATATTCCGCTGATTTTGGAGCATGGTTTTTTAGCGCGGGACCTGCCTGTCATTTCAGCGCTTTTCCCACGGTTTTCGGGTTCCCTTGTGACCGTGTGCTCGGGGCTTTTCCTTCTCAAGGGGTTTTGCCCAGTGATGCGCGATTAGCAACGCTAATCGCGCATCAAAAGCTATTCGCGCATCAAAAACAGCCTCTATTTTCTGGTCTGAGACTCCTAACTGCCATTTTTACGCCATGCACAGTCCCCATGGGCCAACGGTCAATGCGCTTTGACCGAAGGTCCTCGTTGCTCTATGCTGGCTGCAAATTGTCGTTGTTCAGAGGTTATTTCTGATAAGCTTCGACATCCATAAGACTTTAAACTCTGGTATGTTTTTTTTACAGAGTTTGGGTAGCTTTAAGAGAGTTTAAGGATCCAATTCAGATCTCGCCTTCCCACTAAAAGAAAATTTTGGTCCACCAAAAGACTGATATACTTATCTGAGCAGTAAATGAGAGTAACAACACCCTCTTTTTTCAGCCTCCCTACACTTGCCTTTGCATAGCGCCTCTGAGCCAAAATATTTAACCACTTCCCTTCTTGGATGGGTTGGTCATTTTGGGAAGAACTATTTTCCTCCTTGACTTCATGCAGAACTTCTACTATGAAGTTTACAGAAGGTAGTTTGAGCTTCTTTGCCTTAATCCTTGATCCAAGGTGGCTCAAAAAAATGTGAAGTACATCTACTCCACAAAACTTTCATTTGTACCTATTGAAAAGCTGCCAACAACAACTGTTAACAACAACAGGCATACAGACAACAAATGGATGGACTAACTCCTGCTTCAACAAAGAAACAGATTTCACATCTTGTGAACACCTCCACGTCTTACATCTGAATACAAATGATTGACTAGATAACAAGCCAATAAAACATGCCTTTACAACAAATGACTCTTCAATTCAAGCATGTAGGAAAAAGACCTTTATGACTCTTTTCCAAAAGATGAAACACTTTATCCTTGTCTCCATTTTAGAAACCAAGTTAACTTCTCCCAAGCCAGCATCACATGCATCTCATGCTCAGGCATGCATTCCATCTTTCAACTTTCGCTTAAGTACACTGTACTTCCAAAGCTGAAATGAACATATTGTTGCAGCAATAAAGTGAGTTTCCTACTCAACTTCTTTCTATTTACCATTTGGTAAGATCCTACAACTTGCATTTATTCCACAAAGAAATGCAAATAGATGCATCACTAGACATGTAGCCTTAATTGGATAAGAATTCTAACCATTTCTTACCAATCCATTTCAAAGGTCCCTCCTTTGTTTGCACATCAGCATCAATATGTGAATCATCCTGAACCACATCAATCATGGAATCTTTATTTCCATCTCTGCCATTTTAGTTTTCCACATTCTCCTTCAGCTTTGGTGGGAGTAGTGCTGGATTCAAAGTCCAACACCTTTCAGCAAGATGCCCTTGCTTATGGCAGTAAGTGCAACACATGTGCATCCTTTTGACAACATGATTTGCCTTGTCCTGTGGACCTTTGGCTACTTGCTTATTTTCCTTCAAAAGTTTCCTATATGTGGCCATCCTCTTCCAACATCTAGAAACATAATGGTTATCCAAACCACAAAAGGAACATGCAATTCTTTTTCTATGCTTTACAAAATCAAAAAGAATGTTTTTAGAACCAGATTTATACCTGCCTCTTTCACCTTTATTGCCTTCATGAGGAGGTGAAGAAAATGAAGAAGTGGCTCCCTTTGGAACACCATCACTTTCTTCAAGGTTGTCAGAGTTTCCACAACTCTCTGGTTCAAGTGTGTGCTTCTGAACACCTACATCATGTGAATGATGTTCCGAGCTATTGCATTCCTCCTTAATACAATCCTCACACTTCTGAGGTAGAGGACTTGCAATGAAACTCCTTTTTGGAACTGTTTCAATGGCCATCATGGCAGCTTTGGAACTCTCTCCATAAGACTATCGATAGCCAAGACCCAAATACTTAGGCCTTTCCTCAACCATTATTCAACTCAACAATACCTTGTGCATGTTTTCCCAATCCTTTTCCTTCATACCCCATCTTGGACATTAGCTTGGAACCTATGCCTTTGGTATGTTTTTCAAAAGAACCAATACAAGCATTCTTAGAAGAATTTGAAGACAAACAGGAATGGCTTACCTCTTCTTCAAGCTAATACTTGGCCAAGGCTTCTTTGGCAACAAAAAGTTGTGACTCCAACTCATGCATCCTTTTCAGGTTCATACTTGCAATATGAAGTTGCCTCTCCATTTCCTGCAATTTGTCAGAAATCATCTGCTTCTCTTCCTCCACAGAATTCAACTTCTCTCTAAGTATGCTTCTCTTCCTTCCATCCTCATACATTTTTCTCACCATATCCATCATGGTGGACAAGTCTTGCTTCATGTCTCCATTAAAGGAACTTGGGGAGCAAGAAGAATTTGAGAACTCACTTGTAGAAGTTTTCATTTTCAAAATGCACAAAAGAACTTCAAACAAGATTATTAAAGAGCTTATCTAGTAACCTCTTGCAACAACCTTTTGTGCTTCAAGGATTGCCCTGAGGTCCTTTGGGATAGAAGAATGCCTTCAGCTCCTCTTCCTTCTTGTCCTTCCTGGACTGAGCTATCAATAGCTTTCCCTTCACCTCTGCAAACTCAAACAATAGTCAGTCTGCAACCAAGCATACAATCGATGAGGCAATCAATCCTTGACTATCCAAACACCTTTCAGACAAGAAACATTTGCCCTGTTAATCAAGCATTCTGTTACAACCTTCTTTGAAGGTGGGGTTAATCAATCTTAAGCTCTGATACCACCTGATCTGAAAATGGGGCTCTTAGGCTTCTTGTCTAACTTACAAGAACCTCTCCCACTTCCAAAGCTTCTAATTTTCCCAAGTCTTAATGATTAACCAATGCGGAAATAAGAAATGCTTGAAAATATGGGTGTATGCTTGTATTTGTTTTCAGCTGGTTATTTACTTTAAAATCTGTTGTTTTTGCTGATATGGGAAGGTACTTAAACTGATATATAAATGCATATAACAGTAGTTAAAGCAGCAGTAAAAACAAACACATAAGGCAACAATATAATATGGAGTTCACCCTGATATCTTGGGCTACGTCTCCTTGAGCTCTAATCAACTCGATTAGGCTCTCTGGGATTATGGCTTCAATTCTTTTACAAGTGCTACACTTAACTCCAATGTTTTATACAAGAACATTGGGCTCAGAACACCATCTTATCCCTTGGCTCTTGGAGCTCTTCGGCTTTCTAGCTCTGGCTCTTGGCTCTGGCTCTGGCTCTTGCTCTGGCTGTGGCTCTAACTCTAGCTCTGGCTCTGTGGCTCGGGCTCTAGTTCTAGCTCTCAGCTCTCACTTCTGGCGCTTGCTCTGGCTCTTGGCTCTAGCTCTGGCTCTTGGCTCTAGCTCTGGCTCTTGGCTCTAGCTCTGGCTCTTGCTCTGGCTCTAGCTCTGACTCTGGCTCTGGCTCTGTGGCTCGAGCTCTGGTTCTGGCTCTCAACTCTTGCTCTAGCTGTGCCTCTGACTCTGCCTCTAGCTATGTCGCTCGGGCTCTATTTTTGGCTCTCAGCTCTGCTTCTAGCACTCACTCTGGCTTTTGGCTCTGGCTCTGGCTATGAATCACTCGACTTCCAAGAAACTCCAACAACAATATGCTGCTGACAATTGAGCTCTCTAGCTTTTCACTCGACCTCTGAGTGACTCCCCAAACTCTCTGCGCATTCAGTGTTTTCTTCACTGTTTGCCCTCCAATCTCTGGTGGCTCTGCCTGTTACAATGAGCTCAGTTCTGGTTTTTTCGCTTCCAGGTCTACTCTACTGCCTCCTAGGCTACTCTCTTTTTCTCCCCTTTTACTCTCTATATGTTCGTGGCTTAACACCAATCCGTCTCATGATTGTTCGCTTCCTCTCCCGGCTCTTCGGATCACCTACCTCTGTCCGCTGGAATTCCCTGCTCTACGTCATCATCACTGTAACGCTTCATAGAGAGGTGGCCACTTGTCTCCTCACGAACTGAGCCAACTCTTCCTCAAACGGTTCATTACTTCAGTTACTTTGTGAAATGATTCATCTGCCAACTCAGCAGTCCAATCAGACTTCAACCTTTATGTTCCGAACCTTATTTTCTCCGTCAAATCTGGTTTCCCATCAGGCGCAATCTCTGCCATTAGATCTGGGGCCTCTAGATCCTACAGTTATCGCTCTTATCGTGCGGATGACTTGCTCGGATGTTAGCCCGCGATGAGAGCGGTTTTCTCTCTCATTTGCCGAACACGTGTCAATCACTGTATGGAATCACTGGGTCCTCTGACAAACCCACTTACTGCCCAAAACACCTCTGATATTCTGACGGTTTTGGAGCGTGGTTTTTTAGCGTGGTACCCACCTATCATTTTAGCGCTTTTCCCACGGTTTTCGGGTTCCCTTGTGACTGTGCGCTCAGGGCTTTTCCTTCTCGAGGGGTTTTGCCCAGTGATGCGCGGTTAGCACTTTGCAGAAACAGCCTCCGTTTTCTGGTCTGAACCTCCTAACTACCATTTTTGCACCATGCACAATCCCCATGGGCCAACGGTCAATGCGCTTTGATCGAAGGTCCTCGTTGCTCTGTGTTGGCTGCAAATTGTTGTTGCTCAGAGGTTATTTCTGATAGGCTTCGACATCCATAAGACTTTAAACTCCGAAATGAGTTTTTTACAGAGTTCGAGTAGCTTTAAGAGAGTTTAAGGATCCAATTCGGATTAGTTGTTACTGCTATGGAGTTGATCAGAGTTGTTGTTGCTATTTGGTCACATTATGTTGTTGCTACTATGTGTTGGTGATTTGGTATGTTATTATTATTATGACATGGATTATGTTGCTACAGCTTCAAGAGAGAGAGCATGTGTTCCAGTTATTGTTGTTGCTGCTTCTTATCATGCTTCCATGGTAGATATATGTTGTTGCACCTTTGTTTTGTTGTTTGGGCATATCTTGTGTCCAAGGGGAGTTTATTGCACATATTTTTCTATTATGTGGGGGAGTGTTGTTGTTATCTTTTAGTATTACACTCCATTTTTCATCACCTGCATATGATATTGAGTGGAGTATATGTTTTTTATGGATCCCCTTGCATGTAGTGGAGTATATAGAATTTGTCCTTGACATGTTTATCCCTTTGCCATTGTTGTCAAAGGGGGAGAATGTGAGGATGTTTGATTAGATGATTGCTTCAGCAGGGGTTGACATCAATGCCAAAGGGGGAGATTGTTGGCATTGATGTGTGTTGTAGTGTTGCAGATGTGTTGTTGGTTGGCATTGATGTCAACCTGGTTGCTTGGGTTGCAGGTGTGTTGGATATGCATGTGTATAGGTGGCTACAGGTGGCTTGTGTATGGTTGAGGTGTAGATGGTCCTTGGCATGTATGCTAGCCTAGACTAGCTTGGAGATGTGATGGATGGTCCTTAGCATGTCTACTAGCTTGGACTAGCTTGGATATGATGATGATCTCCTTGATCATGTTGCTGCATACAGATGTTAGTGGCTACTACAGGAGTTAGAGTTGAGGAGCCTTGTTGATTGGTCTCCATGTCTCGGATTAGGTCTCTCATGTTGATGATGTTATACTTTGGGCTTGGAGAGTATCTACATGTACTTGTGGATGCTTGATATGCTTGTGCAGGTGTTGGAAGATGTCTGACAATTTTTTGAGTTGCATACTAATGACATATATGTTGTAGAGAAAGTTGATGGCCCAAATGTTTAGTTTGGTTGTTGGTTGGCATCCTAGTCAACCTAGTTTGACTTGTGATGATGTTGGTGATATTACAATGACTTGATGAAGTGTTGCATAGGTGCCAGAGACTTCCAGAGGTCCTATAGAGGCTTGTCAAGCTCTGGAAGAAGTTTGAGCAGTTTCTGAGCAAAGTTGACTGAGTTTTGACCATCCTTAGCCCCAGTCGCATGCATGTTGAGTCATGGGAGCAGTTGAAAAGCTCCATTCGCATGGAGCCAAGCCTATGGGAGCAACTAAGGACTTCCAGTCACATGAAGGTTGTGTTGTGGGAGTGACTAAGGTTTTTCACGAGTTTTTCTCTGCATTCCTTGCGCTGCTCAGCTAATTTTGGTGTTATGGTGATGTTATTGATCGAAATTTATCATCATATGGTTAGAAAAGTTCGTGGGCCCTCTAGAAGATGATCATAGTTGAATATTTCAAAGGGCTAGTGGAGTTAGTGGTTGATTTGGTCAAGAAGCCTATCTCAAACAAATCTGAAGTGTGTGAAAAAGATTGTTGAGTGGTCCATAGACTATAGCATTAACTAAGTGACTCAACACAGAAAATTGATAAATAGAGAAAGGCATTGAGTTTAGTTGGTTGGTTCTGGTGAGAATGTGAGAGTATGCTATTATGGGGGGCATTGTGAGTGAGTAGAATTTGTTGAAGCTACTCACATTGTATTGTAGAGAGTGTGTGTATGCAGAATTCATATTTTATGTATTGCAGAGTGGAGAAGTATTGGTAGTTTGTGGTGTGTATGAGAGTAGAGTTTTGGTGTGAGAAATAGAGAAGAAAATTCCCTCTCCGGGCAAAGGTTTTGTTTTAGATTTTATGTGAAAAACAATGGAGTTGTTGGGTTGCTCATGTTGAGTGAATTGAAAACCCAGTTGGAAAATATATGAAACGTGGTTCGCATGGAGGAAGTGAAGGCGTGGATGCTTCAATATAGACAATGATTGGGAATTCAATAGTAGGAAGAGTTTTCTCCATCCAATAGGAGTAGGACATTCTAATGGTAGTTGGGCGAGGATCATTGGTCGTGGGATCTTTTAGTGGATGGTAGTTTGTAGATCTGCGAGAGAAACAGATTTCCAAATTGATAGATGCCAACATACTATAAAGGAAGCCAAGTCTTCCCACTTATGGGTGTAAGCTAATCCATGTACAATTTGTTTAGCATATTAATAAAAAGAATTGACCAGTGCAGCAGCAGTTTTTTTATCCCGAAAGGGTTTCCACCAGAAAAACTTGTGTTCTTGTGTGTGAGCATGCTTGTGTTGATATTTCTCATGGATTATTTCTCATGGTTATTATGTTTTGAGTTTATTGTTGCTTACATGTTTTGATGAACTAATGTTGTAATGTGCATGGATATTTGAGATTGGGGAAAAAGTTTAAATTGGTGAAAATTAGTAGAAATTCCATCACTACTGATTCACCCCCCAACCCTCCCCCCCGCCCCCTCCAGTAGTGAATATATTTCCATCAAGTTTATTTTAAATAAATTAGTACATCATAGGTACAAAGAAGGTAGGGAGACCTATATCACTGTCAATATACTATATGTATTATATTCTAGAGTAAAATACTTCGATGTCTAGGAGAAAGTGCAATTAATTAAATCTAGTATAAGAGCTACTAGTATAACTAGGTAATGAAGATACCAAAAAAGAAAAACTCTTCCATGGAAAAGGACCAAAAAAAAAAATAGTGGCCACAACTATCATTCCATAAGGATATCCTTCATTTTTCATAAACCTGGAGCAGTGAAAAACATGTCAAGGGGACATCTACCCAAATATGTAGAATTAATATATTAGCTTGAACACCCGGGTTAGAGTTCTAAAAACATACTTGGTATAAATCAGGGAGAGTAAAGATGTCATCAGTATATGTGAATTGAGAGCAAATAAAAGAAAACACAAAATGAGGGCCTTGTAAATTAGGGATTTGTCTTATATAATTACTTGGAAGGTCTTTAACCAACCACGATCTCCATTGTATCCTACAAGAAATTATGGGTGGTCAAAGGAAACTTCGGTACTCCAAAAGGGTTTTTTTAGTACCCCGGATCAATTAAGAGCAAGAAATCGCTATTGATACCTGAAGGTATTTTGTTAGCTCTATAAAGAGTGACAATTATATGTTGATGAATTTATTTTGCACTAAGGGTTTGGTGTTATCAAACACCAAAATTAGTTGGATGAATCCTTATGATTATCTATCAGCCTGGAAAGAATATTTTGTAAAGAAATGCAAAGAAAAACTTATAGAGAATGTTTGATAGGGAATATGGAGAGGAAATTTGTAATAATAAATAAATTTAAGGAAATTTAATATCTATACATGTATATACCTTTGCAATAGCATGGCGGGCCATAAATAGCAAGTGACAGGGGTTTTGTGGCCATAGTCTCAAGTGATTATAGCCAACCAAAAACCTTTCAAAGGCATGATCCAGTAGTGCAAAATGACAAACAACAAAGAAATCTTGCCGAAAAATCCTAAAGTTGACAAACAACAAGGAATCCCTCTAAAAACTCTGAAATTAGAAGAGTTGTGTCCAAGATCATAGAGTGGTAGCATGTGGTCAAATTGCTCAAGGTCTCCTTTAAAAAAAAAAAATGGGCCTCAAACACTAAAGACATGGATAGTTAGAATAAATTATTCTATGCTCAATTAAATTGGAAGGAGAAGGAAAATTTATGAAGGAATTATGACAACTTACTATAGCTAGGTCGTGAAGCATTACCACCAGAATGCTCGGAAGGGTGACCAGGCCAACAACCTAGAACTGTGCCTATCGAATCAAAACACTAAGCGGTCGACAATCCAAGCAGAACTTCCAACCTTAGAATGATATTTGAGTCCTTCACAGAGACACTGAACCACAAAAAAAAAATATAATACTAAGGACCTCGTGACTTGAACTATATGAATTAAAACAATATGATCGGGTCATCCCTCCTGCTTACCTATATATTTGGTCAACGATGCATACCTACCAGAACGAAGGGGCTTGTCCTAGAGTTTTAATTGTCACAACATGTGCTTCAGGTTTTGGAACCCTAATGTGGTCGGGAAACAATCATCAATCGCATTGGGAAAAACCAAAACCAAAGTTCGAGCTAAAAAAATTGTACGAGCCTAATTATCATTATTTTTTGTATGATTTGAATAATGCAACAAAGTTGATCATATATGTCATGTAGTGACATAATGATTAGAAGTAATTTCATATTGCCACTAAGTTTTTTGGATTAGAAGTTAGCATTGGTTTGCATGTTAAGTATATATTCTATACAAATTATTTATTTATTATTATTATTATTATTTTAAATTGATATTTTGTTTAATATTTTGAGTTGAAGTTGTTTTGAGATATAATAATATTATTGTTCATATATATTGACTATCAAAATATAAATAAGCATTTTCAATTTTAATAATGAAATTCTGGAGAGGTTTTGTATACCAACATATTAGATATTTGAATTCATGTAAATATTATGTCGTTTTGATGAGATGCAAACATGTATTGAATAATTTGATGCATTTCTTGTAAACATTTTTATGCTCTTCATTGATGTCTTTGTAACTAGGTTATGACTTTCAAGTTTTCCCATCTATGTATGTGCTTTACATCTACCATTTGTTGCTTGGCATAGGAGTTTCAATGAGGGTAGGAAATGACCTTGGTGGTAAAAGGTAAGTAAAATCATAGATGATCATGGTAGTGGGCATTACATGTGCAATTATAATGAGTTTCATTGTCGTAAACTCTACAATAGTTATGTGTCACACATGGAGTATATATTCACCAATGGTGGAGTCTCTCTAATGGGAGAAAGTGGGGGCCTATCCACGATTAGACATATGCAACATGAATTCGAGCAAGTAGGGATCCTATTCTTACCTCTATTCCGCAAGATGCTTCCAACTCAAGGAATGCATTCAACGCATACAATGCTAAAACATCAAACTATGTGGAAGGAGCAAAAGCTAGTTGGATTCTTGAATGTTGCTTTAGTTGCCAAATATGTTGGCTCTTTACTTGCTTTGATGCTTGCTCCTCTACTATTGATGCCACAAATTATTTTGTAGGTGAGAATGTTGCTTACACTAGACTTATATGTGCTTTTGGATCTTTGATTAGCACATTAACTAGTTATAAGTAAGCTTGGGAGTGTAGTTGCAACTAACATATAGAATGGAAGCTATAAATGCATATTCATAGTTGGATATGAATAGATTTCTAGCCTAGATTCCAATAAATTTGGAAATAAATATTTGTCTATAATGCATATATATTACGTACAATATATAATATAATGACTAAGCTAATACAAATTATTCATGATTATTTTACTTGGCAACCCAAGATAGAAGAAAGAGATAAGTTTTTAGGAATCAAAGATGCATTTGGTAGCTCCTTGAGTTGTAGAGGTAAGCAACACAGATTGAGAGTTGAGGTATATAGAGCTAGAAGTACAGGTAGTTGTATCAATGGATTGTTGTAACTCTAGTTATTGAAACTAACTGATATTCACAAGGCTAATTAAAGAAATGCTATCTGTAAGTTGATAAATGGAAGAGCTTAAAATGTAAGGATGTTGCTTACACTAGACTTATAAATGCTTTTGGATATTTGATTGGCACATTCACTAGTTATAAGTAAGCTTGGGAGTGTAGTTGAAACTAACATATAAAATGGAAGCTATAAATGCATATTCATAGTTGGATATGAATTGATTTCTAGCCTAGATTCCAATAAATTTGGAGATAAGTCCACAGGGTCTTGGATAGACGGTGATTGGGTGCTCCGTTAAGACACTCCTTGGTGTGAAGTCGTCGATTCAATTCCCCGCCCCAGTCAAGGTGATATATTGGACATGATGAAGATGTAGTCCTGCCAAGCTTACAAATAAATAAATAAATTTGGAAATAAATATTTGTCTATAATGTGTATATATTACCCACAATATATAATATAATGACTAAGTTAATACAAATTATTCACGATTATTCTACTTAGCAACCCAAGATAGAAGAAAGAGATAAGGTTGTAGGAATCAAAGATGCATTTGGTAGCTCCTTAAGTTGTAGAGGTAAGCAACACGGTTTATGAGTTGAGCTATATAGAGTTAGAAGTACAAGTGGTTGTATCAATGGACTGTTGTAACTATAGGTATTGAAACTAATTGATATTCACAAGGATAATTAAAGAAATGTTATATGTAAGTTGATAAATGGAATAGCTTGACTATCAAGGTATAATTAGAAGAGAGTGCCTTGAATGTGTAACACCATACTTGCATAATTGAGACTTGTTACTATTCATAAGTATGACCATAATTGCGTTGGAACCTTTCCCTTGATAGAAAAGGTAGGCTTGTTCATATTGCTATATTAAACAAATGAAGGTGGTGCTTCACAAAAGTGGTGATGTAGATAGATAGTGGCATAGTTGGTCGCTTTGACATGAAGAAATTTCATCCAAACTAAAAAATATGAACTTCGATAAAAAGTGACATGGAAAAATGTAACAAACCAATGTTAAACCATTAGTAGCATTAACTTAGCCAAAAAAAATTACAATAACAATGCATGAGAGAAAAGATATTAAAAACTTAAAACATTGTGAAACTCTATTCTATTGAAAATATTCTAATTTTAAAAAGAAACCAGATAGAAAGTTAAAGTTAGTGATAGGAAGATATAGAACATCTTATATATCTTTGAAAAGAAATTTAGAAAAAAAACTCAATAATGAATAGTTAACCTGCACCAAAAAATTATTATATAATATTGAAAACAGTAATTAATTAAAAATCATTTTAGAGAAACATTTGAACCTACTTTATTTAATTTTCTTTTAATTTTTTAATAAACAAAATTATCTAATTACTCTATTTTTAAACCCATTTTAATTTTAATTGTGATTTCACCAATTTTTTTATACATGAATTTAAAAGATAAAATAATTAAAAGAAGCCATACTAAACACATAAAGAACTATATCTATTCATTAAAAATTAACCAAACACATAAAGAACTATATCTTATTCATTAAAAATTAACCAATCATTTACATATAGCTCAACCAAGTGCACGTTCTAATATTTATACATTATTTATTAATATGGTGTGGAATCTAAAGCGCAAAACAAAAACATCAATTATATGCGAATCTTACTTTAATATAAATACTGGGTAGTTCGCTTAACTTTTAAAAACCCACTCAATGTATTTTGAATATTCATACGTTATGAGATACCATAATAATAATAATAAATTTTTGAATATAATGGTTCAAACTCATATATGTCCGTTATTTCGTTTCAGTCACCAATAAGTGTTTTCGTTACTAAAAAGTTTTTATGAAGCATCCAATACGGACTTCTCAAATTATATTTTTTCTTTAATTTCCCAACGTAACTAATTTAGTTTTAATAATTTTTTCCTTAACCTACCAAAATAAGTAATCTATTCTATATATATATTCACACCAAATGTCTTCATTCGGAAACATAAGTGATATATTTATTTATTTATTTATATATATATATATATATATATTCACACCTAATGTCTTCATTGAAGACTAATAAAGAATTTTCCATATATATTCACACCAAATGTCTTCATTGGAAACATAAGTGATATCTATATATATATTCACACCTAATGTCTTCATTGAAAAAAAATAAAGAATTTGGGCTTAGTGGGGTTCACTTTTAAAGTTTTGGTTAGCCTTCATTGTTAAGAAACTTCTATCCGCTTTCACAATTTTCAACTCCTCCAAATTTTAGACATGTGCCAACCACCATCACCTTCATACAAACTTGGGGAGAAAGGGTTTTGATTATTTATTCAAACACACTTGCAAGGAAAGAGTATATGATTTGACATGATGCTCTTTTTCCATTGATGTGTATATTCCTAGGTTCCTAGAGTGCCAAATCATATGGTAGGACAAAAATAATGATGTTGGGTACCTTGTTTTAATGTCCAAAGTTATGTGGTTTTTTAAGTCATTAGAAGATAATTTAGATTAAGATTGGAATGATAGGTACAACTAATAATGGTGGGCATCTTTGGAAGAATTTGACAAAACAAATTAAAATAATACTAACAATAGTCAAATAGATGAAGAAAATAATAAGACAAAAAATTAAAATTCAAATATAAAATAGTTTTATGTGAATAAAAAATATAATAATTTAAAGCATAAATGACAATTTGTTTCAAATATTATGTGGTCCTTAGAATTTAGAAAAATCGATAAAAGAGGAAAGGCCACGAGAGATAAGTATGGTGTGATGATAATATGTAAAGATATTACATAACTTATTTAAATATTTTTGAGTTTTTAATGTGAGCATGTAGGTTTGCTTTTTTTGGAATTTGAGATGAACATCACTCTGGAAAATTAATATAATAGTATTATTTTAAAATTAATTATTAGATAAATATTGAAAATTAATGTAATAATATTTTTTAAAATTAATTATATAATAAATGTTGAACGTAAATTATTTGAAATAATTTAAAATTATCAATATTTTACATTAAGTTTTAATGAGAAGTTGAAATGAGAAATATATCAAAAATAAAATAAAAATAAAAACATATATTTTATTTAAAAAATAAAATAAGTCAATATATATTGAAAAAACACACATTTTTTTTCAAATAATTTTATTTTTTTAATATTCGATCATGATTTCTATTTATATCCAAAAAAATAAAATTACATATGGTAATTTTGATAGTCCAAATATTGTCCTATTCAAAAGACCAGTATCGTGATAAATACATAACAAAATCCTGCCACTAGTAAGAGAACCATTGACGCGGTAAAAAACCAACGATACAAAAACTAACCAGAGATTCTAACAATTGAACATTTTATCTATAAACAACCATCACCATACAAAAAGAGGATGACAAAAACACAGTAGCAACCACCATCTATGAAACCATGAGCTAGAAACAGAAGTTGAGAGGGACTTATTCATCCAGGATAATCATTGGATGATCTCGAGAGGAGTTTGCACTGACCATATTGATTGGTTGAGCATTTATAACTGCTTCACCATTTGGAGGAACATTGGAATCAGTATCAGAGTCTGAGATGATGTAACATTCTATTTTTCTCAATCTAACCACAATCTCGTCCATGTCATAGCGGAGATCCCTGAGAATCCACTTCAAATCCTCTTGACCCACAAAGAGCTTGTAATTATCAACTTGCTTGTCTCGAAGCACCATGTTAAGGAGAGTCTCCATCTGCCTATGTGTAAATATGGACTGCATGAAATATAATCTCCTCTTCCGAAGATTACCAAGGTCTGGCACCCAATTGGTGTTGCCACTACAAACCTCAGAAACGGAAAATTACATACAATCTCCGAACTCTTTAGCCTCAAGAGTGTGGATTTCCTTCCTGACTTCAAAGGGAAATGCATCAAAAAAATCCGCAACAAACTCCCAACCAAAGAGTCTATGGTGTTTGGAGGAGGACTCCCCATGTGCACCTCCCCTCCAGCTAAGTAATCGTTGACGGGGGGCCATGGCAGACCAGTACCTGCAAGAAAATAGAACCCTAGCAAATTGGGACAACCAAGCGAAGTGAGTTGGACTAAAGAGTGGACGAGTTATCCCAGTTAGGACTGAAAGGATTGAGTGAGAATTATCACAAGGCTTAAGCTTATGAACAAAAGACCCAAAATATATATCGTCGAGATACATACAGAAGAAGGAGCTCTGACCCAATGCAATGTTAAATCCTTTATAGACTAGAACCCGAGAGTACGTGACAGGAGTCTTCTAGGAAGCTCGAAAGAGCACAAAGTCAAAACCAAATTGAAAAGGACCCACAATACTAAACACCTGCAACCATAACTAGGAAAATGAACAAGATACCTTATGGGTCGAAGGATTGAAGATCAACAGAGGGTAGGACAACGACAAACTCAAATGAAGGCCCATACAAAGTGTTATGAAGAAAACACGCAAAGAACATTAACATTGTTGTTGTAACCCATTACCTCTGACCACGAAGCACCTTATGAAGATACAATGGAACAATTGCTTACTAAAGGACTTCATATGGCCGAAACAACGAAATTGTAAGATAGACTGTACCAAAATTACTGAATAATAGTGATACGTGATCTCACCACTGATAACAATTGGCAATAACCAACAACAGAATTTAGGTTGAACTAAAAACTTTAGGTAAGGACCAAAACCCGAAATTGAAATACCTTTCTACAACTAGGCAATATCAGCGGGGTGAATATTACTAAGATAACGACGAGGAACAAGAGCAAGCCCTAAAGGCAAGACAAAAAAGTTTCACCACCTCACAGACACTTTAAGAGTTCACCACCCTACTTCATGAAAGGACCTGTTATGTACCAAAGCAAGCTCACTACAACGCTTATCAGTTGTGAGCCCAAGTTGAATCGAAACGCCCACCAAGCGCCAAGTGTGATACTTCTCCCACAAAGCTATCATCCCAAGAATTCGCAGAGTGGTGAGGTCATAAATAGGCCTTGATCGCTTGTAAGGGTGATGCCCTACCATATCCATTCTCGTGTATGAGCTATGAACCTTACTTGCTCTAGATAACTATTTCATGTTCGGTGACCCTCCCAAACGCATATTCCTCGTCCCCGACCTTGTGAATTTAATGTGCCAACACCTCCGCCATACAGAGCCTCTACTAAAATCAGAATACAGCCACGTGTGATTTGAGGGCTGCCAAGTGGACACCCAGGCACAACCACCAAAGCCTGCCTCCATCTTGGCCAAACGGACAATGTGCATATCAATTATTAGTGGCAGGAACTCTCGTTCGCCGGAAAACAGGAAGTTGATGACCTTCAAGCAGCAAAACACCCCCATCGGGGACTCTTTTTCAAACACTCATAATCATATATTCCTTGAAATGTGTGTGTGTGTGTGTGTGTGTGTGTGTGTGTGTGTGTGTGTGTGTGATAAAATGGGTGTAAAAACATCAAATAACAAATTACTTAAAAGTAAAAATATTATAGTGAAGAAATAATTTCTCGAGAAAAAACTCTCTTAAAAGAAGTTGAAATGTTTTTCTTCAGTATGATTTACAAGTGCCTAAATATGTGCTCAAAAGTAAAAAAATATCATTTTACCACATAAATTTAGATCAAATGCATTATATCCAAATAAAATAATGTTCTCATTTCTTTCCATTGTTAATTCTGTATTTTTTCTCCTTTTTTAGCTCATCTTTGCTTACTCTAATTAAAACTTTATCATCATTCTTCACAACCACTTTTTATGTATACAAAATCAATGCTCTCAATACATAAAACTATTTGAAACACAAATAAAAGAAATAAAAGAAATGAGAACATTACTTATATAGTTTCGATAAATAAGATAATATTAAAGTGAAAATTTTCATGTAGCTTAAAATATCTTGGGGTGAACAATATGTATTTGCAAAACTAAGAACCAATTCACATAGGTTGAGATGCTAAATAAAAACATGGGAATAAACCATAGAATTGTGACAAGGAAAGGTCATAAGCATGTGGAAATGGGGAGGTAGAAACCAAACTATACTTTCTCCTACATTGTGTTGCATACTTGCAAATTAAGTAAAAGTTGGATTTGCATTCTAAAATTAGGAAGCAACATTTTGAGAATATAAAAAAGGTTGGTTGAGAAAATGATACAAACAAGAAGCATGGAGTTGTGAATAAAGCCAACAGGATAACTAAACCTTAATGCTAAGCAAAAATGAAGAAATTAAATTGTATACAACAAGTCTATGATAAAAGTTTTTCAATATATTGGTATAGCTAACTCTAATTATCATTATTTCTTTCTTTACACTTCAAAAACATAGAGCACACTTTGTTGTTGTTAAATTAACTGATCAATATACACCAAACTATGGCACATATATTACAACAACATATACATCATTGAAAAATGAATTGATTGAATGTCCAATTATGCATACCCTATCTAAGCATAACAATCACAAATGTCTTATAACCCTTGAATAAGGTTTGCAATTCCTTATAGTGAAAGCAATTTCAATTTAATTTTTTTTACTGCAAATAGTCCAAAGATTTTAAAAAATGGGTTGTCTAATTGCTCTATGTATTGATGTTTTTTCCTACAATCCAATAATACAATTTTTCAAAAGATTGTTATTTTTTATTGTTTAAATTGGTTTTTTTAATATATAGATGGATTTAATACTTTGAAAAAAATTGGAAACTCTAATTGTACAAACTACATAATTCAAATTTGCAATTCCAATAAATTCCTACAAGATTTTAAGCAAAATCAATTAAAACATAATTAACTAATAAAAAACTGAAATGTGAAAATTTTATTAAAAAAATAAAAAATTAAGTGATATAAATTGAGAAATATATATATAGATATAGTCAATAAGATATTAGCTAAATCCAATTATGTATAGCAAAATTATAATAAAAATATGTTAATTATATTATTATTATTACTTTTAATTCTTATAAATCTTGTTTTAACCTAAACAAACATAAAAGATACTTCTTGTTAAATTAAATGAAACTTCTTGTTAAATTGAATAAAACACATGCATCAAATTATGTATAATTATTTTAACAATGTCCACATTCTATATATTAAATATTTAATTATAATAAAATAATAATACAACAATAATTATTATTAATATTTATTCATTTAAATAGTTTAACCAACATTATCTCATAATAATAATAATAATTATTAATATTTATTCATTTAAATAGTTTAACTAACATTATCTCATAATCTCCCAAAATATCAAAAATTTATTGGTAATAATTCTAATTAAAATAAAAATAACATTATTCTAACTCATATGGTATATATAAACTAAATAATAAATATTAAATATTATATTCAATATTCTAGGATTAATATTATCAATATTATATATTAATACAATAGTCTAGGATTAATTTGATCAATTCCAATTATGATTATTAATATTATTAATACTAATTATTATTAATTATTATATTAATAAATAATAATTATTAATATCAATATTGACAATTAACAATAAAATTTCTTTACTAAGCTAAATGATAACCTATTCTTAAAAAAAAAAAAAAAAAAAATCAATAAAAATTATTCGAGCTTATATTATAATAAAATTCTAAATATTAATTCAATTTTTAAAAAATTAATATTTAACATTAATTTTGATCAATATAATATCATGAATTCTAATTATTATTAATTATTATAATTCTTATTATTATTATTACTAATTATTACATTAATGATAATAATAATTATAATTACAATTATTATTATTAATAAATTATTATAAATATTTATGATCAATCATTTACTATAAATATTAAATATTAATTCAATTTTCTAAGATTAATACTTTTTAACATTAAACTATGATCATTATAATATCATTAATACTAATAATTATTAAATTATTATAATACTAATTATTTTTATTATTAATTAGCATATTAATAATAATTAATAATAGAATTAATATTAATAATAACTATTATTAAGTTACTAAAAAATATTAAATATTAAGTTATAAGATTAATACTTTTTAACATTAACTATGATCATTATAATATCATTAATACTAATAATTATAACTAATTATTTAAAAATAATAACTATCATAAATAATAACTATCATATTAAAAATAATAACTATCATATTAAATATTAAGTTATAAGATTAATACTTTTTAACATTAACTATGATCATTATAATATCATTAATACTAATAATTATTATAATAATTATTATTTTTATTATTAATGTTGACACCTAATCCTCAGCGGTTGGGTAAACTGGAATGTGAACAGTCATCAAGAAGATGAACTGATCAGTCACATTCATGTATATAAACAATAGTTACCTAATGAAATAATCAATCAGTCTTTTCTGCCAAGTCTGGAGTTACCCTGGCCTGACATGGTATCAGAGCGCAGGTCCCAGATTCCTTGTAACGCCTCTGCCTGAACGTTTGTCTGGCCATAACACCTCTGCCTGAAACGTTTGTCTGGCCATAACGCCTCTGCCTGAACGTTTGTCTGGCCATAACGCATCTGCCTGAACGTTTGACTCTATGCGCATCCGTTAAAAGTCATTGATTCTCTGCGCATTGATTGCCTCTGTCCACACCTGATGCACCGGCTCTGAAATCCTTCCGTTGAGGAGATTTCAAAGGAAACGGCGTATCAGATTCAAATCTTTTACCAGCTAGTATTGAAATTATTTTTCGTCGCCCCTCCCTCCCTTTCACTCAGAAAGTTGAATGGTCTTGATACGGGGCTCTCGACCAGGCGTCTTGGGGATAATAACGGTGAGCACACCCTTGTCCATCTTTGCCTCCACCCTGTCGATCTCACAATTGTCAGGAAGCCTGAGACGACACGAGAAACTTCCCTGCATTCGCAAGACGCTTTCTACCAAAGCAACTACACTCGGTGAGTAGAAACATTCATGGTTTCGAGGCCACAAAAATTACAATTGTTCTGCAGCGACTGAAAGCACCTTACTGGGGAATCTGAAACCACTGAATGGAAACCATTCTGTCGAGCCCGACATAGACAGGCGAGCAATTCCAAGTCCGGGTTCGAGGGCGACCTACACTTGGCATTCAGAGGTACCCAGATGAGCTCTCTCGTCTTGGCGAACTTCATTCTGGTCTATGGCTCGTCCTGTGTCTTTTTTTTTGTCTATACTGCTGTTGAATACAAAGAAAAAGGTTCGAAGCTCATCCACCTGAGATTTCTTGGATGAGGGTTGGTTCAATTTGGCTAGGGCCACTGTAACAAAAGTTTGGCAGTTAAATTTGTTTATTTACCACATACTACCCGCAACTGTTAATCTTTGTATTGGGGTTTCAATACCTTGGTCGGGGTGTTCCACGAATGATATATTGTTAATTTTTAATGTGTCTTCCTTTAAGACTAAGCAAGAACAACAGGTTACTGTTTTGGTTGAAGCAAATGCAATTACAATTTCTACAAAAAAATGGAGATACCTGTGCAAATCGACATTTGGTATTCGAAGGCCTGAAAGCTCCTGTCAGAGAACTATTAGCACCGTCCGAGTGGTATATGTTTCCATAAAGTTTGGTATTAAACCGCATGTATATGCCTTGTTGATGATTGACCAGCATATATATATTGACCAGCTGTTTGAATAAGTTTTGAATGCGCTGTAAGCTGTTTGAATAAGTTTTGGACGCTGTTTGAATATTTTGTGGAGGATATTTTATAAAATTTTGGAGACATTTGAAGAAAACTTAGTGCATAAAGAATTTGAAATCTGTTGCCCTTTTGAGTACAATTTCACTGTATATCAGCAGAAAGTTTTTATCAGCAGAAGTTCTTTTTATCAGCAAAAGTTTTTTTTAGCAGAAGTATTTTTTACAGAATGCATTCAATCATCTCTATGGTAGGAATAGTTCTCACTGGCAAGGAGAACTATCCTGAATGGTCTCGGATGGTAAAACACACCCTCATCTACAATGAGTTGTGGAAAGGAGTGTGTGTCGGAGAAGAAGACAAAGACCCTGTGCAGCCTACATCAGACAAAGAACTCGCCATTTGGGAAAATAAGAACAGCAAAGCCTATGCATTAATCGCAGCATCTGTAAATGAAGAAGTAAGTCGTCATATTTCATCTTATTCCACTGCCTTTGAAGCTTTACAAAAGCTGAAAGAACTCTATGACTCACATTCTGCACTTGAAGTTGTTCAGCTCATGATTAAACTCTTCACTCTTGAACTGAAAAATAATGATCCTCTTGCTCTTGCATCTGAAGTAAAGTCTATAATGCATGATATTAAATCCACTAAGGTTGAGCTGGATATCCCTCTTATTGCCTTTCTCAAAGCACTCTATCCTACCTACTCCAATTATCTTGAGTCATTACAAGCAAATGGAAATCTTAAAGATATAACCTTTGACTCTCTTGTGAAAAAGTTTGCTGAAATAGAGAAAGCCTTTGGAAAGAAGACAGTCCCTGAATCTTCTGAAGAGATTGTTTGACTTGCTCATAAAGAAAAGCATCCTGCTCAAGATTCTACAAGAGGAAGAGGTGGACGAAGAGGAAGAGGAAGATACTTCAGAGGCAGGGGGGGCAGACATTCTCAAGGAGAAAAGGCAGATCTGCATTGCATTCGTTGCAAACGAAATGGATCACATGATGCTTCTACATGCAAGCTACCATGGGACAAAATTGAGCAGAGAAGAAACCAGCAGAAAGGTAAAACTAATGATACAGACAAAGGTAAAGCACCTGAATCCGCTCACTATATTGAGGCACAATGTAACATTGGAGTAAATGAAGATTTGTTTAATGCTTCACTTGCTTCTTCGAAAAATGATTGGTTGCTTGATTCAGGAGCAACCTGTCATATGACTCATAGAAAAGATTTTTTTGAAGATTTCACTGACAATGTTGATGGAGCAGTATACTTTGCAGATCAGTCAAAAATCAAGCCATCAGGGCTTGGCACAATCAGGCTTAAACTGCCTGGTCTTCCAGACTTTCTTCTGGACCATGTTCTATATCTCCCACAGCTCAAAAGAAACTTGTTGTCCTTGGTCCACATCCGCCAGCAAGGTCACTCCATTCATATGTTTGATGGCAAGCTTGAGGTAAGAAAAGCATCTGACCACTCACTTGTCATGAGGGGAATAGAAGAAGAAAGACTTCTTAAACTGCGAGGAACCTCTACTCATGCACAACATTTCTCATATATTTCTCATCATGAAGAAGGTACACTTCCGTCAAGTTTATTATGGCATGCTAGATTTGGACATTTAAACTATGATATTCTCCGCTTGTTGAAGAAAAATGGTGTTGCTGGTTTGCCTACAATTCCTAGAAAACATAAGCAATGTGATGCTTGCATTCTAGGAAAGCATAGCAAACAGTCTTTTCATGATTCACATTCAAGAGCACATAGGAAGCTTGAACTCATTCATTCAGATTTATGTGGTCCAATGCCTGTTCCTTCTGCAAATGGAAATAAATATATCATGACATTTATTGATGATTACACCAAAATGTGTTGGGTTTATTTATTGAAGAACAAATCTGATGCTTTTCAAACATTCAAGAATTTTCATAAGTGGATTGAAAATGATGCACAATCTCATATTGGGTCTATTCGCATTGATAATGGAAAAGAATATACATCAAATGAATTTGAAAACTATCTTCGCCAACATGGGATCAAACATCAAACAATTGTACCTTATAATCCCCAACAGAATGGTGTAGCAGAAAGAATGAATAGAACAATCTTGAATATGGTACGATCCATGCTTTTCTTCAAAAATGTAAAGATAATGTTTTGGGCTGATGTTGTTCTATGTGCTGCATATATAAAGAATAGATGTCCATCTAGTGCTATAAGAAACAAGACTCCTTATGAATTGTGGTATGGACATGTTCCTTCGGTAAAACATCTCAGGATTTTTGGTTCCACCTGTTATGCTTTAATACCAAAGGTACATAGAAACAAACTTGGTGCTAGAAGTCGTAAGTGTACCTTCCTGGGGTATTCAAACACCTCTAAAGCATACCGTCTCTATGATGAAGTAAATAAAAAGTTTGTTGTATCTAGAGATGTCATTTTTCTTGAATCATCCAAATCTGACAGTGTTGTTGAGCGGCAACTTGATCGCTTGGATAGATTCACAAAAACGAAATCATTTCAAGAGTTTGATAATCAGATTCCACATCTTGAAGGGGGGATTCCTATACTAGATCAACATGTGGAATCTTCTTCTGAAGAACAATCTCCCTTGCATGAAACTTCAACATCGGATGATCCTTTAAGTGATGTAATTGATAGAATTGGGAGACTCAATCTTGATTCAGTCCCAACTCAATCAACAGAGCAGCCAGGACCATCTCAGAAAGGTCCCCCAAAGTGGCTGACAAAGACACTTGAAAGTGTTCATCCTGATGAAATTGGAAAAACAGGAACCAGAAATTCAAACCGACAAAATGGAGGTGATGTAGATGACTCTAATTCACATGTTGATATGGATGTTACTTATGATTGTGAATTGAACTTGTCTACAGATTTTGAACCAACTTCCTTCAAAGAAGCTGCTTCTCATGATGAATGGAAAGAAGCGATGCAAAAGGAGTATGATGCTCTCATAAAGAATGGCACTTGGAAGCTGGTTGATCCTCCATGTGGAACCAAACCAATTGGCTGCAAGTGGGTCTACAAGAACAAGTACAAAGCTGATGGCTCACTTGACAAGCACAAAGCTAGGCTTGTGGCAAAAGGTTTTGCACAGAAGGAAGGGGTCGATTATGAGGAAACTTTTGCCCCCACAGCAAAATGGGCCACCATCCTGACACTCTTTGCACTAGCTGCTCAGAACGGTTGGAAAGTCCATCAAATGGATGTAAAAACTGCATTCTTGAATGGAGATCTAAAGAGAATGTTTTTATGTCCCAGCCTGAAGGATTTGCTATGAAAGGACATGAACATAAAGTATGCAAACTTGTGAAGTCCTTGTATGGCCTCAAACAAGCACCACGAGCCTGGTATGAAAAACTAACTGAGCATCTTCTGAAACTCAACTTCAATCATTTTGATCTTGATGATGCAACTTTATTTGTCAAGAAAGTTGGCAAAACAGTTGTATATCTTGTGGTATATGTAGATGATCTTTTAATGACAGGGAACAATGAAAGCTATATTGCATCCATAAAGAAAGAATTAGGAAAAAGTTTTGAAATGACTGATTTGGGCTATGTTCATTACTATCTTGGCATTGAAGTAACCCAACATCCAAAATCCATATTTCTTTCTCAAAAGAAATACATTGGAGATTTGTTAAACAGATTTGGCATGACAGAGTGCAATCCTCTTTCTACTCCAATGGAACAAAACTTGAAGCTCACATCTATTGAAGGAAAGGAATTTGAGGATGCAACAAAGTATAGACAGCTTGTAGGAAGTCTCATCTACCTCACTACTACCATACCAGACATTTCATTTGCTGTTGGAATTCTCTCCAGGTTTATGCAAAAGCCTTGTGAGGGACATTGGTCTGCTGCAAAAAGAGTTCTAAGGTACTTGAAGGGAACTCAAGACCTTGGAATCAAGTATACACAGGTGGACGACTTCAGCTTGATTGGATACTCTGATTCAGACTTCGATGGAGACAAAGAAACTGGGGTATCTACTTCAGGATATGCTATGAGTCTTGGATCAGGAGCTGTCTCCTAGAGATCACGCAAACAATCAGTTCCAGCAGATTCCACAACAGAAGCAGAATACGTGGCAGCAGCTGAAGCAACGAAAGAAATTGTGTGGCTCAGGAAAATTCTTGAAGATTTGCAGGTAAAACAAGTACAATCAACTCCACTCATGATTGATAACACCTCTGCAATAAAGTTGGCCAAGAACCCAAAGTTCCATGATCGTACTAAGCACATCAATACTAAATATCATCTGATCCGACATCATGTTGAGGCCAAAACAATCCATCTCCGTCATTGTTCCACAAATGAACAAATTGCAGACATCTTCACCAAAGCGCTTGGAAGAGAAAAGCTTGAAAGATTCAGAACGATGCTTGGACTCACCAACATCCCTTCAGATTAAGGGGGGGAATGTTGACACCTAATCCTCAGCGGTTGGGTAAACTGGAATGTGAACAGTCATCAAGAAGATGAACTGATCAGTCACATTCATGTATATAAACAATAGTTACCTAATGAAATAATCAATCAGTCTTTTCTGCCAAGTCTGGAGTTACCCTGGCCTGACAATTAATTAGCATATTAATAATAATTAATAATAGAATTAATATTAATAATAACTATCATATTAAAAAAAATAAAAAATAAAAAAAAAAAATTAATTAATTAATCTGAAACTGTCGACATCTCATCTAAAATTATTTTTCAAAAATTGAAAGCCGACATTCATCTCTCTTTTCTCCTCATTACTATTTAATCCCGCTAATAGGCTCTTCTTCTATCAAGCATTCAAGTTGTCCTGATGATGGATCCCGGTTGGGATTTGAAACGTTGGCAGAAATGGTTCTTACTGTGGATTCTGCGGTAACTAAGTTGAAAATAATAAATATATTATAATCATTTCACAAAGTTATTATAATAATAATAATAATAAATATATTATAATCATTTCACAAAGTTATTAATTAAAATGTGAATTAAATTTAATTTTGATGAAAAAATTTAAAGATAAAATTTTCTTATTAATTAATTTTTCATAACTTAAAAAAATCACTGACTTTTATTTTTTTTAAATAATGTAAAAACATTTCCCTTAATATTCTAATAAATTTAAACAATTCTATAAAATTTTAATAAATATTAAATATATTTAAAAATGGATTAATTTTTATTCATAATTAATTTCTACAGTTTAATTTTTTAATAAATATATAATTATATACAAAGTCTCTTTGAAATAAATCACATAAAAAAATTAAAATAGATACATTTGAACCATTTACTTGATTCATCATCCACATAGTGTTATAATATATTATTATAATAACTTTAAATTTTACAAAATTTAATTTATCACTCTCATTTCAGCCCGGTTTAAAATGGTACATTTTATGAAAAATATAAAAGAAAATTTACTATTAAAATCTATCTCAAAATATTTGGCTTGGAAGCAATTCCCCTTAACTAAATTCTTAATATAAATATTTTTATGATAACATCAAATTTGTACCTTAAAACTTCGAATTTTACAGAATCCAATTATCATCTTTGTGCTGTCTAAAAATGAGATGCATATTTTGCGGAAAAATAAAATAAAGTTGCCATTAAAATCTATCTCAACATACTTACCTTGTGTGATTTTGTGCAAAGTAGTTTTCAAATTTTTTTTATTAATTATGTTATTTAAAAATAAGATGTATATTTTGTGGGAAAATAAAATAAAATTTATGTTATGAAAAATAAAATGCCATAAATAGGAAACAATATTGTTCGAAACACATAAATATCACATGAGTTGAAACAAGTTGTAAAGATATTTTGTTATGTAGAAGCAAAATACAATGTTCATTTGCTTTTTTGAGGGGGCAACCTCTAATGAGTAGAGCTCAATTACAATAAAACTCGATGATTCTTCCCTTGCTATCGAAGACTATTTATAGCTTTATGACATCAAAAACCCTAACTACTAGTGGTCCCTTGCATAATATAGGTTAACCACTTTATTTATTAACTATGACTTGTTTATAACTAATTGTGGTCCCTTTTCTATAATGTGGGTCAACCACTTACCATTATTATTAATGTGGATAACTGCTTACGAGCTTTATTGACTCAACTAACTAATTATGACTCTGACGAGGCCCCTTGGTCTTATTACATAAATAAAGGGGCTAGGGTTGCACCCTAACATGCCCTCCCCCATCAAAAGCAGCCTTGTCCTCAAGGCTAAAGTTGCGGAAACCATTGAAAGAATAGTGGTCGATTCCCATGTCACATCCTCTAAAGAGGTGTCTTTCCACTTGATGAGGACTACCTTCATCGTGTGGCCGTAGAGATGTATTTCGCGAGTATTAAGGACTTGTTCAAGGCAGAGCCAAAGTGAAGCTTCCTCATCCAATTCTGGCAGACTTGTTTGAACCCTGTGATTCTTCCCCACAACTTGCTTGAGGCAGGATACATGAAAAAATGAGTGTATTTTTGAAGTAGTCAGCAGGGCCAGTGTGTATGCAATTTCTCCTATACGTTGAAGTACCTGATAAGGCCCATAGAATTTTGGTGCTAGTTTTTGGCAGCCCTTTTCTTTGAGAGAGGTATGCTTATAAGGTTGGAGTCGCAGGAACACCTAGTCACCTACTTGAAATGACCTCTCTAAATGGTGTTGGTCGACATGTTGCTTCATTCGATTATGAGCTTGATGTAGATTATCTTTGAGATGAGCGATCATGGTGGCATGGTTCTATAGGAGCTGATCAACTGCCTGTACTTTGGAAGATCCAGGGATATAAGAAGTTGGTGAAGGTGGGAGTTGGCCATACACTACCTCATATGGCATCATCTTGGTGGCTTCATGATAGTTAGTATTATACCACCATTCAGCTAAAGGTAGCCATTGTACCCATTGATGTTGCTTGTCTAAAGTGAAGCACCGCAGATAGGTCTCCAAACATTTGTTGATTGCTTTTGTTTGACCATCGATTTGGGGATGATAAGTTGTACTCAGTTGGAGTTGCGTGCCCTGTAGCTTGAAAAGTTCCTGCCAAAATTTTTTATGAAAGTGGGGTCTCGATCAGACATAATGGAAGTCGACATGCCATGTAGTTTGAAGATTTGATCCACCAAAACTTGAGCCACCAATGTTGGGGTAAATAGGTGCGGTGTTAGGGTCCCACCCTAACCCCCTTATTTATGTCATGGGATCACGTCATAGTCAAGAGTCAATAAAGCCCATATTAATATTTGTAAGTGGTTAACCCGCAATTAATGACGGGACCACAGTTAGTTGCAAATGGGTCGTAGTATTAGATAGATGGTATTAATAAAACCCACGGTATTGGCCCGTGGTATTGCATGTATGAGTCATATATAAAGGATAGAGACTCCCTGCGAAGAGCATCGTGTCTTATTTTGTAATCGAGCTCTGCTCTATTGGAGGTTGCCCCCTAGAAGAGGCATGTGAACATTGCTCTTTGAATAATAAAATCATTGCTATTCTATGTTCTAGGTATCTTTTCTTCGCATATTCTGTGTTCTGGGTATCTCTTCTTCGCATATTCTGTATCTGGGTATTATTTTGCAGGTTAAGAGCATAACAAGTGGTATCAGAGCACTTTCCAGGGCTCGGTGGGATCTCCAATTTTTAGCAAAAATTTTTTTGGCTAGAGACGTGTTCCGGCGTCTTTAAACCACGGGATCTGTCGTTGAGCGCATAAACCTGCGGATTTGGGGAGGCATGCACGCAGGAAATACAAGAGGTGGTCACGTCTGTTGGACTCCCTTGTAACCCCTGTGGGTACCCCTTCGAGTAGTAGCGCATTAGACAGAACCGCGCACGAACTGTTTTCCACGTACCCTCTGGGTATATAGGAAGCCCCCTAGGCTCCCTTGAAACCTCGCCATAGATAAACCTTCGGCCGTCTTGTGGCTACAGTACACCGAGAACAGCACTCGGAGAGATTACTCGCCCGTACGATAGGGTAGTCGGGTTGTACGGCTAAGGGTACGGTCGATCCTCCTTAGTTAGAGCCCTGAAACATTGGGCCGAGTACTACTGTCAGACCCTTATGTATATTGCGATCTGTAGCACCTGACACTCCTCTAGACCATAGTTCCTTTTTCTATCGGGGATCACGCATCAGATCCGCGTGTGCAAAGACGTGCTGCAGCAGCAGTTGTTCCACCATTCAGATCTCTCAGATCCACCAGATCGGAGTTGTTGTGAAGGGTTCCTGTACCGGGGTATACTTTTCGCAGGACGTTTGGCAGCATTGACATTTTGAGGATTTGGCGACTGCAGTATTGATCAAGAAGGAGTAAAACTCCGTTAGGAGTTTTCCAAAATTAAAAAAAAATAAAAAAAGTTTGAGATCTTCCGAGGCGCTTATTAGTGATCTAGCCCATCAGCATCAGGACGACGAGCTGAGCAAGGTGGTACCATTCAATTTATTAAAAAAAAAAAAAAAAAAATTGGCGGTCCCAATTGTTCATCAAGTTGGTGTATGGTAGAAACTAGAGCTCAAGTGATGGCCAATGAAAGGCTAGACAAAATTGAAGAAGATCTGAACAACCTCAACCGTCTGATTGGCGGACTAAGTATCCAGGTACAGAAAGTACTCGAGAAGGGCAAGGAGCCAGCCCAAGTGGAGGAGTCTAATGGCCATGAATACCATGAGGGTGAATCTAGCCAATCTCCTCATGTCTGGCACACCCATCCACCACCCAGTCAGCGACCTCCCAAGTTGGATATGCATAAATTTGACGGTTCTCACACGTCCGCATGGCTAGCACAAATGGAGCAGTATTTCAAATTGAATCGTATCCTAGATGATGGGACTAAGCTTATGGTGGGAACCATGTATTTGGACAATGAACGATGGCAATGGGGGGAATGGCATCAACGTTGCAATGGACCTTTTCAGAATTGGGCCCAATTTGCCAAAGCTCTTCGAGATCACTTTGAACAGGAAGACTCTTTTTTGGGGCGTCTCACTAAGCTCCGACAGACGGGTACAGTGGATGAATATATTACCGCTTTTGAAGCCTTAGCCTTCCGCACTAAGGGTCTCACAGATGAGTTCTACACGGAATGTTTTATTAGCGGTCTTAAAGAAGCCATCAAAGCTCAAGTTCTACTCCACCACCCTCACACGTGGACGGAGGCTTGCCAGGTAGCTTGTAAGGTGGAACGTGCAATAGCAGCCCAATACAGCCGCCCCAATTTCCCCGCTAAAGGTCGTTCCCCACAAGCTCACAACACGACTCAGACACTTAAGATCCAAAATGTGTCACCTGCGGAAATGGCCGAAAGAAGAAAGCAAGGACTATGTTACTACTGTGATGAAAAATATTCCCCAGGTCATAAATGCAAGGAGCCCAAGTTTTTTCAAATAGATGCCACTGACTACAGCTCCACCGAGGAAGATCCACCACTTGAGGAATCACAACAGGCATTTACCGCTCTCAAAAACGCCATGTGTTCCACTCCAGTCTTAGCACTACCTGACTTCACCAAATCCTTTGTCATTGAATGTGATGCTTCGGGTACAGGTATTGGGGCAGTCTTAATGCAGGAAGGGCGACCATTGGCCTTCACAAGCCAACAACTCAGTGGGAGGAATCTGGGCCAATCTACCTACGAGAAGGAAATGATGGCCATCTTACATGCAGTCGAGACCTGGCGACCTTACTTATTGGGGCAACGTTTCCAAATCCGTACAGATCATCACAGTCTTAAATATTTTTTGGAGCAACGCCTATCCTCCCCACAACAAAATAAATGGTTAGCCAAAATGCTCGGATATGATTATGAGATCATTTACAAGAAAGGGAAAGACAACAGTGTAGCAGATGCATTATCGCGCCAATTTGAGGAGGAAAGTACTCTACTCGCAATTTCCCTTCCCATTCCAGACTGGATTGAAGAGGCTCGCAGGGAATGGTTTTCACACCCAGGGCTCTCCCAACTCATTTCTCAATTGCAGGTAGATCCTAATTCCAGCAAGGGCTACTCGTGGCAGAATGATATTCTTCGCTACAAGGACAGAGTCGTAATATCACCAACATCCACCCTCAAAAGTCGCATTTTGGCAGAATTGCACTCATCTCCCATTGCAGGACATTCGGGCTTTCAGAAGACGTATGCTCGCACCAGAAGATCATTCTTTTGGACAGGCATGAAAAAGGACATCCTTACTTTCGTAGCAGAATCTGATGTCAACGCCACAAAGGGGAAACTGTCAACACACCAGGCACATTACAACCATTGCCCATTCCGGCATCAATTTGGACGGAGGTTTCTATGGATTTCATAATAGGTCTTCCAAAGTCAGGGAACAAGTCAGTCATCATGGTGGTTGTGGACCGACTGTCGAAGTATGCTCATTTCTGCGCCCTACCCCACCCGTTTACACCAACTTTGGTTGCTCAATCTTTCATGGATCAGATCTTCAAATTACATGGCATGCCCACTTCTATAGTGTCCGACCGCGACCCGATCTTCACCAGCAATTTTTGGCAGGAACTCTTCAGAATACAAGGCACTCAACTCAAACTCAGTACTTCATATCATCCGCAAACAGATGGTCAAACCAAAGCCGTCAACAAATGTCTAGAAACTTACCTTAGGTGTTTCACTTCAGAAAAGCAACAACCTTTAGGCACAGTGGTTACCTCTGGCTGAATGGTGGTATAACACCAACTATCATGCCACCACCAAAATGACTCCCTATGAAGCAGTCTATGGTCAACCTCCGCCTTCCCCTACTTCTTATCTCAAGGGGTGCTCCAAAGTACAAGCAGTGGATCAACTCCTACAACAACGCGCAACCATGCTCGCCCATCTTCGCGAGAATCTTCATCAAGCTCAGAACCGCATGAAGCAATAGGCCGACCAACATTGCTCAGAGCGCCAATTTCAAGAATGGGATCAGGTCTTTTTGAGGCTGCAACCATATAAGAAAACATCACTCAAAGACAAGGGTTGTCAAAAGCTCTCTCCAAAATTCTACTGACCATACCAAGTACTTCAGCGCATTGGAGAAGTGTCTTACAAGTTGGCTTTGCCACCTACGGCAAAAATCCATCCAGTTTTCCATGTATCGTGCCTCAAGAAAGTGATTGGGAACAATTGCCGAGTTCAAACCAGTCTACCTGAATTGGACGAAGAAGGGTCAATCTGGCTTCAACCCGAACAGGTTCTAGACACACGAGACAAGCACCTGCGCGGCCGCATGATTAAGGAAGTCCTCGTCAAATGGAAAGACACCTCTCCGGAAGATGCAACTTGGGAACCAGCCACTATTCTTCAGCAGTTTCCGCAGCTTCAGCCTTGAGGACAAGGCTAGTCTTAAGGGGGAGGGCATGTTAGGGTCCCACCCTAACCCCCTTATTTATGTCATGGGATCACGTCATAGTCAAGAGTCAATAAAGCCCATATTAATATTTGTAAGTGGTTAACCCGCAATTAATGACGAGACCACAGTTAGTTGCAAATGGGCCGTAGTATTAGATAGATGGTATTAATAAAACCCACGGTATTCGCCCGTGGTATTGCATGTATGAGTCATATATAAAGGATAGAGACTCCCTGCGAGGAGCATCGTGTCTTATTTTGTAATCGATCTCTGCTCTATTGGAGGTTGCCCCCTCGAAGAGGCATGTGAACATTGCTCTTTGAATAATAAAATCATTGCTATTCTGTGTTCTGGGTATCTTTTCTTTGCATATTCTATGTTCTGGGTATCTCTTCTTCGCATATTCTGTATCTAGGTATTATTTTGCAGGTTAAGAGCATAACATGCGGTAGAGCGCAAAAATAAGCATATTTGGAAAGTTTGTCCATGACCACTATGATGACTAATTTGTTGCCTGAATTTGGGAAACCTGTAATGAAATCCATATAAACACCTATCCATGTGGAAGCATGGAGTGGAAAGGGTTGTAAGGTTCTCGGTAGCTTGATTGTTTCCCCTTTGTTGTGTTGGCATACTTCACATTCAACTACAAAAGTAAAAATGTTGTGCTTCATGTCGATCCAAAAGAAAGAGCGGCGTGCTTGTGCATAAGTCTTCTGAAAGTCTGAATGTCCTGCAACTGGAGAGGAGTGCAACTCTTCCAAGATGTGTGTTTTGATGGTGGAGGTTAGGGATAGCACTACCTGATCCTTATAGTGAAAAACCTCATCCTTCCAAGAGTAGTCCTCTGAGGAATTAGGATCTGCTCATAATCTATTAATGAGCTAGGACAAAGAGGGGTGGGAGAACCATTCATGATGGGTTGCTTCAATCCAATCTGGTATGGGTAGAGAGAGGGATAAAAAGGTGTCATCTTCCTCAAATTGGCACGATAAGGCATCAACCACTACATTGTCATGTCCCTTCTTGTAAATTATCTCATAATCATATCCCAACATTTTTGTGAGCCATTTATTTTGTTGTGGCGACAATAGACGCTGCTCTAGGAAATATTTTAGGCTATGATGGTTAGTGTGGATTTGGAAATGACGCCCCAATAAGTATGGTTGCCAAGTGTCTACTGCATGTAAGATGGCCATCATTTATTTCTCATATGTAGATTGACCCAGATGCTTGCCACTGAGTTGTTAACTGGTGAAAGCCAATGGTATACCTTCCTACATTAATTCTGCGCCAATGCATATACCTGAAGTATCACACTCAATCACAAAAGGTTTTGAGAAGTCTAGTAGGGCCAATACTGGAGTGGAGCGCATGGCATGTTTGAGAGAAAATAAGGCATGTTGAGTTGCGTCAGTCCATAGAAATGATTTTTTCTTGAGAAGATTAGTGAGGGGTCGGGAAATGCATGCATAATTGCTGAAAATTTTGCAATAGTAGCCCGTGAGACCCAAGAATCCCCTCAAACTCTTCAATTTTTTTGGTTGGGACCAATCTTGCATTGCCTGAATCTTTTTCGGATCAACCCTCACTCCTTCACGGCCCACAATGTGTCCCAAATACTCTACTTATTCCATGCCAAAGGAACACTTGGATAATTTGAAAAATAATTTATGATCTTGGAGCAGTTGCAATACTTGGTCAACATGTTGAAGGTGTCTATCCCATGTTATCTTGTAGATGAGAATGTCATTAAAAATTACCGGACCAATTTTCTGAGATGTGGTTTCAGAAGGTGGTTCATGAAGCTCTGAAAAGTGGATGGGGCATTATAGAGACAAAATGGCATGACCAGGAATTCATAATGGCCTCCATGAGTTCGGAAGGTTGTCTTGGGAATGTTAACTTCCTTCATTTGTATTTGGTCATAGCCCAAGCAGACGTTCGTCTTGGTAAAAAAATTGGCACCATACAACTCATCAAGCATATCATCGACTACTGGGATAGGAAATTTGTCCTTGATAGTGAGCTTTTTAAGGGCCCTAAAGTCTGGACACATGTGTCATTCACCGTCTTTATTTAAAACCATGACCACTAGAGATGAATAAGGGCTAGTGTTGGGACAAATAACATCAGCTTCGAGGAGTTCCTTGATGATTTTTTCAATTTCATTCTTTTGTGCAAAAGGATATCGATAGGGGCGGACATTTGGCGGCTAGGTACCTGGGAGAAAAGGGATGATATGATCATGTTCACCCCTAGAGGGTGGGAGCTCCTTAGGTTTGTCAAAGACCCATTGGTGGCGATCTAATACTTATTTCATATCAGAATGAATGTTAGAAAGAGTGGCTTTAATGGCATGGATGGCATTAAATTGTGTCATTATCTCATGATGGCCCTTTTTTAAAATCTTCTCTATTCGATGCGAGTTGATGATAGTAGGAGCACCTGCCTAGTGTCCCCTAAGTGTATGAGTGTGGTCATTCTGCTTAGAGCTCATATATAACTCATGGAAGTCCATCGTGATAGGGCCTAGTGTGCGGAAACATTCAACACCAAGGACAATGTCACAACCGCCCATTTCAATGGAAAACATGTGGGTTTTGAGGTGATAACATTCCATCTGAAGCTTAATATTTTCAAAACATCCTTCACATTTCATGGTCCCCCCATCAGCAATAAGGGCTTGGAAATCAGATACCACCCTGACAAAACAATGAATGACTTCTATTACTCTCCTATGGATAAAATTATGTGTGTTTCCACTATCAATCAACACCACTATTAGTCGATGTTTAATAAAACCTCTGAATTTGAGAGTCTAGAGAGAAGAAATATCATCCAAGGCATGGAGTGATATAACAGGCTCATATAGCATAGTTGTAGGATCATTGTCCGGGGTTGTTTGAGGTTCACCCTCTTCCTCTTCAAGCACTTTAGTGGATGAAGTTTCATCAACATAACTGTTTTCAGTAGCGTCAATTTGAAAGAATTTTGGTTCCTTGCATTTATGTCTCGAGGAGTTTTTGTCATCACAGTAGTAGCAGATTCATTGTTTCCTTCTTTAGGCCATTTCTGTTAGTGACATATTTTGAACCTAAAGTGTTTGGGTGGCGCCCATAGCCAGGGTGGGACATGCCCATGTAATGAAATTTGGATGATTGGATTGGGCATTTAAAGTGACTTATGCATCTAAGGCCTTGTGACATGCTTCCAACCAAGTAGTTAGGTGATGCATTCTGACATGGGCTTGGATGGCTTCCTTTAGGCCACCGATGAAACATTCCAAGTAAAAGGCATCTCCTAGTCCTTCATTCTGAATGGCCAATTGTTCAAAGGATACAATGCAGTCTTGTACTATGCCCATTTGCATGAGCTTAGTGAGACGACACAAAAAGTGAGATTCCAGATCAAAGCGGTCATAAATGGCTTTTGAGAACATGGTCCAAGTTGGCCTACCTGGATAGAATTTATGATGCCAATGCCACCAGTGTCAGTGCTCTTGATCTAAGTAAAGAGATCCCACATGTAGTTTAGTGTCATCATCCCAGATATTATTAAGGTAGAAATATTGTTCCATTTGTTCCACTTATATTGTCGAGTTAGAGCCATCAAATTTATACATGTCTATCTTGGGTGTCTAGTGGCTCGAATATCGGTGACCTCCATGGAAATGAATGTGATGGCTAGATTGTCCTTCTATGTGTGCATCAAGACTATGTTCTTTCCCCATGGGTTCGTGAGACTTACTTAGGGCTTTCAATACTATTGTTGTGATTCTATCATTAAAGGACACCTTGAAGTCATTGATTTTTTTCTCGGGGGCTTTGACTTTCTCCATAGCCATAACTTGAGCCCTAATACCATGCATTCACTAGCCCTAGTCAAATTTTGAGCTTACTTAAGACTAGTATGGTTGGAAACAGGGCAAGCTCAAGAATCTAGTGATGTGGGTCACTTGAAGTCGCGTCAGGAAAGATTTGAGACCACATGAAAATTTCGGGGCTTACAAGTGAATGGTACTACTGTGATCAGCTTGTCGTCCTAAATCTTATGGGATAGGTCTCTTGCAAGCATCTCATGATGGCCCCATACTTTCTTTCTTTCTTTACTCTGAAAAGTGTTTTACTCCCAATTGATCAATACTATGGTGGTCGAAATTGATGAGCCTCATCATTGGGTAATTATATGGGCCTTAATGCACCTCCTAGCCTAGTCAAACCAACTATTCTCACAACTTATTACATACTTTTGATTATATTTTGTTTGTGAGATGAGTTAGAGTTGGATATTTTTCTTTGTGGTCTAATGTGCATTTAACGCAGGATTAAAGGATAAAAGCAAGGAATTTTGGCAAAGACCTTGGTCAAAACTCGAATGGGAAAAGGGAGAGGAATTATAGGAGGTAAATCCTCCTCATTTACTACCCCTCCATTCGAATATTCCTCCATCAGCTCGGAGTGCAAACAGCCAAATCATGAGGACTAGAAGGCAGCCGAGCAAGTGAAAGTCAAAGCACCAGTTTATCTCGAGTTTGGGAGCCGAGCCTCCCTAATTTTAAGGAAGTCGTTGGAGACTTCAGTTGTATAAGTAGAGAGGCCTAGGACCTCAGTAGGATTCGGACTTTTGATTGTAAAACTTTACTCTATTTTCGAGCTGCAAGACTTGTGACAATTTTTTATGTAATCCATTGTTTTGATAATAAGAATGAGTTTTGTTTTGAGCCAGCACTGAGTTAACTCAGAGGGCTGAAGCTCTTGGGTTAGGGCCCAACCCTAGCAGCTAAGGCTCCTCTTTATTGTACATGTATGCTAGCGTAGATTCATGGTTTAATCGTTCATTTGCTTAAGTAGTTGCATTTCCATTACAGCAGTGTAGTGCATAGATTCATGGTTTAATCGTTCATTTGCTTAAGTAGTTGCATTTCCATTACAGCAGGGTAGCGTAGATTGGTTGTCTTTAGTTTGCTTCCATTTTTGCCTTCTTTCAATTAACAAGTTAGCAAGGAGAAAAAGATCACCATAAGGTTGTTAGCAAGTGTCTCAGCCTCACCTCCTCCCTCTAGGACCATGACTTGAGGAAGAGACCCTTCAGCAATCCCAAAAACACAGATTTCTAGTTCTCGCATGAGCTTTGGAGTTTGTTGTCTTGATTCAGTACTTTGTTAATTTCATCGTTATCTTTTTGTAATAAGATCTCACTCATATTCTCATTTCCTTCAACACTTTCTTCATGCATAATATATGCGGAAACCAATAAATCACGTCTTAATAGCGTGTCGCATATTCATTTCAATGTTTGACTTTAGGCGCTCCAAATCTCCACCGTCGATATGTTTTGCTTGATCAAACAGTTATCGCGTCACCCGCTTGCCAACTAGCTTGGTCGATGTCCACCGTTGATCAATCCCGCATGATCCAACAACTATCGCGCAATCTCGCGTGAATTATTGTACGACCGATACTCAACCGAGAGCACGCGAGAAAAGTGGTTTTCCCGTGCTACGTGTCACTCACTTAGGTTAATCGCGTGAAATTTAGAAATACAGCCTATATCTCTTAGGGCGTGCAAGATACTACTTATCACCTATATTCATTTCAACGTTTGACTTTAGGCGCTCCACCTCTCCACCGTCGATCTGTTTCGCTTGATCCAATGGCCATCGCGTCACCCGATCGCCAACTAGCTTGGCCAATCTCCAACGTTGATCAATCCCACATGATCCAACAGCTATCGAGCAATCTCGCGTGAATTCTTACACGACCGATATCCGATCAGGAGCACGCGATAAAAGTGGTTTTCTTGTGCTACGTGTCACTCACTTAGGCTAATCGCGTAAAATTTAGGAATTCCACTTACAGCTTTGAGGGCACGCGAGAAACTGCTTACCACCTACAAAGACCGCTCCATCATTCCGCATTTTTCCCCCTTCTACCGACACGTGACTTGATGTGGTCCATCCATCTATTCAGTTAATCTTCGTGATAAGATCTTCGTCACTCATCTTCTGTTAATCCTATTCGTCCATCCATTCACGTAATCTCCTGCGATAAGATCTCCACCGCTCATCTTTCGTTAATATTGTTTCTGCCCAATCCAACGGTTCCTATACACTGCTGCTTCATTACATCTTCCTTTCGCTGATTTCGATCTCTGATTACTCTTCCGCTTGACTCCTTCCTGAACTTTGTTCTGCGTATCATTTAAACGCTTCCACTCCATAGGCCTTCTAGCCATCCTCAACCACCTTCCATCCGCCTGTCACGTCTACAAGAACACTTAAATTGCATGCTTGATTTTACCAAAAAAACCAAAAAAGAGTGAAAATAGATTTAGTTTAGTTGCTTACACATTACTTTGGTTTGATGCTCTTTACTTCTGTAACTTAGATAGCAGCATTAGGATAGTGTTTATTTGGAAATTCTGCTTAGCATAATTGTTTAATTGGTTAATTAGGATATGGTGTGATTTAGCATTACATGTTGTAAACTTCATTACTGTAGTAGAGTAGCTCTCTTAGAATAGATTTGCTCTTCTTCTATCAAAGAATCAAGCTTCTTCTGACCTTATAGAAGTCTGGCTCGGAACCCCTGGGGTCTCTCGCCAAATGAGCAGTGACAATAGGCAGGACCTTCACTACTACTTGTTCATATAGCACTGTCACCTCCAAGTTTGTACGAACCCCGGGTTGATAAGTAAAGCTGGTAGCCCAGGAGTTGCAACATCCTTGCTGCAATACTGGCGCTCATCAGAAATCCAAAATGCTTGAGACTATCAAATATTCTACGAAAATCAAGGGTAGACTTTAGGAGTAGAAACCCCAAAGTTTTTGCTCTGCAAAATGTTCTGCGACAATCTAATCTAGACTATGGCGACCAAAACTATCACTACACAAAGAGTCTGATTTGCATTGTGAAAACCCCAACTATTGAATCTAATTGGTACAGTCGCGTCAAAACCCCAGCTATTGGATCTGATCTGTACAACGGTGGTTGAACCCCAATTGTTGAATCTGATTTGGACGAAAAGGTAGGGGCACAATCTTCAGACAGTTGAGGGAACTATGGCCACAAAGGAGCGTCAGGTGCTATAGATCGCGATATACGCAGGGGTCCAACAATAGTACTCAGCCCAATATTTTAGAGCGCCAACTAAGGAGGATCATTGTACCCTTAGTCATACTACCCAACTACCCTGTTGTACGTGCGAGTAATCTCCCCGAGTGATGTTCTCAACGTACTGTAGCAGCAAGACAGTCAACGACTTGTCTAAGGTTGAGTTTCAGGTTACCCTAGGGGAGGCTTCTGATATATCCAAGGGTACGTGGAAGTGCAGTCTTTGCGCGGTTTTTTCTAATGTGCTACTACTCAAAGGGGTACCCACAAAGGTTACAAGGGAGTCCAACAAGTGTGACAACCTCTTGTATTTCCTGCGTGCATGCCTCCCAAATCTGCAATTTTATGTGCTTAATGATAGATTCTATGGTTTAAAGATGTGGAACACATATCTAGCCTAAAAAAAAACATGCCAAAATTGGAGGTCTAGCTGGCCCTGAAAAGTGGTCTGATACCACTTGTTATGCACTTAACCTGCGAGAATGATAGAATGTCGTAAATACGAAATAATATCTCCCGAAACACAAAAATATCACATGAATTGAGACAAGATGCAAAGATATTATATTATTTAGTGATCTAAAAATGGGGCTCTTAGGCTTCTTGTCTAACTTACAAGAACTTCTCCCACTTCCAAAGCTTTAAATTTTCCCAAGTCTATTTGATTAACCAATGCGGAATTAAGAAATGCTTGAGAACATGGGTGTATGCTGGAATTTGTTTTTAAACTGATTGTATGTTTTAAAATCTGATGTTTTTGTTGATATGTGAATGTGCTTAAGCCAATATATAAATGCATATAACTGTGAATAATGCAGTAGTAAAAACAAACACATAAGACAGCGAATTAATTAGGAGTTCACCCACAACTCTTGGGCTACATCTTCGTGAGCTCTAGTCAACTCAACTAGGCTCTCTAGGATTATGGTATAAGTCTTTTTTACAAGCTCTTGGCTCAACTCCTGATGTTTTTACACCGAAATAATGGGTTCAGACACCATGTTATCCCTTGGCTCTTGAAGCTCTGGCTCTTGGCTCTGGCTCTTGGCTCTTGGTTCTGGCTCTTGGCTCTGACTCTGGCTCTTTGGCTCTTGGCTCTAACTCTGACTCTTTGGCTCTTGGTTCTGGCTCTCTCTGGGCTTTTCACTTGAACTCCAAGTGGCTCCCTTGGCTACCTTTTGCTTCTGCGCTGCCTCTTTTGCCTTAGCTTCCCACACTAGCTTCTCCTTCAGCAAAAAAACCCAACAACAATCGACAACTACTCAGCAGCAACTCAGCCAGCTCACTGTCTTTGACATTCATGGCTTTTAAGCCAAATCGGCATTGTCTGTTTCATTTCCCTCTCGGGCTATTCGTCTTCCTATTTTGGTCCACTCGAATCCCTTCTTTGAGCATTAGCAATCATTGTTAAACGCCCTCGGGGATGAATGCCACCTATTTCACAACAGAAGGAGCCATTGGCACTTTGAATCCTTCATAAACAGTCGCTCTGTGTTTACACAGAGAACCCTGTAAAAACACGGGAAAATCTGCATAAAGCACAGTCTTTCGGACTTCAAAAGTCCTTAAATCCTACCTTATATTTCTATCGGGTCCGCTCGTAAGTCGCCATCTTATGTCGCAAGGGCCTGCCCCTTTGTATTTCGTTTAACAACAAAATATACGAAAATACATAAGAATATGGGAAAATCCCACTTGTTGGACTTGGAATATTATACAAAGGCATTTCAGAACCCTTTCGGGTCTGGTTTCATCGCATCGCGCTTCCCCTTTGTATTTCGTTCAATAACGAAATATATGAAATTACATTGAAAAATGCCTTTCGGCGGATTTCAAAATATATATAATCTAGTTCATATTTGTCGTCGGGTCCGGCCATCGCATTACATATATACCATATATCTCCGCTCCTTTGAAATGCACTGACGCGGTGTTGCAATGCGACAAGTCGCAATCGCAGATCGCATAAGCGTGAGGCCTTCCCATATAGCAGGGTCTTTGTCAATGCCGATTGCAATCCACCGATATCGCAATCGTGGTATTGTATCGGCCTAGTCCCATCGCATGTTATGCCTCCGCCTATCACCGCTGATGCGATATGCTGATCGAATCTAGACCATTGATTGGCCAGATCCAACGGCCCCTGTTCATTATTGACTTAAACCTCTGTTAGGCTCAATTTCATGGTTTTCTTCATGTTTTTGGGTTTCGATAATGTAACCCGAATTTTTTTAAACTTCTGTTTGCGGTGGTTTTGACCTTTTATGAGAATTTTTAGAAGACTTAAATATTTAGAGGGTTTTTAGGACCCATTTGAAAGTGATTTTACCTCTTCTTTTTCCAAAGGAAACGGCAGCTTCATTTTATGATAACTTCTGCATCCTAAGTCAGTTTTGGCCCATTCAAGTTGCAGTAGATTCAGAATGAGACAATCTATACAATGGGGCTAGTTCCAGGAACTTCCTTGGACTTTCATTTTCCTCAGTGAGGTACACTTAGACTTAGGAGTCTACCCAAACTCCATTTTGGATCACGCCTTCCCACTAAAAGAACTTTTGGTCTCCAAAAGACTGATATACTGATCTGAACAGTAAATGAGAGTGACTCACCCTCTTCTTTCAGCCCCCCTACACTTGCCTTTGCATAGTGGCTCTGAACCAAGGTTTCCGACCACTTCCCTTCTTGGAAGGGCTGGTCTTCTGGGAAGCGTTGTCTTCCTCCTTGCCTTTCTTTAGAACTTCTACTGAAATGGTCATAGAAGGTAGTTTGAGCTTCTTTGCCTTGATCATTGATCCAAGGTGGCTCAAACAAATGTGATGTACATCTACTCCACAAAGCTTTCATTTGCACCTGTTTGGAAAGCTGTCAACAACAACTGTTAACAACAATAGAAATACAGACAACAACAATTGGATGGCCTAAACTCCTGCTCCAACAAAGGAATAGATTTCACATCTTGTGAACACCTCCATGTCTTACATCTTCATACAAATGATGGACTATACAACAAGCCCACAAAACATGCCTTTTAAAACAAATGACCCTTCACGTCAAGCATGTAGAAAAAGGACCATTAGGACTCTTTTTCAAAAGATGAAAACACTTCATCATTATCTCCATTTGGAGACCAAGTTAACTTCTCCCAAGTCAACATGGCATCATATGCATGTCAAATCAATCAACCCTGCAAGTTAATTACACATACATGTTCAAAAACAAGGAAATCATCAACATCCCTGTGTTCATGCATCTCATGCTCATGCATGCATTTCATCCTTCAACATTCACTTAAGCACACTGTGCTTTCGAAGCTGAAATGAAATATAATGTAGATGCATCAATATACATGCAATCTTAATCGGATAAGAACTCAATCCGCTCCTTACCAATCCCTTTCAAAGGTACTACCTTATTCTGCACATCAGCATCATCATGTGAATCATTCTGAGACACATCATTCATGGAATCTTCACTTCCATTTCTACCATTTTCTCTTTCCACTTTCTTCAGCTTTGGTGGAAGCATTGTTGGATTCAGTGTCCAACATTTTGCAGAAAGATGTCATTGTGTATGGCAGTAAGTGCACTGCATGTGCATCCTCTTGAGAGCATGATTTGCCTTGTCCAATGGACCTTTGGCTTCTTGCTTCTTTTCCTTCTTATGCTTCCTGTATGTGGCCATTCTCTTCCAACATCTAGAAACATTATGGTTATCCAAACCACAAAAGGAACATGCAACTCTTTCCTCATACTTATGTGGAAATTTATCGTGCTTTGCAAAATCAAAAGGAATGTGTTTAGAACCAGATTTATACCTTTCTCTTTCACCTTTATTGCCTTCATGAGGAGGTGAAGCAAATGAAGAAGTGGCTCCCTTTGGAACACCATCAAACTCTTCAAGGTTGTTGGAGTCTTCCCAACTCTCTGGTTCAAGTGTGTGCTTCTGAACACCTGCATCCTGCAAATGATGTTTCAAGCTATTGGATTCTTCCTGAATACAATCTTCACACTCTGTAATGCAACTCCTTCTTGGAGCTGTTTCAATGGCCTTCATGGCAGCCTTGGAACTTTCTCCACGAGCTTGTCCATAGCCAAGACCCAAATACTTAGGCCTTTCCTCTATCATTATTGGTTCAACAATACATTGTGTATGCTTTCCCAAGCCCTTTCTTTCATAGCCCATCTTGGACATTAGCTTGGAACCTATGCCTTTAGTATGTTTTTCAAAAGAACAAATATAAGCATTCTCAGAAGAATTTGAAGACAAACTGGAATGGCTCACCTCTTCTTCAAGCTAATAATTTACTAAGGCTTCTTGGGAAACAAAGAGTTGTGTTTCCAACTCATGCATCCTCTTCAGGTTCATATTTGCAATATGAAGTTGCCTCTCCATTTCCTACAATTTGTCAGCAAGCAAATGCTTCTCTTCCTTTAGGGAATTCAGCTGCTTTCTAAGCATGTTGCTCTTCCTTCCATCCTCATACATTTCTCTCACCATATCCATCATGGTGGACAATTCTTGCTTCATGTCTTCATCAATGAATCTTGTGAAGAGAGCAGAATTTGAGGACCCACTTATAGAAGTTTTCATTATGCCAATGAACAACAACAACAACAAAAACTTCAACAAAATAAATAATGAGCCTATTTAAGCAACCTCTTGCAACAAACCTCTTGTGCTCCAAAGATTGCCTTGAGGTCCTTTGGGATAAGAAGAGTGCCTTCTGCTCTCTTTCCTTCTTGTCCTTCCTGGACTGAGCTATCAACAGCTTTCCCTTTACCTCTACAAACTCAGAAAATAGTCAGTCTACAAAACAAGCATACAATCAGCCTCTTGTTGTTCAAACACCTTTCAGACAAGCAATCTTTGCTCTATCAATCAAGCATTCTGATATAACCTTCCTTGAAGGTGGGGTTAATCAACCCTGATGCTCTGATACCACCTGATCTGAAAATGGGGCTCTTAGGCTTCTTGTCTAACTTACAAGAACCTCTCCCACTTCCAAAGCTTTAAATTTTCACAAGTCTATTTGATTAACTAATGCGAAATTAAGAAATGCTTGAGAACATGGGTGTATGCTGGCATTTGTTTTTAAACTAACTATATGTTTTAAAATCTATTGTTTGTGTTGATATGTGAATGTGCTTAAACCAATATATAAATGCATATAACAGTGAATAATGTAGCAGTAAAAACAAACACATAAGATAGCAAATTAATTAGGAGTTCACCCACAACTCTTGGGCTACATCTCCGTGAGCTCTAGTCAACTCAACTAGGCTCTCTGGGATTATGGTATAAGTCATTTTTACAAGCTCTTGGCTTAACTCCTGTTGTTTTTAGACTGAAACAGCGGGTTTAGACACCATGTTATCCCCTAGCTCTTGAAGCTCTGGCTCTTGGCTCTAGCTCTTGGCTCTGGCTCTTGGCTCTTGGTTCTGGCTCTTGGCTCTGACTCTGGCTCTTTGGCTCTTGGTTTTGGCTCTCTCTGGGCTTTTCACTTGAACTCCAAGTGACTCCCTTGGCTGCCTTTTGCTTCTGCGCTGCCTCTTTTGGCTTATACGCTGCCTATTTTGCCTTAGCTTCCTACACTAGCTTCTCCTTCAGCAACAAAACCCACCAACAATCGACAACTACTCAGCAGCAACTCAACCAGCCCACTGTCTTTGACATTCATGGCTTTTAAGCCAAATCAGCATTGCATGTTTCATTTCCCTCTCGAGCTCTTTGTCTTCCTATTTTGGTCTGCTCGAATCCCTTCTTTGAGCGTTAGCAATCATTGCTAAACGCCCTCGGGGATGAATGACACATATTTCACAACGGAAGGATCCACCAACGCTTTGAATCCTTCAGAAACAGTCGCTCTGTGTTTACACAGAGAACCCTGTAAAAACACGGGAAAATCCACATAAAGTACAACCTTTTAGACTTCAAAAGTCCATAAATCCTGCCTTATATTTCTATCGGGTCCGCCCGTAAGTCGCCATCGTACGTCGCAAGGGCCTGCCCCTTTGTATTTCGTTTAACAGTGAAATATATGAAAATACATAAGAATATGGGAAAATCCCACTTGTCGGACTTGGAATATGATACAGAGGCATTTCGGAACCCTTTCGGGTCTGGTTTCATCACATCGCGCTTCCCCTTTGTATTTCGTTCAATAACAAAATATACGAAATTACATTGAAAAATGCCTTTCGGCAGATTTCAAAATATATATAATCCGGTTCATATTTGTCATCGGGTCTGGCCATCGCATCGCATATATACCATATATCTTCACTCCTCTGAAATGTGCCGACGCGATGTTGTGATGCGACAAGTTGCAATCGTAGATCGCACAAGCCCAAGGCCTTCCAATATAGCAAGGTCTATGTCAATACTGATTGTGATCCGCCGATATCAGCAATCGCGATATCGCATCAGCTCGGTCCCATCGCATGTTATGCCTCTGCCTATCACCGCCGATGCGATATGCAGATCGGATCTGGACCGTTGATCAGCCAGATCCGACGGCCCCTATTCACTGTTGACATAAACATCCGATAGGCTCGATTTCATCGTTTTCTTCATGTTTTTGGGTTCCGATAGTGTAACCCAAATTTTTTGAAACTTCTCCTTTGCGGTGGTTTTGACCTTTTATGAGGATTTTTAGAAGACTTGAAGATTTAGAGGGTTTTTAGGACCCATTTGAAAGTGATTTTGCCTCTTTTTTTCCAAAGAAAATGGCAGCTTCATTTTATGATAACTTCTACATCCTAAGTCAGTTTTGGCCCATTCAAGTTGCAGTAGATTCAGATGAGACGATCTCTACAATGGGGCTAGTTCCAGGAAATTCCTTGGAATTTCATTTTCCTCAGTGAGGTATACTTAGAGTTAGAAGTCTATCCAAAATCCATTTTGGATCATTTAGAAGCAGAATACAATGTTCACTTGCCTCTTCGAGGGGGCAACCTCCAACAAAGCAGAGCTCAATTACAATAAACTCAATGATTCTTCCTTTGCTATCTAAAACTATTTAAAGCTTTATGACATCCAAAACCCTAACTACTAGTGTTCCCTTGCATAATACATGTTAACCACTTTATTTATTAATTATGGCACGTTTATAACTAATTGTGGTCCCTTTTCTATAATGCGGGTCAACCACTTACAATCATTATTAATATGGATAAATGCTTATGAGCTTTATTGACTCAACTAACTAACTATGACTCTGACGAGGCCCCTTGGGCTTATTACATAAATAAAGGGGTTAGGGTTGGACCCTAACAATTTACCATTAAAATCTATCTCAACATACTTACCTTCCCTGTGTGCCTTTGTGCAAAGTAATTTTCAAAAATATATATATATTTAAATCGTCTAAAGACAATAAAAAATTTGGAATTGAATAGTATAGGCATTTTCTGATTTGAAAGGTCACGAATAGGCATTTTCTAATTTGAAAGGTCACGATCCCTCGCCATTAGTGTCCAACCTATAAATTATTTTTAATTTAGGGGCAGCACTGCTTTATTTTTTTTTCAAGCTCTAGACTGTCGAAAATAGGCCATTTTGTTAGGCAGACATTGCAAAACCAAAATAGAAACAATGGTTCAACCGAGTGTGTGTGTGTATTATTATTTTTTTGTTCTCTTGCTAAAATTGTGCTTGCGGGAATTGAATATGCGGTCAAAAGTATAGGAACACTTTGGAAATGTCAGAAATTGTAAAATTTGCTATATGACCGGCTATGGGCTGGTCAATACCCTGACCATTTTCCTGTGAATTTACGAGCATTTACAGGCCTTAATTTTTTCTTTAAAGTAAAATCAATGTCCTCCTTTAACCTTTAATGATATTTGCACCAGCGGTTTCATAAACGACAATACTAGGGTTTGGAAGCTTGAAGGCTCGAGGTGCGTTTTTAAAATTTGCTTTTGTTTAATAATTTTTATTTATGTATGTAAAGAAGAAATTTCTTCAATCCTAAGCCTCTAAAGTTATAGAAAACGGAAATAAATCATGTTTTTTCTAACCTTCAAGGCGTTGTATGCCATTAACAGTGGGAATCTCATGTATTTTGGTAGCTCAACAACACTTACAGAGCGTCGTCTTCGTTGTTGAGGTAACATTTTCTGCACCGTTAAACATTATTCTTTCACCTGTAACTTTACCACATTTATTAGCACTTTCGTTAAATACTTGCATTTGGCTACTCACAGAAGCCTATCGACCTTGGTTTTCACTTTAAAGTATAATTTTTAGGACTCAAAATTTTCCCATTTTTCTGATTTACGTCTCTTTGAGTGCATAAAGTATGTTCCTCTTTAAACTTTAATCTTTTGGGACCATTCATTCGTTTCAATTTTAATAGCTAACTTCTTTCCATTTAAATCACGCCTTTTTCTTTATTGATCTCTATCAACTTTGTTGTTTTGCAGTTAATCAAGGGTGTGCCCTTTTGGGTAAATGCACCTATTCAACTTGTATATATACACATGATGTGATACTTCATTTGATCACTCACTTATCATCATCTCTCTTTTATAGAAGACACTAGTGGGAGCAGAAAAAGGATGAAGTGACTAAAGTTTGGACTTGGTTTTTGGCACAAATTTCTAGACATTTATTGTAAACCTTTCTAAATAATAATATCTCCTAGAGGAAGAGTTGGTAGGTTTTCTTCCAAGTTTGGGTCTCTAGGGAAAATTTATTGTCTCTATTGTGCATGGTTGTCTCTTTATGATTTTATTATTTTCATTGCATTACTATTGAAATCTTCTATGTATAATTTCTCAATAATATCAGTGGCATAATATAAATATGTCAACCAAATGGAGAGATCTATAATGTCGACATCGTTGGACTTACGATTCAGTATTTTTACCATCATCAAATATGGAAATCTTGAATAACCTTCCTCCTCCTATTGTTGGTTTGAATAACCTTCCTCCTCCTATTGATGAAATACGACAAATTTCATCTCTTGGTTCAATTCATTCTCAAGTAACAACACTTAAAAGAGTTGTAGCTGCATTTTTCTCAACTTTTCCTCGGTATCTTGAGATACTCTTCCAAAAAAAAATCCTCCTATTGCATCAGAGCCTCCTCTTATTTATTTTTTTAGGTTCAAAGTTTCCCACCAATGCTTGGTGAAGGATTGTTTTTTGAGTGTCTATGTAAAGAGTGTGGATTGATGGGGAACAAGTTTTGTAGGTTTTCCTTGGCTCCTATAGAAACATCTATTCTGATTATGTCTAAAGTCGGTTTCCTCAAAGAAGTTGTACAGCATTGCTCAATGACAATAGCCCTTAACACATGCATTGGATTGCAATATGCGATTAAAAAAAAAAAAACTGATGAGGGTGGTTTTCCATTGCTTGTTGTGATGAAACAATGTCAACAGACCATGTCTTCTCTTTGTTATTTGATTCAACAATTTCCACACACAAAAAAATTCTGCAAGATATTTGTGAGGATTCTACTGAGTGCCTAGATCCTCATTTTGACAGCCCAACTATTTATGAAATAGTTGTGAAAACAATTATAAACATTTTAAAGTCATTTGTATTTGTAAGCAACTACATTGTAGTTGTTGGAGTTAGTTTTTGTGGTGTTTCTCAGATAAGCATTGTTGATCCAAAACTTGTGCTCTTACTTTCCACTACTATTTTTTGTCAACCAAGCTCTAAATTTGTTATTATTATTTTTGAGCAAGGTATAGTTGAAACTTGTTAGCAAGGATGGTTGGAGGCTAAAGTTATGAACTATACAAGAGGGATGTAGTGTTAATTTTCCTTTGGGATATATTGTTTTTTTCTTTGGATAATTGCATTAACCCCATTATATCATAACATCGTCAACAATTATGTATAAATAACAATAACATTAACATTGCAATGGAACAGAAAAGGTCAACACAAGAAACGCTATCACAATAGAGACACTAGGATTTGGTCTAAGATCAGGGAAAAAACCCATAAGGGGAAAACGGCGAATTCAATTCTTCTTCTTCTATTAGATATTCATCAATTGTTAAGTTGAGATACAAAGTACATCCATAGAGAGCTACATTATAACATCAGGCCACCTAGGGCCTACCCAAGTTAGTTCACAACTACGTTTGTGAACTGACATTCAATAATCCGAGAATGTTGCTGCCAAATCACACCACCATATCTAACACCCACTATCCATCATTCCTGCCATCAATGGTTTTTTATTAGATACACATTGGTGCTCATGAGGAAAGGTCACTATCAAGGAAGGAGCCCTTATTTTTTTTCTTTACATCAAGGTGTTGATTTCAGTGCATCATATAAATATCATTAATAAAACCCTTACTAAATTAGGATTGACATGGAGGCACTAACACATGAATCATATCATGTTCTCTGTCACATAGAAGATGTCTAACATAGGTACTATAGAATATCATTGTAAAATGTATATCAAGAATAAAGTCACTATAGCATAGGAAAGATCATTGTATAGTATTAACATCGCGGTTATCAAATCAAACCCATGTAATGATACCACTGAACTGTAGAGAGATCGAACCCATGAAATGATGTTAATACAACTGGATCCAGATACATATCATAGAGGAACAAAGGAACTATAATGTATCATAGAGGAATCACAATAAATCGCAGAGGAAAAATAATATATCGTTGAGGAATGAGAACTCATACAAATTGTGTAGAGACAATCATTTTATTGTGCCTTCCAAGACCATTATACATAGGGATGCCATACTTGATTTCATTATATATATATATATAGATATATATATATCCTTTGTGTTATAGTTGGCACCGATATTTCCTTGTTCTCACAATCTTTTGTTTCTAAGCATCCCAGCCATATGTTTGAGGTCTGTTCTTACAATGAATCTTATTGGCTTTAGGAACAACCTGAATCTCTTGATTCCATTTTTTACGGCAAGGATTTCTTTATGAGAAGATGGATACCTGAGTTCAGTGTCATTAAAACATCCTGATGCATATGAGAAAACTTCTTCCCTTTTTTCATGCTTTTGCATCAAAACTCCTGCCCATACTTCATTGGATGCATTTGTTTCTAAAATATAGGGCAATTCATGTCTTGGAAGAACCAGACTTGGCAGATTTTGGACCTTTTGTTTAATAATTTGAACTGCAATCGTCATAGATGGGGTCCATTCTATTCCTTTGAGCCTCTTTTGTAGGACCTTGACATCTTTGGCTTGATTTTCATAAAACTGCCTAATGTAATTGAGGCTTCCCAAGAACCTCTGCAATTGTCTATGATCATAAATGGCATCTGGAAATTATGTTAAAGCTTTCAACACATGTTCTTGTAATTCAACTTTGCCTTGGAATAGGATTAGTCCTAGATATTCAATTCTAGTTTTTGCAAACTCAAGCTTAGGCTTGTTGAGGACTAACCCATGCTTAAAAATCTTGTGGTGAACTATCTCCAAGTGCTTTCTATGTTCTTTTAAGTCAAAAGAACATATTAATAAGTCATCAATATAAACAATAACAAATTTCAAGTCCCCAAAAATATCTTCCATTCTTTTCTGGAATTCAGAGGGTGCATTCTTCAATCCAAAGGGCATTACTCGCCATTGGAACTGCCCGTGTGGTACCACAAAACCAGTCTTGTATCTGTTAGATGGTTTGATCCCTATCTGCTAGAATCCGCTCTTAAGGTCAAATTTTCTAAACACATTATTATTACTGATTTTCTGAAATAAAGCTTCTTTAGATGGCAGAGGATACCTGATAGGCAACAAAGCATCGTTTAATTCTCTATAGTTAATCACCATCCGAGGTTTACCTCTCTTTTTCTTTGAATTCTTGTTGAAATAGAATGTTGGGCAAGCCCAAGGGCTTCTGCTTGGTTCAATCAACTTTCTTTCTAATAGTTCAGCAATCTCCTTTTTACAGAGTTCAAGCTCTGGTGGGGACATTTGGTTTGCTGATGATTTCTGAGGTGTTCCAGAGTAATTTTCTTTGTAGGGAAGATCCAAAAAATACTTCTCTCTTTGCCAAAAAGCATTGGGTGCATCTGATGTACATTCTGGTTCAACTTTCTCTTTTATTTCTCTGATATATTTTGGCCCTTGGATCTCAACATTTCTAATTACTTTGTTGATCTTTTCTAGCTTGTCAAGAGAACATTCAATTATATCTGGGATAGGGTCTACAATTCTATTTACATAGCTCAACTTGCTCTGGATTTTTACAGTTATTCCTTGGATGTTGAGGAAAATGTCGCTTGCTTCTACAACAAGAGGAAGATGTCTCCTTACAAAATCTTGTCCCAACAAAACATCACTACCTGTATAAAAATTGTACAAATTTAAAGAAGTAGGAATTCCATTAAGAATAATCGAGAAATCAGGAGCCATAGCTCTGATAGTCATTAACGTCTTATTTACAACTCTAAACTGCAAGTTTGTGGGTTTCCAATAATATTAAGGAATGGCACTATGTTTTGCACAGGAATACATAACTCTTGTGCATCCATAGAATATTGTTTATAACCACTTACTTTGACATCTACTCTAATAACAATCCTATCTTCAAATCCTTTCATCTGGAAAATAGACGTACCTAGTTTTGGCTGGTGGTCTTCTGGTATGCATTGTAATTCTTGTTGCTCCCAGTATTATCTTCTTCTTCTTTGAGCATATCTTCAAATTCTTCTATCATCATTGAATATTTCAGTTCTGCAAGTTGTTTCTGTTTTTCGGCCAATTCCTTTTGGTCAACTCTCATACCGGTTAGAATTTCTTTAACCAAACCTCTTTTTTCTCCAATGGTGGTTTCTAGATGCAATATTTCTCCTTGCAGTTTACTAACCTGGTCTAATTCTTCTTCTTCATCTAAGAGATTCTCAATGATGGGAGTATCTTTCTTAAACCCATAGGATTTCCTTTGATGAAGAAAGCTTACTTATTCTTTTCTTACAATAGACCCGCGGGGAAACTGCTTCTTTGGTGGAATGTTGGATGAGGGTGTAAAGGAAATATGTGCAGATATGGTAGGTGTGTCACTTGGATAGTAGGCACCAAGATTCACCACGCTTGGTTGTGTGATTTTAGAAAGTTGGTGTTGGAGGGTTGAGAGACGTTCTGTGAGTCGGTTTTGGATGGCGAAATCTCCTAGCGTGAGAGAAGAAATATGAGATTGTATAGATGTAATTTCAAAGTGGGGGCCTACGGGATTTTCTAAATGAAACATCCTGACATCAGAAATGAAGTCAAGATCTGAGGAGGATTCATACCAGAATGAGTCTTCAGGATGTGGAGATGGAGGGTTGGACTCATCTGAATCTGTGACTGAAAAATATTCTTCATTTTGTGGGGGCTGATCTACTTGCTCCCATTCAGTCGGATCATAAATATTAGAAAAAATGTCAAACAATTTATTTTGGAAACGAGTTTTACCCTTCAAAGGACATTTTCTTGCCCAATGGCCTGGTTTCTTGCAAATGAAACAAGTTCCTGATTGTGCTCTTTGGGCGCCTTCTTGCCTTTTCTTGAAATATCCTTTTCTCGGTCTTTGAAACCTTTGTCTCCTAGGGTAAAACCTTCTAGGTTGGCTTTTCTTCGTGCATTTTCGACATTGGCAATCACTTCCACATTGTCCTTTGCTAGCATTCTTATTTTTTCTTTTGCAGCCAAAATGATAGGTTTCTACATAGATATCACAAACACTTGCATTGAAGCCGAGTTGTTTCTTCACTGATTTGGTTGTCTTCTTTCAGAGGCATTCTTTCTGTAGAGTAAATACAATTTGTTCATGGAGTCCTGCAAGAGAAAGATTTTCAATATCTGTATTTTCAACTTGAAATCTGGCCCTGACAAGGTTTGGGATCCTGTCAAGCATTGCAGACAAATATTTTCTCAAATAAGTTGTATTATGTGGGTCTCTTGCCATATAAATAAGATCCTGCATTTTACAAAGAACTCAGGAAGTTATTTTATATCACAAAGTCTTTGGCTCATGAACATATCTGCATAATGATGGACATCAACCTTGATTTCTCCATAAAACTCATGGAGAACTACCTTGACAAGTTCAGCGACTCGTTTATCACTATTCATAATATTGAGCTTGTCAGATTCATGCACTTGAGACCACTATAATTCTAAGTTACCTTGGAAACCCCAAGTTATCCTTAAAGCTAATTCTGACCATGAGACTTTGTTTTTGCGAATGGACTTTTGAGTACTTTCCCATGCACTCTAAGTATGAATTTCCATGACGATTTCATTTTTAGATTTGAAGTTCAGATTTTTCATTGGAGATTGATCTATCTTAGCTCGATTAAGAGTAGGGAACTCATCAGTGTTTGAAGGATCATATGGAGTTTTTCCAGGAGAACCATACTTAGCATTACACCACTTTTCCCATGCAAATTCAAAAGGTTGGTTTGGTCTATTGCTATCTACACTTCTGGGTCTTTTACTAGATCCTTCTCCCTCTTCTTTTACCATTTTTATTTTTGATTTGTTTTGTGGTGGCATATCAAAGACTGGGATTTGTGATTGGACTAGAGCCAATTTTTCTCTAGCAAATGAAATAACATTTTCAAATTGAAAAATTCTGGGATTATGTACAGAGAACTGTTTGAGCAACAATGGAGTATTTTTATTTTTAGGGTTCTTTTCTTCTAGCTGGAATGTCTGGCTATAAACTTCTGCTATAGTAAGTGCTTCTTCTAACTCGGGATTTTCTTTCTCCATACTCAGCTTTAAATCTACTACTACTTCCATAATTTTCTCTAACTTCATATTTACATCTTTTAACATATCAAAATGCTCAGAATTTTTTTGACTCAAATCATCTAAACTAGAATGGAGTCATGACACATGGGACTATACTTTTAGCACTTCTTGCGATAGGTCATCTAAATTTTGTGCTACATATGTTAGCTGATAATTGTTGTAGTTCTAAAACCTTATAATCTCTGGGGATTCTCATCTATCACTTTCCTATAATGTAGGAAATCCACATCAGCTACAACATTCCCATATTTGAGTTTTTGTACAAAATTGCCAGGAGCAAGCCTACTTTCTGGGAGTATAATCTTTTCTAAATCTTCCCCTGCCTTTTCTCTAGGCATTGTGTATCTCATGAACTTAATATCTCTCGGCAAGGCAATCTGTAAACATTCCTGACATTTTGTATGTTGGCCCTATTATGGCCTAAATCTACCTCAGGCTGAGAAAGGTAGGTCTAGGGTAACATCAAACCACGCTTAACCTGGTAGCTAGCCCTACCAGATTGGGAGAGGGCTCTCTCCTTGTCAATCTCAAGAAAATATGGCAAATAATGCAAGAGATGACTGATGCAAATACTAATTTTAGGCTAGGTATATGCTCATAGGAGTTTGATTGATTTTTATGGTTGTTTGTTGGATCAGATGAGGAAGGCAATTTTGGGTCTGGGGAATGAACTCAGATTTGCAGAGGTTTCTGTGGGGCGAGGTAGGCAAGTGTTTTAGTACTTTAAATTAAGTGTAATGGTGAGTCTAAAGACTGGTGAGGAGTTGGAGATGGCATGAAAGTGTCATGAGTCCTCTTCAAACAATAGAAAACATGTAAAACTAAATAAACCCCAAGGCAGAGCACTGAAACATCAATGAATTCTACCTTTACACTTGATCCATTTAGTTATGCAGAGAAAAAGAGAGATAATGGCACACATAAACATATGATAAACTGAATCACAAAGGAGAAAACAATACTAATTCATCTTGCCACAAGAATCCCACAAAATGTTGCAAAACCCTGATCTATTTCCTTGCCAAACTGCAGAAGTGATGTACAATTGTGCTCAAAGCATCCACAAGAGTCCAACCTTGACAAATGACTAAAAGAACACATGATATAGACATTCAAACCACCTGTGCTATCCATCAAGGGTCGAATCCATGAGAAAAGGGGTGGTTTCAACCATATCTAAACTAGGAACACAAAAGTAGGCAGTGGAATAGCTTGCCTCTAAAACTTAGGAAACCAATTCATTATAGCTCAAAATCACCTACAACTGATGTATCTACCTTCTTAAGTAAATTTTCATCATTTTTACATCATAGAACATCAATTTACATCATATTACATCATGAATTTTACCATGAGAGAGAAAATGTCAAATTGGTAGAAAACTAGGCGAAATTTTGAGCAAACAGGCAAAATTGGCAAATTTTCATCCTATGCGTAGCCCCATTTTTTCTGTGCGTGGCACTTTTTACAAGCCACTTTTGGAAGGCTTACCAAAGTCCAAATCAGGTGCAGGATAGCTCGTTGGAAAGCCTAGTGAGTCTACTTTCTGGAAAAACTTGAATTGTTTGATTTGGAGTCCATTTGCCCCTCCAAAAATGCAATCTCCCAAGACTACTTCCTGTGTGGCCAAAAAGTGGCAGAGAGGGCATTTTTTGGGTGTTTTTAGCCCTTTTGGAGGTCTAGAACTTGTCAAAATTTCTCAGCCATTTCTGAGCAATCATATTTTTTTGTGCTAATTCCAAATATATAAGCCATTTTGCAAATGGAGGCCCCCATCAAAAGCGTAGCGCCATCGCTGCCAGAAAAACCTGTTTTTTGCCTGAAAAATTCAAAAATGTCAAAAACTTCACCAAATTTCTTGAAATTTGGCATAAGTGATCTTTGTTAGGTGCTATGTTGGGCCAATGATGTTTCAGCTAAGATATTGAGCTTATCTTTCTCTTTTTTGCTCCTCAAAGCTCTCTTTAACTTGGCTTTTAGGCTTCTTATCCTTGTCTTACAAATTTTGTTTCGGGCCAAATAGTGATAAGCCATGTGGCACAACATTTTCTTCTCCTTGTTAGCTTTCTCAAGCAGCTTCTCCAGGTGAATATTTACCTTCTCCAACAAATATTCCCGGTCATTGTCTTTTTGTTCAATGGATGTCAACTTGCCCTTTTCCTTCTTGGACTTTTGTCGGTTTTCTTTGATGATCTGTAGCTCTAGGAGTTCTTGTTTGTCGGTAAGCTGCTTATTTTCTTGCTCAAGGAAGTTGATAATCCACTTAGCCCTCTCAAGGTCAAGTGATAAGGCATGGATGTCAGCTTCTTTCTCTTTGATGACCTCCTTGAGTCTTGAGCTTTGGGAGCCCAAATCAATGTCCTCTTCCTGAATCAAAACAAAATCTCTCTCTTGACCTTCAGAAGGCCCTTCATCATGCAAAGGTTGCCTTCCTTTATCCTGTACCTGTACTGCTAAAGAAAAAATAAAAGGCCCTTGCACCCGAGGTGAAGATAGCATTTGCCTGTGGTCTGGTGAAGGAAACGAGACCCCTTCCACCCCTGGTGGAGATAATACTCGTTTGGCAGCTGCAAATAGTCTCCTTGTGCCTTTTTCATAAGTGACAAACACTGGCACACCTGTTGTTTCAGTCTCATGAACATCTGGCTGATTTGAAGGCCCTCCTTCCTCTTGTAGCACTGATGGGGTCACCTGAGGGCTTTTGAAAACCTCATGTGAAATGAAGGTATCCCATGAAATATTCAGCAAGCTTAGCTGATGCAAAACAACAATTTTAATCAATGAAAAATGGTAAATTCTACTGAACTACTGAGGAAGAGGTTTCCTTTGCACATATGTAGCCATCTTCTCAATATTTTTACATATAAAATATGGGAGGTTCATCATCCTCACTCTTTTGAAATGCATCAGCAATCTAACATGGTAGGTATACAAACGAGAAAACCTCCCTTCACAAGTGAAATACTTGATAATGAGTTTCATGAGTGGAGCATAAGTATCTTGTAAGTATCTGAAAGGAAAGACCCTACTGATTTGCCTTTGATAACTAGCCTTGATGTAAGGCTCATAATGCTCTCTGCCCACATGCTGTCCCTTATTCCACTGTTCACCCACATTAGGGATGCCTGTTGTTGCTGCAATAGTTTCAGGTGTCAAAGTGAAAGAGACACCAGCTAGGTTCACCTGGCCATTGTGAATATGAAGAACAAATAACCTAGCAAGTTCATGGTGATATTTCACCCTCTCCACCATTTCACAAAACTGGTAACAAGACTGATGTTTAAAACATGTTATTGCAAGAGGGCAAGCTAGTAACTTTGTGAGAGTGGTGGGCTCCTCCCGGATATGTTTTCCTCCTTTATGTGGTTTTCTTGGTGCATGAGCCTCTTGGGAAGAATCACTGATAGTTTCATCATCCCTCTCATATGCTGAATTTGTTTCCATACTTGCAAATCTGGAGTGAAGAATGATGAGTATGAAGAGATTTTTTTAAAGTATAGAGTGACTGTTGTTTTCTTTTTGGGAATAAAGGGATTGACTGATAGTAGAACTGTAAATGAGGGTTTTGATGATGGAAGTAGGGTTTTAGGGAATGTATAGGGTTTAGGAAATGGGAATTAGGGTTTAGAAAATGGATAGGAATTATGTATAGGGCTTAGGGTTTGGTAATAGGGGGTAAGGTGAGTGCCAATGGGAGAGGGAAAGAGGAAGGGATTTAGGGAAATTTAGTGCAGGGGCATGGGATATAGGAAGATAATCACAAGGGAGTTAAAACAACAAAAACACAAAACCCTATGCAAGCTTGGCAAGGCAATTTTGGAGGCAGCTAGGGTTTCATTTTTAGACACTCAAATCACCACCATAGATGAAACAATTCATTGCTAGACCAGATGAGAGGATGTACTTACTTATTGAGAGGTTATTTTCAAAATTGGAGGCTTGTGAAATCGATGAAAAGTGGTTCGAAGTTCATCTGGTAGATGCGTAGCGCAGCCTCCCAGGTGCGTAGCGCACTTTCTGTGCATAGCACACGACCAAACTGCAGTTCAAAACCTGTGCCCAGTGCGTAGCGCCAGGCAGGTGCGTCGCGCCAGTGCCCAGGTGCGTAGTGCCGGTGAAAACTTGAAGTTTTGCTGCAAATTTCACTTCTTTCTCTTCAAACCCAATTTTCTCCCTCTTGCTCTCTCTTTTGCACAAAATGAAATCTTCCAAACACAAGGAGAACTTTATATCCATCTTGACTTTAATTTTTTCCTTTACAAACCCACTTTCCTAAAGTTCTTTTCACTTTGCTTTAAAAAACCCTGTTTTTCATTTTGCACTTGACTCTTTTTATCATTTGATGAACTGATGCTTGGATGTTTTTTGTTTCTTGCAGTGGCTGGAGTTGGCAAGGTGACCAAGGGCTGTAGCTGAAGCTTATTACATATGAAAACATTGAAATTACATAAAATTTGTACATGAAATAGAAAAAACCCTGTTTTCACCTCAAAACAGAGTTTTGAGGTAAAAACCCTTTATGAAGCAAATCATTAGTGAAATTTGTGATTTTATGAACTTATTAGACATCCTCATGTGCCTGCTGACCTCTTATTGAGTTTTTGAAAACCATGGTGGCAAACCCTAGACCTAGTGAGACCTAAAAACCCTAAAATGATTTTTGCAAATGGAATGAAATAAAAATGATAGCAAATGACTTGTACATGTGAAAATAGGCCAGCAGATGAATGGCATGAGGGAAATTGACAAAGAATCACTGCCATCAGTTGATCCATGACCTAATGGAATGCAGCTGATCGGATGAGACACCTAATATGCATGCAAAAAAGAGAAATTTGATCACTGATGGAGGGATGAAGATACCGACACTAACAGGCCCAAATGTTCCTCTTTCAAGGTGGACTAAGGTCTGTGAAAGACTTGAATTTTTTTATCTAAACTTGGACTTCTAGAGGCAATACAGAATTTGCATTAAGAGGATGATTCATAATTGTATTCTTCCATATGCCTGTTGAGGTCTGAAGTATCATGGCTTCTGAGAGAATGACTTCTAATAGGGCTTTTGGGTAATCTGGTTTCATTCCTTAGTCTAATGATTGGTCCTCTACTTGACTCAGAAATAGAAAATCTTTTAGGTTATGGAGTCAAAAAATACCTTTGAGACAATGGATGGTATTTTGCAGTCCACTCATCATGTATTTTTAATTGAGAAAATCCTATTGTGATAGGAGTGACATTACTAGGTCCAACCACTACTCCTTCTACTATGGCTCTCTAAGTAAGCTGAGGATTGAGTGTTGGCAGACTTTTCGAGACAAATCGTAAAAAAACAGTGGAATGTAACTGGGAAATATGAGACTGCTAGTCATATTAAAGCCAAAAAAATGGATGTAATCTTGAAGTAGTTCATTAATATGGGGATCAGATAATGAAACTTGGTATCATGGGATGATGGATGACCAAACTGGACCATTATGCAAAGGGGCCTCAAAACCACCTAGCAGGGCATCAATAAATTGATTATGGCGTGAATCAATCACACAAGCTAAGAAAGACACATTCAAACCAGGTTTAACAAGAGGGTTAATGCCAAATTGTATTAGTCCAAGATGCACATACTTATAACCTTGTTCTAGTCCCCATTGGACATCTTCTAGTTTTATGAGAGGTATCTGATACATAGGTTGGGTAAGATTGATAGGCACATTTACAGAGGCATATCGAATGAGATTGGTTGCACGAAACTTAAACATTGGAAGGTCATAAATCTTATTAGGAGATATATGAGGAAGCTGCCAATTAGGAGTAGGGGTAAATTCCTGAATTACTACCCTGGTATCATACAAGGGCTCATATTTGTTTAATATCCTTCCAATCCAATTGGTTTTCTTTGAAGCTTTCATATCAGCATAGAAATCAAAACTAATTGAGGCCATTTCTTACTACAATTCACTACTCAGTGTTGCGCAAGCATGTAAGGAAAATAAATACATGAAGGTAAAATATTATGCACCTGAGGAATGGGACTCCCTCAAAACTACAACGCCTTCCTTTGGCTTCAATTATCTAGAGACACAGTCCACCAAAAATCTTTGTTGCAACAGGATTTCGTATAATGTCTTCACACTACTAACCACATGTTGCTTGCTATATGTATAGTTAATATGGCTCATAATGCTTACTCAAATAATAAAGACAACTCACAGAATGAAAAGGCACAACTTTTATTGACTGATATAAAATATCACAACAGATACATTATAAATACAGAGATTTACTGTAAGAGCATTTATCAACCAGAATGAAAACGGTAAAGTCGAAGCTAACATTGTTCATAGGTCGAAGGCTTTCTAGCCCGTTACGGACTCTGCCTATTACAATGCAATCTTGGCTTTGATACCAGATTTACAGACTTGAATTAAAGGCATGGATTGACCTTAGCAAAGTCTCAAACTCAATACTTCCTAAGAGTCCCGCCACTTTAGGTTCACATATGCATCAAAGTGCACATGCGCAGGCTTGTCGAACTCGACCTAAGACAGAATGACACAGAGCTTTTAGAAAGAGAGAGCTCCAAAACCCCGACTTGAATGCCTAAATGGCAATACATTTTCTTTATTTATAGGATTTCAAGAGAGCATCCAATCTCTTCTCGAAATCTGACCTGTCTACATAAAGTGTACAAACTATAGATCTCAAATCTAAACTTTTCCGTAGATTCTCTGAAATGTGGGTCAAGTCCCACCAAAAGTCGGAGAAGTGCTCCGAGTTTTAGATATTTGTCCAGAAAGTTAACCTAAGATTTTACTTTGGAGGACAGACCCCTCCACTTAGTCATTTAAATTGTCCTAAAAAATATCTTCTAAGATTTACACAGTGGAGATTTTATCAGAATCCCACGATACCGGTCACACTCACTGTCAGGTGACTAGACATGAAATACAACCCACCATGCTTCCTTACAAAGATTCTGTCAATCGCTTGGATATCCATAATTATCATTGTCACTTGAGTAATATAGATGTTGCAGGCTAGGTGACAAATGAGCTTCTACATGAGGTGGCATGATATTATAGCACAGAAATAAAGGAGATCCATACATACTAGGTACCCTCTCATCTATAGGATTACAAATCGATCCAAAGAACTGAGATATTTCCTTGTAGATGGGTTTCTATGGTGGCTGAGTAGTATGTACTTTAAGTGTGCTGAACAAATGCTCTATCTGGAAGCAAAACCATGCCTCAGACTGTGCTAATGTTATGATATCTTCTCGAAGATAATCAATAAATTCATGTCTTCTGATGGTCCAGAATATTCCTTCTCTTGGGCACCAGTCATGTAGCAGTATTTTGAACCAGGGCGACCAGTGATTATAGGGGTTACACATAGAACTACATTCGAACATCAACCAAACTCTCTTGGCATATTTGGTGTACAACAAGATATTACAATAGTTTGCATAGCTCAACCATGGCTCATACAAACAAATATATCTTTGTCCTGCAAAAGGTGCAAATCTAATGGCCCCTTGAAACATTATGGGCGACTCTACAAAATACATAAAAAAAAATAACATTACTATGGTTGTTGTTAACCCATTTTTCAAGGATGTATTCATATGAAGGACTCTCCTTAACCCTATCTATGAGACATTGAAAACAAAATGACATATGCCAATATTTACATATTAGAACCCATTGAAAACCCTCTAGAGCAGAGGGAGGTGCTGATGAAGTTGAAGTCGATGAACAACTAAACATATTGATTTCTTTTGAATCTGCTTCTCTTGTAATAAAATCTGCTAAACAATTATCTTTGCCAATTATAAGATAGAGTATCGGTGCCAACTATATCGTAGAGGATGCCAATATGTAATGCAGAGAAAGCCCACAAAGATACCGTATATCCGATGAAGAGAAACTTTGAATATAACGCAAAGGAACTGAGATGCTAAATCCAACATGTGATATGTGAGACCATATTATATATGAGAATGAGACCATCATTATACGTGAGATCGAGATCACGGTAATGCAAGATCAAGAGTTACATTGTTGAGATACTAATGCGAGGTTACAAACATTGCAGAGATGTGAGATTGTGCTTATTACAGTGTGGCCATGCGAGATCATAAACATACTATGTGTGATTATAGCCATACCATACCAAAACAAGATCATATACCATATAGAGAGAAAGAGCCTTGTCATGTAGCCAAGTGAGAGTCTAGACCTAGAGCAAGAGCATATCCAATCACAATGACAAGAGTGTGACCATATCCAACAAGAGAAAGGTCATATCTGATCACAGTGAGAGGCCTAAGACATATGCAAAAGATATGAGACATGTGAGAGATATTTGAGGAGATTTTTGTGCCATTTTAGTGATGCGAGACTTGAAGCCATAATTTGAGAGTATACGCGAGCCTTAGACATGCGAGAGAAAACCTGTGCCATCCGAAAATATTAGAAAAAAATTCTATTTGAAATTTCCCTTTGGAGATTAACACAATGAAGAATATATAGTTGTTGTCATTAAGGAAGGGTCATGACCTTTGTAGGTAGCCGACATGAACCATTTGAAACCGACCTTAAAATTAGGTGGGAATCTTAAAATTTAAACTCAAATAATTAATTGCCTTCATAATTATTTTTCAAAATAATAATAATTACTTTATCAATTTTGAATTTTACCCTTGGTGTTTAATGGATTTCTCAAGGGAAATTCTTCCTCACACTGCCCCATATTATAACACTCCCTCTCAGCTAAGGAGGAATTTTCATCAGCATCGTAAAGCCTCATCTAGGATATCTTATCATATCTATATCTCAATGGCAAGGAAGATAGACAAATGTATCATTGATAAGACCCATCTTATATTGTCTCATAAAAGAAGAGGAATTTATTACTAATGGTAGGGGAGACCAATCCTCAAACCCTACTAGTCTCGAAGACATATCTCCCAGCTATATCAATAAGACATCCATCTCATCACATCTTGACTCAAATTTATTCCTTTGATCTTCAACTGAAGAATGTTGTACAGCTAGAAGAAGAAGAATCGTCATAGGGGATATTTGGCTACCACCCTATATCCAATAATCAATTTGGTCATTTGAAGTATAATCTTCATTGTCATCAAGTCATATCTCGTCTTAGCTCATCTCTACCCATCTCCATCTGTTGAATAAGGAAGAAGAATCGCTACAAGGGAGCTCCGACTACCACCCCAAATCCAATACCAAGAATCACCATCGGGAAGCCTCTGCTACCACCCAGAATCCACAGACAATAGGAGGGATTCTAATTACCCTAAGAGGTAAGGACCGCGACTATCCTATTTTACTTGTTGATCTTCCCAACTCGACTCTCAAGAATCAAGTGGTAGAACACTTGCATCTCTAGCTTGAGCGAAATACCACTTACCATAAATGGTAAGGATCGTGCCTAACTCAAGCAGCCAACATGCATTTGCCAGATGGGTGGGAAACTGGATGCCAACTGGGGTAAAATTTGTCAATACCAAAGAGAGACAATAGGCAGGATACAACTTACAGTGGAAGGTAAGGATCATAGACTGTCTCATTTCTCGACAATAGGCAGGATACGACTTACCAAGAGGTAAGGATCACTGACTATCCTATTATACAAAGTTACCTCAACCCTTGGAGATCTCTAGCTCAATTCCTCACCATGAGATATCAAATAGGGGGAAGAGCATATCTTAGTGTCCTCGATTAGTCCTGAAAATTTCCTAGGAGGGTCACATCCATCAGTTCAAGTTGCATTCTGAATATCAACAAATTTCTTACTCGTCCATCAGACATATATGAGCCTCACTACTCCTATATATAAAATATCATTGTGCCCATGTCCAATACCTACTCAAAACAACTCACTGAAGAGCTTAGTCATTCTTCCTCTATTTTATATTCATACAGGATATCAACTCAAATATTATGTTAGAGAAAACGCATTACATAAAGAAAAATATATTTATCCTTTCTCCCTCTCACATAAGGGGGAAACAACCACAAGCCTAAGCTTGTCTCATACAACAACATTATCTCGATCCATGAAGATGTCTCTGTCCCAAATATATATTTCTAAACTTTATCTGATTCAGGGTGAATGCTTGCACCATAAGGATCCATCAAACCTAGCAACAATAATCCATCAATGCAATCCAACATGCCATGTTTATGACAATACACTTCCTTGTTACTACACTTTTGAACAAGACATGGATCTTGAAACTGCTTGGGGTAAACCAGTCCTGTCAGTAATACATAAAATTAGTTAACAAAAACATACTTTTAACAACATCTGATGTTCATTAGTCTAAGTCCAAAAGACTTGTTTCAATCTACAATCATTGGTCTCTTATTCATCCATTTTAAAATTTCTGAGGTCGCCCAAGTTTGCAAATAGTAATAGGTGTTGAGATTTCATCAAGGGTCTCTCCTTCTGAATGGGAAGCCTTATTCAATCATCATCAATCAATAATTCAACATTTTTATCATATTACTATCATGCATCATTGTTTCTTCAGGGCATACAAAAATGTCATGTATTAGATCACGAAGTTAAACTAATATATGACAGTTTTATATGCCCTGAAGAAACAATGATGCATGATAGTAATATTATAAATAGGTTGAAGTCTTGATTGATGATGATTGAAGAAGGATTCCCATTCAGAGGGAGAGACCCTTGATGAGATCTCAACACTTATTACTATTCACAAACTTGGGGCTACCTCAATTTTTTTGAAATGGATGAATAGGAGACCAATTATTGTAGATTGAAACAAGTCTTTTGGACTTAGACTGATGAACATCTGATGTTGTTAAAATTATGTCTTTGTTAACTAATTTTATGTATTAATGACAGGATTGGTTTACCCCAAGCAGTTTCAAGATCCATGTCTTGTGCAATAGTGTAGTAGAAGAGTTCCTTGTTACATGAAGTGTATTGTCAGAAACATGTATATGTCATTAATAATTCATCAAGGGTTAATGTCATACAATCATGTTATACAATCATTTCCATCAAAGTACTACATTATCAAATCAGGGCATCCATTAAGTCATCATAGCAGTTACAACTTATCAAAGCCTTATTAAGATCAACAATAAGATAGTCAATAAATCATGAGTATCAATATTACAACCATAATATTGCCATCACGGTTACCATACTCATTACAAGCATTGATAATAGTCTCAAGTTATCATTTATCAAATTCAATGTTTCTTCCTATGCTTTATCTTTAGACAAAATCAGGATATTCAAATATCAATAAAATTTAAACTATAAAGTGCATCAGTATATCATATGTACTAGGAATCGAACATACTCGCATATGTATATGACTAAAATGAATTACTTTAAGAGTATGATATTAATCAAGACTTTTCTAAAGGTAATATTTTTGTCATACCTCAAGGATTAACTTTTCATCCCAATGTTGTAGTTGAATCAAACAATAACATTGTAACAATTATTATATATTTTACATACCTCATAATATTCGAATACCTTAGCAACTTTGGCATCTTACATATGCCCAAAATACCTTTTACTAGATCCTAGAATAAATTTGCATCATGTTCCTTTTTTTGTTCTTGCTCCAACTTTTCTCTTCTTGCTCTACCTCTCTTTTCATGCACCTTTTAATATCTATATGATCCTCAAGAAGCATCTACTTATCACATCTTCATCAGGAAGTTAGAAGTATTCAAATACTCAATATTAATGCAGGAGGGGTAAGCAATAATCAAAACTATAAATCTAAACAAGATCAGTGTCATAAAAGAAAAACATAAGTTTAGAAGGTACTTATCTTTAACAATGATTAAAGGAAGCAGTCAACTCCCTCTTGATCCAGCCTCCAAGAGTCATTATTGTCCATCATCCACATGTCAATATTTCCTTGAGAAGAAATGCATCAGAAGAATCCCTATCATGAGGTACCACAGGTCATCAAACATATATCAACAAAAGAGGAGATGCCTCATCTTGGTACCATCAATATTTTCAATCGACTTCATCGGAAACTAGGCCCAACTATGGATAACATATCATCTCCTAGAATGAGACTAGCCCATCTAGGGTTATACTGAATCTGTCATAGGTGGTAGAACAACTTCTCACTGATCATGCTATGGTTTCAAGACTGTATAACTCAGGCCTTTATCATATCCAGGCCCTTCCAAACCCTAACCTCATGTTATCCACCAAACCCTAATAACCAAGTTTCCTAGGGTTTCCGTCAAACCTTAGCATTCTTTTAAGTCTTCGCCATATTCACTTGCTTCCATCAACGGTGTCTTCACATAGGTAATGTCAATGAATTTTATTCAGCCCAACTCTGATACCATGTTAATTTTCCTTAGGGCTATATTGTTTTTTGCTTTGGGTAATTACATTATAATATTTTCAACATTTACATATTGCATCACCCCATTATATCATAACATCATCAACAATTATGTAGAAAGAATAATAACATTAACATTATAGCGAAACAAAAAAAATATCAATAGAAGAAAAGCTAACATAATAGAGACATCAGGATTGGTCGGGGCCAGGGAAAAACCTCGGAAGGGGGAAAACCCAGAATTCAATTCTTCTTCTTCTATTAGATATTCATCAATTGTTCAGTTGAGATACAAATTACATCCATAGATAGTAACATCATAACATCAAGCCACATAGGGCCTACCCAAGTCAGTTCACAACTATGTTTGTGAACTGACATTTAATAATCTAAGAATATTGTTGTCAATCACACCACCATATCTAACACCCACTATCCATCAGTCCTACCATCAATGGTTTTTTATTTGACACGCATTGGTGCTCGTGAGAAAAGGTCATCGTCAAGGCAGGAACCCTTATTTTTGTCTTTACATCAAGGTGTCGAGGTCACTGCATCATATATATATATATCATTAATAAAACCCTTACTAAATTAGGATTGACATGGAGGCACTAACACATGAATATTATCATGTTCTTTATCACATAGGTAATGTACAAGATCACTGTAAAATGGATATCAAGAACAAATTCATCATAGCATAGGCAAGATCACAGTATAGTATTAACATCGCGACTATCAAATCAAACCCATGTAACGACACCAGTGAACTGTAGAGAGATAGAACCCGTGAAATGATGCCAATACAACTGGAGTGAGATACATATCTCGGAGGAAGAAAGGAACTATAATTCATCATAGAGTAATGACAATAAATTGCCTAGGAACAATAATGTATCACTGTGGAATGAGAATCCATACAAACTATGCAAAGACAATCATTTTATTGTGTCTACTGAGACAATCATACATAGGGATTATGTGTGTGTGTGTGTGTGTGTGGAGAGAGAGAGAGAGAGAGTATTTGTGCCAACTATATTACAGAGGATGCCAATATGTAATGCAAAGAAAGCCCACATAGATACCATACATTTCATGAAGAGAAAATGTGAATATAACATAGAGGAACTAAGATTTCGAAGCTAATGTGACATATGCGAAACCATAATATATATGAGATCAAGACAATCATTATATGCGAGATCAAGATCACAATAATGCAAGATCAAGAGTTACAATGCTAACATACTAATGTGAGGTTATAAACATTACAGAGATGTGAGATTGTGCTTATTACAGTGTGACCATGAGATATCATAAACATACTATGTGTGATCATAGCCATACCATACAAAATGAGATTATAAACTATACAGAGAGAAAGAGTCATGTCTTGTAGCTAAGCGAGAGTGAAAACCTAGAGTGAGAGCATATCCAATCACAGTGACAAGAGCGCGACCATATCCAACAAGTGTAAGACCATATTTGATCATAGTGAGACTTTGAAAATCCTAAGACATATATGAAATATCTGAGACATGTGCGAGAGATCTGAGGAGAGTTTTGTGCCATTTACATGATGCGAGATCTGAAGCCATAATGTCATATTATGCGCGAGCCTCAAACATGCAAGAGAAGACATGTGCCATCCGAAAATCTCAGAACAAATTTCCATTTGAAATTTCCCTTTGGAGATTAACATAATGGGGAATATATAGTCGTTGTCATTAACGAAGAGTCATGACCTTTGTAGAAAGATGACATGAACCATTTGAAGTCGACCTTAAAATTAGGTGGGAAAATTAAAATTTAAGCTCAAATAATTGTTTGCCTTCATAATTATTTTTGCAAGTAAAAAATTGTGCAAAATAATAATAATTAATTTATCAATTTTGAATTTTACCGTTTGGGTTTAATGGATTTGTCAAGGGAATTTCTTCCTGGCGCATCCCCATATTTTAACATGTAGAGGTCCAACATTTCACAAACTTTGGTAGATTATGTTTGTTGAGGGGCATCCTAACTGTTATTCCATGATCTATTTTGAATAAAAATATTATTTTTCTAAGAAAAGACACTATTGTTGGGGAATATAAACCTACAGACACAAAAGGGGAATTTAACCATGCAACTAAACTCCATTGCATTTCAGCCAATTATTATGAGCCTTTTTCGTAATATCTTGGTTAATCATATACTAAAAATAATCTAGAATAATTGGGGAATGATATAAAGATTGGTGCAACATCATTTGACCTTGAGGAATTGTTGAGATTGCAACAAGATGATGGAGCTTAGTGAAAAGAGACGCCTTCACTAAGTGGGCCCGCAGGCAAATTATGGCGCAAGTTCTATTTTTGATCCCAGCAGGGATGATCACAGTGTGGGTGACCACAGTATGAGTGATCACAGTGTGGGTGACCAAAGTGTGAGTGATCACAGTATGAGTGATCAAAGTCTATTTTTAGATTGGTTGTCAAAAATAGAAAAGTCAAATATTGTTGTCTCATAATAATATTTGGACTATAAACTTGTTCTTATTCTCTTGGAGCACTTCAGGATGAGCTACGGATGTGGTACATGCAGATCCCAGAGGGAAATACGTGGTTACCTATGGGATGACTAATATTTGCATGCAGGACTTCAGTTAGAACTCAAGTGAGTTGAGTTTAGTGGACTGGAGGTGCAGTTGATGGAGTTGTGTTCAGTTTAGCTTTGTTAAACTGGTTGTATTTAGTCTAACTGGCAAATAGACTAGAGATGAATTGGGTGAATTAGTTATTAATTAATTCACAAGTTATTAACTCATAATGCAACTATAGAATACATCAGTTAACTCAGTTGCATGTCAGTGCATGTTCAGTTCAGCAGGGACAGGTGTTAGAGGATCAGATTGCTATCAGTTGTGACTATAGTTGTGCATGATGATTTGCACAATCAGAGGGATTGATTATGCCAATGAATTGGCCAATATCAAGAATTGTAGCTCGTGCTTACGTCCAACATAGTGTGAGTGATTCTTTGCAGGTGAAATATGAGTTTGGTAAACCATTCTCATCAGTTCTTGAGAAGGTATTGAGCTGGAGAGGCAGGCAAGTAGTGGAATAGATTTGGAGATCAGATCTGAGCTGTATTGTGTGTAACAGGTGGAGCTGGTACTGGATTGCTTGTGATAAGCATTGTACTTTGTAATGTTACATGTTCTCAATCATTAATATACAGATAGTGTGGGGTTTTTAGCGAGATGCTTTCCCCGGGTTACATACTGTGTTAATGTGTGAATGCTCTTGATGTTTTATTGTTATTGATGCTGCTATATGGATGATCAACGTAGAGGAGCTTATGTATTGTGTATGTATTCCGCAATAGTACATGATTAGGATAATCTCTGTTGAATATGTGTTAAATTATTCAAAATTTATACATGGTATCAGAGCTGTTGATCATCAGATCTACTATTCAGGAAGTGTTTACATTCTATTTCTTCAGGCAGAGTCTGTAATCGGGCCAGGTAGCCTCTGGATTCATCCTTCCTTTGGAAGGTGAGATATCCGGTGAATGCCCATACATTCAATCTCTGTACGAGAAATATTGTGTTCTCACGAATCTTAGATCCGAGGCGGTTGAGTTGGTTGCTGGTGGAATTCGAATTTGTAGCAGTGTTTTCTTGGTGACAACGCAGCAATGTCTTTCAACGGATTGCGATTGGAGTATGCTCTTGAGGGCATCTCAAACTATATTGCATGGAAGGACAGGATGGAGGCAGTATTGGATGATAATGGGTTGAAGGAGTTCATAGATACGGATATCCCAAAGCCTACTGATGCTGTTGAGGCGGAAGTTTGGCAAAAGAAGACTGCAAAATGTCAAAGGATTCTGTTGGAGGGCGTGAAGGATCACATTGTGTCCAGCCTCCATGGAAAGGCTACTCCATATTTGATGTGGAAATCATTAACAGAATTATTCCAAAGCAAGAGCGACCAGAGGAAGTTGGCGCTCAAAGATAAACTCAGAAACATCAAATGCGAGAAGGGTGACAGTATTCCCAAGTATTTCACGAAGTTCACTCAGTGTCGAGATGAGCTGGGAAGTGTGGGGGTTACTGTCGATGATGAGGACTTGGTGAGCTTGGCTCTCCTTGGTCTTCTGAAGAGTTGGCATTCCTATCAGGACTCTGTCAATGGTCGGGAGAAATTGCCAAGATGGGAAAGACTATGATCAGATCTTGTGCAGGAGGAGATCAGGCGGAGTACCAGGGACGGATCTTCGTCAAAGGGAGCTGATGAAGAGAATTATGCTTTGGCTGCCAAAGCAAAGAAAGGGAAGAGCAAGAAAGATTCTCAGTCTGGTGCGAAAGGCAAGAAGCAGGATATGTCCAAGGTGAAGTGTTTTCACTGTCACCAGCACGGACACTATGCCACTAATTGTCCGCAGAAGAAGAAGAACAAGCAGGCTACTGGATCTTCAGCAGGAGAGGCTCTAGCCTCACAGTTTGAGCTTGATTTTTCATTGATCGCATGCTTGGTTTCAAGTGTGATGGGATCAGTGTGGTTCTTGGACAGTGGTGCGTCTTTTCACATGACAGGAGATAGAGATTTGTTCTCTGATCTGGAGGACAAAGATCTTGGAGTGCACATCGAGATGGGCGATGATGGTAGATACAGTGCGACCGGTATTGGTACCATTTCCTTTGAGAGGGAGTCTGGTAAACCCTTCGTATTGAAGGAAGTCATGCATGTTCCAGGATTGAAGAAGAATCTTATCTCAGTGGCGATGTTAGAAGACAAGGGGTATGATGTTGTTTTCAGCGAGGGAAAGGCTTTCCTGCGCAGCAAGACAACTGGTGAGACCCGGAAGATAGGGGTTCGAGTGAGGAACCTTTATCAGTTGCATGTAGATGGATGCGCAGCAATGGCGGGCAAGGCAGAAGTATTGGTGAGCCGGGATGATGGCGAGTTGTGGCATAGGAGATTGGGTCACCTTCACCATGGAGCCTTGAAGATACTGCAGCAGATCACTACAGGGCTTCCTAAAGGCACACTTGCGCAGTCAGATCAGTGCAAGGGGTGTACTTTGGGGAAGTTTGTGAAAGCCACCTTTCACGAGAAGGATAGTCGCGCCACGACGATCCTTGAGAGAATTCACACAGACATGTGTGGACCTTTCTCAGTTGCTTCGACAGCAAAACACAGGTATTATGTGATTTTTGTTGATGATTTCTCTCGTAAGTGCTGGATCTTCTTCATGCAGAAGAAGAGCGAGACATATTCAAAGTTCTGTGAATTCAAAGCACTGGTCGAGAAGGAGTCGGGGAAGAAGGTGAAGGCTCTTAGGAGCGATAATGGTGGTGAATACATCTCGGACGAGTTCAAGGATTTCTGCAAGGCAAAAGGGATTCGAAGAGAGCTCATAGCTCCCCATAACCCACAGCAGAACGGGGTAGCTGAGCGGAAGAACAGAACGATTGTGGGTGCTGCACGGGCAATGTTGCACGATCAGGGCCTACCCCTTCACGTGTGGGCGGAAGCATGCAATATAGCAGTTTATGTGCAGAACCGTTGTCCTCATATGATACTTGGCATGAGTACACCCGAGGAGGCTTATTCTGGTAAGAAGCCTGATATTTCTCATTTGAGGATTTTTGGTGCTAACGTTTACATGCATGTGACGAAGGATTCCAGGAAGAAGTTGGAGCCGACCGCAGAGGTTGGGATATTTGTGGGGTACACTGATACGCCCCACAACTATCGTGTGTATTTGCCAGACAGTGGTAAAACTATCGTGCGACGGGATATAAAATTTCAGGAGGAGAAAGCCATGAAGTGTTCGCTTGAGAGGGAGCTACACTTGCATGCAGATGAGGAGCTATTAGTTCCTAAGGATGAGCTTCAGGACGTGGATCAGCCACAGGACGAGGTTCATGGAGTGGAAGAGACCACTCATGCAGCGCCAACCATCAGAGGGCGAAAGCGCTTGACAGAAGCTGAGCGACTGGCTCAAGATGCAGAGAAAGTTGTAGGACCACCTACAGCCCAACGCAGGCAGAGACAGTCACCTGATCGGTACACTGGATACATGGCTCTTATGAGCAAGTGTGTTGTGACTGAGCCATCCTCTTTCGAGGAAGCTGTGGAGGATCCCGCATGGGTAGACGCCATGGTGGAAGAGTATGATTCTATTGTCAGAAACAGTGCATGGGAGATTGTTCCTAGGCCGTAAGGGAAATCAGTGGTGGGTTCGAGATGGATCTACAAAGTTAAGTAGGCAGCTGACAGGAGTGTGGAGAAGTACAAGGCAATATTTGTTGCCCGAGGCTTTTCACAGATAGAGGGGATTGATTATGAGGAGACCTTTGCACCTGTCGCAAGGTATTCTTCCATACAGATGATTCTTGCTCTCTCAGCGCAGATGGGATGGCACATTCATCAGATGGATGTGAAGACTGCGTTCCTCAATGGAGTCATTGAGGAGGAGGTGTACATTGAGCAACCCGAAGGCTTTGAGGTCTTCAGCAGCGAGTTGCATGTGTGCAGGCTTAAGAGAGCGTTGTATGGGTTGAAGCAAGCACCACGTGCTTGATACACACGGATAGACAGCTATTTCATAGGACTTGGATTCTCCAAGAGCGAGGTGGATCCTAACCTATACCAGATTGTGGTGGAGGGTAAGTTACTTATCATTGTACTGTATGTTGATGATTTGATTCTAACAGGTGTTGAGCTATTGATACTGTCATGCAAGAAGGATCTTGCTACAGAGTTTGAGATGAAGGATTTGGCCCTCCTTCACTATTTCCTAGGATTGGAAATATGGCAGCGCAGTGGTGGACTGTTTGTTTCTCAGGGCAAGTATGCTCGGGAGATACTGGAGAAGTTCAACATGCATGGCTGCAAGCCTGTTGATACTCCTCTTCCTGGAGGTTGGAGGAAGGAGGATGCCACTTCGGGAGAAGAAGTGGATGCCACTGTTTATCGACAGTTGGTGGGGTCGCTGATGTATTTGGTCAATACACGACCTGATATATGCTATGCAGTTAACCAGCTTTCACAAGCTATGGTTAAGCCTACCAAGCTCTTCTGGAAGGCGGGCAAGCATGTATTGCGCTACTTGAGAGGCACATCAGGATATGGTTTATGGTACAAACAGGAGGATGAGGTGAAGCTATGTGGCTTCACGGATGCAGATTGGGCAGGGAGCCCAACGGACAGAAAGAGCACATCAGGAGGGGTCTTCAGTATTGGATTGACAGCAGTTTCTTGGTATAGCAGGAAGCAGAGATCCGTGGCACTCAGTTCAGCGGAGGCCGAGTATATGGCAGCAAGTTTGGCTGCATGCGAGGCTATATGGATGAGGAAGATCCTGGCTGGTTTGTTCGGTTCTCATTTGGATCCTACTGCGATTTACTGTGATAACCAGAGTTGCATTAAACTCTCGGCTAATCCTGTATTTCATGATAGATCTAAGCATATTGACATCAGGTACCATCATATCAGAGATTGTGTGCAGCGGAGGATCATGTTGCTTTCATACGTTCCAATGGAGGATCAGGATGCTGATATTCTGACGAAGGCTCTCACTAGGAGCAAATTTGAGTACCACCGAGGCAGGATAGGGGTTGCTGATAATCCATATCTTGTCGAGAGGGAGTGTTGAGATTGCAACAAGATGATGGAGCTTAGTGAAAAGAGTCGCCTTCACTAAGTGGGCCCGCAGGCAAATTATGGTGCAAGTTCTATTTTTGATCCCAGCAGGGATGATCACAGTGTGGGTGACCACAGTATGAGTGATCACAGTGTGGGTGACCACAGTGTGAGTGATCACAGTATGAGTGATCAAAGTCTATTTTTAGACTGGCTGTCAAAAATAGAAAAGTCAAATATTATTGTCTCATAATAAATTTGGACTATAAACTTGATCTTATTCTCTTGGAGCACTTCAGGATGAGCTACGGATGTGGTACATGCAGATCCCAGAGGGAAATACGTGGTTACCTATGGATGACTAATATTTGCATGCAGGACTTCAGTTAGAACTCAAGTGAGTTGAGTTTAGTGGACTGGAGGTGCAGTTGATGGAGTTGTGTTCAGTTTAGCTTTGTTAAACTGGTTGTATTTAGTCTAACTGGCAAATAGACTAGAGATGAGTTGGGTGAATTAGTTATTAATTAATTCACAAGTTATTAACTCATAATGCAACTATAGAATACATCAGTTAACTCAGTTGCATGTCAATGCATGTTTAGTTCAGCAGGGACAGGTGTTGGAGGATCAGATTGCTATCAGTTGTGACTATAGTTGTGCATGATGATTTGCACAATCAGAGGGATTGAGTATGCCAATGAATTGGCCAATATCAAGAATTGTAGCCTGTGCTCACGTCCAACACAGTGTGAGTGATTCTTTGCAAGTGAAATACGAGTTTGGTAAACCATTCTCATCAGTTCTTGAGCAGGTATTGAGCTGGAGAGGCAGGCAAGCAGTGGAATAGATTTGGAGATCAGATCTGAGCTGTATTGTGTGTAACAGGTGGAGCTGGTACTGGATTTCTTGTGATAAGCATTGTACTTTGTAATGTTACATGTTCTCAATCATTAATATACAGATAGTGTGGGGTTTTTAGCGAGATGCTTTCCCCGGGTTACATATTGTGTTAATGTGTGAATGCTCTTGATGTTTTATTGTTATTGATGTTGTTATATTGATGATCAACGTAGAGGAGCTTATGTATTGTGTATGTATTCCGCAATAGTACATGATCAGGATAATCTCTGTTGAATATGTGTTAAATTATTCAAAATTTCTACATGAATGACCTTACACAATCTATTGTGTGGATGATGACTTTTGTTCAAGTATGTGATGTGTAAAAAATGATTTGAAGTTGTTGGATTTGTACACCTCTCTGATTCATCCACCAAGGGATAACTTGCCTTAAAGGAATTGTACAAGAAGGACTTGGTGTTGATACTAGCTTATTGTGAAGCCTTTGGTGTGGCTAGATAGCTTGATGAATGGCTTGTGAAGCCTAATCTACGGGATGAAGAAACAAAGGAATCTAAGTTTGATGAGATTAGATAAGGACTTCATTAAGGAGGAAAATATCAAGAGGGAGTTGAAAAATTTTCACAACACTTAGTTATTTCTTCTTCAATCAAGAGATAAGTACTTCAATTCTTTCTCCCTTGATTATTTTTATTTTTCCTTGGTGAGCCTCTTGTCTTTATATTCTTTTCTTGGTTATAATTGTTTCTTCCATGGCCTCTTGAATGAGGGTTGTAAGTACATCGCAAAGGCTTTCAAAGCAATGATTTTGGAAGCATATGGCGACATCAGGAAGAACAAAGCAAGGTTTGTGACAAGAGGGTTCTCCTAGAAAGAGGGAATGGCTACAAGAATATTTTTGCTTCTGCCACAGTTCGTCAGATTCATGGGCTCGAGCATAAACTCGAGAAGAGGGATTAATGTTCGAGAGGGAATATTGTATAGATTGTTAGGACATCTAAGATTGTGCTAGATGAGTGGAAGAGCTTCCAGTTCTGAGGGAGCAACAACAATAGAAGGACTTGCTTACATAACAAAGGGAGAAGTAATAACACGAGTACTTGCTTACATGATAAAGGGAGCAATAATAACACAAGGACTTGCTTACATAGGGAGAAAAAATAACATAAGTACTTGCTTAGTAATGGCAGAAGGACTTGCTTACATGACGAAGGAAGCAACCAGAAGGATATGTCGAGTCACTTCAATTTTGAATAGAGGAGCAGTAGAGCTCTAGTACATATCCACAGGTGAGCAGATTGTGGACATACTTCAAAGACAAGCTTAGTATAATGCTAAATTTCCCCCTCGTTGGAAGGGAGTGCTGAGATTTTTGCAGGATTTGCTTGACAATCTCTTGAAGCCATATAGGAATTTGGTTGGGTATTAAAGGAATTTGTCCAAGGTAGATGGATACATTCACCTTTGAAGCCATAAGGACTTGGCTAGGTCATAAAGGACTTTGACTAGAGAGGTGAATGACCTAAGGTAATTATAAAGGCAATTACAGGATACATTCACCTGAGAAGCTAGAAGGACTTGGCTAGGTCATAAAGGACTTTAACTAGATGATCCAAGTGGATATTGGTGGCCACCTTCCTGTTCCACCTACACCCCCAACATTGTTTCTTTTAGTTTCCTTAATTGTAGCACAATTTACTATTTTTGGTATTTTTTTTGGGTCCTAAACTTCTGGAGTCGTTTTGAGGCCCTAAACAATTTTTAATTTTATTTTTTTAATGCGCCAAGCTCAAATTCCATGGGAAAGGGCCTGATTGGAAAATTTGTTGCCTTTGGATAGACCTTTTTAACGAGGTATTGTGCATGCCAAATAGAGATCATATGGCCAAATTACGACCCCAAAAAGTTGGTGTTCCAACTAATCCCAATGGGGCCTACAAACTTTTGGTGCTTCATCTCCTAGGGTAAGGTTTTTGGATGTTTAGTGTTTTCCCGTTGTTTCTCAACAATAAAAAGGCCTCCAAGCCTCATTGTAACACAGTTCAGAAGGCATGTAACTATCACATCTCTTATTAGAGTTAAGCTACCATCACCCGACCTAGTTTATTTCTATTTTGCATGTAAACAGTTTGAGTATTTTGTTATTAATGAATTGAAGTTTAGTTTTTGTTTTAGCTCTGTGTTTTTTTTTTTTAATTCTGTATTTCATTTCGTTCTAGCATAAATATGGATCACTAGAGGTGAATGACCTAGGGAAATTATAAATTGCATAGATCTTCTTCCGAGAAGCCAAAATGACTTGGCTGCCAGAACATGATGGACTGATACTCCTCCATCATGGCATCCTTACAAACATGTTGGCATGTTGCCTCCTCATAACTAGAAGGCTCGGAATCAATGATGTGGCTCATCAATGCAATATAACTCAAGCACATTTGCGGTTGTCTGCTCTCCTTGAAGGAACCACAAGGAGCTACATGCCCTTTTGCATCCTGCAATGTGTACACAACCATGCTAGCATCTTCCTGGTTATGACAACATATCTAGGTAGATCCACTTGTTTCGTTGGCTCTACAGAATCCTCCTGGTAGTTTGAAGAATGATCAATTGGAATGGAGGGACTTGTACATGCATCCTTAAAAGCCTCTTTCTCCTCCCTATCAATCTGCATGTGGGGCTTTTTTGACCTATTGAAGCCTAGTAACATCCAGACTAACCTCAATCTGAAATTTTCCTGGAATGTAAATATTGTAGGTCTTCAAAGTCTCATTGTTTCCCATGAAAGTACCTTTCTTCCCAAAAGGTTTGAGCTTCTTCCTCTTTTCCTTGCGCACGTGAAAATATTTTGGACAACCAAACATCCTCAAATGACTAACCTATGGCTCCACTCCTATGAATGCCTCCTTGGGAGTCTTGTCCTCCAATATTCAGTGAGGACTCGTGTTCTAAACATAAACAATTGTGTTGGAGGCCTTTGCCCATAAGAACATGGATAGTTCCTTATCATGAATCACCACGTTCACTGCTTCCACAATGGACTTGTTCTTCCTTTCCACAACCCCATTCTGCTAAGGGTTGTAAGGAATTATCCACTTGTTGAAAATTGTAACTAGGTTCGATCTTCATAATGACCTAATTGTAATCATAGCATTGTATATTCTTTATAAAAAAGAAAGAAAAATTATATTATATGTTTGGAGTATGGTTTTCATACTCAAGTTTGACTCAAAAGCAAGTTCTTCATGCTTTTAGGTTTTCTAGGTATTTCTAGGATAAAGAATTATATTGTTCATGTGTCATAGTCCCATTTGGATTCAATGTAATAAATAAAATTATTATTTTTTTTCAAGGAAAATCCATGGATAAGCCCAAAAAATAAACAACATAGAAACCATGGCAACTCAACCATAACATCACCAACATAATGACTACAAGTATTCATAAATCACAGTAGGAAGATAGCTCTTATTAATATATGAAAACACCAACAAAGTCAGGGACTTCCACGTACCACCACCCCGACCATATATTGGGCTAAACCAAATCTCTCTTTCATCCAATCACCCCTACGCCATATTGCAAGCACGAGTTTGGGATCTCATGGAATAAACCAATACTACACCAAAATAGGGCTTCCAAAGGCCAAACCACCTCAACCCTCAACCATAGTGATTCCACCTCTATGGTCAGACGTCACTAACACCAACCAGATTGGTCTCTACCCAAGTTGTCAAGGGCTCTAGGAACTAGTAAACCAACCCACATCCCTCTAGGGCTCCAGAGAATTTGTCCAACCCGACTCCAAGGTCTAGTAACTCAACCCACCAAGGGCTCCAGAGCATTTGTCCCAACCTAGGCTCCAGGACTAGTGACTCAACCCAAGCTGTTCCAGGGCTTCTAGAGCATTTGTTCCAACCCACGACCATAAGGAACCTGAGCACCAATCAGAAAAACAACGTGGAAAAGTTCACAACACCATGGCTATAATGGCAAGGCAATATTAAAACCACTGTCAATCTAGGCAATCTAAATTCCAATGACATCACATAACCATAAAATCACATGCATATACCATGCATCCATAAATCAACAAGGAAATCACACATGCAACCTGTTACCTACAAAGAAATCAAGTTGCAGTTATTGATTCAACTCTTCCCTTGCACTTTCCTATTTTCCTTTTCCTTCTTTCTCCAATCCAAGTGAATGCTAAAGTGCTCCAAGCATCCTCCAAGATTGCTCCAAGACTTCTCTAAGTGTGCAAGAGTGTGAAAGAATAAATCTAAACTGACAAAAGGCTAACAACTGATTTGTTGGTGTCTTTTTATCATTTATCTCTCCATTTTCTTCATTTTCCTATAATTTCCCTCTCATGCAAATTTGTCTCTTCAGCTTCCTTTTCTCCTATTTTTCTTTATTTCATAAAAAAATACCAATTATTTCCTCTTTTCCTTTACCAATGCCTTTGCCAATTTCCATAGCCATAAATAACCAAAAGTGATCCCCACTATAATATCTTCCCACCATTCATCTTGGAATACGTGTCCCATGACCTTGGTCTTATATATTTTTTTAATCAGGAAAATCAACCAGGGGTTGTTACAAACCCCTCCCCCTTGGAGGAATACCGTCCTCGGTGTTCTATGACACCTTTGACCAACAAACCACTGAAAACAAAACACACAGCCTATGGAGCTTTATAACCTAGCTTGTTGCAACATTTACAATGACCACTGTTGAAAACATGAAAATCATACCATTATTAGAGCTTTATAACACAACTCATACAATATTTACATTAACAACCACATATATATTTATGCACATTTACTTCAACCAACAAATAATCATATTGTCTATGGAGCTTTATAACCATAGCTCAATATAATATTTACAATAATGCACACATATACATATGCACATTTGATCTAACCAATAAATAAAAGGATACGGTGCCCACATTATTCGACAAGGGAATCCAGAGGCTCACACCTCCACCCTCAAAAGTAGTACCAGGATTCACCTCCTTTCAAGGAATTCCAGAATCCACTCCCAAAACCAAAATACGCATCCAATTTCCAACGCTACAATCCTTGCACTCCTTGTTCTTTCAGTGAACAGTTACCAACTCATTGTTATAGGGCACATTCCCAATTTGCTTCTGATTCCATATGGCAATGTTAATGACCAAAAATAAAAAAAATAAAAAATAAAACAAAAAAAATCCCAACCGTCCCTTCTTTGCTACACAGTCCCTCGGGTAATCCGGTCACCCCCTTTCGTGTAGTCACACACCTTCCAAGTTTCGTTGGCATCCCCTTCTCTGCTACACAGTCCCTCGGTGATCCATCCCTTGGCAAGGTTTCGTCGCATTAGACGGTCCAAAAAACAAGGCATATCCCTACATCAAAACCATCATACTGGTCATAGCATGCTCATGGAAATCAATGGACACTATCGGGTACTAGTGTCCCACAATGGCCCTGCTCCTGAATGATTTACCATCATATTGTTGCATGTTCCAATTCCTTTCACTGTTGCTACTATTATTCTTGTAGCTAGTTCCAACCACCCAAACCTAGGCATTCTCCATGTTTTCATGTACCAAGCACATAATTCCCATTAGATTCAAAAGGAATTGAAATTAATTGAAATCATACCTCATTGGTAGCTCATCAATAAGATACGCTTGCAATTTTGTTTACTTCTTATCACAGCAAGTCAAACTAGCTCTTTGATCAAATCATCATGTATAAACATATCGCATCTGGTTAGCTCAAACACAACCATCATAAATCAGAATCATAGATCACATGCATAATAAAAACTGAAATAAAATATTGATATTTATCCTTCCAATGATTATTTGCTTCTGCCTTTGTTATTTATCCTTTCCATACACACACTGAATCGTTTGCCAAACCTGGTAAGCACCTAATGCCTTCTATTCTCTTCAACCACATACACATACACACAGTGTACATCACAACACATACACCCACACATGGTGTACCACACAATACATACACCTACACTCGGTGTAAAACACAAGGTGTACCACACAATACATACACCTACACCTGGTGTACAACATAACACGTACACCTACACCCGGTGTACAACACAATTAATACATATGTCATGATACAATGACTACACAATACACATAACAAAGTAACACATGTACACAACACAACATGTACGACATGTACACAACACCACATGTACACAACACCACATGTACACAACACCACATGTACGCCACACCACATGTACACAACAACAATACTGCACATTCAGAGACCACATCGTCTTTACCAAACAACCTAAATTATAGTGTCTTTCCCACGCCTTAATGTGTGCATTCACACTCCAAATTCTAGGTCTGTGGCTCTTACTATTATCCATGCTTGTCCCAGCATGTCATAGATCACACTGTTTTCATTATGTCGATGTATCTCTCAACATTACCTGCCATAGCATAAACATAGGCATAATATAAACACATAATATCAATTCATATCCACATGATACTAACCTCATATATTTGTTAGGGCTATGTTGGGACTCAGAAATGTCATATTTTCATCCACCTTTTTCTTCACTATTCCTTACATTTCATCATCCCATTAACCTTTTATCATATCATTTTCATACATACATTTGGGTTTCACCTTCTTATTTTCCATTTTATTCATTTTTGTATTATAAGTGAATTTATGATTAATTATTAGAAAATGTACATATTTTTATATATCTCAAGAATATGTGAGTTTTGTGATGTGTAGGAAATATGTGAAGAATTAATATCTCCTCCACCATATCAAGGAGATAATTATGCAAGCCTTTTTCTAAGGAGAAAATCATGGAGGCATATCTTATCCAATTCCTAAGGAGAAAATCATGGAGGCATATCTTATCCTAAGGAGAAAATCATGGAGACATATCTTATCCAATTCCTAAGGAGATAATTAGGAGAAAAGCATGGAGGATTTGGTTGGCATATCTTATCCAAGATATGTGAGAGATTTATGGGATCATGTTTGAGAGATTTGTGCAATCATATCTTGTAATAATGGGAAACTAGTTGAGAGTGCTTGAGAGAATATTGGATATGTAATTATGGAAAGGTTATCTTCCTCATGTATATAAGAGAGTTCTCTCTCTTCATTGAAATGATGAAGAATGAATAATAGAGAATGGAGATTAACTTTGATTCATATTCTTTTATTGTTATGCTTTCATGATTTGTAATTTAGTTCTTGTAATATAATTTGACATAGTTTTATTTTTGTGAGCTCACATATGTTGTTTGTCATTCACTTCTTCACATGTTGTATTTCTTTTCTTTTATGCAACTTCCTACTTTCATAGTTAATGTTTCAATGCCTTCTTAGATTAATTTGATTTCAGTGATTTAGATTAGATTAGATTAGATTAGTTCCACTTCAGTCCTGCATATATAGTGCATGTGTCTCGTAAGTCTACGGACCTCGGATTGACAAATTAAATAGTTGGGTAAGTACTACAACGGAATTAAACGAACATAGTTTCACCCAACATTTTGGTACCGTTGTCGGGGAGGCACGATGGATTGAAGTTTAGTTTGATTTTCTGCAAGTGTGTTTAGACATGTTCCTAACTCCGAGGTGTTAAGGCAGTAAGACGTGGGGAACAGCCTACGCATCGCATTCGAGATACCGTAATGGGCTCGACCTCTTATGGATTAGGGCATGTAGGGTGTGTTTACATTTATGCAAGTGTGAATTTCAATTTCTACAGGTGTGTTTGATTTTCGCAACTGTGAAGAATGTTTGATGAATTCATGGTTCATGGTTATAATTGAAACATTCGATTACTCAATTAATGAGCAGTCCTTGTAAGAGGGTTTAATTGAGTATTGAATTCAAGATTATTTCTGTGGTCCTTTTGTTTTTAATTCAATTTTTAGTGTTCTGATTTTCTTTGTTTTTTCAACATGACTTAACAATGAGTTTCAGCTTGGAACTACTCACTCAGATCCTAGCAGAAGTCGGGATCTCTTCTTCCTTGGAAGAGGAGATCTTGACAAGAATTAAAGGTTCAACTACTCCCCAAGAAATAAATGAAGACTCAACGTCTGAAGAATCTTACGTATCTGATGGCGAACAATCATTCGAACAGGAGATCGAGGAAGAAGAGCAGCAGATTGGAGAAGAAGAAGAACAGGAGTTACAACATGATCTGAGTGAGAGACACTGTGCTTATCAAAGCTTTATCGAACAATGGTTCCAGGTAAGTATTAGATTAGATTCGTCTTTTTATTTTTATTTAGTTGATTTACAGATACAGCCACTAGACTCATTCACTTTCGAATATTTTCATTTTTCATTTGAAAACTTGCTACTGAATCTATTGTTGTCACTGCTACGTGAATGGCTTCATTGGAAGTTTAACTACACGTAACTAATTTGTAAATTCTAATTAGTATAGAGTAGGTAGGCTTTCAGTTTTAGTTTTTGCTTTCATTTTCAGTTTTGCTTTTACCTAGAATAAGTATGCTCTCCTCCTGCGTCTTTGTACGATCTCGAGGATCAGAAAATAGGTTTCAGCGTTTGCTTTCATAAGTATGCTCTCCTCCTGCGTCTTTGTACGATCTCGAGGATCAGAAAATAGGGATGATTTAGACTAATTTCAAGAATAAATAAATGTTTTGCAATATGCTTGATCAAAAACATCTTTCAATATGCAAATCATTGTGTCCACAATAAAAATAAAATCCAAACCAAGAGATTCCTTTTCTCCCGAAGCTGCTTGTCCCGAAACCACATTTCTCGAAGCCAGCCGAAGACGCAGAAAGAGATACCGATTATCCATCGGTGAAATCCAACCGAATCAAACAATAAGGAATATGGAACAGAAGCACCCCAATCCCCATATGAATCGGCGGACGCCTAACCAACGGATCCCGTTTCTCTTGAACCAACATATCCTGCTCTTTCTCACGAATCTTAAGCCAATAGAATAGGGTCTTTTTTTAAACATGTTGAACTAGGTCCGTCCGTCCCTAAAGAAGAAGTCTATTAGGAAGAGGGCTAAGCTCAGCTTGTGTACTTCGATGACCTCGAGCAAGGTCTGGTCGAGGGGATCAAACACATGGATGGTCAACAAGCATGGTCATAAGCAAAGCTTAGTCCATGTTTTCGTAGCCATCGGTATATGGAATAAGCTAGTCAGTCAGGTGGAGGACAAGTGGCTCGGTGTTCATGGTGATCGTTCGGCTCACTCATAGGTTATTCGGAGTCCAGATTTATCGGATTTCGAGCTAGCTCCCAATCATGCCTTCTGTTATCACTGACAAAATTTCAAAGAAAAAAGGTAAGGGAAGAGTTAATTGATCCTGGACATATTCATACTGATCTTGGTCGTGTTCATGCAATAGACGTTTGATCCAATTCTTAGTTTGAGCAAACAAGTTTCAAGGCAGATGAGAAGGAGATTTCAAGTTAAAGATCTGAAGATACAGCTAAATTTTGGCATTAAACTGTGTTTTTGGAATTACACAGCAGTTTCATAGCGCGCTACGAAACTGCTGTAGCTGCATATTATGACTTTGTGGGCATTCACAAGAAGCTGCACGATGTTTTATTAATCAAACTGAGACATTTGACCGAGGAATGTATGGTGGACCAGTAGGTTGGTTTGGAGGCAAGGATGCTGACTTTGCTCTCGTGATTGGCTCAGCATTGGTGCAGAAGAGCGGAGTAAGGTTCACAAATATTTGTTTACTCAGAAGCTGGGATAGTGAAAAATTCCAAGTTATATGATATTTGGCTGGAACTTGAATTGAAGACGAGACAGTATGAGTCATTGCTCGAGCCATATAAGCACTTGGAAATATTTCCCAACATCAATGCCGTATGGGCATTTCTCATAATAAAGGAGTGTTGTCGACTGGGTGTAACATACTTTTGCATAGCACCAAGATCAAGATCATCTCCGTTTGCTGTGGCAGCTGCACAAAATCGTCATGTCTCATGTATCTCATGTATCGATGAGCGTTCTCTCGCCTTTCATGCATTGGGATATGGAAAGGGAATCATATAAACCAGCAGCAGTCATAACATCATCTGGAACGGCTCTCTCAAATCTCCTTCCTGCTGTGGTAGAGGCAAGCCAGGACTGTATTCCAATATTGTTGCTCACAGCAGATCGCCCTCCAGAACTACACGATACAGGAGCAAATCAAACAATAAATCAGGTCAATCACTTTGGGTCGTTTGTGAGGTATTTTTCTAATTTACCACCACCTGATGATTACCAATTAGAAGGGTTGAAGTTTCTTGTGAACAGCTGGAGGAATGATATGAGGCCCAGGTGTATTCGTCTCTGCCCTTAGCTGTACAGCCTGTGGGTATGTATAAAGGTAAATTAAAAAAAAAAGGAGGGTTCCGCCTTAACGATTAGCAATCTGTTTGAACCCAAGAATGACGGGTGGTTTTGATTTTCCTCTTTTTGATTTTAACATGTGACAATCCAGACACCACAGAGGAGATGCCACGGGTGAACACAGAAAAGAAACGAAACCCAGGAATCCATCTTAATTCTCCCCTCATCCTCTGCGCCTCGACACCTGTGATGCTTCCATCTCTTTCAGTGTCCAATCCACCAAATCAACCGATAGCACCTGCTTCCTTTGCTCTCGGTAGTCAAACAGTCGGCGTCTGGTAGGTGATATGTGTCAATACACGGGTTTATACATTTCAGGAAGCCCAGAACAGTCATATGCAGTCTTGAGCCATCTACATCTGTTGGTGACACGTGCTCCAATACTGTTTTCATCAGATTATAAGCATTTTTATTATCGCTACAGTGACCCTTCATATGTAAAGAAATTGAAGCTTGAGATGATTACAGCCATGGCAAATGAGAGTAATACATATGATATTGTGACGGAGCTCAGTGAATATGTTGCAAATGTTGATGTGGCCATTGCAAGAGAGTCTGTCCAAGCAGTTGGAAAAATTGCATTACAGCAGTATGATGTTAATGCCATTGTTGACCGCCTTCTTCAGTTCCTAGAGATGGAAAAGGATTATGTCACTGCAGAAACTCTGTTTCTCATGAAAGACCTTCTAAGGAAGTATCTGCAGTGGAGTCTAGGAAGGAGACTGAGTTTGCCCTTGCATCACTTATGGAAATAACATCTCAGTACAAGGCCACATTGGATCTTCATATACTAGGTCGCCGCAGAGGCAAGATGCCTGACAGGTCTCCTCTTCCGCCAGCACTTGGCAATGATAATTATGCTGCAAGGCAACAGTATCAGCGCGTAGATAGTTTCCAAACAAATAGCTCCCGAAATCGTTGTGTTGATTCCTTTGCAGGATCTGCTCCTCCAGAAGAAAACAGAACAGCTAGCAAGAAAAAGCGAAATTCTGGACCAAGTGCATTTGGCAATACAACAAATTGCAGAGCTTGTGCTGACTGCTTCATTAAGGTTGCAACCAATAATTATTCGAAAGATGCCACACATAGTTATTCATAAAGACTGGAATGCCTTGTATGTTGAGAACATGCTTAGAGTGGAGAGCAGTGCTGTTGGGGAAATTATTGGTAGTAGATTACTTATGGCAGTGGTGGACAGGCTTATTGAAATTGATGTTGAAATAAAATGGGAACACATTTTACATGAAGACTTAAGCAAGTTGTACATATTTGACATGGAAATGGAAGATGATGAAGAAAATGAAGAACCTGGGAAGCCTGGTAGCGAGGCAGATGTTGAATTGCCAAAACCTTCTTCTATGCAGAGTCTGGGGGGTGTTGCAGATAAGATGGATGTATTAATGGAAATGACTTTAGAACATCTGAAATTATGTGTTGATGAGGGTCGCCTGTCACAGATCTATGATACACTCATGCACTCATTTCAATCAACTATTTTGAATACTCACAAGTCTAAGTTTACTCAGTTTCTTGTCTTCTATCTATGCTCTCTGGCTCCAAAGACATGCGGTGCAAACTTTGCTTCAATGCTGTGTGATATTTTTGTCAATAAATCTCGCCCACAGAATACAAGGATGACTGCAGCTGCTTACCTATCTAGTTATTTGTCTCGTGCTAAATACCTAATTTTATCTGTTGTTTCTGCAGCATTAGGAAGGTTGGTGGATTGGTGCTTGCAATACTTGTATAATCATAACAAGGAGAGGAAGCCTGTGAATCCAGGAGTGCATGGGGTATTCTATTCAGCATGTCAGGCTGTTATGTATATACTTTGCTTCTGAATGAAGTCGCTTATAGATGATCCTAAACAGAGATTACTGTTAGAGAAGTTACCACTGAAAAAGATTATTGAGCACAAGTTGAATCCTTTAAAGATTTGTTTGCCAGCAGTCGTAGAAGAATTTCTAAGGCAGGTTAAAGCAGTTCATCTATTTGAAGTTTTAGGCTTCACAAGTTCAAAGAACATAATTGAAACAGAGGAATCCAAGGCCTTTGGGGGTGTTGAGAGACTCGGCATGTTCTTTCCATTTGACCCATATTTACTGAAATGCTCAGACAGATTTATCAGACCAAATTTTACTTTTTGGTCAATGGTTCAGACTCCAGTTAAGGATGATGATTTTTAAAGACTGTGTTTTTGAAATTACACAGCGGTTTCGTAGCGCGCTACGAAACTGCTGTAGGTGATGATTTTAAACACATACAGGCAGTTTTGTACGTTGAGCGGGAATTTTGAAAGGGAAACGCCAAAAGGGTATACAAGACATCAGCTGGAACAACAATAGCCAATCAAAACAAGACAGGTGGATGATTTAAAAAGGTGGAATATTTCGACCCAATTTCAAAAGTTCTGTGGTGTCCCCTTTATCACCGTTCAAGAGGTATCAAATGATTTGCATACAAGAAACTTTTGCCTGCCTGCACACATGTCCATCGATGCAGCCTACAACACATCAAGAACGTGGCAGTGTTCCATATTTTGGGTTATTAAAGGCTAGAAACATGCTTTTGTACATTCGAGCATTTTGAGGAAAACTGGAGCCAAGAAGTAAGGGAAATCTCCTAATACTTCTGAGCAGTCGAAGGAATCAGCGTTAAAGGTCAATATGGAGTATTAAACATCCAGCTCAGCCAAATCGAAAGAGGACCAGGTGTCAAAGAATAAGGAGAAGCCATTATGCATGGAAAGTGGAGTTAGAGTCATAGTTAATTTAGAACTCTTTAAAAACTCCAGTCAGCACTTTATTGTATTTATTAGTTAGTTAAATAGCTGATAGGTGTCATTAGAGGTAGTTATCGAATTCCCCTCATGCTGGAGGAGGAAGCTCGAATTAGTTAGAATAAGGATTCTATATATAGCTGAAACATTTATGTAATGGGGTTGGAAATTTGATGAACAAAGCATTGTTTTGGCTTATGTAAAGACAGAGTTCAGTAATATAATTGGGCTGCTTTACTTCTCAGGATTCATGAAGGATTTCTATGTTCAGAATGTATGATTTTATCCTTTCCTTAATGTCTTTTACAGTTGCATAGATGTATAATCACTCAGAATTCACTGATTGTGCTCTGATTTCCTGTATGCATTTATGAGCTGTGGTTCCATATGAGTTGTGTTCTGAATGTTCAAATGCTAAGTGCCCTGACTTCTATGTAAAGGCAGTATCGTTGTTTACTGAGGTGTTGTTGACTCCATAGGCCCAATGGAAACTTGTTTAATGTTTTTCCAACATCCATATTTATCACATATATATCACAAGAGTTAGCCATCTTATCTTAATCTAAAATCATTAACCCATCTAGAGAGAGCCCTCTCAGGTTGAGGAGGCTAAGCCTCAGCCCAAAGTAGGTTTGAAACAGTTACTTGAAGTCCTCCTGGTCTGCAGCCTTCCAGGGCCTGATTTTGAGATAACATTTTGGTGCGTCTGCCGGGAGCCTGAAGATTACTCATTCCCGAAATCATGAAGCTGAACTTCTGAAGGTAGCAGGAGCTCAAACATATTTTTGAGGCTGCAAAAATACCTTGGCGACTCCACACATCGAATAAGAAATTGAAAGGTGACTCCACTGCCAGAAGATCAGTAGCTTGATGAAGTTTCAAGATGAGTTCCATTGCAAGAATGAATGCCAGGTATGCTCCTATGGATCGGTCTCATATCCCTGGCTTTCCAAATCCTATGCCAAAGGTTGATTGGTTAGAGGATCTTCCAATATTCAAAGATGAAAAGAAAGATGATGCTACTCTTCATTTGGTTAAATTCCATATGCATGTACGCAGTCTTAAGGTTCATTTCCCTGAAGATTGTCTCATGAAAATGTTTATGACCACTTTAGAAGGAAAAGCATGGTCTTGGTATAAAAGTCTGGAAAATGGTTCAATATATTCGCTTGCTAGTTTTCATGATGAATTCTGTGAAATGTATAAAGAAGGTTATCCTTCCTTATTGCTGCTCAAAGATTGCTGTAGACATTCTTTAAATCTCATTCAGTACTTGGAGGATTGTTATGATGATGATGAATTTATGGATGAAGAAATTTTGGAGGCTCTTCATAACAATGTATTTCAGCACCAAGAAGAAATTATAACATCTATTGAAACGCAGCATGAAGATCAGCAGGGGTTTATTTGTGAAAACCATGTTTCATCCTTTGATATGAATGAAGAGATGCAACAGATTTGTCAGTCTTTTGATCATAAAGAATATGAAATTGATTGCAAACACCAAGAAGAAATACTGGAAGAAATTTTTTATAATCCTCAGGCAGAAGAAAAGGTTGTTCATGTTTGTGATTCCCTGCAGCAGCTTACATCAAAGAATGATCACAATAGTGAGGGAAATTACATTGTCTATGGGAAGCATTTAGAAAGGCAGTTGGATAGCACATCAAAGGAATTTTGTGTGGCTAAGGATCAGTTGTCTAAAGATACAGAAAGTTTTGAGAATCATCAAACTAACCATGTGTTTTTTGACCCTATAGCTGAATACATGGAAAAGATTTACTGTTCAGACTTCCAGTTATATTTTCATCTTGAAGAACAGTTACACCTCATGCTGCCTTGGTTACTTCAGTATCTGGTTTATTTTTGTTTCAAGCACAGCCAAAGGATTCAAGTGTTAGATCAGATCGATGACTGGCTTCATTGGAAGTTTCATGTTCCTTGAGCTACAAGTGGAGATTGCAGCTGATAGGGTAGGTAGGTAGGAAAATGCAAATAAGCTCAAGGTTGACTGAGCAATTTTTTTTTTTTAGTAGATATAGACTTTTTTCTCTCACAGTGATCATCAAGCTTAAGCCTGAGGTGAAGGCCATAGGAACTTAAAGGAGATGTTTGTCAAATAAAATTTTGTTCATCATAAGAGGATAAGGCATTGGAACTGCAGGTTCTTAGTGTACCACAAGGGCACACTATCCCAAGTGGAGCTACTGTTATCACTGACAAAATTTCAAAGAAAAAAGGTAAGGGAAGAGTTAATTGATCCTGGACATATTCATACTGATCTTGGTCGTGTTCATGCAATAGACGTTTGATCCAATTCTTAGTTTGAGCAAACAAGTTTCAAGGCAGATGAGAAGGAGATTTCAAGTTAAAGATCTGAAGATACAGCTAAATTTTGGCATTAAACTGTGTTTTTGGAATTACACAATAGTTTCGTAGCGCGCTACGAAACTGCTGTAGCTGCATATTATGACTTTGTGGGCATTCACAAGAAGCTGCACGATGTTTTATTAATCAAACTGAGACATTTGACCGAGGAATGTATGGTGGACCAGTAGGTTGGTTTGGAGGCAAGGATGCTGACTTTGCTCTCGCAATTGGCTCAGCATTGGTGCAGAAGAGCGGAGTAAGGTTCACAAATATTTGTTTACTCAGAAGCTGGGATAGTGAAAAATTCCAAGTTATATGATATTTGGCAGGAACTTGAATTGAAGACGAGACAGTATGAGTCATTGCTCGAGCCATATAAGCACTTGGAAATATTTCCCAACATCAATGCTGTATGGGCATTTCTCATAGTAGAGGAGTGTTGTCGACTGGGTGTAACATACTTTTGCATAGCACCAAGATCAAGATCATCTCCGTTTGCTGTGGCAGCTGCACAAAATCGTCATGTCTCATGTATCTCATGTATCGATGAGCGTTCTCTTGCCTTTCATGCATTGGGATATGGAAAGGGATCATATAAACCGGCAGCAGTCATAACATCATCTGGAACGGCTCTCTCAAATCTCCTTCCTGCTGTGGTAGAGGCAAGCCAGGACTGTATTCCAATATTGTTGCTCACAGCAGATCGCCCTCCAGAACTACACGATACAGGAGCAAATCAAACAATAAATCAGGTCAATCACTTTGGGTCGTTTGTGAGGTATTTTTCTAATTTACCACCACCTGATGATTACCAATTAGAAGGGTTGAAGTTTCTTGTGAACAGCTGGAGGAATGATATGAGGCCCAGGTGTATTCGTCTCTGCCCTTAGCTGTACAACCTGTGGGTATGTATAAAGGTAAATTAAAAAAAAAAAGGAGGGTTCCGCCTTAACGATTAGCAATCTGTTTGAACCCAAGAATGACGGGTGGTTTTGATTTTCCTCTTTTGATTTTAACATGTGACAACCCAGACACCACAGAGGAGATGCCACGGGTGAACACAGAAAAGAAACGAAACCCAGGAATCCATTTTAATTCTCCCCTCATCCTCTGCGCCTCGACACCTGTGATGCCTCCATCTCTTTCAGTGTCCAATCCACCAAATCAACCGATAGCACCTGCTTCCTTTGCTCTCGGTAGTCAAACAGTCGGCGTCTGGTAGGCGATATGTGTCAATACACGGGTTTATACATTTCAGGAAGCCCAGAACAGTCATATGCAGTCTTGAGCCATCTACATCTGTTGGTGACACGTGCTCCAATACTGTTTTCATCAGATTATAAGCATTTTTATTGTCGCTACAGTGACCCTTCATATGTGAAGAAATTGAAGCTTGAGATGATTACAGCCGTGGCAAATGAGAGTAATACATATGATATTGTGACGGAGCTCAGTGAATATGCTGCAAATGTTGATGTGGCCATTGCAAGAGAGTCTGTCCGAGCAGTTGGAAAAATTGCATTACAGCAGTATGATGTTAATGCCATTGTTGACCGCCTTCTTCAGTTCCTAGAGATGGAAAAGGATTATGTCACTGTAGAAACTCTGTTTCTCATGAAAGACCTTCTAAGGAAGTATCCGCAGTGGAGTCTAGGAAGGATACTGAGTTTTCCCTTGCATCACTTATGGAAATACCATCTCAGTACAAGGCCACATTGGATCTTCATATACTGGGTCGCCGCAGAGGCAAGATGCCTGACAGGTCTCCTCTTCCGCCAGCACTTGGCAATGATAATTATGCTGCAAGGCAACAGTATCAGCGCGCAGACAGTTTCCAAACAAATAGCTCCCGAAATCGTTGTGTTGATTCCTTTGCAGGATCTGCTCCTCCAGAAGAAAACAGAACAGCTAGCAAGAAAAAGCGAAATTCTGGACCAAGTGCATTTGGCAATACAACAAATTGCAGAGCTTGTGCCGACTGCTTCATTAAGGTTGCAACCAATAATTATTCGAAAGATGCCACACATAGTTATTCATAAAGACTGGAATGCCTTGTATGTTGAGAACATGCTTAGAGTGGAGAGCAGTGCTGTTGGGGAAATTATTGGTAGTAGATTACTTATGGCAGTGGTGGACAAGCTTATTGAAATTGATGTTGAAATAAAATGGGAACACATTTTACATGAAGACTTAAGCAAGTTGTACATATTTGACATGGAAATGGAAGATGATGAAGAAAATGAAGAACCTGGGAAGCCTGGTTGCGAGGCAGATGTTGAATTGCCAAAACCTTCTTCTATGCAGAGTCTGGGGGGTGTTGCAGATAAGATGGATGTATTAATGGAAATGACTTTAGAACATCTGAAATTATGTGTTGATGAGGGTTGCCTGCCACAGATCTATGATACACTCATGCACTCATTTCAATCAACTATTTTGAATACTCACAAGTCTAAGTTTATTCAGTTTCTTGTCTTCTATCTATGCTCTCTGGCTCCAAAGACATGCGGTGCAAACTTTGCTTCAATGCTGTGTGATATTTTTGTCAATAAATCTCGCCCACGGAATACAAGGATGACTGCAGCTGCTTACCTATCTAGTTATTTGTCTCGTGCTAAATACCTACTTTTATCTGTTGTTTCTGCAGCATTAGGAAGGTTGGTGGATTGGTGCTTGCAATACTTGTATAATCATAACAAGGAGAGGAAGCCTGTGAATCCAGGAGTGCATGGGGTATTCTATTCAGCATGTCAGGTTGTTATGTATATACTTTGCTTCCGAATGAAGTCGCTTATAGATGATCCTAAACAGAGATTACTGTTAGAGAAGTTACCACTGAAAAAGATTATTGAGCACAAGTTGAATCCTTTAAAGATTTGTTTGCCAGCAGTCGTAGAAGAATTTCTAAGGCAGGTTAAAGCAGTTCATCTATTTGAAGTTTTAGGCTTCACAAGTTCAAAGAACATAATTGAAACAGAGGAATCCAAGGCCTTTGGGGGTGTTGAGAGACTCGGCATGTTCTTTCCATTTGACCCATATTTACTGAAATGCTCAGACAGATTTATCAGACCAAATTTTACTTTTTGGTCAATGGTTCAGACTCCAGTTAAGGATGATGATTTTTAAAGACTGTGTTTTTGAAATTACACAGCAGTTTCGTAGCGCGCTACGAAACTGCTGTAGGTGATGATTTTAAACACAGACAGGCAGTTTTGTATGTTGAGCGGGAATTTTGAAAGGGAAACGCCAAAAGGGTATACAAGACATCAGCTGGAACAACAATAGCCAATCAAAACAAGACAGGTGGATGATTTAAAAAGGTGGAATATTTCGACCCAATTTCAAATGTTCTGTGGTGTCCCCTTTATCACCGTTCAAGAGGTATCAAATGATTTGCATACAAGAATCTTTTGCCTGCCTGCACACATGTCCATCGATGCAGCCTACAACACATCAAGAACGTGGCAGTGTTCCATATTTTGGGTTATTAAAGGCTAGAAACATGCTTTTGTACATTCGAGCATTTTGAGGAAAACTGGAGCCGAGAAGTAAGGGAAATCTCCTAATACTTCTGAGCAGTCGAAGGAATCAGCGTTAAAGGTCAATATGGAGTATTAAACATCCAGCTCAGCCAAATCGAAAGAGGACCAGGTGTCAAAGAATAAGGAGAAGCCATTATGCATGGAAAGTGGAGTTAGAGTCATAGTTAATTTAGAACTCTTTAAAAACTCCAGTCATCACTTTATTATATTTATTAGTTAGTTAAATAGCTGATAGGTGTCATTAGAGGTAGTTATCGAATTCCCCTCATGCTGGAGGAGGAAGCTCGAATTAGTTAGAATAAGGATTTTATATATAGCTGAAACATTTATGTAATGGGGTTGGAAATTTGATTAACAAAGCATTGTTTTGGCTTATGTAAAGACAGAGTTCAGTAATATAATTGGGCTGCTTTACTTCTCAGGATTCATGAAGGATTTCTATGTTCAGAATGTATGATTTTATCCTTTCCTTAATGTCTTTTACAGTTGCATAGATGTATAATCACTCAGAATTCACTGATTGTGCTCTGATTTCCTGTATGCATTTATGAGCTGTGGTTCCATATGAGTTGTGTTCTGAATGTTCAAATGCTAAGTGCCCTGACTTCTATGTAAAGGCAGTATCGTTGTTTACTGAGGTGTTGTTGACTCCATAGGCCCAATGGAAACTTGTTTAATGTTTTTCCAGCATCCATATTTATCACAGATATATCACAAGAGTTAGCCATCTTATCTTAATCAAAATCATTAACCCATCTAGAGAGAGCCCTCTCAGGTTGAGGAGGCTAAGCCTCAGCCCAAAGTAGGTTTGAAACAGTTACTTGAAGTCTTCCTGGTCTGCAGCCTTCCAGGGCCGGATTTTGAGATAACACCTTCCCAGATAAAGCTTCATTCAGTCTTTTTCTAGTCTAGAAGAAAAAGTTCCACCCAATCTTTTGATAGTATGTAAGCACTCGACCTCTCCAGTGATTCCGATCAGACGAAGCTTTGATCAGCAGAACTGGCATCTGTCTGCCGGATCGGTAGCAGTGTCAGGGGAATACTCCCACATCAGAAGATGATTGCCCTAAGAGTTTCTTTCGTCGAATTCACCTCTCCCATGCCCAATCTTCACATCAGTGGACGGTGTAGACATGATTTGACGAAAGGCTCGAGATTCGGAAGAATAAAAAGAATCCACAGAGACGACTGATGCCTCTATACTATTGAGATTGGATTGGACTGACCCCTGGACCCTATGGCTTGATATTTTCCTCATTTATACCTTTCTATTTCGATATACCAGTTTCAACATGGTTTCGTATTTTTGGGATCCAATTCTCTGACAAATCATTTGTCTACCTTGCTGGTCCTCAGCCACTTATTTCATCATGGAAAATATCAGGTCTTTGTGAAATCATCGCTGGATTGTCTTATCGACTGCATGTCTTTGGGCTTCGCAGAATTGAGTTCCCTGAGCAATTAGCTTCTGCTGTTTCTCGCCTTTCCTTGTCGACTTTGTTAATGGGGCTATCTAACACCTCTTCAAGAGAGAATGTTACAAGGGAGGCTGTTACTTCATATGACACGGAATTTGAGGATGAGTTTGCTGCTGCAACTCCACTTCTTCATGTAACTATAGATCCATCTAAAGAAGTTGTTTCCACATTGGTTATAATGAGCTTTGATAGAAATCTCGCAATTGAAGCACTAGCCCAGACAAATAATGATATTAGCGCAGCAACAAATTCTCATTAATGCTAAAGCGGCATGGTGCTTGGTATCAATGGATCGGTTGTTCCATATTTCTTGGTTTCATTTTTATCATCACTGATTTGTACACCTTTGGGGTTTTGATAATGATATCTCGTTTTCTTTCATTCATTGTTTATTCTGTTCCAAATTTATGAAATTGTTTTCTGTAACCAAAATAATAATAATAATAATAATAATAATAAAATAAAAAAACACAAAATAAAAAGAAAAAATAAATAAATAAAAAATAATTGCCCGCATTCATTCATACACTCACTACTTGTTCCCTAACAAATACAATGCCTTTTCAAATGTTTTAAATCCATTTTCCTGCAAACCAATAAAAACATTTTGAAACAGTATTGCACAATCAATGAATACATTGCATGGGGACATGCAATATTTCTAGTTGGGGCGAAATAAAAGTATGTTGGATTTTTGTGAATTTGTGGGAAAAGTTAGGATCCATATACTAACAAGTGAAATGAGATTGGTGTTATGTGTAGGACAACGAGAAGCTTATGCAGAAAGCTCAACATTATGATGCGACACCTTTTTCATCCACAATTAGAGTTATTTCGGAAAATAATTAAAGAATGGACATTTTATAAATTCTTGAAAATGAGCTAATTTGTTTTTGAGTCACTTCATACAGGAATGATCGATGGAGATGGCACACAAAGGTGACAATTTTTATGCAAGAATGGTGCTAAGAATTTAAGACAATCTAATGCAAAGTGATTTTTTGAAATCACTATGAAACATGCATCATTGGACGCTTGACGGAACAAATTCTTCACTGCACATATCATGACATTTTCCACTACATAAAAATCCTTTTGCGTCATGATTACTTCCCTTTTTCCTTCCAAACGCTTAGACCATCCTTGTGTTGCAGCCCATCTTCCATTTCCTTATCTTTCATGACTTCATGCACGCCTATTTTTCTGAATCTCATGCATCCATTTATCCTTTTCAGTTTCGTTTTGCCTTCTAGTTTGCCTTTTGAATAAAACTCATTTCCTTTCCATGATTACATTGCCTTGATTTCCTAGCCATGCTGATCCACACTGCTTGTCCGTGAGTTCTCTCCATTTATAGTCCTACCAAATCTTTTTGTACAAACTCGCGTTGACTGATGTGGGATTCCTTAAGGCCCACCTTTCAACAAGTCTTGCCCCATCGACATCAGCACCTTATCTGGGAAATAGACTAGAGTTCATTTTGAGTACCTAGAGGCTTGCATGCCTTAATGGCAAGTTCTCTCGCTGGCGATCATGGGAATACATCAATGTCCCTTGATCTTCAGATCTTGCAAGTGGCTCGACCTCGACACATCCATTCGCACTTCACAAGATGTACTCTGGTACCTTGGCACTCATTGACATCAATGGTGAGTTGCCTTGCATTGGTTAACGGCATACATCAATGGCCGGTAATCCAATGATTTCTATTCATGCTCGACATCGACACATTCATTCGCATGTTTAGAATTGTACCATCGGGTTTGTAGCAGGTGAAGACTATAGACTTTTTCACGACTCCCTCAACAGTTACAGCAGTATGCATTCTGATCTGTGAGAGTACCACAGTACCACTTTCAGCATTTATCTTTTCCATGATTCAGCATCAGCAGTTCAGATTCCTTCATTCCCCAGGATCCGGTTACATCAGTCACATTTTCCTGATCCATCAGCAGCAGCAGCTACATTCCTATTGCATAGTTCATCATTCTTGGGTAAGTAGAGGTATGTTGTTTTCTAATCTTTAATCATGCAATTCCTTATATGCTAACTTGAATATTTTGGAAAATTCCCTCACCATGCTACATTTCCTTTCATGAGCCATGTTAAGTTGCATGCGGACATGCAACCCATTCAGTTGAGGGGGGGGGAGAACTATATTCACTACATATTCACTACCATGATTCCATTTCTTCACCACTATCACTCCATTTACCATTCACCAACATTTATTTTCCAATGATACTTTGTTGCACTTTGCTTCATACGTAATGTTGGCATGCTTCATTAATATTACAAAAGGGCTTTCTTATGCACATTATGATTTCCAGTGAGTGTTTACAATATTGAAGAAACGAGAACAGAAAATGAAATTAATGTTGTTAACACAAGAACCAACATTCTTTGTATTCATGGTTGTCACACAAGAACCAACCATATTCATGGTTGTCACACAAGAACCAACCATAAGAAAATGTAAATTGTTACTAATGTCTCTCACATATCCTGGAAACATTCATTATTAAAAGATATCATCATGTAAAGCCAAAGTTCAAGATGCCAAATGTTCTTAAAAGATACCCATGCATGGTTGCATGAGGACATGCAACAAGTTCAGTTGGGGAGGATGTTGGGACTCAGAAATGTCATATTTTCATCCACCTTTTTCTTCACTATTCCTTACATTTCATCATCCCATTAACCTTTTATCATATCATTTTCATACATACATTTGGGTTTCACCTTCTTATTTTCCATTTTATTCATTTTTGTATTATAAGTGAATTTATGATTAATTATTAGAAAATGTACATATTTTTATATATCTCAAGAATATGTGAGTTTTGTGATGTGTAGGAAATATGTGAAGAATTAATATCTCCTCCACCATATCAAGGAGATAATTATGCAAGCCTTTTTCTAAGGAGAAAATCATGGAGGCATATCTTATCCAATTCCTAAGGAGAAAATCATGGAGGCATATCTTATCCTAAGGAGAAAATCATGGAGACATATCTTATCCAATTCCTAAGGAGATAATTAGGAGAAAAGCATGGAGGATTTGGTTGGCATATCTTATCCAAGATATGTGAGAGATTTATGGGATCATGTTTGAGAGATTTGTGCGATCATATCTTGTAATAATGGGAAACTAGTTGAGAGTGCTTGAGAGAATATTGGATATGTAATTATGGAAAGGTTATCTTCCTCATGTATATAAGAGAGTGCTCTCTCTTCATTGAAATGATGAATAATGAATAATAGAGAATGGAGATTAACTTTGATTCATATTCTTTTATTGTTATGCTTTCATGATTTGTAATTTAGTTCTTGTAATATAATTTGACATAGTTTTATTTTTGTGAGCTCACATATGTTGTTTGTCATTCACTTCTTCACATGTTGTATTGCTTTTCTTTTATGCAACTTCCTGCTTTCATAGTTAATGTTTCAATGCCTTCTTAGATTAATTTGATTTCAGTAATTTAGATTAGATTAGATTAGATTAGTTCCACTTCAGTCCTGCATATATAGTGCATGTGTCTCGTAAGTCTACGGACCTCGGATTGACAAATTAAATAGTTGGGTAAGTACTACAACGGAATTAAACGAACATAGTTTCACCCAACAGGCTACTATGCCCACTTGATTCCTCATAAAACAAGAACCTCTTCATGTCATTCACCTACATAAATCAATCATTCTTCCACAAGAATGATCCCTGACAACCTGTCAGAGAATGACATATATTGTTGAAAATAGCAACAAGAAATGATAAAAATAGAATCCAAAAATTCCAATTTAATTTGTCCTTGAGTTAAACTAAGAATTAAAATTGAATTTTATTCTCATAGCAACTTGTAATAGTTAACTACAGTGAGTTGACTTAGTTAACTTAGGAATTTCGTGTTGGAAGTCTTTCTGAATTCATGTATATGTTCTCCCTATATTATAGGGGTCCAAGATGAGTTAAGTATGAGTGGTAATTAGTTAACTCAGTTTACTGATTTAAGTCTAGTTAAATTAGTTCCAAACTATTTGAGGAACTAATAGTGAGTTAATACTCAGTTAATGCATTAGTGCACTCAGCTAGTGCTACTCTAGTTAACTAAATATTTACTCATCAGAAACTCATGCATTTCGATTCTGAGAAAGACCTAGTTGAGACTAGAGTGTGGGGACATTGTACTATTTGTTTAGATTTTTCTGAGTTTCACTGATAGTGCATGCATTCAAGAGATGATCCTTAAGGGATTGTGCAGTTTTTAGAGGCTTTATTTCCCTTTAAATACAAGCTATCCTCCATAGGAATTACACATTGGAATAGAGACTTGGAGAGCTTGTGAAGAGGCTAAGCTTTGGCCTTGAGCTTGCTTATGAGTTGGAAATTGAATTTACTGAGTGTTGGGATTGTTCTTGAGAGAACAAGCATTGTAATTTCATCTTGATTTTCTGGATTAATACAATATAGTAGTGGGGTTTTGAGCTGTGGCTTTCCCCAGATATTTATTGTGTTATGTTCCCTTGATGTTCTTCCTCTTGTCGATTATTGTTTGCTCGATATTTATGGGCTTCTGCTGTAAAGAGTAGAAGTAGATTCTTGTCTCTTGTTTTAGTAGATTACATGAGCTTGTGAATCTACAAGATTTTCTACATGGTACCAGAGCTGGATTATTTTTTGGGCTGCGAGTTTGCAGAGCAGATTTGAAAATTTTTGTGAAAACATTTCATAAACAAATAGTAGATCTGGATTCCTTGCGAAAAAATGCCCAAATTCTAAAAAAAAATCGGTCGAATCGGAGTTCGGATGAGGGAGATATCGCTAATATAAAATCAACTCTTTTTCTAGAAAATTTCATGATGGCGGAGAGAGGATGATATGGTGAGTCTTTCTCTTCTAGGACTCCCAAAGAGTTGGCATAGTTATCAAGACTCTGTCAATGGTCGGGATAAGTTGCTAGATTGGGAACGACTGTGGTCAGATTTGATGCAGGAGGAGATCAGGAGGAACTCCAGAGATGGGACCTCTTCCAAGGAAGTGGAAGAGGATTTTGCCTTAGTGAGTAAGGCAAAGTGGGACAAGGGAAAGAAGTCCCAAGGCAAGGAGGGAAGAAAGAAGATGGAATTGATGAAAGTCAAGTGTTTCACTGTCACGAGCACGGGATCTATGCCAAGAACTACCCACAGAATAAAGTAAGCAAGAAGGAGTCGACAATAGCAACAACAGGTGAAGCTCTAGCTTCACAATTCAAACTTGATTTCCATATGACAGGGAATAGATATCTCTTTAGTGATTTTGAGGAGAAAGACCTCAAGCAGAGCATAGATTTTGGAGATGAAGAGAGGTATAGAGCTATCAGGACTGGTACGGTTATCTTTCAGAGGGAGTCTGGCTCCCCTCTTAGGATCACAGATGTGATGTATGTTCCAGAACTAAAGAATAATCTTGTTTCAATCGCGGTATTGGAAGACTATGGTTCTGATGTGATTCTTAGTAAGGGAAAGGTTTTCCTTAGACACATCACCATGGGATAGGTGAAACAGATTGGTGCACGGGTCAAGAACCTGTATGCTCTTGAGGTTCAAGATGCATGCAAAGCCTTGAGGAGAAAGGCAAAGGTTAGAGACTTGGTGGTTGAGAGGGAGAGTAAATTACCTCTCAACATGCAACCCTTGGAGAAGCCTCAGAAGCAACTTCAGGAAGTTGTGGAGCAACCACAACTAGAGAAGTTGAGAGGAGATCGAGTGGAGAGATCCACTCAAGCAGAGAAGGAGTCTCAGAAGTTGTCTCAAACAATTGTGGAGCAGCCACAATTGGAGAATCCGAGAGGAGACCAAGTGGAGGCATCCAATCATGCAGAGACCTCCAGTAGGGGGGAATTTCGAGCCAAGTGGGCAGAGAGATCACATGCAACCATACCTCCAGGTGAGAGGTGGGTCGATTTGAAGTGATAGTCCCAAGAGGGCTAAAATTGGGCAGGGTCCATTGAGCAGTTTTATCTCATGGATCGTACCTTGCTACGGGAGACCAAATACATAGTAGTGGGAGGAATCAGTGGGATTAATGCAGTCAAAGATCAGAGCCACAGAGGCTAGAGTAGTCAGATACTAAAGAGCGTAGAGAGGGTCGACAATAATGCAGAAAGGCAGAGTCAACAGAAGCACAAAGTTTTTAGTCGACAGAGGCAATAATAGTTAGAGACTTTTGATGACAGAGGCATCATTCTAATTCAGGTTGGATGTTTTTTGTTTCTGGATTTGTTGGAGCAAGAACACTCGAGAGAAGTGTTGCATGCAAAACATTCCAAAGGTTCAGGATCGGGATCGAGTTGAATTCCTTTCTTGTTGAGAGGGAGTGTTGAAAATGGAAACAAGAAATGATAAAAATAGAATCCATAAATTCCAGTTTAATTTGTCCTTGAATTAAACTGAGAATTAAAATCAAATTTTACTCATAGCAACTTGTAATAGTTAACTAGAGTGAGTTGACTTAGTTAACTTAGGAATTTCAAGTTGGAAGTATTTTTGAAGTCATGTATATGTTATCCCTATATTACAGGGGTCCAGGATGAGTTAACTATAAGTGGTAATTAGTTAACTCAGTTTACTGAATTAAGTCCAATTAAATTGGTTCCAAACTATTTGAGGAACTAATAATGAGTTAAGAGTCAGTTGATGCATTAGTGCACTCAACTAGTGCTACTCTAGTTAACTAAATATTTACTCATCATAGACTCATGCATGTCGATTATGAGAAAGACCCGGTTGAGACAAGAGTGCAGGTACAATGTACTATTTGTTTTAGATTTTTCTGAGTTGCACTGATAGTGCATGCATTCGAGAACTAATCCTTAAGGGATTGCATAGTTTTTAGAGGCTTTATTTCCCTTTAAATACAAGCTATCCTCCATAGGAATTTCACATTGGAATAGAGACTTGGAGACCTTGTGAAGAGGCTAAGCTTTGGCCTTGAGCTTGCTTATGAGTTGGAGATTGAATTTACTGAGTGTTGGGATTGTTCTTGAGAGAACAAGCATTGTAACTTCATCTTGATTTTCCGGATTAATACAATATAATAGTGGTGTTTTGAGTTGTGGCTTTCCCTGGATATTTATTGTGTTATGTGCCCTTGATGTTCTTCCTCTTGTCAATTATTGTTTGCTCGATCTTTATGGGCTTCCACTTTAAAGAGTAGAAGTAGATTATTGTCTCTTGTTTTAGTAGATTACATGAGCTTGTGAATCTACAAGATTATATATATATATATATATATATATATATATATATATATATATATATATATATATATATAGATATATATATATATATATATATATATATATTAGCATAAGCATAATCACAACACAATCACCAGTGTTCATAAGATCAAGGTTAAGAGAACTCCCTTTATCCGTGCACAACATGCACAACATTGAGAACAACAATTCCCAACATAGCCAAGGCATCTGACACCTCAAATCCATTTACCTTACCTTTCCTATTACCTTTCTCATGATTGTGCTAACACCACCCATTTACCCCAATGGACCCAACCAATCTAATTAGTTGTCATATTATTACCTTCACCTGCCCTTTACATGCACCGGACTTCATCCGGGTCTTACATTACCTGTTGGTTTTCATTCAGCCCTCGCCGAGCTCCATTAACTTTCCTATTTCCCCAACCAATTCCCAAGACCCTCAAAACATAAAAGGCAAGAATAAGAAAAAAATAAGAAGAAAACCATGAAACCAATAGCAATATGACACCACAAACAAAGTGGCATGGCCATGCACTAGACATAATCAAAACCGCAAATCAAGCGTAAACAAATCACAAAATACCTAAAGCACAAAACTAGCAACTGACACCAGGACTCAACCCCATGGTTCCCAATACCTCCAAGGGAAAGATTAGCCTGAGCCTTCTTCAAGATCTCATGGCAGTCTCTTTTTCCATGCAATCCCCTGCATCCTACTACCATAAACACGCAACTATTAGTGCATAAATAAACATGACAATATATTGATTACCTTACATTGTTGTGTCAAGCATGCTGCCTTGTAGTTGAAGACGTACATATATCATCTCTCAAGGGACTCCAATTCCTTGACAAATCCAGCCATAATTGAAAACCATTGTTATACCTGTCAAATACATGTCCAGGAATATAATGCATATCCACATAATGTCAGACAAAATCAAGGTTAAGAAGACTTCTTGTATTCATGCAAAGCGCTCATTCATTTGGAATTGTGGTTTCCAAACCTAGCCAAAGTAATTCTCACCCAAATCCTTTCTTTTACCATTTTCCTTGTTGCAATTGAGTCTTATTATGTGTTGTCACATCACCTAGCTGTTAGTCATATAAGCAAATTAATTGTTACCTTGTCATGCTAATACCAAGCACGTTGCCTTGCAACAAGTCACAAATGTGAGTCACATGTTCCAAAGATCAAGACATCGTGTCTATTAATTTGAAATCACCCTTTACCAAGACTACCAACCATGTCATAATTTGCAATCAACTCACAGTCATTAGTCATAATGCTACAAATATCACCCACTTGCAGTCAAGTGCATATTGGTTGTCTCAGCACATATTTTGTTAGTACAAGTGTCTTAAAACAAGATCACTCCTTCATGGAATCTTATAGACACATACTCACATCATGAAATTAAACAAACATTCAAACAACATGTAAACATACCCCCTTATTTTCCATGGTCCACACTAAGGTAGAAGGAGGCAACTACTATAATAGCCTAATCCCCAAAGGTCTACTAATTTTAACCACACTTGCCAAAACTTGATTTTCATTTCTCATACATTTTGTACCTGAAAACATGCCACATAATCATGCCACTTTTCCATTCAGTGGATTTTGTTAACACCCAGGTTGTTCCCTATGACTCCCAAGGGAATACGGCCGGGGTAACCACTAACCAATCTTTGGATCACTGTTCCTAGCCAAACTGTGATCAGAGAGGGCTCTCTCTTTATGATTTGCAACTGTTTGTAATAGGGTTTTAGGCTAGCTATTATGTACTGATTCTTTGTTTATGTTTTGGTTGATGAAACTCCTTTTAGATTCTATTGATGTAGTTTTCAGAGAGGTTGAGTACCATTGGGCAATGGAGTCTGTGGCTATAAGTGTTTGAAACTTTGAGATGAAAGATGGAACTTACAGGGCCATTAGAGTGCTTTAATAGAACAGGTTTTTTGATTAAATTACTGGAAACAGGTAATACAACAGTGAAAGCATTTAAGAATTTTCACTTGTTATCTATATGTTCCCAACAGACAGCTTTAAGAGGAGAAAACAGAGGTCTTAGGGGCAAAATTGAGTCCCTGAGAATGACTGTCACAGTAAAAGACACAGTTTTGAAATGCAGCAATTAAGAATTACAATTCTGTCACTGTATCTGAGGAAAACATGTATAATAGCTCAGTTTGAGTCCAGGGTAAACATTGTTAAATCCTGGGACTATCCTTTCACCTTGCTATCAAGTGTAAAAACATTTGAACAACAAAAGAGAACAAAAGACTCAAAAACACATAACAAAGAGATTTGAGAATACTTGCTGTTTTATGCAACACCCTGGAATCCTGTAACATTCATCTTTCACCACCATACATCAAAGAACATCAAGCCTTGGAAATTCCATTCTTCCTTTGTATTAATTCTCTGAAAATATTACAATGAGCTAGAGCTTTTTTCAAAGAAAATAACAACAACCCCTTTCACTGCTGTGAAGGGTGAATATATACTTGCGGTCATTTACAAAATATCTGAGTCATGAGTTATCTCAGATTTTACTTTCTTACCAACTACTTAAGATATTATGGCCAAAATCTAATGCAGCATTGACTACAGAGTACAGGCATTTTAATGCTCTGTCAGAAGATATTTTAGCCTTTGGAGACAGCTAAGTCGGTCGAAATATTCTGAGTAAATGCTGGAACATCTGTCTTTAATGCTTTGTACGCTGTGCTTTGGACTTGTCACCTGTGACTGTGACTGTTGCTTGTGGTGAGTCAATGGTCCAGCTGAGTTGGCTTAGCCTCTGCTTCTTCCCTGTATCTATCTTTCCTCAAAACTGTGCCTGCGCATGTATGCTTATTTGCCTGTAGAAATAGCGTTACTGATTCTGGCCTGACAGAACTGTTTGTGTCAAATTTCTCCAGGCATCCTGTGTGGGCAGCTGGTGTGCTAAGATTGCACCCAGAGTTTCATCTGCTTCTGTAAATTTGAAGAAGTTAGGTGGTGTATCAAACAGATGGTCAACTTCATTCATGAGGAAAAACAGGTTCTCCACTCTGTCATACATACTCTGCCCGGTGGCTGGCCCTGGTTCTGCTGAAGTGCTGGGCGGTTGTGCAATCTCTGCTACTGCCTGGGCATCAATTCTCTTGTTGTAATTCTCTAGGGTGAGCAGTCTTCCTACACTGCTTAAAATGCTGGGGAGGCCTCTGTTCTGTAGTGCCACGAATTTCTCCAGGAATCTGTTGATTTCAGTTTGCATATCCTGTGTTCTCCTCTCCAGTGTTCCAACCAAGTTCCTCAATGTAACGACTCTCTTTGCTACAGCAATTGCTTCTGTCCTGTTAGTGATTCCCATGACAGCTAATTGAGAGCTAGTCTTATAGTTCAGAGTGTTGATTATCCTTGTAGCAGCTTCTGGCATGTGTCCAAGGCTCGCCCTGGCTCTCTGTATTTCTTTGTTTGCTTTAGTGATGAGCACCATTTGCTCATCCATGGTCTCAATATATTGCCACTGTTTGGCAATGGACCTTCCAATGTTGCTCCATAGCACTGCTTTCATTTCAGCTGTCACCTTTTCCAGTGCAAGCTCCTTCTCTAGTTCAGCAATTCTTCTCTTAAGAGCTTTTACCTCTCTGTCCTTGGCTGCTCATTCTGTTTGCTCTTGTCAAACCTTTCATTTACCTTAGTCAAGGTTTTCTTAAGCTCATCCAGCTCTTTGATTTGAGATTCCATGGCTTGGATCTCAGCTTGCAGCTTTTGCATGTCTAAGCTAGCAGCCTGTTCTGATGTTGTAGTTGTTGCTGCTGTGGATGGTGCTGTAGTTTCTGTTTGCTGAGGAGGAGGAGTAGTCTTTGGAGGGATTTCCTCAAGATTTATTATGACAGGAGGAGGCTGGGAGGGTTGGCCCTCTTCTCTTTGCTTCAGTGTTTCCTGTAGTGCTGCCTTTGCAGCTTCAGTTTGTCCTAGCTGGTCCTGAGTCCTGACCAGCTCTTTGTATAGGGACACCAACAGATCTGTAGCATCCTTTTCTTGCCTTTGCTGGGCAACTTCATCTGTTTGTGGATGGATGGTGGCCGGGAGTTTGATTTTCTTTCTTAGGGCTGCCATGTCTGCATCCCTTATCTTCAGGAGCTCTTGGATGCCTTTGACATCTTTAGGATCATGCCCTATCTCTATAATTACCTCTTCCAAGGACTTGATCCTATTGTCCTTGGCTTGTGATGAAGCTCTTTCTAACTCCAGCTGAGAAGCTGTGTTGTCCAGGCTGCTCTTTAATTTATAATTCTCCAATGTCTCATCTGCCAGGGAGGCGTACACCATTTCACCAGTCTGCTTATGTAGTTCAATCTTGTCCATGGGGTGTATGTCTTTGGCAAGAACCTCCATGTTGGTTCTTAGATAGTCTGAGGTGGACTGAGGCTGCAAAGTTGTAGGCATGAAGTGGCTCATTATCATTTTGCCTTCGCTCACATCGAAAGCAGACATGAGTCTCTGCTGGTTGCTAGGAGCTAGGTTCAACAAGTGATCGTACAGCTGCACTTTTATTGGATCACTCCTCCTTTTTATGTCAATGAATTGTTGTTTTATACTTGACTGCCCCTTTCTTGTTTGACCGGAGGAGCTGACCTCTCCTCCCATTGTCATGTCATGTCCTCGCTGGGATGAGCTGGCCGAAAGTTCTCCACTGGGTGGGCCCATGCCCATGGCTTGCCTTACTGCTATGTCCTCCTCTTGGGAGTCATTCAGTCTCTGTCTCTTCTCACCCCTGATGAAAGATGAGGTGTGGGGGGTCTCTCTCTCTCTTTTCCTTGTCACATCCTCCTTTTGTGGTGTTTGGAGGACTGATGTGTCTATATTGGTGTCTGTCCTGGGAGGCACATTTGTTTGAGGCTGCTGCTCAGTATTGCCAGGTTGATCTGTCCCCTTTTCCTGCTGCAAGGGCTGTTCACTGGACTGTGCCTTTTCTTGTTGCTGCCCCAGTTCCTGCTGTTCCATTTCTTCTTGCTGCTGTAGCAAGGTGTCCACTTGTTCCTCTGTCAATACAGGTGGCTGTTCCACCTGTTTACCTTTGTCTTTGCTTGCTGCCTGGGATGTCTTCTCAGTGGTTTGCTGCTGTGCTGCTGAAGATCCAGCAGCTGTTCCACTTTGCTTTCTGTAGGAGTGGGGCACCTGTGCACAAGTTTCCAAGTCAGTTTCCTTTTGTACATTCCTGGCTTCTTTCTCAAGCAATTCTACCTCAGTGAGTTGTTCTATTAGTGTACCCTCTTCCCAATCTAGTGCATTGGCATACTTTTCTATTTCTGGTTGTCTTTTATGTGCATAGTTGCCCAGTCTGTATCTAATTCTCCTGAGGGAAATACTATGATTGGGGTCATAAGGAATCCACTCAAAACTGGTCTGCAATCTGAGGCCTTCCAGCATGCTGTGTGCCTCTTTCCATCCTTCCTCTTTCTTGTTATACAGGAAGGAACCTAGCTGACTTCTTACCTTCAATTGTGACTTCTTGTTTCTACTCTGAAAGTGAAGGTAATCTGAGTTCCCAAACTGCCTGAAATACTCCAGGGCAAAAAGCCTCATGGGGACATACCTTGGCAATCTAAATGGGTTCAATTCACAGCCATATATCCTAATGACTGTGTGGTTCTGGTAGAAGTACCAGTTGCCAATATTGTAGGATTTGTTCAGATGTAGAATCCTCCTCATTTCATCGGTTAATCTAGGAGGAGGAGTACCTTGCAGAACTGTTAGGGCCGGATGAACAAATAGATCAATGAACTCACAGTATGTATAGGGTGATACTGAGGTAAAATGAAACACAGAGGTCCAGAAAACAACTGATCTTGGGCTTCCTTGGGCATTGAGTGGCCTCAAAGGAACTGAGAAGGTAGCTGGCTGATAGAAAAGAAATAAATGATAGATATATGAGGAGTACCTAAACAGTCTCTCCCTTTTCAAATTCATGAACTGATCATGGATTTTCTCTGCTATGTAAGTTGCATAATCATATTGCACAGCTGGAGGCTTACCAGGGGCAAACATGGACAGCATTGCCATTATACTTTCATCTACATCTTCCAGCCCCCTGAACCCTAGGACATAGCTAATTAGGTCCACCAGCATTCTGCCCAACTCATTCAGACAATGGTACCCAATAGGAGGGGTTCTGACTGTTTCAGAGCCTGATATGACAAACAGTTGGTTGATTTTGATAATCTGGTCACTGGACAGCTTGATCCCTGTGTTAATCAGATTCTGCATGGACAGAGGGGTCAATTTCTTGGCTGTATTGAAGTGCAGCATCTGGTTTATGCTCTCTGGGGTGATCTGGAACAGGACTAGGCCTGTGGGGCTTATGACTGCCCTTTGGCTGGGGTCATAGCATTCCTGGCAGCTGTAAATGAGCTCTGGCATTGGATTGACTTGGGGAAGGTTGTATATGGGCAAATTTGACTCCCAAATCCCCAAGATATCTGCTCCACTGAGGTGCTGGGCTCTTAGTTCATTCAGCATTAACACATTATACTTGGTTCCCATGGGAAACCAATCCAGCATTTGGTAGTCCATGTCTCCCAGGGCTTTCCATGCTAGTTCCTGGTGAGGTGCATTGATGGGCTTAATGTTTAGTGCAATAGGGGTCTCCATAGCTGTTCAGGGTACCAGAATTGCAAATAGACAGGTGGAATGGTGAAAACACAGTCTGGAGACAGTCTTCTGTGGAAACAGTTGAGGTTTTGAGTATTCAAGGGGAATTCTCTCAGTAGCAATTGAAATACTACTGGAGTCTAGTGATAGAACCTCTCTGTGGTGTGACTGAACTTTCTAACAGGGTGAAATATGTCTATTAGCAATTCTGCCGGGAAAACGCAGAATTACAGAGGTTTAATGGGAATTGCAGGTTTTATAGGGCTCTGCCAGTGTTTCTTGGCCCTCACAGTGACAATGCTGGATGAATGAAGGGGAATGAACGGTGTAAATCTAGTCTTTGTGGTTCTATTATCCCTGTGAGCAATTTTGAGCTTAATGAAGGTCGTATGGAGGGCGAAATGGTCTAAATACCTGTAATTCGACGAGCAGAGGTTGAGACACAGGTGCACAGGTGCTTTCTGAGGAGGTCGCCCGGGCTAATCGACTGGTTGGCGAAAATTCGAGCTCAAACGGTCAAGCAGAGCGCTCAGTAAAAACACAGTGAAAATGGTAAAAACACGGGAAAATTTGGTAAATATGGGTCATTTTACCATTTGGCGCTTTTTTCTGCTGACGTCAGCATGACGTCATTGGTGGGTCATGGTGAGGTGACGTCAGCTGACGTCATCGGGCGACGTGGCAGTGGGCGACTGGTCAAAGGTGAGGCGAGGTGGAAGCCCAGTCAGCAGTGAGGTGGGCCAATAACATAAGCGGGTACGGGCAGGCAACGACGTGGCGGTGAATTAGCGGCGGGTAGGTGGCGGTTAACGTGCAACGGTCACGGTTAAGGCCTTAACCGTCGCAGTCTCCCGGGGCGGTTAAGGTACGGCGCGGAGGATGTCAGAGCGGGCTCCGAGATGGTTTAACGCCCGACGCGTGGAGGAGGCGTGACAAGGCGCAACGTCACTTCCCCGGAAGTTAACGTGCGGTCACGGGAGGCGCTCCGATATTGCTGTAAGCCGTCGGATCTGGTGGGCTTGATCCGACGGCTGGCGGAGGGGTAACATGCGCCTTTGATATTATGGGCGGAAAAATCAAAATTTGTGGGTTTTATGTGGGTTTTTTCAAATGTTTTGATTAAACCACAATGCGGTAGGATTGGGAAACGTGCCAGAGGCGGGCATTTGACCTTTGCAAAGGTTTTATAGGCAAAATGGGTTTGGAAAGTGGGTTTTAGCAATGCAGAGGTGATTTGAAGGCAAATTGTCTTGCAGCAAAAGGGAAATGGGTGGAAAGGTTCACCAAAGTGGCCAGATGCCATTTGGCCCCTTTTTTGAAAAATACACGGCTATTATGCCTAGGGGAGGGAATATACATAAGATTTGGGGTTTTATACACCTTAGTGTTAATACTATTAGGGGTAGGGGTAAGATAAGGGAGGTTATATAGTAGAATTAGGAGTTAATATGAATGAAGGAGGGGAATTTAGAAAGGGGGTGTTAGTGATGGAGTAGAGAGGGAAAGAGAGGAAGTTAGTGATGCTCTTTGCTGTAATTTCATGAACTTCACCACTTTGCTTGCTGACAGATCGATTGCCTTGGCAAGAGACCTATGGATACTTGTGTAATGGTGATCATATTCTTTCTGCAACCACAACTGCCTACCCAACTATTTTGCCTAGCATTTTTTGTTTCTTCTTGGAGGGGCACTTGAACTTGCAACCCTCAATTGCCTTTTCTTTTCTTTGGCTTTTTCCTCTTTTTCTCTATCTACTTCTACCCTTATGTCCTCCAAGGTCCCAGATTAAACTTTTGGGAACCTTTGCTTCTCTACCTGAGCTACTTGTCTGCCAAGATTAAGCTGTTTGGACAGACCTCTTTCTCTATTCTACAACTCAAAATTGAAACATGGCATGATCCAGATTAGACTGTTGAATCATCCACAAAAATTGAAATAAGGCCCTCAATACTTGAAACACTTACCCAGCTCTTGCTTTCTAGGAAATATGGGATCTTTGGGATACCAAAGCAGAGCATATTTGGCTTTTCTCTTGCCAATCATGAAATATGAAACCTATTACTATAGGTATCCAACAGTGGCTCCACATGGGGATGGTTTTTCTTTTGAAAGACCAAGAACAGCAGGTCAGATTGCCTTGTTGCATGACTGCCCATCTTTGTCTTTAAAATCTGCTGCATATAATCTGTCAAAATAGTGTGCTTCTTTCTTGGAGAACCTCTGATTCTATCTGCCTGTGCTGCTAGGTGCAGCATTTGGGAAAACCTCTTTATACAATTTAAATCACAAGAGAATATGTACAATTGCATATATACAATGAACCTCTGAATTTCTATCATAGTGAACAGTCAAAATAGTGCTTGAGCATCCTGCCATTTACAGGACCTTCATCCAGCTCAGTTATAGTCAAGCTTTTTAGGAAGTAGGTGTTATTACCTTGTACTGCTTGGACAGCAAATGGTCCTTTCCATAAAGAATCAAACTTCCCATGTTTTCCTTTCTCTTCTCTTCTTGCATCCCACTTTAAAACTTTGTCCCCCACATTGAAATCTTCAGCTTTAGTTCTTCTGTCAAAGGCCTTTTTCAGTTTCTCTTGTAGTATCTGCACTCTGCTGAAAACTTGTTCTCTGGTCTGCTGTAGACAAATTATCTGGTTAATCCTTCTTTGCATGTCATTTGGCTCTGCTTGGCTTTCTTGTAGAAGTTTCATAACTGGCACTCCTAGTGATGAAGGAAATCTGGCCTCTAATCCATAGACTAACTCATATGGGCTGGTCCCAATTGATCTTTTGGTGGTTAATCTGTCTGCCCATAAAGCATTTACTAGTTTCTTATGCCAGTTCTTTTTGTTCTCTTCCAGCACTTTCTTTATGATGTTTATCAGGCTTTTGTTTGATGATTCAGCGAGACCATTTCCTTGAGGATAGTAAGCTGTAGAATGGCCCAAAGTAATGTGAAATTTATGGCAAAAGTTTACCATCTTCTTGGATCTGAAGGCAGCAGCATTGTCTGTTATTATCTTGTCTGGGCAGCCAAATCTAGCCAGTATATTGTTCTCCAAAAATTGAATGATTACTGAATCATTTGCTTGTCTGCATGGGGCAGCTTCAATCCACTTGGTGAAGTAGTCTGTTGCTGTTAGAATCCATCTGTGTTGTCCTGAAGATGAGGGGTGAATTTCCCCAATGAAATCCAAGCCCCATTGTTGAAAAGGTCTCTCTGTTGCAATGGGCCTCAAAGGGAGTGGCAGCAACTGTCTTTTGCCTTCAAACAGTTGGCACTTGTGGCATGATGTTGTGAATTTCTTCATATCTGAGAACATAGTGGGCCAGTAATAACCAGCCCTTAATATCTTGTCCACAGTGGACTTCCAGTACAAATGTCCACCACAGTCTCCAGCATGGAATTCTTGCATAATATTGTCAGTTTCACTCTCAAGAAGACAGTGCAGCAAAATACCTTCATGGTTTTTCCAGAGTAGATTCTCATCTATCACACAAAATTTAGATGTTTTCATTTTTAGGAACCTAGACTTAGTTCTGGACAGTCCTGGGGGAGCACACAGGTTTTGTAACACATAACAGATATCAGAGTACCAGGGAGATTGTTCAAAGGCTACATTGATCTTTGGAGTCGCCAGCTCTGTTTCACTGTCCATTTGGTTGATATCTAAAGCTTGGAAATTTGCTTCTGTCATTAACTTGGCCAAACCTTGCCCTTTTATCAGCTTTGTAGGCTTTATTTCAATGTCAAATTCAAGTATGTTTGCAATCCATTTTCCTCTCCTTCCCTCTAAGTTTTCTTGTGTGAGAATGTTTTTGACAATAGGACTTGGTACATAAGCTACAACATGGGAGTAAAGGATGTAAATCCTAAAGTCTTTGATGGCTTTGATCAAGGCATAGGCTTGTTTCTCCATTATTTGGTACTTTAGGGGGGCATCCCTAAGAGCTCTGCTGAAAAAAGCAATGGGCTTTTCATTCCCTTGGTCATCTTTCTGTAATAAAACAGCAGCAATAGTGTGTTGGGAGGCAAAGGAGAAAATGATGAAGTCTCTGTCAAACTGAGGGTTAGTTAACACTGGGGTTTGAGTCAAGGCCAATTTTATACTTTCAAAAGCTTGTTTTGCTTCAACAGTCCATTTGACCTTTGAATCTTTCTTTAGCATATTGTTTAATAATCTGATTAACTCTGCTAAATTTGGGATAAACCTTCTCAAAAAGTTGATTTTTCCCAAGAATCCTTGCAGCTCTTTGACATTCCTTGGGTGAGGCATTTGTAGGATAGCTTGTATCCTATCTGGATCAATTCTTATGCCATCTTTCGAAATGATGTGTCCTAGAAGTTTCCCTTCTTCTAAGCCAAATAAAGACTTCTTGGGGTTTAAGGAAATACCATATTTCCTGCATGTTATGAAGATTTGTCTCAGATGTTTCAAGTGTTCTTGGTCAGATTTTGAAAAGGGTGTAAGATCATCTAAGTAAATGACCAAGAAATCATGAATTTCCTTTGCAAAAGCAATGTCCATTGCTCTCTGAAATGTTGCCCCTGCATTTTTCAATCCAAAGGGCATCTTCACATACTTGAAAGTACCCCATGGGGTAGTAAATGCAGTCTTGTCTTGATCATCAGGGTGTACCAGGATTTGATTGAAACCTGAGAAGCCATCCAACAATGATATTCTTGAGGCTCCTACTACTCTTTGAAGGATGTGGTCCATTTTGGGTAAGGGATAATTGTCTTTGAGTGACACTAGGTTCAAATTCCTTAAGTCTACACAAAGTCTAATCTCACCAGTTTTCTTTCTTGTAGGGACCAAATTTGAAATCCACTCAGAAAACCTGATTGGTGCTATGATCCCAGCTTTGAACATTTTTTGTAATTCCTTTTCAATGGAAGGAAGAAGCACAGGATTGATTCTTCTCAATTTCTGTTTGAATGGTTTTTGATCAGGCTTGAGGGGAATGGTGTGCTGGATAACAGAGGTATCATAAGACTTCAAGTCTTCATAACCCCAGGCAAAGACATCTTGGAATTCTTTAAAGAGATCAACATATTTGGGTTTTTGATCAGGGGGCAAAGCAGCAGACAGCTTTATTATTTTAGGCTTGTCAGTGGTACCAATGTTACATTCTTCAATTGTTGCATCTAATGGCTGCATCTTTGGTTTCCTGGGGACATCATTTGAGTCAAAAATGTCCTCTAGTGGGGTAAGGCCTGCTGGAAGAAGATTGTCTTTGAGTTGTATGATTTCATCTTCAGCGTTGCTCAGCTCTTCACAGTCAATTTGGTGAATTTGCTGAATGTTTTCTTTGTTGAAAATGGTTGGACTGAGTAGTTGTTTTGCTGTCCTAGGTGACATTGGGTGGGCAGACTGTTGAAACTGTAATTGTGATTGACTTGCCCCATCAACTGTTTGAGATTGACTTGCTGTCTCAAGGTCAATATTTAATCCTGTAAACTCTTGTTGCAAAGTTAAAAAGTTGTTTATTTGCCTATCATTCTCAAATACTTGCCACTCTTTGACATTGTTTGGAATAGAAGGCCTATATTTGACTTCTGCTGTGAAACAATTGTTGGGTTGTAGTGGGAATTTGAAGGTGCTGGCAAATGTTGCCAAGCTGTGAGCATGGAGATTGTGGCCCCTAGGAATCTTTGTGATAATAAACTCGGAGAAAGTTTCTAATATTTCAATTACAGCAGACCTATAGGACCTTAATCTTTTGTCATTGGTGACAAAATCCCCTTTTACTTGTTGAATTACTAGATCAGAGTCCCCCATGATTGAGAGGCTATGTGCTTGTAATGATTTTGCAATCTTGAGGCCTAGTAGCAGAGCTTCATATTCTGCCATATTGTTAGTGCATTTAAAGTTCAATCTATAAGCCCGGCCTTGTGCACAGGCTTTCTCTTTGTTATGTATCCATACTCCAGCTCCTGCCCCTAACTTGTTAACTGAGCCATCAAACTCTAGGACCCACAGACTATCTTGCTGGTCAGGAGATTTTAAATTCTTTTCATGGGATGGCCATGTGAGCATGAGTTGAGGTTTCTTTTCCCATTTGTCTCCTAGGATAATTTCATCATTTGTTTGACAATTTTTGACAACTAAAGGAGGGTGAATGGGTATTGTTGGGCTGATTAAATTTTGGCAGGTGCCACTTGTTTGATCGATGTTTTGTTCTTGTATGGGTGTTTCGGTCTTAATGTCATTGCTTAAGGAATTTGTGCTGTCATTGAAAAGGATGAAGGAGTCTATGTCCGAGTGGACAGCATATATTGGAAAATTTTGAGGCTTTTCTTCACTGCTGACCATATATTTCATGAGTGTTTCCCTATAAAGTCTCTTGGGTTGTCCAAAGACAGAGATGGTTGCATATGACATGTCTAATTGCAGGGAGCCTTGGAGCTTGGCTCCCCATGATCTTGATAGGAGCATTCCATATTTGGGTGGGATATCAGCAACAACAACATCCATTAGAATGGTTTTGTTGGGGAATTGAACCAGGGACACACATAAATCCTTAATTAGGCCCAAGCATTTGACTTGACTAGAATCAAAAGAAAACAGGTCTTTGTATGGTCTTGTTATATCCAAGTTTAATCTTTCCATGACTGCTTTTGGCATAAGGTTGTGAGATGCACCTGAGTCAAACATTGCATTATGCAGTATTTTATCATGAACATGCAAGCTGACATAAAAAGGCAAAACTCCTGTGACTACTGTTTTTCCATCTACCTCTGGGCCAAACAGTAATTCTGGAGTGTCATCTAGCACATTTACATCATCTTTGTTGTTGGTGAGCTGAAGGGATTTTTTGATCTGTTGCTTATATATGTCATGCTTGGCTAGCTCTGAAAGGGGAATTGCTATCTTTAACTTGCCAATTTCTGTTCCTAGGTCAAAGGGTTTATCCACCTGAATTTTAAAGTCACGGATAGCAGTCCTTTCTCTGTTGATTGAATCTTCTTGTTGGATTTCATCTTGATTTTGGAACCTGCCCCTCATGTTGATGTCTTGAGGGGTAATGTTCGGATTTGGGTGGGAGGATGAGGTTGCCAAGGGTTGTTGTGGTGTGGACAGTATTTCAGTGACCTCCTCAACCACTACTTCTTTTGTAGGTAAGTTTGTTTTGTCATTAGGTTCAGTGACTAAGGTTTCTTTAGATTGCTGTTTCTCCTTTACCTTCTCAGGCTGATTTGCATTTACAGTCCGACTTCTTAGTTTGTATTGTTTATGGACTTCATAGACAGCAGTATCATACCCTTGTTTAAAGTCAAAAGACTCTCCTGATTGTGTTTGGAATGTTTTGTTTTCATCCTCCTCATGGTCTTCTTGTGTTAAGAAAACATGGCTTTTACCATCCAGACCTATTAAGTTGATGTCAGGATCTTCATTGAGCTGATTAGCTGAAGAAGTTTCTGCATAATTTTCTTGAAAAGGGGGTCTGATATCTTGGTCAGCGCCTGTCTTCCCTATATTGGGGTTCTGTGTTCTCCTAAAATTTGGGTTTCTAGGAGGATTGTTTTGTGGTGCCTCCCATGATGACTTTCTTTCAACTGATTCCACTCTTTCACCTAGTCTCTTCATGCTGTTTAGTATTGCATCCAACTTTTGATCAAAACCTGAGGGCTCTTCTTTGAAACCAACCTTCTTTTCCAGCTTTGCCCTGTTTCTTTTGGCAATTAGGTTGGCCTCTACAGTGACTGCAACTCTTTGGGCTTCTGCAAGGGTTGGAGGGTCTCTTTCTCTCAACTGATAGGCCATATCAGAATCAAAACCATCAGGGAAGTTATAAAGGGCCAAATCAGGAGGGGGCCTTAAGTTCTGGGGAATAGCATTGTATATGTTGTTAAACCTAGCACAATACTCCAACACCGTTTCTTGGGGACCTCTTTTAATAGTGTTATATTCACCAAGTATATGGTGCGGATCTCTCTTTTTCTCCCATCTGTTGGTGAATTCCTGGTATAGAACTTCAGGGGTTGCAATGGAATTTGCATTTAAGGATCTAAACCAAGTTCTGACATCCCCAGTTAAGCTTTGAACAAAAATTCTCATCCTAACACTGTCATCATCTATTTCATAGGTCTCAAAGTGGTCTTGCATCTTTTTAGCATGCTGGATGGCTGTCAAAGGGCCATGGGAGTCAAAAAATGAGAGTCTAGTTTGGTAGTCTTGGGGTAGAGCTGGAGCATTGGCTGGTATCTGCAGCGGTGCATATCTGTTAGCCATGTTTATGGGATTTATAGGGTTAATAGGAACAAATGGGACAACAGGGATTACAGGTGTAACCGGGTTAAGAGGATGGGTAATAAGTGGGGAACTGGTTGAGGGAGTGTGTGCAGATGGTGAAGATGGGAGAGAAGGGCTGTGAGGTGTTGATGATGAGCTAGGGGAATTAGGTGTGGAACGGAAAAGGACTTTACAAGGAGTTGGAATGAGGATAGGTTGGTCTAAACTTATATCTGAATCAGCAAGCTTCTCCTGCTTTTGCTGCCTCCTTATGTTCTTTGGTATGATATTTGGGTTATCGACGATGATGGGTTGATTAGGGTCAGGGTTTGCCCTAGTGTGCCTTGGGTTTCTTTTGGGAGCCAGCTTCTAAGTATTCTTTAGAACTTTATACAGAAAGTTTTGTATGTACAAGGACTAGGTAAGAATTCTGGAATGACTATATATTTCTCAAAGCTAGTATGAAGTTTCCCTAGTTAGCTCTTCCCTAAAGCTGTCCCTGTGTTTACAGAAACAGTCCTGAGGCCTCTTGGCTAGTTTCAGGCTTGATGGTAGCTTTTGGAAATAGATAGTAATTGAAGAAATCTTAAATCCCCAGTGGAGTCGCCATTTATGTTAACACCCAGGTTGTTCCCTATGACTCCCAAGGGAATACGGCCGGGGTAACCACTAACCAATCTTTGGATCACTGTTCCTAGCCAAACTGTGATCAGAGAGGGCTCTCTCTTTATGATTTGCAACTGTTTGTAATAGGGTTTTAGGCTAGCTATTATGTACTGATTTTTGTTTATGTTTTGGTTGATGAAACTCCTTTTAGATTCTATTGATGTAGTTTTCAGAGAGGTTGAGTACCATTGGGCAATGGAGTCTGTGGCTATAAGTGTTTGAAACTTTGAGATGAAAGATGGAACTTACAGGGCCATTAGAGTGCTTTAATAGAACAGGTTTTTTGATTAAATTACTGGAAACAGGTAATACAACAGTGAAAGCATTTAAGAATTTTCACTTGTTATCTATATGTTCCCAACAGACAGCTTTAAGAGGAGAAAACAGAGGTCTTAGGGGCAAAATTGAATCCCTGAGAATGACTGTCACAGTAAAAGACACAGTTTTGAAATGCAGCAATTAAGAATTACAATTCTGTCACTGTATCTGAGGAAAACATGTATAATAGCTCAGTTTGAGTCCAGGGTAAACATTGTTAAATCCTGGGACTATCCTTTCACCTTGCTATCAAGTGTAAAAACATTTGAACAACAAAAGAGAACAAAAGACTCAAAAACACATAACAAAGAGATTTGAGAATACTTGCTGTTTTATGCAACACCCTGGAATCCTGTAACATTCATCTTTCACCACCATACATCAAAGAACACCAAGCCTTGGAAATTCCATTCTTCCTTTGTATTAATTCTCTGAAAATATTACAATGAGCTAGAGCTTTTTCAAAGAAAATAACAACAACCCCTTTCACTGCTGTGAAGGGTGAATATATACTTGCGGTCATTTACAAAATATCTGAGTCATGAGTTATCTCAGATTTTACTTTCTTACCAACTACTTAAGATATTATGGCCAAAATCTAATGCAGCATTGACTACAGAGTACAGGCATTTTAATGCTCTGTCAGAAGATATTTTAGCCTTTGGAGACAGCTAAGTCGGTCGAAATATTCTGAGTAAATGCTGGAACATCTGTCTTTAATGCTTTGTACGCTGTGCTTTGGACTTGTCACCTGTGACTGTGACTGTTGCTTGTGGTGAGTCAATGGTCCAGCTGAGTTGGCTCAGCCTCTGCTTCTTCCCTGTATCTATCTTTCCTCAAAACTGTGCCTGCGCATGTATGCTTATTTGCCTGTAGAAATAGCGTTACTGATTCTGGCCTGACAGAACTGTTTGTGTCAAATTTCTCCAGGCATCCTGTGTGGGCAGCTGGTGTGCTAAGATTGCACCCAGAGTTTCATCTGCTTCTGTAAATTTGAAGAAGTTAGGTGGTGTATCAAACAGATGGTCAACTTCATTCATGAGGAAAAACAGGTTCTCCACTCTGTCATACATACTCTGCCCGGTGGCTGGCCCTGGTTCTGCTGAAGTGCTGGGCGGTTGTGCAATCTCTGCTACTGCCTGGGCATCAATTCTCTTGTTGTAATTCTCTAGGGTGAGCAGTCTTCCTACACTGCTTAAAATGCTGGGGAGGCCTCTGTTCTGTAGTGCCACGAATTTCTCCAGGAATCTGTTGATTTCAGTTTGCATATCCTGTGTCCTCCTCTCCAGTGTTCCAACCAAGTTCCTCAATGTAACGACTCTCTTTGCTACAGCAATTGCTTCTGTCCTGTTAGTGATTCCCATGACAGCTAATTGAGAGCTAGTCTTATAGTTCAGAGTGTTGATTATCCTTGTAGCAGCTTCTGGCATGTGTCCAAGGCTCGCCCTGGCTCTCTGTATTTCTTTGTTTGCTTTAGTGATGAGCACCATTTGCTCATCCATGGTCTCAATATATTGCCACTGTTTGGCAATGGACCTTCCAATGTTGCTCCATAGCACTGCTTTCATTTCAGCTGTCACCTTTTCCAGTGCAAGCTCCTTCTCTAGTTCAGCAATTCTTCTCTTAAGAGCTTTTACCTCTCTGTCCTTGGCTGCCTCATTCTGTTTGCTCTTGTCAAACCTTTCATTTACCTTAGTCAAGGTTTTCTTAAGCTCATCCAGCTCTTTGATTTGAGATTCCATGGCTTGGATCTCAGCTTGCAGCTTTTGCATGTCTAAGCTAGCAGCCTGTTCTGATGTTGTAGTTGTTGCTGCTGTGGATGGTGCTGTAGTTTCTGTTTGCTGAGGAGGAGGAGTAGTCTTTGGAGGGATTTCCTCAAGATTTATTATGACAGGAGGAGGCTGGGAGGGTTGGCCCTCTTCTCTTTGCTTCAGTGTTTCCTGTAGTGCTGCCTTTGCAGCTTCAGTTTGTCCTAGCTGGTCCTGAGTCCTGACCAGCTCTTTGTATAGGGACACCAACAGATCTGTAGCATCCTTTTCTTGCCTTTGCTGGGCAACTTCATCTGTTTGTGGATGGATGGTGGCCGGGAGTTTGATTTTCTTTCTTAGGGCTGCCATGTCTGCATCCCTTATCTTCAGGAGCTCTTGGATGCCTTTGACATCTTTAGGATCATGCCCTATCTCTATAATTACCTCTTCCAAGGACTTGATCCTATTGTCCTTGGCTTGTGATGAAGCTCTTTCTAACTCCAGCTGAGAAGCTGTGTTGTCCAGGCTGCTCTTTAATTTATAATTCTCCAATGTCTCATCTGCCAGGGAGGCGTACACCATTTCACCAGTCTGCTTATGTAGTTCAATCTTGTCCATGGGGTGTATGTCTTTGGCAAGAACCTCCATGTTGGTTCTTAGATAGTCTGAGGTGGACTGAGGCTGCAAAGTTGTAGGCATGAAGTGGCTCATTATCATTTTGCCTTCGCTCACATCGAAAGCAGACATGAGTCTCTGCTGGTTGCTAGGAGCTAGGTTCAACAAGTGATCGTACAGCTGCACTTTTATTGGATCACTCCTCCTTTTTATGTCAATGAATTGCTGTTTTATACTTGACTGCCCCTTTCTTGTTTGACCGGAGGAGCTGACCTCTCCTCCCATTGTCATGTCATGTCCTCGCTGGGATGAGCTGGCCGAAAGTTCTCCACTGGGTGGGCCCATGCCCATGGCTTGCCTTACTGCTATGTCCTCCTCTTGGGAGTCATTCAGTCTCTGTCTCTTCTCACCCCTGATGAAAGATGAGGTGTGGGGGGTCTCTCTCTCTCTTTTCCTTGTCACATCCTCCTTTTGTGGTGTTTGGAGGACTGATGTGTCTATATTGGTGTCTGTCCTGGGAGGCACATTTGTTTGAGGCTGCTGCTCAGTATTGCCAGGTTGATCTGTCCCCTTTTCCTGCTGCAAGGGCTGTTCACTGGACTGTGCCTTTTCTTGTTGCTGCCCCAGTTCCTGCTGTTCCATTTCTTCTTGCTGCTGTAGCAAGGTGTCCACTTGTTCCTCTGTCAATACAGGTGGCTATTCCACCTGTTTACCTTTGTCTTTGCTTGCTGCCTGGGATGTCTTCTCAGTGGTTTGCTGCTGTGCTGCTGAAGATCCAGCAGCTGTTCCACTTTGCTTTCTGTAGGAGTGGGGCACCTGTGCACAAGTTTCCAAGTCAGTTTCCTTTTGTACATTCCTGGCTTCTTTCTCAAGCAATTCTACCTCAGTGAGTTGTTCTATTAGTGTACCCTCTTCCCAATCTAGTGCATTGGCATACTTTTCTATTTCTGGTTGTCTTTTATGTGCATAGTTGCCCAGTCTGTATCTAATTCTCCTGAGGGAAATACTATGATTGGGGTCATAAGGAATCCACTCAAAACTGGTCTGCAATCTGAGGCCTTCCAGCATGCTGTGTGCCTCTTTCCATCCTTCCTCTTTCTTGTTATACAGGAAGGAACCTAGCTGACTTCTTACCTTCAATTGTGACTTCTTGTTTCTACTCTGAAAGTGAAGGTAATCTGAGTTCCCAAACTGCCTGAAATACTCCAGGGCAAAAAGCCTCATGGGGACATACCTTGGCAATCTAAATGGGTTCAATTCACAGCCATATATCCTAATGACTGTGTGGTTCTGGTAGAAGTACCAGTTGCCAATATTGTAGGATTTGTTCAGATGTAGAATCCTCCTCATTTCATCGGTTAATCTAGGAGGAGGAGCACCTTGCAGAACTGTTAGGGCCGGATGAACAAATAGATCAATGAACTCACAGTATGTATAGGGTGATACTGAGGTAAAATGAAACACAGAGGTCCAGAAAACAACTGATCTTGGGCTTCCTTGGGCATTGAGTGGCCTCAAAGGAACTGAGAAGGTAGCTGGCTGATAGAAAAGAAATAAATGATAGATATATGAGGAGTACCTAAACAGTCTCTCCCTTTTCAAATTCATGAACTGATCATGGATTTTCTCTGCTATGTAAGTTGCATAATCATATTGCACAGCTGGAGGCTTACCAGGGGCAAACATGGACAGCATTGCCATTATACTTTCATCTACATCTTCCAGCCCCCTGAACCCTAGGACATAGCTAATTAGGTCCACCAGCATTCTGCCCAACTCATTCAGACAATGGTACCCAATAGGAGGGGTTCTGACTGTTTCAGAGCCTGATATGACAAACAGTTGGTTGATTTTGATAATCTGGTCACTGGACAGCTTGATCCCTGTGTTAATCAGATTCTGCATGGACAGAGGGGTCAATTTCTTGGCTGTATTGAAGTGCAGCATCTGGTTTATGCTCTCTGGGGTTATCTGGAACAGGACTAGGCCTGTGGGGCTTATGACTGCCCTTTGGCTGGGGTCATAGCATTCCTGGCAGCTGTAAATGAGCTCTGGCATTGGATTGACTTGGGGAAGGTTGTATATGGGCAAATTTGACTCCCAAATCCCCAAGATATCTGCTCCACTGAGGTGCTGGGCTCTTAGTTCATTCAGCATTAACACATTATACTTGGTTCCCATGGGAAACCAATCCAGCATTTGGTAGTCCATGTCTCCCAGGGCTTTCCATGCTAGTTCCTGGTGAGGTGCATTGATGGGCTTAATGTTTAGTGCAATAGGGGTCTCCATAGCTGTTCAGGGTACCAGAATTGCAAATAGACAGGTGGAATGGTGAAAACACAGTCTGGAGACAGTCTTCTGTGGAAACAGTTGAGGTTTTGAGTATTCAAGGGGAATTCTCTCAGTAGCAATTGAAATACTACTGGAGTCTAGTGATAGAACCTCTCTGTGGTGTGACTGAACTTTCTAACAGGGTGAAATATGTCTATTAGCAATTCTGCCGGGAAAACGCAGAATTACAGAGGTTTAATGGGAATTGCAGGTTTTATAGGGCTCTGCCAGTGTTTCTTGGCCCTCACAGTGACAATGCTGGATGAATGAAGGGGAATGAACGGTGTAAATCTAGTCTTTGTGGTTCTATTATCCCTGTGAGCAATTTTGAGCTTAATGAAGGTCGTATGGAGGGCGAAATGGTCTAAATACCTGTAATTCGACGAGCAGAGGTTGAGACACAGGTGCACAGGTGCTTTCTGAGGAGGTCGCCCGGGCTAATCGACTGGTTGGCGAAAATTCGAGCTCAAACGGTCAAGCAGAGCGCTCAGTAAAAACACAGTGAAAATGGTAAAAACACGGGAAAATTTGGTAAATATGGGTCATTTTACCATTTGGCGCTTTTTTCTGCTGACGTCAGCATGACGTCATTGGTGGGTCATGGTGAGGTGACGTCAGCTGACGTCATCGGGCGACGTGGCAGTGGGCGACTGGTCAAAGGTGAGGCGAGGTGGAAGCCCAGTCAGCAGTGAGGTAGGCCAATAACATAAGCGGGTACGGGCAGGCAACGACGTGGCGGTGAATTAGCGGCGGGTAGGTGGCGGTTAACGTGCAACGGTCACGGTTAAGGCCTTAACCGTCGCAGTCTCCCGGGGCGGTTAAGGTACGGCGCGGAGGATGTCAGAGCGGGCTCCGAGATGGTTTAACGCCCGACGCGTGGAGGAGGCGTGACAAGGCGCAACGTCACTTCCCCGGAAGTTAACGTGCGGTCACGGGAGGCGCTCCGATATTGCTGTAAGCCGTCGGATCTGGTGGGCTTGATCCGACGGCTGGCGGAGGGGTAACATGTGCCTTTGATATTATGGGCGGAAAAATCAAAATTTGTGGGTTTTATGTGGGTTTTTTCAAATGTTTTGATTAAACCACAATGCGGTAGGATTGGGAAACGTGCCAGAGGCGGGCATTTGACCTTTGCAAAGGTTTTATAGGCAAAATGGGTTTGGAAAGTGGGTTTTAGCAATGCAAAGGTGATTTGAAGGCAAATTGTCTTGCAGCAAAAGGGAAATGGGTGGAAAAGGTTCACCAAAGTGGCCAGATGCCATTTGGCCCCTTTTTTGAAAAATACACGGCTATTATGCCTAGGGGAGGGAATATACATAAGATTTGGGGTTTTATACACCTTAGTGTTAATACTATTAGGGGTAGGGGTAAGATAAGGGAGGTTATATAGTAGAATTAGGAGTTAATATGAATGAATGAGGGGAATTTAGAAAGGGGGTGTTAGTGATGGAGTAGAGAGGGAAAGAGAGGAAGTTAGTGATGCTCTTTGCTGTAATTTCATGAACTTCACCACTTTGCTTGCTGACAGATCGATTGCCTTGGCAAGAGACCTATGGATACTTGTGTAATGGTGATCATATTCTTTCTGCAACCACAACTGCCTACCCAACTATTTTGCCTAGCATTTTTTGTTTCTTCTTGGAGGGGCACTTGAACTTGCAACCCTCAATTGCCTTTTCTTTTCTTTGGCTTTTTCCTCTTTTTCTCTATCTACTTCTACCCTTATGTCCTCCAAGGTCCCAGATTAAACTTTTGGGAACCTTTGCTTCTCTACCTGAGCTACTTGTCTGCCAAGATTAAGCTGTTTGGACAGACCTCTTTCTCTATTCTACAACTCAAAATTGAAACATGGCATGATCCAGATTAGACTGTTGAATCATCCACAAAAATTGAAATAAGGCCCTCAATGCTTGAAACACTTACCCAGCTCTTGATTTCTAGGAAATATGGGATCTTTGGGATACCAAAGCAGAGCATATTTGGCTTTTCTCTTGTCAATCATGAAATATGAAACCTATTACTATAGGTATCCAACAGATTTCACATCAAGCCTCAAAGGGAAGTCGTGTGAACCGTAGACCACTACTCTGCTCTTCATCCTTGATCTTCCATTTCTTGCAAACAAACCATGTTAGATAAACCAAATAGACAACATAATCAAACTCATACCTCAATGTATCTTAGGGGAGGTTATCACATCTGCAAAAGTCAATCCAAATTAGTATGAAAAAATATCACAAATATATCGACTCTTACCTAAATATCATAACCATAACCATCTGCATATGCCAATCCATATTAGCACGACACATATAACATGAAGATCTTAGCTGCAATGACCATAACCATCATGCGTATGACCACAATTCATATAACAACATATTAACTACCATGCATGACTATCTGTCGCATGTGCATATGACCACACTCATCAACTAGCATCTATCATGCATGCAATGGCATGTAACCACAACAACAATATAATAATATACATGCATATAACCACAATGAATATAACAACCATTACCCATCATACTTGCGTGCCAAACATAGAATACATGTATAACGATCAGCTTTTACCCCAAGGTCCAGTGCTACAACCTTGCTCTAATAATCTACACTCCTGCTCCATCTCAACCAACATATTAGCATCATAACATACCAAAAGCATCATGATGACACAAACTGCATAATGACCACCATGATGTATGTCTGACCTACTATGCATGCATAACCATATACATTAGGCCATCTAGTCTAAGAGTTTGAACCTGGAAGCTTTGTTACCACCTTGTGGTGTTAAATATCACCCAAAGAGAATGAAACCCGCTCTGATACCACCTTGTAACCACCTACTCCCGCATTTACCCAATTTCACAAGCATGGCAGGGTAAACTTGAGATGTGTGTCACTATGACATGACCCAACCTCCAAGTTCTAGTTAAGGAAGTGGGGTCTACAAACCGAAACCTTTTTGACCTTCCTCAGGGGCTACAGACCACCTAGGAGCTAAAAAACCACACCAAGTAACCAATCCCTGAGTTGGAACCTTGTTTCACTAACCTAGACCCACAACTACACCCTTGGCACTGCCTCCATGTGATTATGGCCTAAATCCTCAGTTCGGAGCATGCAATCTTGGGATTTTTGCCACCTTTTTAGGCTAGCTTCCAAACCAGTGCCCAGAATTGCCTGAGACTTTCCAAAATGCAATCAAAGGTACTAATAATGCTAGTCAACCAAAAATCAAGCAATAACTTGACCCAAAGATGCCTAATCCATAACAGACATCTGGTCAAACACATGGAAAACATAGATGCTACATGTCATGAATGCATATCTGATCATAAAATGAGAGTCTCATTTGAGAATCAACAAGAAGGCTCTAAACCCTCTCTAGATAAATACAATAACACTTATTAGTCCATACATTCATCAACAATTCATGAGAAGAGCCATAGATAACATACATCATGTAACCAACAAATAACCAACATAGAAACCATGGCAACTTAGCCATAGCATCACCAACATAATCACTACAAGAATTCATAAATCACATTAGGAAGATAGCTCTCATTAATATATGAAAATACCAACCAAGTCAGGGACTTCCATGTACCACTGTAATCCAGGTGGATATTGGTGTCCACTTGCCTATTCCACCTAGACCTCTAGTTGGTTTCATCTGTTTCCTTGTTTATTGCAGCGTTTACTATTTTTAGCAGTTTTTGGGTCCGGAACTTCCGTAGCAGTTTTGACCCCCTAAATGACATTCTTTTTGCATACGCAACAAGCTCATAGCCATAGGATTAGGCCTACAAAAAATCCTGTAGTACTCAGAGATTCTTTCCAACAAGGTATTGTACACGCCAAACAGAGATAATATGACCAAGTTACAACCCCGAGAAGTTGGTTGCCTGACTAACCCCAACGGGGCCCACAGACTTCTGGCATTCCATCTCCTGGGTTAAGGATTTGGTTGTTTAGGGTTTTCCCTTGTTTTTCAATAATAAATAGGCCCTTGAGCCTCATTGTAACACTGTTTAGGAGGCATGTAGCTGCCACATCTCTTCTCAGAGATAAGCTAGCATCGCCCGAGCTAGTTTATGTTTATTTCTGTATGTAAGCATATTTCAATTCTTTGATATTAATGAAATGATTTTTTAATTTATGTTGCATCTCTATGTATACGGGCATGTATGTATTTTGTTGTGTTCCTACATAAGTATGGATCAGTGGTATCAGAGCAGTCTACTATTTCTCTGTTTTTCTTTGCATGTCCCCAACGAGGTCAGGGTATAAGGAGTTAGGGCTCGAACTGGTTGAACCTTTGTGTTAGCACCTAAATTTGCCTTAGGCAAAAGGAAGGCAAAATTCAGGGTAACCACAAACCACGCTCAGTCTGGTAGCTAGCCCTACCAGAACAGGAGAGGGCTCTCTCCAGGTCACACTTAGGAAAATAAACAATAGGGTCTGAGATGACTCAAAAATGAATACTGATTTTAGGCTAGGTAAATAAATATGATGGAGGTATTTTGATGAATGATTGAGTTTTCTGGGATGTGTGGGGCCAAGGAACAGCATGAGCAGAGAATTTAACTCAAAGACGCAGATTATTTCGTGAGGCAAGACAGGCGGAAAGTCTAGCAATTAGATTTGAAATAATATGAAGTGGAGAGATTGTTTAAGAGTGTGAAAAGGGCATAAATACATGAATCCTTTTCAACAGAAGAAAACATAGAATGTGAAAATTATCCCAAGGCAGAGTAGTACACTGAATTCTACCTTTTCTTACTTAGAAAGCTTTCACTGGAAACGAATATGAATGAAAATATGAAACATAACGAAATACATATGAAACATAAAGAAAATACATTTGCTAAACTCATGCCACAGGAATCTCATGAACCAGAGCTGCAACCTTTCATTAATTCTCTGTCAAAATATACAGTGAGTGACTGGTTTTCTCTCCCACAGTTTCCTAGAAATTCCAACCCTTTACAAAATGACTCTCAATACACTAAATAAGCTTTGCCATGGGAAGGTTGATCAACCCAGGCAATGAAGAGCCAACCATCAGCAGTTACATTTAATTTTCTATGAAGACCAATTAGAAAAAAGCAAATATGAGCATAGATTTTGTGGGTGGTTGTTCGCCTTCATTTGGCCACTTGGATAGAAGCCAAAAATGATTTTTAAACTTTGCCTTTGATGCGGGAAAAACTTATTGCAAATGAGTGGGCCCACTTGGAGAAAATTGCGAATCGAAATTTCGCGAAGCGGGCGCGATTTTGGCCTTTGGGTGTCTGTGCGTCGCGCCAAAAACTGTATGCGTCGCGCTACTTTGGAGCTGGTTTTGAGGCCCTTGCCGAAGTCCAAATTGAGCCCAAGTGTGCTTGTTGGAAATCCCTACCTATCTACTCTCCAACCCAAGTGGAATTTCTGAATTTGGTGCCCATTTGCCCCTCCAAAACTGCAATCTCCCAAGACTGCTTCCTGTGTGTCAAAATAGGGGCAGAGAGGTCATTTTTTGGGTGTTTTTGACCTCCTGAGGACTCAAAACTGGCCCAAACTTCTGGGCAATGCACCAACAGTCATGATTTTCCATGGAAAATCTAAAAATGCAAACCTTTTGTCATTTGGAGCTCCCTATTGTAAGCGCGCGCCAGGTGGCGCGACGCACAGGGAGAAAAACCCTGTTTTTTGCACAAAAATTTCCAAAAACACCAAAAATGCCCCAAATTTCTTGAAATTTGGGCTGGAGCTTCCTTATCAAGTGTTATGCTGGGCTAAAGAGGCTTCGGCCAATATCTGAAGTCGATCGAGCTCCCTTTGCCTCTTTTGCTTCTTGATTGCCTTCCTCAATTTCACCTTCAAATTCCTGATTCGGGCCTTGCACACTTTGTTTCGCGCCATGTAGTGGAAAGCCATGTGTCTCAACAATGCATGGTCCTTGTCGGCCTTGTCCAGCAGCCTCTCTAAGTGCATGTTAACTCTCTCAAGATTGGCCTCCCGATCCTCATTAATCTCTTGCTCCAATGACATGAGCTCAACTCTTCTCCTTTGTGCAGCTTGGCGATGCTCATGAATGTTTTGTAGCTCCATGATCGCTTGCTGATCCTCCAGCTATTTGTTCCTCTGCTCCAGATATTTCATGTTCCATTTGGCTCTTTCCAAATCAAGGGACAAGGCTTGAATCTCTGCTTGCTGCTCCTGGATGATCTCTTTAAGCTGTGCACTTGTTGGTTCTGTATTTGTATCATCATCATGAAGGAGAATGAATTCGGTCTCTCGTTCACATGATGGCTCACCTGAAGGCCCCTCATCCTGCATTGGCTCCTTTCCTTTGTCCTGTTCCTGTGATGCTGATGGAGGAAGCGAGGCCCCTTCCACCCTAGGTGGAGATAACACTCGCTTTGCCGCTGCAAACAAACGTCTGGTGCCTTTCTGATATGTGATGAAAACCGGCATACTAGCGGTCTCATGGCGCTCATACCAATGAGAAGGTTCACCCTCATGCTTAACCTTTGTTACTCTCTGTGAAGCTCTGAAGAAATCACGTGAGTTGAAATCATCCCAAGTGATGCCTTGCAATCCAAGCTGATGAACCACCAAAATCTTAATAAGAGCAAAATGATAGACACAGTTAAGTTGTTGCTGAGGTGTTTTGCGATGTATAAAGGTAGTCATCCTCTCTATGTTCTGGCAAATGAAATATGGAATGTTCATCATCCGTACCCTGGTGAAATGCATGAGCAACCTGATGTGATAAGCATAAAGACGAGAGAATCGCCCCTCACAGCTGAAATATTTCATAATCAATCTCATTAGTGGAGCATATTCATCTTTCAGATACCAGAATGGGAACACTCTCTTGAGATGCCTTAAGAAACTGGTTTTGATGTATGGCTCATAATGCTGCCGGTCAATCTTCTTTTTCTTGTGCCATGGTTCACCAATGTTCGGTATACCGGTTGCCAATGAGACGGATTCTGGTGTAAGTGTGAAGGTGACACCAGCCAAGACAGCTTGATCTCCATGCAAGTGTAGCACAAAAAGACGAGCCAACTCATGATGAAATTGTACACTTGCCACCTTTTGACAAAACTCATAGCATGATTGATGCTGAAAACATGACATAGCAAGAGGGCAGGCCTGCAATTCTGTAAGGGTGGTCGGTTCCTCTCTAACATGCCTGCCACTTTTATGAGGCCTCCGGGTGCCTGTTCTTCCAAGGGAGAGTCACTTTGGGTTTCTACCTCATAGTCCGATGAATGCTCAGATGCCATGACTGCTATACAAAATACCCTGGCAAATTCAAAGGATTGAAGGCGATTGGTTGCAAATTCTGAGCAAAATCGGGCTTCTGTGTATATGCGCCGCGCTACTCCACCTGTGCGTCGCGCCCTCTATGTGCGTCGCGCCCGTGTTGTTTAACACTGTGCGGTCGCGCCCAGTGCGCCACGCTCCCTATGTGTGCCGCGCTACTCCACCTGTGCGCCGCGCTCCAATTCTTAACACAGTCCGGCCTTTCCAAACAACAGTTTGCTCTCCAACCTCCAAACTCGACTTTGCTATGAGATTTATGAATGTAACTTGACCCAAATGATTTATATAACTTGGAGAAATATGTTGCAAGAGTTGGATTTGATTTTTCCTTCTTCCAAAACCCATTTTGTAATGTTTTCACTTTGGCACTTTTTCACAACTAATACAATTCTGCTTTTCACACTTCTTTTTTATTTCTTTGACTAAAATGATGAAATTTTTTGGCGATTTTTTGCAGGGGTAGCCGACATGGAATTTGGCTAAGGAGACCAGGGCTGCACTTGGAGAAATCCACTGAGAAACTTTTGAAATTTTTTACAAATGACAAACTGTTGACTTTTCTTCAAAACAGAGTTTTGAAGAACAGTCGTATTCTATCAACATGACGATGAAAATCTTTGAATCAAAACTTTATAAGAGCCTCCCTCTGGCCTTGTTGGCTTTATTGGACCTTGTTTGAAGACCAAATGACCAATCCCTAGACTTAATGACCGAAATGACTCCTGCCCATTAAAAGATCAAACATTGACTGTCATGGACTTTAATACACATTGGTGAAAAGACCTAAGCTAGCAGGTGCAAGACATGAGGGGAATGAATGGTAAGGCCCTTCCGTCAGGTTATGGCATGCCCCTAGCGGAATGCAGCTGAGTGAATGGAGCAAGACACCTAAAAATGAAATGCAGAAAGAGTTTTGATCTCTGACGGAGGACTGACAAGACTGACTCTAACACTTTGCAAGACCAGCCTTGCAAAGCCCAACGACCTCCCATGGCAGAAGAAAATAAAAATGAGGGGGCAGGAGATCCTTTCAAAATATTGCTCGAGGAATCCCTCGAGCGACAGAGGAATGAGATGATCGATAACTTTGCCCATATCCTTCGACGATTACCCACAAGTGATGCATTTTCATCCAGCAGCCACTTTGGAGGCGCCACTCCTTTTAAGGTACAAGTTTACTTTGATATTCCCATATTTGAGGGCCAGATAGATGCAACGGCATAGATAAATGGTTAAATTTGTTGGAAGGATATTTTTCAGTTCATGACTTTTCCAATCGGGAAAAGATTACTTTTGCACTTCTCAAAGTCACCCCACGCGTCTAAGACTGGTGGGAAACCTAATGTGAACAAAAGGATGAGAGGGAATCCTCACTATTTTCAGCCGCCCCCACTTAGAATTATTTTTGAGACACCATTAAGGAACAATATTACCCTATCAGGAGCTATGAAGATAAATACATAAAGTGGACCACGCTACAACAGGGAAGGGACCAAGAGGTGCCAGAGTTTACGAATGTTTTCCATACCATTCGCACGAAGTTGGGTATCAAGGATTCTAAGCAGCATTTGGTACTCAAGTACCGTGGCTGTCTACATAAGTACATCCAGGATGATATGGAGTTCCTAGACATATCCTCACTCAACACGACATACCAATACATTGTTAATATTGAGCATAAGTTTAAATAGAAGAAGCGAGACTTTGGATCTGTGAATTTGAAGCAAGGAAAAGGCACCCCCAAACCAAAGAGTAAAGGACAAAGCCAAGGTGGGGCAACCCAGGAAAACCCACTAAAGCCACAAGAAAAGAACAACACCATGAATACAAAGAAGGACACAATAAAATGGTGTGAGTTCCATAAGAGCTCCACTCACAACACAAGTGAGTGTCAGGCCAAGAAGTCACTGGTGGCCAAGCTAAAGTCTTCTAAATCAGGCGCATGTTTTGACTCTGAGTTAGAACCTGAAAAGGTGAATGAAAAAGGGAAGAAGATCATTGACATGGATCCCAATGCCACCATGGCTACCACTAAGATCCAGAAGAATGAGCATGAAGATCCAGAGGAGGGGGAACTCCTCTTCCACTCATAGATGTGGGTGAAGGGTTCTCCGTTGCAGTTCACTATCGACAACGGGAGCCAAAAGAACATAATTTCAGTAGAGGTCGTGAAGTGGCTAGGTTTACCAACTACAACACATCAGCAGCCATAGACCATCAGGGGGCTTCAACAAGGACTAGATCTTCACGTCAACCAATATGTTGCCTTCCCTACAACATCAAGCTCTTCATGGATGAGGTATTGTGTGATGTTGCTTCTCTTGAAGTTTGTGATGTATTATTAGGAAAACCATACTTATGGAAGCGACATGTTGTATATGGTTCTATATCTCACTCTGTGATTATTACTTTGGGCAATAAGTTGTACAGGATACTAGAGGTAGCCCTGCCTACCACCATCTCTTTGACCACTGTAAAGTAATGCAGTAAGATCATTTCCTGGATCAGGAATTTTTTTTCCTTATGATTCACCCTCAGGGAAAGAATAAGGTTGTTTCCATGGCTTCTAGACAGGGCTCCTTCGCATAACAACAACAGATGGACAAGGTCATGTAGGAGTACAAGGACATTTTTGCCTCACCTACAGGGGTACCTCTGCACTATCTGGCCAAGCACTCCATCGATTTGACCCCAGACACACTGATACACAATGGATTGATATATTAACGCTATGTTCTAGAGAACAATGAGATCAAGAGGCAGATTCAGGAGTTGTTGCAGAAAGGGCACATCAGGCCAAGCTCATCGCCCTATGGGAGCCCAATTGTATTGCTACAGAAGAATTACGGGACTTGGAGACTCTTTATTGACTGTCAGGTGTTGAACAAGATCACTGTCAAGAATAGGTACTCAATCCCACATATTGATGACCTTCTGGACCAACTCAAGGGGGCCAAATATTTCAGTAAGATTGACTTTAAGTCTGATTATCACCAGGTTCCTATCGAACCCTCTGATGTGTGGAAGACTACCTTCAAATCCAAGGAGGGCCTTTTCGAATGGTTGGTCATGCATTTCAAGTTGACGAATGCCCCCGCAACCTTCATGAGATTGATGGACGACATCTTATGACCCTTCACCAATGCATTCATGGTGGTGTATTTAGATGACATATTAATCTTCAGCCAGATTTGGGAAGAGCGCCTCCACCATTCTCGACGTCCTTCAAACCCTACGACAACACAAGTTGTGTGCCAATTTGGAGAAATGTACTTTTGGCGTGACCTGGGTTCAATATCTCGGGCACATCATTGATGAGAATGGTGTGCATGTGGACCCAGCCAAGATACAAGTCATCAGGATTGGCCAGCCCCAACCACTCCAACAAAGCTCTGCATCTTTCTATGTCTTTCTAATTTCTATCGCAGGTTCGTGTTGGGGTTCTCTCAGATCACTTGGCCTTTAAGTCAAGTCACCAAGGGCATAGCGAAAGAATTTTTTTTGGTCTGAAACCCAACAAAAGGTGTTTGTCGAGTTGAAGCATCACCTCTTCTCTACACCAATGCTCACATTACCAAACCTGCAACAACCATTTGGGATTGAGACAAATGCCTCTGACTATGCTATTGGTGCAGTTCTTACTCAACAGGGGCATTCAGTGGCTTACCACGGTGAGACACTTTCAGACACAATTTGAAATTATCCCACTTATGACAAATAAATGTATTCCATTGTGCAGGCTTGCCATCAATGGAAGCATTACATTCTAGGGAAGGAAATGGTCATCCACACAAACCACCAACCCCTGCAATTTATACAGACACAAGGGAAGTTGCAAAACGATCGCCATCAGAAATGGTCCACATACTTGCAACAGTTCCATTTGAACATTCAGTACAAGAAGGGAAATACCAATAATGTTGCAGACCGCCTCAACCAACCACCAGTCATGGCGTTGATCACTGTGCTCGACTCCTGTGGGCATGAGACTTTGGGGTGGCCACATCTTTACAAGAGCGATCCAGAATTTGACAGCACATACCAAACACTCCTGGAAGGTAAGCAAGTTCCCAAATTTTCACCTCCAAGATGCATTGTTATGCCACCTGGGACACATCTATGTTCCTTCAAGTGAACGTTCCAAGCTGATTTGGGAGGTGTACTACAGTCGGATCATTGGATATTTCGGAGTAGAGAAAACAATGGAGTTACTGCAGAAGTATTTTTATTAGCCGAACCTTCGTCAGGATGTTGGGAAGTACATTATATCTTGCATTGCCTGCACCATTGCTAAGCCAACTATCAAGAAGCAAGACCTATATACTCCTCTACCTACTCCTAGTCGACCTTGGGAATCCATCTCCATGGATTACATGTCGGACCTTCCTTCTATAAAGCATGACAACGACTATGTTTTCATGGTCATCAATAGATTCTCTAAGATGGCCATTATGGAGGCTTGCAAGAAGAGTATCACAACAGAGGCCACTGCTAAGCTCTTCTTTGAGCGAGTGTTGGTACAATTTGGGATCCCACAATCCATTATCTCATATCAGGATAGTAGATTCCTAAGTGCATTTTGGTCAAGTCTCTAGTCGATGTTGGATACCAACTTACCGAGTCCACAGATTTATACCCCCAAACTGATGGCCAAACATAGGTCGTCAACATGATGTTCGTACACATTATGCACATGTACAACTCGAAGCATCCACGCACATGGGATGAAAGCCTTCCCTATGTCCAGCATAGCTACAATAGAGCTCTCCACAACTCAACAGGCCGCAACGCCTTTCAGGTAGGGTTGGGACTTCAGGGACTATGTCCCATTGATGTGGTCATACCATTTGCCTATACTCAGTCAGATTTGACTCATGTCCACTCTGAAGCCGATAAGGCTAAGAACTTCATTGAGCACATTCAACACATCTACCAGCAGGTCCAATATAATGCTAAGTACAAGGAACACCATGATCAACATTGAGTGTCACACAAGTTCCGGGTGGGCGACAAAGTTTGGCTACATTTGCAGAAGAAGCGCCTCACTAGACCCTAGCGCAAGCTTCACCCGCTCCGATATGGGCCATACACCATCACCAAGGCTATAGGGGACAATGCCTTCAAGCTCAACATTCCACCGTTTCTTGGTTTGCACCTAGTGTTCAATGTAGATTGCCTTCGGCCATAATTTCCACCATTGTTGGACACATCCGACATCACAGAACAACTCACACCAACAGAGCTAAACTCGGAATGCATGGAACAAGCCACAACTGATCAGTTCATGGACACACAAATCAAGAACACTCTCCAACAAAAGATCCAAATATATCGAGGTGTTAAAGCAGACCAACTCCTTCACCAGGGCAAGTGGTTCACCACGGACCAAGTTCAACAGAAACTTCCTCACCTCACGGAGGCTCTGCACGCAATGGGGACCATTGCTTCCTAAGGAGGGAGGAATGATCCAGGTGGATATTGGTGGCCACCCACCTATTCCACCTAGACCTCTAGTTGGTTTCATCTGTTTCCTTGTTTATTGCAACATTTACTATTTTTAGCAAATTTTCAAATCTTGAACTTCCGGAGCAATTTTGACCCCCTAAACGACATTTTTTTGAGGTCCACAACGGGCCCATAGCCATAGGCAAGGGTTTGTCACAAATTTTGTAGTACTTGGAGAGGTATTTCCAACAAGGTATCGTACACGCCAAACAGAGATAATATGACCAAGTTACGACCCCGAGAAGTTGGCTACCCTACTAACCCAAACGGGGCCCACAAACTCTTGGTGTTCCATCTCTTGGGGTTAGGTTTTTGGTTGTTTAGGGTTCTCCCTTGTTTTGAAATCATAAATAGGCCCTTGAGCCTCATTTTAACACAATTTAGGAGGCATAGCCGCGACATATCTTCTCAAAGATAAGCTACCATGACACGAGCTAGTTTATGTTTATTTCTGTATGTAAGCATATTTCAGTTATTTGATATTAATGAAATGAAGTTTTATTTCTAGTGCATCTCTATGTACACAGTATGTCTGTATTTTGTTGTGTTCCTGCATAAGTCTGGATCACACCCGAACATAGATTGGGCTGAACCGAACCTCTCTTTCAACAAATCACCCCCTGCGCCATATTCCAAGCATGAATGTGGGATCTCATGGAATAAACTAAGACTAAACCAAATCAGGGCTTCCAGAGGCCAAACCACCTCAACCCTCAACCATAGTGATTCCACCTCTACGGTCAGACATCAATAACACCAACTAGATCAATCTCTACCCAATTTGTCCAGGTCTCCAAGAACTAGTAACTCAACCCACATCCTTCCAAGGCTCCAAAGTGTTTTTCCAACCCAGCTCCAGGGACTAGTAACTCAACCCATCAAGGGCTCCATATCATTTTTCCCAACATAGGCTCCAGGACTAGTAAGTCAACCCAAGTTGTTTCAAGGCTTCTAGGCCATTTGTTCTAACCCACGGTCATAAGGAGCTTGAGCACTAATTAGAAAAACAACAAGTGGAAAAACCCACAACACCATGGTTATCCAGGAAATGGCAAGGCAAGGCTAAAACCACTGTCAATCCAGGAAAATCTCCATGTCAATGACAACATATAACCATAAAATCACATGCATATACCATGCATCCATAAATCAACAAGGAAATCACACATGCAACTTGTTACTTGCAAAGCAATCTAGTTGTAGTTGTTGATCCAATTGTTCCCTTGCACTTTCCTGCTTTCCTTTGCCTTCTTTCTCTAATCCAAGTGAATGCTAAAGTGCTCCAGGCATGCTCTAAGAATGCTCCAAGATTTCTCTAAGTGTGCAAAAGTGTGAAAGAACAAAGCTAAACTGACAAAAGGCTAGCAATTGATTCTTTGATGTCTTTTTATCATTGATCTCTTTATTTTCTTCATTTTCCCTCTAATTTCCCTCTCATGCAAATTTGTATCTCTTCACCTTCCTTTTCTCCTATTTTCTTTTATTTCATAAATAAAATGCCAATTATTTCCTCTTTTCTTTTACCAATTTCCAAAGCCATAAATAAACCGAAAGTGATCCCCACTATAATATCTTCCCACCATTCAACTTGGAATACGTGTTCTATGACCTTGGTATTATTTTTTTTTACATGGAAAATCAACCAGGGGATGTTACAGCCGACATACTAACTAAAGCATTACCAAACAAGAAGATTAAGTACCTGAGAGGTAAGCTTGGTTTGGTAGACATCTCTTCCCTGATTGAGAGGGAGTGATGTTGGATAGTTCTTATCTTGATGGGTCAAGCACTAGTCTGTGAATAACAACCGTAAGTCTTAGTGAAGGCCATAAAGAAAGAATGGATTTCGTAGGATTGGATAAGCATCTAGATTGGAACTTCTTATGGTTTGTAGAATCCATGGAAAAATTTCTTGACCAATGCTCTTTGAGGATGAGGTAGGGCATCCAAGATAAGAGTAGTCGAAGAGGACATATATCCTTTGAGGATCTAGGTTTGGGAATCCAAGATAAGAATAGTCCTAAAAGGACATACCTTGTAGACATCTGGATGTGGTATGTGCCTTGAGAGGAAGTGTGGTAGCTCAAGTAAAGCCTCCCAACATAATGCTCATAATTAAAGATGATCTTGTCTATTTAAGGACTTCAAGGACACTGTTGGTTGTGATATAGATGCTTGACAAAGATGGCTTATCAATTTGACTCTTCTTATGAGAATGCTTCAAGATTGGGATTACTTCTACTATGTAATGAGATTATGAATACCTCCCTAGTTGAGAGGGAGTGTTCAAAATTGTAACTAGGTTCACTCTTCATAATGACATAATTGTAATCATGACATTGTATATTCTTTATAAAGAAAGAAAGAGAAATTATATTTTATTTTTGGAGTATTTGTTTCATACTCAAGTTTGAGTCAAAAGTATGTTCTTCATGCTTCTAGGTCTTTTAGGTCTTTCTGGGTCTTTCAAGGATAAAGAATTATATTGGTCATGTGTCATAGTCCCATTTGGATTCATTGTAATAAACAAAAATATATAGTTTGTCAAGGAAAAGCCATGGATAATCCCAATACCAAGTTGGCCCAAGGAGCAGATCAAGTCGGCCTAAAAGGAGGGAATTCGACCCTTAATAAAGGTTGTATAAAGAAGAGGAACTCGACTCAATTGGTCACTCACTCAAGCACAAGTTTGATCTGCAATAGCAAAGGTGAAGAAGAGTAGTTGGGAGGACGAAGAAGAGGATCATAAGCTAAATTTTGAAGTTTATCTCTCTTGTTTCACTATTATGGTTTTGAAGTTGCCAATTGTAGAGCCAAAATTTTGTGATCCAGTTACAGGAGGCCAAAATCTTGTTGCAAGAGGTTGAAGTTGCAGTAGCAAAGTTGTAGTATCGAAGTTTTGGAAGATGCTTAGAAGAAGATCTTATTGGGGGTTGACTTGGGTCTTGTAGGGCTAGTTGGATTTAGTCTTTGGGTCTTGGAAGTCTCTTTGTAAGCATATTCTAAAGAAGAAGAGAAGCATTTCTGGGTTTTTCCCTGGCTTCGGGCCTATAACTTGTGTACTTTGTCTTGTTGTGATCTTTATTGTTTCTGGTAATTTCTTGATGAACAAAGATATAATAAAGATAATAAAAGGATAGCATAAATAACAAGTAATTATCAAGTTAAGGAAAACCATTTAAATACATAAGTCTCCTGATTTTCCAACACCACTCCCTCTTGGTCCCTGCCTCCTTGCATAACTCACTGAAATCCCTGGAAGCATGGTCTCCTCCATTGTCTGACCTCAAAAATTTTATCTTCTTCCTTGTCGAGTTCTCTACCTGAGCCCTGAACTCTTGGAACATGTTGAAGACTTCATCCTTGGTCTCCATGGAGTAGATACAAGTATTCCATGAGAGATTGTGAATTAATGATACATAGTACAAATAACCACCCAAAGATGGAACTGTCATCGGTTTGCATGCATTTAAATTCACTAGATCTAAGATCCCCTTGGATCTACTATCACTGCTTAGAAAAGAACCCTTGGAATTCTTACCAAGTTTACAACCCTTACAAACACCATCGTGCTCTACCCAGAGCACCAAAAGACATGTAACTGTCTTCCTCAATGTTGGCAAGCCCTATAATGTAGGCGAGAAAATCTTCGATGCCATAACTCACATAAACTAATATTGTCATGTACCAATGCTTGGGCTAGTCATCCCATCAGTTTGTATAGTCCTCTCTCTTGAACACCAATCACTTTTGCCGAGTCTATTTTCGAGTCCTTAGGCCATACAAGAACTTGACCATCTACAAATGCAACTCTATAACCTCTGTCCTCCAATGCTGAGATAGATAACAAGTTCTTATTCAATCTTGGTACAAACAAAACATCTCTCATGTGTATTGAATCTCTCGACTCTAGTTGAAATGATGTTGTCCCAACTCCTTTCACTGCATACTTTGCATTATCTCCAAGTTAACCTACAATGTTGAATCCTTGTATGTCAAATCGGTGAGAGAATATCAAAAACCTATCATGTTCCTAGAAGCACCACTTTCCACCAACCAAATATCACTATTATTGGTAGCAATACCTGAAAGAGAAGAGACAATGAAATATTCCTTTGACTTCTTTAGTGGTGGATGCTCATCATCATCATCATCAATATCGACTACTAATGCATGTTATTTTCCCTTCCTTTTCTTCTTAATACATTGGGAGGCATAGTGACCCAATTTATGGCAGTCAAAGTACCCGATATTTGACATATCATTCTTCTTAAGATCTTGAACTAGAGCTTGTCTTCAACCTGTATATTTCTTTTCAAACTTTCCAAAACTTATTCTTCCTTTTCCTTTCCTTGCATGAGCTGCAAGGTTTTGAGTTTCTTCATCCTAAGGTCTCTGCAAGTTTTTCTTAGACAACAACCTGGCCTCCTCTTAGACACAATCAGTCCATAACATATCAAACTTGAAAAACTTATCTTGTGCAAAAGTTCCCTAAACAAATGGATGCCATAAGGAAAGAAATTCATTAAGAGTCATTGTAACAAGCTATGCATCATCAATGTTATCTCCAATGGGTCTAAGTTCATATCTCAACTAAGAGACTCTCATATGATAAGAGACAACAAAATATGATCTAGTCATTATGACACTACAAAGTTGATGCCTCAATCTTAGTTTCTTGCTAGTGTTGTTACTCTCATACAATCCCACCAAAGCATCATATAGTTCTTTGGTAGTCTTCAACTCAACAACATGTGGAATCAAGTGGTCCTTTGTGGAATCTATCAAAATTCACTTCACCTTAGCTTCATTCTTCTAATACTTGGCTTTCTTGGATCCCTCTAGCTCTGGAATTACTTCCTTCACATGATCTTGAAGCTCATTTTCTTCCAATACGAGGAGTATTGTGGTCTTCCAAGATCTAAAATTGGTGGCACCATCCAACCCGTGTTCTACTCTAAGACTTGGCACCATTTTGACAAGAGATCTAAAATCTAATCAAGCTATTGAATATTGTCTCTTAGGCTAGCTTCAGTGGTTGATCTTCAGACAAAGCTATGATACCATGTTGGAATTCTATGACAAGTGCATTAGAATACAATTTTTTGCCAAATAATTACTTCTTAATAAATTTCAAACAATATTTTATGCCACTATTATCATTGAATAATTATACTTAGAAAATATCAATAGTAAATGTAGCGGAAATAGTAAAGATCATAAAAAGACAGCGATGCACAATAGATAAAATTTTCAACCTGCGAAACTCAATCTTGGGAGAAAACCCAACATTTTTCTAAGATAAATTTATCTTTTTCAATAAGGTTACAAATCATAAATTTGTCTAGAAATATGTGCCAATGATCCAAGTCAAATACGAGTCAAACAACTCCAAGTCAATGCTAGTCAAATCAGTCAAAATAATCAAAAGTCAACGCTTGTCAAACTGATGCATGCAATAAAATTCGGCCTTACTATCAACCATCACGTGCGGCCCTACAGCTGTTCAAACTGAGGTCAAATCTGCATGTGCAAATTGCGGTCAAACCCTTAGTTAATGCTACATGGAATGCGGTTAAATCTGTGGTCAAACAACTCGGTTAACGTAAGTCAAATTTTGGTCAACGCAAGCAACTTCTTTCACACATGTGCCTGGTCAAGCTGCCAGTCAAACTTTACCTGTTTTTCTCACATGTGAGGTTGTCCAAGAGAGATAAAATGATGATGAAGATATGAAATATGATCCTCCAAAACAAATTTCTCCTCCACTAGAAAAATCAATGAGCTTGCTATGTTGATTTATTTTCCTCTCACATGTCTATCAATTTATATAGAGCTCTAATGTGAGTGGACACACATAGAGGTGGCTCTTCACCCCCTTACTTATGGAGCTTACATTACAACTCAACATTAGACTATAATTTTTACCCCATTAAAGGGTAAAACCCCCATTAGATAAAAAAATTCAAACCCACTCTATAAAATAGAACACTCCACCCTGGAGCTAACAATGTGAGTACCGTGGGCCATTTATTCCTAGCCAAATCATCATGGCCATGGGTAAATGTATCAATCTCCCCTAGTCAAATCAACATGACCTCATGGGAGATGTCTGTTGCTGGGCCATTCACCCCTGGCTAAATAAGCATGACTTCTTTTAGTGGATGTATCATTTTCCAACTAGTGAAATTGGCGTGACCCTGTGGGAGAATGCTTATTTAATCATAAGCAAAAATATCAACAACCACCTCAAATTGTTTAATCATAAAAAATAAAAATAAAATTGCTTTATGTGATATATACATTTTTTTAGCAATATATAATATATACATAGTTGACATTATAATATTTTACATAATATGTGCATTGAAACATTTTATCTATAGACTACATTGTCCACATTAAAAAATATATATATATATTATTAATATATTTTTAAATACATATCAATATTACTTAACCCTACATATTAAAATAATTTATTTATGATCCACATAGATTTTTATTTATTTAATTGATTATTTTTTTTAAAATAATTTTAAATGTTACATATAATCTTAATATATATTTTTTACTTTACTTTATTTCTATGTAAATATGACATGAAATTATATTACTTCAATGGATATAAATATTTTATTTACGAGAGTGAGTGAAATAGTTTTACCACATGGGTTGAAATATTGTAATGATTAAAATTATTTTCATATCGCTATTAAGTTTTATTACTATTATTTTTAAATTGATATTTTGTTTAATGTTTTAAGTTGAAGTTGTTTTGAGATATAATAATCTTATTATTCAGATATATTTACTATCAAGTTATTAATAAATAAGCATTTTCCATTTAAAAAATGAAAATTTGGAGAGGTTTTGTATACAGACATATTAGATATTTAAAATATATTTTTTACTTTATTTTATCTCTATGTAAAGATGATATGAAATTATATTACTTCAATGGACATAGAAATATTTTATTTACGAGAGTGAGTGAAATATTTTTACCACATGGGTTGAAATATTGTAATGATTAAAAGTAATTTCATATGGCCATTAAGTTTTTTTGGATTACAAGTTAGCATCGGTTTGTATGTTAAGTATATATTCTATACAAATTATTTATTTAATATTATTGTTATTGCTATTATTTTTAAATTGATATTTTGTTTAATATTTTAGGTTGAAGTTGCTTTGAGATATAATAATATTATTGTTCTTATATGTTGATTATCAAATTATTAATAAATAAGCATTTTCAATTTTAAAAATGAAAATTTGGAGAGGCTTTGTATACAAACATATTAGATATTTAAATTCATGTAAATATTATAGCATGCGTATTTTGATGAGATGCAAACATGTATTAAATAGTTTGATGCATTTCTTGTAAACATTTTTATTCTCTTCCTTGATGTCTTTGTATGTGCTTGATGTCTTTGGGTTTTCCCATTTGTGCATGTGCTTTACATCTACCCTTTGTTGCTTGGCCTAGGAGTTTCGATGAAGGTAGGAAATGACCTTGGTGGTAACATGTAAGTAAAAGCACAAATGATCATTGTAGTTGGCATTGCATGTGCAATTATAATGAGTTTCATTGTCATCTACTATAGAATAGCTATGCATCACACATGGAGTATATATTCACCAATGGGGGAGTCCCTCTAATGGAAGAAAGTGGGGGCCTATTTGCGACTAGACACATGCAACACGAAGTCGAGCAAGTAGGGATCCTATTCTTACCTCTATTTCACAAGATGCTTCCAACTCAAGGAATGCATTCAACTCATTCTTAAATGTTGCTTTAGTTGCTAAATATGTTGGCTCTTTGCTTGCTTTGACGATTGCTCCCCTACTATTAATGCTACAAATGCTTTTGTAGGTGAGGATGTTGCTTACGCTAGACTTATATATGCTTTTGGATATCTGATTGACACATTCATTGGTTATAAGTAAGCTTGGGAGCGTAGTTGCAACTAGCATATAGAATGGAAGTTATAAATGCATATTCATAGTTAGGTATGAATAGATTTTTAGCCTAGATTCAAATAAATTTGGAAATAAATATTTTTCTATAATGCATATATATTACCCACAATATATAATATAATGACTAGGCTAACACATATTATTCATGATTATTCCACTTGGCAACCCAAGATAGAAGAATTAGATAAGTTTCTAGGAATCAAAGATGCATTTGGTAGCTCCTTGAGTTGTAGAGGTAAGCAACACAGATTAAGAGTTGAGGTATATAGAGCTAGAAGTATAAGTAGTTGTATTAATGGATTGTTGTAACTCTAAGTATTGAAAATAACTGATATTTGCAAGACTAATTAAATAAATGTTATTTGTAAGTCAATAAATGGAAGAGCTTGACTAGCAAGGTATAATTATTTGTAACACCATACTTGCATATGTGAGACTTGTTACTATTCATAAGTTTGACCGTAATTCCATTGAAACCTTTCCCTTGATGGAAAAGGCAAGCTTGCTTGTGCTTTTATAATAAACAAATGAAGGTGATGCTTCACAAAAGTGGTGATGTAGATAAATAGTGACATAGTTGGTTGCTTTGACATGAAGAAATTTCATCCAAACTAATGAATATGAACTTCGATAAGGGATGGCATGAAAAAAATGTAATAAACCAATGCTAAGCGATTAGTAACATTAACTTAGCCAAAAAGTTTACAATGACAATGCATGAGAGAAATTATATTAAAAACTTAGAACATTGTGAAAATCTATTCTATTAAAAATATTATAATCTTAAAAAGAAGCCAAATAAAAAATTAAAAATATTATAATCTTAAAAAGAAGCCAAATAAAAAATTAAAATTAATGATAAAAAGATATAAAACATATAACTTTGAAAATAAATTTAGAAAAAAAACTCAATAACAAGCACCAAAAAATTGTTATATAATATTAAAACAATAATTAATTAAAAAAATTAGAAGAAAACGTTTAAACCTGCCATAATTTTTTTTTAAATAAACAAAAATATCTAATTATTTTATTTTTAAACTTATTTTAATTTTAATTGTGATTTCACCCATTTATTTATACATGAATTTAAAAGATAAAATAATTGAAATAAGCCCTATTAAACACATAGGGACCTATATCCTATTCACTAAAAATTAACCAATCAATTTTTTACATATAGCTCAACCAAAGGCACATTCTAAGCTTAAAGCGTATTTATACATTATTAGTCCCTGCCCAGCTTTTGGCAGGGACTCTCGTTTATTAATATGATGTGGAATCTAAAGCGCAAAACAAAAACATCAATTCTATTCAAATCTTACTCTAATAAAAACAAAAATAAAAAAATATTTAGATTATAAAACAAAAAACTTCTGAATATGATGGCTCCAACTTATTAGGTACGTCCCTTATTTCGTTTCACGTGGCGAAAAGCATGACGCTCGCACTTATCAGTCACGGATAATTGTTTTCATTTCTAAAAAGTTGTTATGAATAATACGGACTTCTCAAATTATATATATATATATATTTTAATTTCTCAACATAACTAATTTAGTTTTAATAATATTAAAATTAACTTTTATATATATATATTTAATTTCTCAACCTAACTAAACTAATTTAGTTTTAATAATAAAAAAATAACTTATCACATAAGTAATCTATTCTTAATATATAGACTTTTTAATCTATTCACACTTAATGTCTTTATGCACAAATAATAAAGAGTTCGGGCTTAGCTAGGGTCCACTTTTAAAGATTTGGTTAGCCTTAATTGTTAAGAAACTTCTATTCACTTTCACAATTTTCAACTCCTTCCTATCTTACACATGTGCCAACCACCACCACCTTCATACAAACTTGGAGAAAAATGGTTTTGATTGGTTTTGATTATTTATTGAGACACACTTGCAGAGAAAGAGTATATATATATGGGCCACATGATTTGATATGATGCTCTTTTTCCTTTGATGTATATATTTATTTTTGGGTTCCTATAGGGCCACATCAGATCATATGGTATGACAAAAATAATGATGGTGGGTACTTGTTTTAAGGTCTAACTTTCTAGGTTTTTTTCCTAAGTTATTAGAAGATAGTTTAGACTAGGATGGGAATGATAGGCCCAACTTATAATGGTGGGCACCTTTGGAAGAATTTGACAAAACATATTAAAATATTACCAACAATAGTCAAATAGATGAAGAAGATGATAAGAAAAAAGTTTGAAATTCAAATATAAAATGATTTTATATGAATAAAAGAATATAATAATTTTAATTCAAATATAAAATGATTTTATATGAATAAAAGAATATAATAATTTAAAGCATTAATGACAAGTTTGTTTCTCATATTCCGTGGTCTTTAGAAATTAATATGAAATTACATTTTTCTTTCCTGGAATTTGAGATGAACGTGAATATGGAAAATTAATATAATAGTATTATTTTAAAATTAATTATGAGATGAAAATTGAAAATTAATGTAATAATAAATTTTAAAATTAATTACATAATAAATGTTGAAAGTAAATTATTAGAAATAATTTTAAAATGTTAATATTTAATATTAAGTTTTAATGAGAAGTTGGAGTGGGAAACATGTCATAAAAAAAAATGGAAAACATATATTTTATTTAGAAAAATAATAAAAACAACATATATTTAAAATTAAAAAACGTACCCTTTAAAGACTTATATTCATTAATATTTATATATATATATATATAACTTATATATATAAGTTAGTGTAAAAACATGATTATTTAAAAGTAAAAATATTGCAGTGGAAAATAGTTTTTTTAAGAAAAATTAGGTGAAAAGAAGAATAAAATGTTTGAAACACAAAAAAGAAATGAGAATATTATAAACAATATTTATAAATAAGAGAATATTAATATTCATAAATAAAAGAATATTAAAATGCAAAATTTTATGTAGTTTAAAATCTTTTGGGGTGAACAATATGTATTTGCAAAACTAAGAACCAATGCACATAGGTTGAGATGTTAAATAAAAATACATAAACAAATCATATAATTGTGGGAAGGAAAGGTTATAAGTATGTGGAAGTGGTTAGGTAAAAGCCAAATTATATTTTCTCCTACATTGTGCTGCATACTTACAAATTAAGTAGAAGTTAGATTTGCATTTTAAAATTAATAATCAACATTTTAGGAAGATACAAAAGGTTGGTTGAGAAAATGATACAAACTAGAAGCACATGGTTGTGAATAAAGTCAATAGGACAACTAAACCTTAATGCTAAGCAAAGATGACTAAATTCAATGGAGTTGTCTATGGGAGGAATTGCCCGGACGGTCAAAAGTGGCCGAAATCTGGGCAAAAAAGATTCAAAAAATATTGTAGAGGTAGTGTTTGAATCATGTTTTTGATGGTAGAAATGGATTCATCACCATCAAAAACATCTAGGGCACCAATTTTGAAGTTTAACAACTCTAACTTAGATTTACAAAAATCCTTGTAGATTTTCTCAAAATATGACCGGAATTTCCTTAACTTTTAGCGCAAAAAGCAGTCTTGTTAGACTACGACAAGTTCAATTGTGTGCAAGAAGTCTATGATAAAAGTCTTTTAATATATTCGTATCACTAACTCTAATTAGCTTAATTTATTGCTTCTAAACCTTAATGCTAAGCAAAGATGACTAAATTCAATTGTGTACAAGAAGTCTATGATAAAAGTTCTTTAATATATTGGTATCACTAACTCTAATTATCATAATTTATTGCTTTAGACTTAAAAAACATAGTGCACACTTTGTTGTTGTTAAATTAAACGATTACTATACACCAAGCTATGGCACATTTATTACAACAATATACATCATTGATAAATGAATTGATTGAATGTCCAACTATGCATACCCTACCCAAACACAATAATCATGAATGCCTTATAACCCTTGCATAAGATTTGCAATTTCCTGTAGTGAAGGCAAATTCAATTTAATTTTTTTATATTGTAAATAGTCCAAAGATTTAAAAAAGAAAATTGTTTAATTGCTCTAAGTTTTGATGTTTTTTCTTAGAAGTACAATACAATTCTTCAAAAATTGTAATTTTCTATTGTTTAAATTCGTTTTTTTAATGTATAGATAGGTTTAATGCTTTGAAAATTTTCAAGACACTCTAATTGTATAAACTATAAAATTCAAATTTGCAATTCCAACACATTCCTATAAAATTTTAAGTAAAATTAATTAAGCTATTACAAAATTAAAATATGAAAAATCTATTAAAAAAAATATTTTTTAAAGCAAACTTAATTAAAAGATAATAAACTATTACAAAATTGAAATATGAAAATCTATTAAAATAAAATAATTGAGAAAATGATTAAAAAAGCCATAAAATTGTAAAGAAAATCAATAGGATATTAGCTAAATCCAATAATGTATAACGAAATGATAATTAAAAACTGTTAATTATATTATTATTATTACGGCTAATTCTCATAATTTTTGTTTTAAGCTAAACAAATATAAAAGTGACTTACACATGCACCAAATTATGGTGCATTTACTACACCAATGTGTACAACAATAATAAATATATTATAAGTATTATAGAAAGTTTTTAATTAAAATGATATTATAAGTATTATAGAAAGTTCTTAATTAAAATGTTAATTGAATTTAGTTTTGATATGAAAATTTTAAATATCTCATTCATTAATTTTTCATAATTTAGAAAAATGATTAACTTTTATATTTTAAAAATAATTTATTTAATATTTTTTAAACAAAACGGTTATAAGTATTTTAAAAAAAAGAGTTAGGATTTGGTTCAAAACCATGATATTTCTTCAGGATTACTAATGATTCTTGTGAATTGAACGCAGAGGTTCAATCCAGTTTCTCAAACAATTACTCCATAATACAAAATTTTGATTCTTGTTCTAACTTAAAATTTTCTAGACCACTCCCATAATCAAAATGCATTCACATTCCAATTTCGTATTCATAACTACATTGTCACATTAAGGATGACTCCCATGCCCTTTTTTGGTCCCTATTCACAAGTTACTGCAGATTTTAAAACATCCATGATTTAGGGTTAGCTTCCAAGGTTTTTATTCAATTAAGCCTCTGCCTCTCGTTCTTCTTTTCTAGAGTATCTTCCTTGACCCTTCTTGTTGGTTTTTACTTCATGACTGGGTGAATCATCTCCCCAACTCAGGTTCTTTTTGGCATTCCTTGTTAAAATTTTGTACCATGTATTTGTCTTTTGATTGTTGCGGGAGTACCTGTTGAACCTTGCCTTATTGATTCTTGAGGGTTTCCTTTTTTAACTAAAATTGGAGGCTCCTACATGATGTCTACCCTCGTTGATGAAGGACCTCCTCCAACATTGACAAAATTGACTCATGTTGTTGGAGACCCTGGGATAGACTCCGTACGCGGTTTATCATGGGTGTTTATCAGAGTTCTATTTGCTTCATTAACTTCCCCTTCCTTATGTTCCATATTTTTTGCTTCTTCAACTGGTGTTCCATGATCTTCATCGTTTGGTCCTTCCTCTTCATCATTTAGTTCCCCTTCTTCGTGCTCCTCGAGAAATGATTCCCCATTTTGAGGTCCTTTGTTCCAATCCAGATTTGGGATTTCTTGTTCACCTTTTGGATGACCCTACAAAGCATTAAACAAGTTTATGGAGGTAGAAGCTCCATTTTTGTTTTGCAATGTCTGCTTCTTGTGTCCATTGGATTTGTCTTTATTGCCTCCTCTTTTTAAAATTTGTCACTTCTCTCCTTGTTTTGCTGTCGAATTTGGCTCCTTTCCGGAAGGGGATTTCTTAAAATCCCTTGCGAAATGGTTGTACTCATGAAAGAAGTGGCATTTTCTCATAATCTAAACTTTAATAGTGAGTCTGTTGTCACTCATTGCTTCATCAATCTTCAATTGCTTACAAATCCAAATAGCAGTTATGTTTGATGCCAAATTTTGAGCCACAAAAGATATCAGATCTAGATGGAACCCTCTTCGTTACAGAGTGCTCGAAAAGATCTTTCCGGGGGTATATAGAAGTCCAAAAAGGGGTTTCGGGATCATAAGTTAAGGCCTGTTGAAGAATCCCTTTCTGAAAGCTCAAAAAACCCAAAAAATGGCTAAGTATGAGGGAAAAATCGCATATCGGCATTAGCGAGTATGGGCGCATCGCATATCGGCATCAACGGGTCCAGGCGGGTAAAGAGCATCGACAAAAGTAGATTAGCGATCTGTCGATATCACATATCGGCAATCGATAGGGTTTTAAGGCTTAAGACAACACAGACTGGCAGATTGCGATATAGTGTTGTACCGTCGAGAGGGGACAATTCTGATTTACAAAGGAAATGGTTGCACAAACCAAGGGTCTGGCCTCCCCTTCTCTCTCCTCCATGTGGCATCACATATCGGCGATCGGCAGGGTCAAGGGCTTGAAACTATAAAAAATCGTCGATATTGTGATATGGACCAAAATCGTCGAGGAGGGCCGATTTTTAAATACAAAGGAAAACATGGAAAAGCAGGGCTCAACAGGCCTCTTTCTCTCTCCTCCAGGGGGCCACATGGCGGCCTCTAATTTGTCCACTGCGCTGACATGACAGTTGACGTTAGCAATGATGTGGCAGGTGGACACGTGTCACTCGTTTGGGCGTTTTTAGGGGTCCTATGGGGCTATTTCCAAGTGGCACGTGGCACCACTCATAGGGTGACATGTGGTAGTGATGACGTCAGCATGTTATCGACAATCGACGGCTCTAGGTCTCGGGCTTGTTGGAAATTGCGATGCGATCGAAAAAAAAAGCTCATGACACGATATATTATAAGCTGTGATTTACAAAGATTCCGGGTCCGAGAAGTTGGCCGATGAGGGACTTATGCGATATAAAGAAAAAGGCCCCCGCACAACAAGTCAAGGCCTTAAGCGCTTTAAAGATAAGCCCCCGGTCTCCGCCTATGGTCATATGAATAAATAACAAAGGGGCTATAATAAAAGGGCATAAAGGATAAACGCCTAAGAGTTAATTAAAAATGCCCGCCTATTCCGTCTATTTTGGTGTTAAAAGGCTTGCAATCGATCCACTGTTCGCTACAGTGTAGCATCGAAAGGACTGTGCAGAGATTTTAATGCGCGAATGGGTCAAAAGCTAGGGATTTTAATGAAGGTATGGGTGCATTCGTGGAAGGACTCAACCTGTAACACGCCTCCTTAAGTTGGCGCCAAAAGCAGTCAAATGAGAGTTGACAGAAGCCGACCGATGCAGCAGTAAATCCCCTTAAAAACATAGATAAGGATGACAACAGTAGGGACATGGCTCCATCCAAGGCCTCCACTGACGCAACAAGGGGACACCTCCTCCTTCCTCTCTTAACTTTCTTTCTTTGAGCATTTATTTCTGTATTTTTCCAAGCAAGGGATTCGATCCTTGTTGTAATCTTAGGTACGTGGTAGCAGAGCCTAACAGAGCCGAGACAACTAGTTTAGCATAACAACTAGGGCTTATGCTCAAAAGTTTTAATTGTAATTCAAAGCTCTCCCCCTCTTCTTATAAATAGGGGGATGAAACATAATACAAGGGTTCTGAGATTTCTCGCCCGAGAGGGCTGAACTCTATGATACCATTTTGGCTCATAACTCTGTAAGTGAATGACTATTATCTGAGATTGTATTACTTTACACAGGCAGATCTTTAGACTATCACAAAAATGGTGGTGATTCCTCCTTCTTAGCATTACAATATGTTTTTCCTTCTATTAATTCCATTATGTTCATATTCTTCTCTGCATGTGTGCTACAATAGCTGCTAGAAATTATTTCATGCTTCCTTACATATCCATGTGTGTTGATTTATTAATGCATAATGCCTGTATGAAGGGCTGAAGTATATCTTTAAATTGCTCTATAAGAATCATAGCACCCATCCTCTCTTCAGTACATTATTTCTACTTATAACTCAAACAACTGTAGAATTTCCCATTGCTTGTGGCTCTATGTTTTCAACATAGAATTTTGGATGTTTTGGGCTCTATATGATGAGTTATGCTCTCTCCTAATCCTCTCTCATTTACTCAACAAAGCCTATTAAGCTGTAATCCCCTTTGAAGTAATCAACCTCCACTGTTCTATGTGATACTACTGGGAACTGTGAGTGTGAGGCAATACCTTAAACACATAACTCATACCTTTGGAGGAACGAACCAACCCCCCTCATACCTTTATTTATTTACGTGACAATTGGAGTGTTGCAACCCCCTCACATATAACCTTACAAGCACTCCTCTATTTAAGATGTCCTAGGCACTGGTCTACAATCAACCCATAGGCTGTCTTTAGGGGGCATTCCTTGCTTCTTGCTACACTTGTGCTGCAAGTGCAAGATTTAGCGACAGCAGAGTCCAACTTCCCAATGTGAGGTTGATCTCTGAAGGAAAACCCTTCTGAAGGTTTACTTCCACACATATATTGCACACGCAAATTGAGAGCCCTTAGGCTCAACCCTATCCAGATATCGACCAACTCCGTTTTAATGGCCTTGAGGCAATCATCGCTCCAACATGAAAGAGGAAATCGGGGAAGTTTGACCCACACATGTATCATTGTCTTCATCCAGGTTAAAATCCAAATACCACTGGTTCATGTACATACCTATAGATATGAAAAAATAGGGACCATTTATGAAAATTACATCCCTGCCCTCCTTGAGCTAAAAAAGAAATGCAAAAAAGACATTTTCACATGTGAAGAGCTTGATATCCTTCATCTTTGATCTTTAGGTTTGATCAATCCAAGCTTCCATTGATCTAGTGGATGGTCACATCCTCGTAAAATTTCCAATGAGTGCTCTTTCAAAAAAACACCAAAGTAGTTCTGCGGACCCTCGTTAGCAAAGCCATTGAGGGAATCGACTCAGATTTCTTGACAATCTTCGGATTCGCCGCTTTGCTTCAAGGCTTATTTGCAATGGTTGTGACCAGTGCTTGAAATGATATGATCTCATCAATGAGAGGAGGGGGAGGAGGCCCCTCCTTGGATGCCATGGTCGTGTAGGTTAGGGATGACATTTTTCTTAATAATTTATTTAAATTTTATAAAATAAAAATATTTCCCTTCTTAAAAAATGTCTAATATTCTCATAAATTTATATTTTTTATTATTATCAAATATTAAATTTGTCTTTGACCAAAATAGTTTAACATTGAGAAATAATTTTTTGTTATTTTTATTATTATTTTAAATTTATTTATTTGTAAGGTGATTCCTTGAGGTCTTAATATAGATTGTTTAGTAATTCCCATTTCTATTAGTTACTAATTTTTATTTTTAGTTATATTCCCTTTTTATTTTATTTTTTTCTCCATATTTTCAATTTAAGATGATTTATTATTATATTAAAGACATATTTCAATAAATTTATTATAAAAAATATATACATTAATAAAAAATAAAACACAAATATCTATCTATCTATATATATATATATATATATAAAAGCGTATCTATATTAATATAAACCATGTTAATTAATATAAGCAATATTAGTTAATAACGTTTTTTAAATTTTTGGTGATGAGATTTAATAATAAAGTGTTTAATCAATTGTTTTATTTCTGTTAAGAAATCTTTATGTCTATTATTTTTTAGTTTAATTAAATTATATTTGAATTAAGTGGCAAGTACTACCTACTATGTAGCCTTTATTCATTCTGAAAAATGAATTTAGTTATTTCTTATTCATAATTAATTTTTACAAATTAAATTTTTAATAAATATATTATTATAATAACTTTAAATTTTATATTTACAAAAATTAATTTCACTCTTATTTCTACCATGTTTAAAATCACATATTTTATTTAAAAAAAAGAGGGTTTACTATCAAAATTTATCTCAACATATTTACCTTCCAAAGAAATTCCCCTCAATTAAATTCTTAATAAAAATAATATTATAATAATATGGTTCACTGACAAATTCTACAAAAGAATATCAGGTTGGGAATTTAAATGCTTGTCGCTTGCTGGCAGAATGATCTTAGCTCAGCCAGTCCTTGCGCAAATCTGTGTTTATTGGGCACATCTATTTTTCATCCCATCGGCCATTGTTAATAAGTTGAATAGCTTAATGGCTACCTTCATCTAGGGCGGAAACAAGGACAAAAGAAAATTCCACCTTATCAAACTGGAAAATATCACCCTCCCTAAAAAGAACGGCGGCTGGGGCATCATGAATATGCGCCTTTTTGGCAAGGCTCTACTATTCAAATCTTTGTGGAGGGTGATTTTTGGAAACTGCTTATGGAGTCAAGCTATCAAAATGAAATACCTTGGCAACAATGATATATTCTATTGGTACAGGAACAACTTCAAATGGCCCTCACAAGGTTCCGGAATCTGGCGAAGTTTTCAAAGGATTCTTCCTTTTTTCTGCGGAAACTTCATTTGGGCATTTCAAACCGGTTGCAACATCCTGATTGGTGTTGATACCATCATGGGAGTTGATTCAGTACCAATCTCCCCTCAGCTTCTTTCGATCCTCCACAGTAAAGGAATTTTCTTCTGGGCTCAAGTTATCGAGGGATGGAAGAGCGCCATTCCGCTATGGAAGACTTGTAGAAATCTAGGCCTTGATGGAGCTATGGCTTCACAATGGAATAGAGTTATCTGTCATATGAGAAGTGCAGGTTTCCACAGATTCGAGGACAGAGACGACATAGAATGGCAGGCTAAGAAAGGCAGTCCCCTTGTATTGGTTAGAGACATTTATCTTTCTTTGATAGAACTGCAAAGAGGAACCTCCCGGATAATTTTTCCTCCCTCTCTCTGGAAGGTAAACTGCCCGCTTAAAATCATTTTGTTTTCTTGGCTAGTATTTCATAATAAGAACCTCACTTGGACAAACTTACAGAAAAGGAGCTAGTAGGGTCCAGCGATATGCATGATCTGTTTTGACAACTCTGATGATAACTTGCATACTTTTTTATACTGCCCTCAATCGCTGTCTTGGCTTTCATGCGATTTCACATCCTTCCATTATAGAAGCATATAGTTGGTGGGCAGCACAAAAAACTATCTGGCGCCCCATCCCATTAATCATTTTTTGGTTCATCTGGAAGTGGAGGAACAACAGAATCTTCCAAAACTTCAAAGAACCTTTCAGTTGTATTTTGGATAAGGTTATTCCATACTACTCCTCCATTTTACAGAACTTGCCCTTACAGAAAAATTTCCGGAGGGCAGCCACTGAAGATCAACAACTCACATTTCCCAGGGCACATTTCGACGGGGCGACAAAGAATGGCTATTGCGCTTGTGGAGTTTTCATTGCTATTTCAAATGACCTCCAATACTCCTTATATTGGAACGGTGGCAAAGGAACATGTAACAAGGCAGAGGCAATGGCCCTTCATGGTCTACTTTTATTCTGCACTTTCATGGATATAGAGCCTATTAATGTATACGGGGACTCAAAAATTATCATAGAACATGTGAAAGGCAAACATGCAATACAGACCGACAGCCTCACTGGATGGTTAGCAAGGATAGCAGCTCTATGGAAGCCGACGACTTTCCCTATTCCTCATATAAGGTGCAAACATAATGAACAAGCAGATGTTTTGTCAAAGAAAGGATTGCATTCGTCTCTCGGTAAGTGGCACCTGTTTATCACTTCTGTCCCCTGTACATATGACATACAACCTTTCACTATGCTAGGAATATGAAGTCAACAAGTACAGGTATGCAATAACAACCAAATTTATGAAAATATCTCAATTTGCTGGCTTTTTCTACATATACTGGAAAGTTAGAGAATTTTGCTTTGATGATTCGATAACAAGATCCCCAAAAATTTTGTAATGTACAAAGAAAGATATTTTCTAATGCTCACTGGAAATTTTGCCTTCTCCCGGGACAGATGCCCACACTTTTGTATACAAATCTGTTTATATTGAACATAATATAATCAATAATGCGTTTTCTTCTGAAGAAAAAAACATTAAATTTATACCAATAAAATTTCAAATTTTAATAAAACAATTATTTTGTTTAAAAATAGGATGTCAATTTTGTGGGAAAATAAAATAAAATTTATTAAAATCTACCTCAACATATTTACCTTCCTGTGTGCTTTGTGCAAAGTAATTTTAATTTTTTATTTATTTAAATTTGTCGAAAGATAGTAAAAAATGGAAATGAAATGTCAAAATCATGACCCCGACGGAAAAGGAAAATAAAGTCGGGATGACGAGAAACTAACGGAAATAATTTTAATACGTGACGACAAAAGTTATAATAAAAGCCGTTGATGATATAGTAAAAAAGAACAGTGAATGGAATTTGTAGGAGGGTGTCCGAACGCCCCGTGATTCGATGTGGAAATCGATGCAGGTTTACGAGATTGAAACTCGATTTCAATGAGACAAAAAGATTCATTGATCCGGAGCTCGCGCACACAGTATCATTCCACGGAACCGCTGTCATTCTTATCCATTTCGCGGAGGAAATTAGGGGAAACGGAACTGTAGAGGCATTTTCTGATTTGAACGGTCACGGTCCCTCGCCATTAGTGGCCATTATTTTTAATTTACGGGCAGCACTGCTTTAGCCTTTTTTCAAGCTCCAGACTGCCTTTTTTCAAGCTCCAGACTGTCGAATTTAGGCCATATTGTTAGGGACGTCGGAAAACCAAAATACAAACAGTGATTCAACCTTTGAGTGTTTTCGTATTATATTTTTTTCGTCCTCTCGCAAAAATTGTGCTTGCCGGCGTTGAATGTGCGGTCGAAAATATAGGAACGCTTTGGACATGTCAGAAACTGTAAAATACGCTTTCCGACCGGCTATGGGCTGGTCAATACCCTGATCGTCTTCCTGTGAAGTTACCAGCATTTACAGGCCTTAATTTTTTGCTTTAAAGTGAAATTAAAGTCCTCCTTTAACCTTTAATGATATTTGCACCAGTGGTCTCGTAAACGGACAATACTGGGGTTTGGCAGCTTGAAAGCTCGAGGTGTGTTTTTAACCATTGCTTTTGTTTATTACTTTTTATTTATGTATGTAAAGAAGAAAGTTCTTTGCTCCTAAGCGTTTAATGTTAGATAGAACAAAAATAAATCGCGTTTTTCCTGACCTTCAAGGCGTTGTATGCCGTTAACAGCGGGAATCTCACGCTGTTTGGTAGCTTAACAGCACTTACAGAGCGTCGTTTTCACTGTTGAGGTAACATTTTCGGCACCGGCAATCATTATTCTTTCACCTTTAAATTTACTACATTTATTAGTACTTCCGTTAAATCCTTGCATTTGGCTGCTCAGCGAAGCTTTACGACCTTGGTTTTCACTTTAAAGTACAATTTTTAGGACTGGCAGTTTTCCCATTTTTCAGATTTAAGTCTCTTTGAGTGCAGAAAGTCTTTTCCTCTGCAAGCCTAAAATCTTCTGGGTGCATTCATTCGTTTCAATTTTAATAGCTAACTTCTTTCCATTTAAATCACGCCTTCTTCTGCATTGATCTCTAGTAACTTTCTTGTTTTGCAGTTACTCTCTGAAACCCTTACTTGGAAAATTTTATGGGATCTGAACTACTTTCTTGTAGAAGAAGTGGAACTATTGTGGGTCAAGCTTGAGTAAACCTCTTCACTTTATTTTAAGGAAACCACGAGAGTTAATTGTAAAATTTGCGAAATATATGTAAGGACCATTGATGAAGTCCTCAGTAGAAAGAAACTGTGAAATATAGAATAGCGGCAGGGGTTTTGGAACAGTCTGCGATGGACAGGCTACTTGCAAAATACTCTTCATTGATTTTGGCTGGACTGCTTCTTGTTTTGAATCTCTCTTTAACACATGGCTTTACAGACAGCCAAGATGGTAAGCTTTTAGTGATGTTTGTGGTAGCTTTGTTTCTGATATGTATATCTCTCTCAATTATTTGATTCTTGAGAGGAAATGTTCTATGATGACTAATTATTTCATAAGGTTTGTTCAGTTTATACTAGAATAACCTTCAAAACTTTTTGTGTAGCAGACGGTCGAATATTAGAAATTGGAACATGTTTTTTAATGGTTGTAGGTTTGTTTGTTTTGCAGTATTTGCGATAAATGTTCTATATACAAACCTGGGATTACCTCCCCTTGCAGGATGGGTTCAAAGTGCAGGTGATCCTTGCGGTGAGAATTGGTTGGGTGTTCAATGCGTGGGGCCTAACATCACTGGAATGTATGTTCGATGCCAGATCTTATAAATGCAATATTACTCTGTTTTATTCAACTAGTAATTAGTCATGTGTGTCTGGTCTTTTTAACGTCGCATTCTTAAGTAAGGAGTCAGATTTTAGTGGTTCTTTATGCTTTTTATGGACTTTGTACTGATATTGACACTGGATAATCAGTGTTCTTCCTGGTTTAAATATTGGAGGACAGTTGGGTTATTCATTGGTAAACTTCACAGCTTTAATAACTCTGTAAGTAGCAAGATGAAACCTTCAAATTAGTCCAATGATTTACTGTGCAATCTTTTCCTTGAAACTAACAGGGAAGGAATGCCTGTTAAAAAAAGCAGCAGATGAGTTTGTACTAGATTGCAAAGTTGACAGCCGCTATTGTGACATAATGCAGGGATCTTACCAATAATCATATTGGAGATGTTGTTCCTTTTCAACTTCCACCTCACTTACAACGCCTGTAAGATTGTAGGCAATTATTAGATGTTTTGGCAATGCTTCGGGAACATGCTTTGTAGAATTTGGGCAATAGGGAGTTCTTTTATTAGATTTTATAGTATATGATGATGCAATATACAATAAAAGGTGGCTAGTGCACAATAAGGCCAATGATTTTTGCAATTGGCAGGTTGCTTTCTGGTAATCAATTGACTGGAAGCCTTCCATATTCTTTATCAACTTTAACATTACTCTCTGATTTGTAAGTAATGGCAAATTGTATTTTGATTTTTTTCATCAAAAGTTGTAGAAATGCAATACAACTAATGCAAATACTTACAATCCTTGCAGGATTGTCAATAATAATCAATTAACGGGTGCAATTCCAGACATTTTTCTGGGTCTTACAGGTTTAGTTAATCTGTAAGTATTTTCATTTGATCTTTTGAGTGTTTCTTAACTTCCGTTTGAAAACTGTATCAGTTCATATTTTGTTATAATTAGTATGAGCTTTAGAATATTTTCAATCGATCTTTGCTTTTGCAGAGATTTCTCTTCTAACAATTTTAGTGGTCCACTCCCTGCCTCCATGAGCGATTTGACAAGTCTTTCTTCTCTGTAAGTTACATACATTATGCTTGGCAGATACAGAGCTTAAAAGACTAATAAGCTTTTTTTTACTTTGAGTAGGGGCTGTTCTTGAAACATTCTGAAATATTTTAGGTTTGCTTGCAGGCATTTGCAGAATAATATGTTAAGTGGAACTGTTAATAATCTAGCAGATCTGCATTTGACAGACTTGTAATTCTCTTTTCAACTACTATATCTGTTCATTTCCAGAAATGCAATGCTCAAATTTTTTTAGCTGTGGTAAAATTTTTGGAAGGTGTAGATTAATTTACAGAAACTAATAAAAAGATAGCACTCAAGAAGCATTTCTTTAGGTTTGGTGGCAATGCCAATTTTGTTCATAAAATGTTGTTACTGCATTTCAACAGAAATATAGAGAACAACCTTTTTACTGGATGGATGCCTCCAAAATTGTTGACAATTACAAACTTCAAGTAAGGATATGCAACATTTCGGATAACTCATGCAAATTTCAAAGATGTTTGATCACCTTGCTTGTTATGCATCTTGGATTTTGTCATTTCTGGATTGTGGATAACCTGGGCACAAGGGTTCTTAACTTTCATCATCCCTATATTGGCAGGTATGGTGGCAACCGGTTTGACACATCACCTGCCCCTCCACCACCTTCTTCTATTTCTCCATCATCCCCAAGAAGCCCTGGGCATAATTCATCATCAGGAAAGAGTTCCCACGATGAAAGAAAAAGCAAATATTTAACTAGTGGGAGGATTGCTGGTATTGCAGTAGCAGGGCTGTTAACTGTCATTGCAGCTGTGCTTATTATTATGTTCTTTGTAACAAGGAAACATGATAGGAATTCAGGTGTGGAAAAGAAATATAAAGGCAGGGATAAATATAAAAATGAGGAGAAGATATTTTATAAAGATGTGGAGAAGGAAATAAAGACAAAGTCTTCTTTGGCTGAACCACCTACTCCAGTTACTAAACGTAAGTAGTCTTCTTTATATTGTAATTTTATACAGATTAAAGGTACATTAAAAGCCAGCATCTGTTTCGATGTGTTATTGGGTGAAATTCCTTTGGGATGTAAATTAGAACGAAGAAAGATGACAGGTTTGTCTTAGTTATTTAATCTTCTATCTGGACATCTTTATCATTAAAAGGAACTAGGATGAAATCAACCTAGCACTTTTTCTGATCAACTAGGTTTTTCTTGGTGTTGAGTTGTTTTTATATTGTGACAGCAGTTCAGAATGAGAACCAAGAAGAGGAAGCCAATACTGGATTGGAAGAAGTGAGTATAAAGCTTCCTCCCATCGAAAAATACAAAGCACCGGTTAATGTGCCTCTAGAAAAACCAGCATGGAGACCTCCTGTGAAAGCCCCCAAAGAACCAATAGCTTCAACTGCCTATACTGTAGCAGCTTTGCAGCAGTTTACAAATAGCTTTGGACATGACAATCTAATTGGAGAAGGTAACCTCGGCCGGGTTTATAGGGCAGAGCTTCCTGATGGAAAGGTAGGCCTCCTTTTGTTACATTTGCACTCCTTTTTGAAGTATTGTACTGTTTCATCCCAGAAATTTTGAACATATTGTGATGGCGTTGTTAAAAAATGCATCTATTAATGACTAAGTTGCATGGAAACAGATATGGATTGACCAGATCTTTTAAAATGTCAGGATCTGGAAACAAGGAAATAAGACACACACATTAATGTATGGATGTATATTGTTAAAAAATCTATGAACTGAAATATAAAAAATTCAGGTCACCAAATAAATTTTGCTTCAAATTTATCTCATGAACTCGGAAATGCAAACTGCTACGAAGAACTCAGATTTGTGTGTTTTAAAATTTGGGGAAGAGGCTCTATTATAGGCACAAGTTAGGGTTTTTGGGCACCAGACTTTGCCTTTTTTATTTCATGTTTCTTTTTTAATGCTTTTTTGGGAGGACCTGCTAGCTTGATTTTACCAGCAGGCCAGAAATGTATCCTGAGCAGATCCTCCGGCATTTTCAAATCTGTAATGAGTCCTGTCGGATCTGAATCCATGGAATTGCATATCTTTGATCGTCCACAGGCAGATCAGGTAAGTAACATAGATTGTTGAATTGTTATCGCCCAAATTAACAGGTCTCGTTAAAGTTCTTATGAGGTGCTAAGGTGGTAACATAGAGGACAAGTGCCCATTGCCATCTGGGCATATGTCCTCAATCTTTAGGCCAATTCTTATAAAACAAATGGAGGATTCCCTACACTAAATACCCTCCAACACAGTTGTGTAGACCATTGCCTAATACTATAATACCTTTTTGGTGATGGAATATAGAAGCTAATTTTAAAATATTGCTGATCTGAAGATAACATTTCACTGCAGAAAGTGTAGACCAACAAGAAAGAGCCGGTTTTTTTTTTTTTTTTTTGTTAATTTTTTATTTTTATTTTTATCTGTATAAAGACTATTCTATTAAGATTAAAAAGAGAAAAAATATTTACAAAGAGGTTTGAACCTCTGAGGGGGCCGTAGCCTGCCCTCTGTCAAAGAACCGTTGCAGGTAGCGCTTTTCCTTCTGTTTACAAAAATGATAATCATAGCCTCAAAACAGAACAGAACTATATAGACCCAAGACTAAACAGAGCTAAACGCTTCAGAGTGAGCTACCCTATTACAAAATACTGTCCTTTACCACAATTACAAAAAAGGAAAGCCAAAATTATATCCTGGAGAATGAACAATTTCATGCTGATGGTATCAGATGCCATGCACACTGAAAATGACACACGAGATCCAGAAAACAAAAACTGACTTGCTATCCTGTAGCTGAAGCCAAAGGTAATTAAACCTGCTGTGGCGCATCTGTAGCATTTTCATTAACCTGGTTGGGGGAGCTTGCCCAGGTTACCATCACCTCATCTTCAGCTTCCATCAAGTTGCCTTCTGGAGGAGGCACAAGGTGCAGAACACTGCCATAGAGGCGCGCCGGCTCACAAGCTATGATTTGCTCTTGAGGAGAGTCCGGCTGAGGGCGAGAATCTTCCTGTTGACCCTCTTCGTGCACCGCAGCAGAAACATTGAGGACAGCACCAGCCAAGCTGCTCTGAGAAGCACTGGAATTCTGAGAAAGCGACTGTTCCTTGGAAGTTTCATCTGAGCTTGTGAGCTCATCTTCTTCCTCCGAGAAGATAACAGTGATTATAGCTGAGATGAGCGGTCTGTTAAGCCTGCTTTTGAACTTAAACCTGGATGTATGAAGAGAACTGTTTAGGGAGGGTCCAGAATAGTCTGAGGGCGGAGAGGAAGGCGAAGCAGTAGCTAACGGGGATATACGACGAGGCGCAGAGCTACCACGCCCCCCCGACCCTCCATGGGACCCCGAGTTGCTCCCACGCCTGGGAATACCACGACGACGGGCCATAACAGAATATAACAACGGAATGAAGATGCTAAAGGACTGAGGGTGAGGGAAAAGCAACTCGCAGACTAAGTGTAACCAAATTGAGAACCAGACTTTTGTATGTAAGACCCAGTAGCCGAGCACACATAAGATAGACTCGGCCTCAAGAAAGTACCCAACAACGACTGAATAAGCCCAATACCCAACCCAGACACCTTCAACAAGGACAAAATCCAAATCCCTTACAGAGATGAACCAGAAGACTGACTTAAGACACCAGACGCAAATGGAGAAAACTAACTTAATGCACCCAACGCCTTCGGAAAGAGGCAGAACTGTATACCTGAAGCTGACCAAATGGGAGCAGTTATGAGACCATGGTGGCTTCCAAATTCTCTGGGTTACGCTAAGACTCTGAGACCATGACCACCAGAAGAGACCTCTGCTTGAAGAAACCGGAAACACTACATTGATGCCTGAAAAGACCAGAACAAATGAACCATGGAGAGTGCGCGCCATCCTGATAACTTCCATCTGCGTACCTCGAGCTCGGGCCTTCATTAATGCTGATTAATTACCTGCCTCGAACCGCCTTACCCTGCTTAATTGCTTGCCAGTTGCCGGCTCCGCATGCTCCAGCATTAACACCTATTAAAGACACCCGCATCCGGGTGTGAGTCTTCCTTCGACTGCATATCTCTTGTTACTATAGAATGGAAGGTAGAAAGTTGGTTCTCAGAAGCTATGCAAGATATTGAGCCTTCAAAGAATTCCCTTCCACTGTCCACTCCTAAATTAGCAAGAAAGTCTGCCAGTTTGTTCCCTTCCCTTCTGATATGTTTAAAGGAGATAGCTTGATTATGAATAAGCCATTGTTGTAGTAGCTCAAGTCGAGTAGCCATTCTCCAGCTGCTACTGACCTTGTGAACCGGGGATCCCTGCAGAAGTTTTGAGGCCATATTGATGATGATTTGGGAGTCCCCTTCCACTATAAGAGGAAGGAGCCCTCGTTCTTGCGCCAGATTAAGCCCTCTCCATAATCCTTCCAATTCCGCTGCATTATTAGTATTCCAGCCAATTGAGCCAAAAAAAGTGATAAGGGGAGTACCCTGGTAATTTCTGATGGCTCCACCAAATCCCGTTCTCCCAGGATTCCCTTTCGACGCACCATCAAAGTTGAGTTGAAACACATTGATTGGCGGTGGAGTCCAGCTTGCTGTAGACTCTTGATACCTTGAGGAGTTGTCGTTAGAAGAAGTCGGATTCTGTAATTGTATCTGCCAGTTGTCCCATATAGCTTGTTCCTGCGGTAGTGATGGGAAATCCTCTTGGGACCAGCCTTTGATAGATAAAGTTTCTTTGATGTTATGGTGCAACCCGGTCCATATCTGCTCAATCGTCAGTGATTGATCTTTAAAAATCCTTCTATTTCTCTCCTTCCAGATATTCCACATCAGTAATCCCGGTATGAGTTGCCATAGTGTGTTTAAAACTTTGCTCTGATATGGCTCTTGGCTCCAGGTGCGAAGGGTGCCTTTAATGTCCCCAGCCACTCTGCCATCCTTCTGACAGCGGAATGTAACCTTTTCCCACAATTTCCTTCCAAGCGGACAGGTTTGCATAAGATGTAATGCTGATTCCTCTTCCTGTTTGCAGTTGAGACAAATGGATGGCCCAGAGAAGTTCCTTTTCCTGAGGTTGTCCCATGTGAGAATTCTATTGTGTGATAGAAGCCACAGAAAAGTAGAAACCTTCGGCCATATGGAGGGGTTCCATATTTTATCCCATAAATTGTCTCTGATTACTCTGTTTTTGATTATGATTTTGTAGGCTTCTTTGGTTGTGAAGGTACCCTTTTCCTCATATCCCCATCTGAGAATATCCATGCCTGCCGACTTTAGAATTTTTCGTTTTTGAAGTTCTGAGGAGAGAGAAAGTTGAGTTTGCTCCGGGCTGTGAGGTAATATATGACTAGCTTCTTTCCACTCTCTATGTTCTTGGTCAGTGTGTGAGTTCCAAAAGTGACTCACCTTATCATACTGATTTATATCTTGATCTGAGATTCCCTGAATGATATCTCTGAGGTTTGGAAGCTGCTGCCATGAGTCTTCCCAAAACCTTGCTGTGTGGCCATCTTTCACATCCCAAAAACTGTGCTTTTGAATTATATCTCGATGTTGAATGGCTGAGTTCCAAATAACCGAACCTTTACTGACTTCTGACATTCTAATTCTCTCCTCTAAGGGTGAGTTTCTTGCATATTTCGCTGTCCATAGGGAAGCCCAAGGTGTGCTGGGATTTGAGAGCCATTTCCACCAGATTTTTGCCCCCATTACCATATTGCTATGTTCTGGGTCTCTTAGCCCAATGCCTCCTGCTTTTTTAGGTAGACAAGCTTTCTCCCATTTGACAAGTGCCCACTTTCGATTTGGCCCCGAACTTCCCCATAAGAAATTACGCTGAAGCTGTTTGATAGCTTTGAGCACCCACTTAGGTGCCGCCAATATAGAGAAGAGGTAAAGAGGCATTGACTGTAGAACAGCTTTAATTAGCACTATCCTACTAGCCATATTAAGAGCTCTATGAGTCCAGAGGAACAATCTGGCTTCCAGTTTTTCTAAAAGGCTATTCCAAGAGGAATGCTTGAGAGCCGAGGCAATTAAAGGAGCTCCCAAATATTTAGAAGGAAGGGAAGCGATGGTGAAGCCTAGGATACGGGCTATAGCTCTTTGGGTGGTGGGAGGCGTATTGAAAAAGAATATCTGAGATTTGACTTTGTTGATGAGAGCTCCTGAGGCATCCGAGAAGTTTTCAAGAATTGATTTAAAAGATCGAGCTTCTTGAACAGAGGGATGACCAAATAACATGTTATCATCTACGAATTGCTGGTGCGAAAAGGCAGGGGCCTGGTGGAAAGCTAGACCCTTAAGGTTGTGAGAATGGATAGCCGATTTAATGCTACGGCCTAAACCTTCAGCTAAGATGACAAACAGAAAGGGCGAGAGAGGATCCCCTTGTCTGATCCCCCTAGAAGGACGGAAGGTGGGCGACGGGATTCCATTAATGAGAATAGAGAAGAACGAGGAGGATAGAAGATTGCTGATCCATCTGATCCAGGAGGGGGCGAAACCAAAGGCTTTGAGGATTTTTTGCATATATTCCCAACTGATACTATCAAAAGCCTTAGACAAATCAATTTTGAGCATCATACCTGGTTTTTTTGAATGCTTGAGAGAGTGGATTATTTCATGGGTTAAAATGATCCCATCCGTGATCTGCCTTCCTTCTACATAACCAGATTGTTCTGGAGATATGATAAGGGGAAGCATGGGCTTCAGTCTGGAAGCTATAACCTTGGAGACAATCTTGTATATAATGTTGCACAAAGCAATTGGTATGTATTTGTCCGGAGTGTTGGATTCCTCTGCTTTGGGGATTAATGCAATGAATGTTGCGTTCAGACCTGGATACATCCATCTTAGAGTGCGCGATTCTTCCACGACCTGCCAAACTTCCCATTTGACCAGATCCCAGAAATGCTGAAAAAAGTTTGAAGTAAATCCGTCTGGTCCTGGCGCTTTCCCTGCTTTTAGTTGATTCACCGCCGTCTCAACCTCCTGAAGACTTATGGGCTTGAGAAGAAGAATATTGTGATCTTCAGTAATTAATCTGGGTATATGTCTGATAATTTTATCAATAGCCTATGTTCTGTTTATGTTAGGTTCTTGATTCATCTTCTTGAAGTAATTGAGGAACTCCTGTTCGATTCCTTCGTGGGTTTCAATTTTGGTACCTTGCTCATTGTTGACGTAAGAGATTTGATTGATCATTCTTCTTTGCAATGTGGTTTTGTGAAAAAATTTCGTATTCTTTTCACCCTCTTTCAGCCATCTAACTCTCGATTTTTGCCTCCAGAGAGTTTCCTCCTGTAGGTCTCTTTCAAGGATTTTGTTTTCTATAGCCTGCTCTTTAGAGCGTCCTTCAGAGATCATTCTTTGCTGAATGTCTTTCATTTCTTGATGGAGGATTTCCTTTGCTTTGAAAATGTTGCCGAAGATGGATTGGTTCCAGCGTTTAATTTCCCCTTTGAGGTACTTCAGCTTCCTTTGGAATATGGACATTTTTGTTCCATCCGTTGGATTGAATTTTAGCCAAGTTGTCCTGATAAATTCATAGAAGTCCGGATGAGTTAGCCAAAAAGCCTCAAACCGAAAGGGTCGCCTTGTATTGCTACCAGGCCGACTCCAATGGAGGGCGATTGGCCAGTGATCAGAGCCTGAAAAAAGAAGGATAGATGCTGTAAATTCTCCCCCTAGATGAACTGCATTATCAGAGATCAGAAATCGATCAAGACGCGAAGCTATTTGCATTGGTTCTGGCCTTTTATTGTTCCAAGTGTAGAGGCCGTTATTTGAAGGAATATCTATCAGCCAATTATTCTGAATGAAGTCTTTTAATATAGAGCCATCCCTGTTTATTCTGCAACGCCCTCCCTTTTTTTCCTCCATTGTTGCGATCATGTTGTAGTCTCCTCCAGAGATCCATAACGGGTATTTCCTCTCTGTATTAAGCTGCTTCAAAGCATCCAAAATTTCAATCTTGTGCTGGGTTTCTTGAGGAAAATACACATTTGTTATATGACCATAGATATTGGTACCAATGATATGAAAGATGGCTTGAATGAAATTTTTGTTTGCATGTATGTTAACTAATTGAATTATTCTTGCATCCCAGAGCACTGCAAGTCCTCCTGACGCTCCCTGAGCATCAACAGCTGTAACTAACCCTCCTGGCCAGGCCTTTGCTGCTATTTTTTCCAAGACTGTCGTATTACACTTTGTTTCTTGCAAAAAGAGAATTGTGGGTTTTTCCTCCATTAACATGTTTTTTAATAATCTTCCTTTCCTTGGGCTATTGAGCCCTCTAATATTCCATGAGATCAACTTCATTGGGAAGGCTTGGGGTTGGTATTGAAATACTTGGTTAGCTTAGCATATCTGCCTGATTCTACTAATACTTCTCCAATCTTGATGGTTCTCTCCAGAGTAGTTTTCCTTCCTCGTTTTTTGCTGTCTTTGGTGATAAACTTCCCATCCCATTGGCTACCAATTTGGACCCCTAATGAGTATTTTTTTTGAGCTTTATTAAGGACTGCCACGAGGTTGTCCACTTGTCGATCAGGTATTTTGTCGAAGTTTCCTGTTTTACATGCTTGTTCTAGGCCCAAGATATCTAGCTCACCAATACCTATTGATTCCGTGTCCTCCATAATTTGAGGTTCTTGATGGTATCCATCGCTTTCCTTCTCGTTTTCTGTATTGGGATCTGTACCATCTATATCCATTTCAGGGAAGCTCCAGGTGTTTGATGCAGTTTTAAACTTATTGCCTCTTTGTTCTACATTCTGTTCCCCTGTTTTCGTTTCAGATCCTTCAATCTTCTCCTGGCTAGATCCTTTTTGATTGAGGGGCCTATTGTCTGGATCCTACATGTCTTCATTTGCTAGGGCTTCAAAGCTATTGCTAGTAGAGGGTTTTGATTGATCTACTGGAGGAGTCTTTGTAGAGATTACTGGTTTTTTATTTCCTCTTCGACGATTTAGCACCTTAGTGAAGCCATCCGGCGTTGGGTTTTCCTGGGTAGTTTGAACTGAGGGTTTGTTGTTTAAAGGGCAGTGTCTGTAGAGGTGTCCTAGGTCATGACATTTTCTGCATCTAAAGGGTACATGCTCATAATCAATTAACTGTATCCATTCCACATCTTCATGAAAAAGACTTACTGTATCAGGCAAAGCTTGTTTAAGGTCCATGTAGACGCAGATCCGTGCATAGGAGGTGTATCTGTGCGTCTTTGTTTCTTCTGCGATCTTGACGAAGTCGCCCAGAACATTGCCGATCGCTTTGAGAGACTCCTCTTCCCAGTACTCCAGTGGCAAAGAATACAGCCTGATCCACACCGGTGCACAACTTAGGTCTTCTTTATCAGGGTTGAATCTTTCGATCCATTCTTTGAGAAATAGCCCAGCAGAGTTAAAGAAATAAGGCCCTCCATCTAAAACTCTGTTTCTGTCTTCCAAACAGTTGAAGACTGCAGTGAAAAACCCCTTAGGCCCTAGATGCAAGGTTATGTGTCCTTTTGGATGCCATTTAACATTTATCCAGGCTCTCAACGCTTTCTCGTTTGGCCATATTCCAATAAATTTGCCGATGAGAGCATGATCTCTCATGTACTGAATCCTGGCATTGATGCGATGGCTTGGTAGCTCTACTTTTGGCCTATGCGTAGCTACTGGTTTGCATGTGGAAGAGCTGACTTTCGGCTTGTCCTTCTGTGCTTGTTCAGTTTGCGTCTGCTGACTTTTGTCTGCGCTTTCATCATTAAACTCCTTTTCCCTGTCTGATCCCTCGATATTCCCTTGCTGGTTGTCGTTTATTGGAGGAGGCGCCCCTCCTTCCCCCTGAGGGGGGCTCATTGTTCCCGCCGGCCAAAACCAGTGGGTTGTGGCCTGCTATACTACCGCGTGCTATTCCTGGCGTGCTTTGTCTGGAGGACCTGCTGTCGCAGGTGAATTCTGAAACCCTAGTGTCGAGTTGCAGAACCACGCAGAGCCTTCTCCGTAAGCATGACCGAAAAGATATAATCCGAGTGTTAAGAGCCGTTACCAAGTTGAAATGAAATAATTTGTTGTAGGTCTTGGTATATGGCCAAAAATGAATACTTGATTTGCTGTTCTACAACTTCAGACCTGCAAAATTGCACGCAGAAACCAGCAAGCTAAATCCCCTTTTGGGGCCACCACAAATGTATAAATGATCTATTAAGTTTGGGATTAAGAGGTGGAAGTGTTAGGACAATCAAACACTTAAAAATGAACGAGTAAATTGAAAGATATGACAATCTGGAAAATATTACTCAATGAAATGGGTCAAATCCCCAAGGGGTCAAAACCTAGATTTTTATTTATGCAGAAAATCAAGCTAGAAATTGATTTTTCACTTTAAATAATAGTAATGAATTAATGCCCAGAAGTGAAGAATATAACAAAAGTTTACAAGTATATACCTTTTTGTTGAAGTTTCTAAGTTTCCTTAGTTTAGAAACCCTTCATGCACTTTTTCTGATTTATTCCTACCTACTTGATATTATCTTTAACAAGTTATTTACAAAGTAAATACTGAAAATAAACACCAGTGCATGCTCAACATATTATAGATCAGCAACTAAAAGAAACAAGAACAAACGCACCACATGACACCATTATTTTTGGACCTATGTCCCTGGAAAAACCCAATGTGGGAAAACCAGTGTAGCTATCTGAGGGTTTTCTTATTAAGCAATATCATAGTACAATTTGGGTGCCAAAACTGGCCTACCCAACAAAGAATTTCCTTAGCAGCTATACCTCACAGTTTGAGAGAAATCTCCTGGCTGAAACCCCGGAATACCCTTCCGGCAGCTCCTCACCACAAAACTGCTCCTGCGACCCCAACGTCTGCCCAATTTGGACTACGTCAGGCCCTCTCTGTCTCACGCTGGCCCTGCGTCAGCCCCAGGAGGCCTTGTGTCAGCTCTGGGAGCTTCTGCGTCAGCTGCGCTGGCCCCTCTGGTGCTTTGCGCAGCACTTGGCTGCCTCTGCGTGGCCTTGCGTGAGCCCTTGCTGGCTCTGCGTCACCTTCCTTGGCTGCTGTGCTGCTCTCCCGGCACAATCTCTGCCTTCTCTGCTTTTTTGTACTCAATGCCCCTCAGCTGCTCTCCCGATCACTGATTCTATCTCTCTTAGCAAACCCCGCTCTAGAGAATAGAATGACTAATCATCTGGTGTACTTCTCCAAGTGACCCTCAAGCCTCCTATTATACTTTTCCTGTTGACATTTCAACGGCCGATATTTAAGTCCCTAATCAACGGCTAAGATTAGATCTGGCTTGATCCATGTCTTTTGGACCACTCTAACATAGATTCATATTAATACACATTAATAATTTATTTTCCCTAAGTTTAGACTCAGGGATTCCATTAAAAATATTAATTATTTTAATATCTCCTGATCTGTTTAGAATCTGCCCAAACCCCTTCTGGGTATTGGAGATCTCATTTTCCCCAACCTCTCCACTAAATTTCGTGGCTATAGCACATCTGGTGCTACCCCAAATCAACACTCCCTCTTAGCGAGGACTGTGCTCTAGCAATACTCCTCACTGAGTATTACTCTGACCATCCAACATTGGTACCTGTGTTGATGCTAAGCCTTCCTGCCCACCATCCTCTGCACTGCTGCCTCCTGTACTACTGCCCATGGTTCTGCCTCTGCCACTGCCACTGCTGCATCTGTACGACAACTCCCACTGCATCTGTGCTGCTGCTGGTCCTTTCTCCCAACACTGCATCTGCACAGCACCTCCTCTCATCATGTTGCATCGTGCTGTCCATTGCTGCACTGCAACTCAATTACTGAGAAGTAAGTAACTGATCTCCCAATTGACCTCTCTGTTGGGCTAGAAACCACTGATGCTGAAGCTCCCTCTGCTGCTGACATGTGCTCCCTCTCTTTGACCTCTGCGCTGCTGCAACAACTCCCTGCATCTCGCAACGTTGCACACCTCGCTGTGCCTTCTTGCACTCGTGCAACACTCCTGTGCCTCTCGCACTGCTGCAGCCTGCTAGCTTTGCACTGTCTCGGGACTTCTGCATTGTAGCTCTCTCTGCTGCTCCATCTGCATCTGTTTCTACCCACTCAACCAGTCCTGATACTCCTTGTCGGGGCTCTCGTAGCAAGGTCTAATCCAAGAGGCTGGGTTTCTCAAGGATCTTGCCCCTCATCGCTTGTAGTCCGCCTGACTATAGCTTGATGTCTCCCCACTTTCGCTTAAGTGGTGCACTCATGGCACAATCATTGTCTGTCAAAACTTCTTTCTCTGCCTGTGCTGACGCTGCCTTAGTCTCGGAAGACTCTCCGTTACTCTTCTTCCTTGGGCACTAGGTCACATTGCCCATCTCCCCACAGTGGAAGCACTTGATCTTGGAGAGATCTTTCTTCTTCCGCTTCTCCTGCTTTCCCTCAAATGCTAGGGTCACATCCTCCTCTTCCTCCTTGACCTTGATCCCTTTGTTGTTGCTACTTGTCTTTGATTGTCATCTGATTTTTTCTTGGTGAAGAGCTACCCACATCTCGTTCCAAGGTAGGAGAGTCCCTCTGCCCAGGATACTTTGGACAAACACTTCCCACTCTTTTGAGACAACATTCAATGCTGTCCTTACCATAAGCTCCTAATCCGGTGTCGCTCCTATAGCAGTCAACTGATCTCGGATCTCATTTAGTCCTCTGAGGAAGGAGTCAATCGTTTGACCCTTCTTCATCTGATACGACCTCATCTGGTTCTCGAGCAACATTCTTCTCTACACAGAAGTATGCTGGTACAGGTTCTTGAGAGCCTCCCACATCTCAATTGCCGTTTCCTTCTCAACTATATGTGGTACCACATGATCCTTGACCCCGTCAAAGATAATGCACTTGGCCTTCGCCATCGCCTCTTCGTACTTGTCATTATCATTTGGGTCGACTAGGATAGCTATCGTCTTCAAGGCGAAGTTCTTGACACGATTCCTGTCAAGCACTAATAAGATTCTGGCCTTCCAGATTGCGAAGTTCGATGCTCTGTCTAGTCTATCTTGGTCTCTTACCCGGTGTAGTGCCATGACGCTCCTCTACTTCCCTCTTGGAAGTTCTCTGTTCGACTCCTCCGAGTCTCTACTTCTCGTCTAGAAGTTATCTTCTGGATTCCCTCTGAGTCCTGATTTCCCTTCTGGAAATCCTTCTGCCGCTTGTCGAGATGTCCCCTACTCTGATCGTCTTGTGCAACTGCACTGTTGATCCAGGTTCCTCGGCTAGAAACCCTCGGTAACAACTCCTTTGGCCCTGCTCTGTCAAGTACTGTTCTGACTACAGTACCTCACCAGCTCCACTCTGCAATATTCCTGCAGCCTTCTAGACCCCAGCAACTGCCTCTCTGTGAACTGCGTCAGCCCCTCTTTGCCTCACGCTGTCTCTGCGTCACCCTGGATTTGTCTGCGTCAGCCCTAGGATGCCCTGCGTCAGCCCTCTGGCCCTTTGCGCAGTTCCCGGCTTCTTTTGCGAGGCTCTGGTTGGCTCTGCGTCACGCTTCCTTAGCTTCTGCGTTGCTAGAAACAACTTCTGTCACCTCGGGATAATTGTTTTCTGCTGCTATTGCTCCGCTCCGCTGATGTCTTTTAGTCCTCCTGTGATCTTCAATCACGCTCTGATACCATGTTGAAGTTTCTAAGTCTCCTGAGTTTAGAAACCCTTCATGCACTTTTTTCTGATTTATTCATACCTACTTGTTATTTTTCTTTAACAAGTTATTTACAAAGTAAATACTGAAAATAAACACCAGTGCATGCTCAACATATTATAGATCAACAACTAAAAGAAACAAAAACAAACACACCACATGACACCATTATTTTTGGACCAATGTCCCCGGAAAAACCCAATGCGGTAAAACCGGTGTAGCTATCTGAGGGTTTTCTTATTAAGCAATATCAGAGTACAATCTGGGTGTCGAAATTGGCCTACCCAACAAAGAATTTCCTTAGCAGCTATACCTCAAAGTTTGAGAGAAATCTCTTGGTTGAAACCCCGGAATGCCCTTCTGGCAGCTCCTTAGCACAAAACTGCTCCTGCAACCTCAGCGTCTGCCCAATTTGGACTACGTCAGCCCCTCTTTGTCTCACGCTGGCCCTGCGTCAGCCTTTCTAGGTCTGTGTCAACCCTAGGAGGCCCTGCGTCAGCTTTGGGAGTCTCTGCGTCAGCTGCGCTGGCCCCTCTGATGCTCTGCGCAACACTTCGCTGCCTCTGCGTGGCCTTGTGTGAGCCCTTGCTAGCTCTGCGTCACCCTCCTTGGCTGCTGCGCTGCTCTCTTGACACAATCTTTGCCTTCTCTGTTTCTCTGTATTCAATGCCCCTCAATTGCTCTCCCAATGACTGATTCTATCTCTTTTAACAAACCCCGCTCTAGAGAATAGAATGACTGATCATTTGGTGTACTTCTCCAAGTGACCCTCAAGCCTCCTCTTATACTTTTCCTGTTGATATCTCAATGGCCGAGATTAAGTCCCTAATCAACGGCTACGATTAGATCTGGTTTGATCCATGTCTTTTGGACCACTCTAACATAGATCCATATTAATACACATTAATATTTTATTTTCCCTAAGTCTAGACTTAGGGACTCCATTAAAAATATTAATTATTTTAATATCTCCTGATCTGTTTAGAATCTGTCCAAACCCCTTCTGGATATTGGAGATCTCATGTGCCCCAACCTCTCCACCAAATTTCGTGGCTAGAGCACATTCGATGCTACCCCAAATCAACACTTTTAGGCTCAAAGCTTTGAAGAAGGGCTTCACTTACCAGTTACCACCCAAATCTACTTCTGCCAATAATATTGTAGACCTGTAAAACCCTTGGAAAACTACTAGAATTTGCTGCAGATCAACCTTTTCTACACAAAACAAACAAGCTATACTTTTCTTGGGCTAACGGCTGCGAAATAGATAATATTCAAGTATAACCCAAGTGAAAAACAAGTTGAAAAATGGAAATTAAGGCCAAGCTAATGAAATGCTTTTTGGTATTTTTTTATATTTTCTAATTTTTGTGTTTTATCTTTTATAAAAGATTGAGATTTGAAAAAGTTTTGGTTTTTTAAAAATAGGTGGAGTTGAGGTGAGGCTTACCTCTTTTGGTGCTAGATTGTGTTCACAACCCCTTCTAAATCAACCTTGTGTTTTTGGAATAAGATGTGAGTTCAAAGTCGTAAAGATGAGTTGCCCTTACTCTAGTCTAAGATGATGTATTGGTGCCCAAATTCAAGTAGGAGAAATCCTCAAGAAGTGCTAATCCAACAATCAAATTTTGATAATTCTAACCCAACAAAGAGAAAGTGAGGTTTGGTGTCCTGATCTCCCTCTTCCATGTGACTACGTAGCCCTTGAATGGATCAATTCACTAGCTCTGCGTAATTTGGAAAATCCTGCAATTATTTTATGAAGTGCAATATTTTACATGGCTAAGAAGAAGAAGAATAGAAGAATCAATCCACAAGACACGTTTGCACTGAAAAAAGCTTCTTATTATGGCATGATGATCTCACAATCAATAACACATACATTAGATGAGGGATTAGCCTTATATAATTTTCTTTTTAACGACTAGTTTGAAACCCATCCCAAGAAATAATGATTTGACTTGTCATCCACAACTTGGAGACTAAGTCATGATGATGATTAGCTTTACATTGTTTGAAGCCTTCATAAGAGGGGTGATAAATTCTCCGAAGGGGGCAATCCCCTCAAAAGTAGCTCAAATAAAACCTCAAATAATGCTTATTAACCTTCAAAAGATGCCTCAAATGAAGGGCTCCTGTCCATACCTCAAGTCAAGACACTTCCATGAAGCACGGGGGTGACTTTACAAGCTAAAAAATTGGTCATAACACCCCTAATAAATAAAGTGATGTCAAATATAGAAGTCTTGACTTGTTTTTATGCATTACTTGAACCCATCATCATCTTTCATGAATCATTCATACTTTTCTGTTCTCTATTAAAAAATCCATAATTAGTCATATATTTTCAAAAGCCTTGTGCATAACTTTTTACCCTGAACAAAAGCTTTGCAATATACACACTTTCTGCTTTGCATCTCTGCACATAGCTAGTCACACGTTACTCTAATACTTAGCCATTTTTTGCTAGTATGTAGAAGACATCTCTTCCATTTCTCCTTACACCTTTCCTTTTGCACAACTATTTCTCGGAACACTTATCCTTCTGCACTTCCCATTCTCTCGCATTGCCCATTTCTTGGCACTCCTGTCTTGCGGCAAATACAAAGATTTACATTTTTGAAATTTAACCACTTTTATCATTTGGCAAAAGCACAAATAATATAGAAAATATATATAAATTTAAAATGAAATCAATTAGGGTTCTCTTGGGTGGTTGGGCAAAATGCTTTTATCTCCCCCACCTAGGTTCAATTCCTTGTGAGTGACATGATGATGAGAAATATTGTTGTAATGGCTACGTGCCTATGGATATTGTTATATTGACCCTCACCCCCTATGGATTAGAACAATAAAATACTAATAGGTCAATATTAGGTACTCAACCTAAGATTTAGGATTTTGAATTTCAATTAAAATACCCTAAAACTAGTTAGGTTAGTGTTCACATTGGAAAAAGTGGAAATACGAGATTTTAAAAGTCCATATGATTTAAAACTTAGGGAATTATAAACAAAAGGTGCCATGTGCCTTCGAAGAGATGGAGTGAAGTAGTATGTGCATATGATGTTGGAATACTGAGATGGGGGTGAATCAATATTTCTTAGCAATTAGTTACTTATTAATTAATCTTTAGCATCAATTCAAAGCACAAACAAGCAATAGACATTAGACACCAAAAATTTTAGGTGGAAACTCCTCCAGGACAAAAACCACTGAACGCTTTTCTAATAATTTTGTGAGTACATCAAATGCTTCAACTCCAACTAAAAAAGGAAGTCCCAACTCCCTAGTACTCTAGAAAAGCGTTCAATTCTCTAGCTCTAACTTGAAGGACGCTCCAACTCCCTGATTTTATCAGCTGCTGCTAAAAGGATGCTCCAATAGCCTAGTAAGCTCTAACTTGCCCTAACACCACCCTACCACCTTGAAGTGTTTTCATGCTCCAACCCCCTGCCTAGCACCACCCTACCACCTTGAAGTGTTTTCATGCTCCAACCCCCTGCCTAGCATCACCACCCTAAAATTGATAATGAATTTGACAACTATTGTGGGCTCCCGTACCAGGGACAATGACCCAGTTACAATGAGTATACTTCTGTGGATTATTGCGCGCTCCCGTACCAAGGACAATGACCTACTTACAATGAGCATACTTCTGCATATTATTGCGTGCTCCTATACCAGGGACAATGATCAACTTACAATGATTTACAACAAAAGTCTTTATGCCTATTTTGCTTTAGATGTGCATTAATACTTAGATCATGAAACCCTTGTACCAACAATAAAACCTTGACATGAACGAAAAGCCAAGTAACTCTTTTAATGAAGTGTTGAACAAATGTATCTTTATAGCAATGATATAGTGAATTGTGCAATGATGAAGGCTTGTGTGCTGATGATGATAACCTTACTACAGTGATATATACATTCTTCTACAAATGCTCAACTTCTATCATCTAAGGAGAATGCCACTGTATATAATACCTCTGTCCTTTCACTCAAAAACATTAAGACTGTCAAGTATAACACTACTGCTGTAAGGTAATGATGAGACTTTGTCATTGCTATCACAGTCCAGATACCAAGAGATATTCAACACTATTTGCCACTGTAAATATACTGTACCCTTTTAGAAGCAAGGTTGCTTGGGAGTGGGAGCGGGGAGCAACATTTTCAAAAGCTCCCATTCTGCGAGTGAATCGGAAGTGAATTTTCATATAATATATATTTTTATATATTTTGATGCATATATGTCAACAAAAGCGTGCAGAATGATGAATTAGATATAAAAAGCATAAGAACATGGATTGAACCATATAACATCAATCATCTAGAACTTATAATCTTCATCAACCACGTCCACAAGTTAGTAACATACAACACAACGAGTCTCATGATTCATCAATCTTAAAGTTTCAAGCTTTCAAAATTCGATATATAATATTTATCATCATTGATCACAAAAGTTGTAACTTGTACTTGTAACCATTACCATTACCAAGTAACCAAATGATGACAAAGAATATCTAACATGAAATGAAATTTTATCAACTTTCAACTTTCACGAAGCATCATATTCATAATTCGCTACCAATGAGTTATGAAATCCAACTTCAAAATTCAAACTTAAATTGTCATATATTGTTTAGAAAAAATAACATAATAAATATCAAAGAGTCAATAGTTATAAAAAGTACTAGAAACTAGAAAAGACAAGTAAATCTATTATCTACTGCTTGACTCTCTTGCCACGAGAAATTTCTAATTTCTTGTCTCGTGCTTTATTGGGAGTCTCCTCTTGCATAGTTTAATGACCTTGGTGCGTTTGATTAAATACAATTCCATACCCTAGTACCTTAGGTGCTCTTGATTATTGGGAGTCTCCACCACATAGAGGGATTGGTGCTCTTGATTAAATACAAGTTCCATACCTTAGTACATGACAAAATCCAATGGAAACATTGCAATTCCCCCAATCCTGAAAGCCTGGAAAAATATTAAGCTCGTTGGATTTTGAGTGAGATCTCAAATTCTACTTTCTACATATGAACCAATGAGGTTGGAACCACTCTGAAACATCCTGAGTCATTTCATGGCAATGTTAAAAATTTAAGTAAAATGATGAAAATGAAAGATAAAGGAGAATGCCACTTTTACTTCAAGAATTTAACATTATCATGAACTGCGTATCAACACTAGGACCAAATTTTTGTTTGCAATCTTCAATAGCCCCCTCTATCACTCCTAAATTGGTAGGAAGTGGATTTGTTTTAGGGAGAGCGCTCCTAGGGTCGCTCTCGATGCGCTCCCCCCGGGAGCGCGCTTCAGGAGCAGGTTCAGGGGGGTGCTCCCCTGCTATCTTGTTTAGAAGTCCTTATTGGAAGCATAGATGATGATATACTATTGCTACAAATTTCTGCAAGGTGTGCCACTTCAAAAGTACTTAATGAGCCATCCTTCCAGGTCAAGAAACACCAACAATTACCATTTAGTAATTTACATTCAACTTTATCATTTCTTGTATTAGGTTGGTTTACCTCCTTGATAGGACCGCAGGCATGCCTATAAGTATGTATATGCTTCTACTTCTGAGACAAAGCCAAAACGTCCATAGATATCCAATTGCAATTGCTGAGCTTGTATATGGGCCAGGAATCTTCAATTCTGATGCTTCTGTTGCTTGGTTTTTGGGGACTGAGAGTTGTCATTGAGTGGTGCCCGAATCCGCAGGTCTATAATATGAATTGTTTACTTTCCCTTGCGTTAATATAGGGCTGTAATACTTTAGAAAGATGATGTGTTGACTCCCAAAAGATATGCCATACTAGACTCAAAATTCTCTTCTTCAGAATTGTGGCTAGGTCTGCAATAATCAAATCCAAAACATATGTTTATGCCTCAAATCCTCACTACTTCTAGACCAATAGACCTGTAATTGATGCCCTAATGAGGGTCGAAACCACATAAGAACTTGTCACTGAACCTACGGTCTTCACCTGCAATTAGTTACCGAACGAATCCCTCAACAAAGCCAAACAAAAACAAACCCTAGCCTCTTCACTTGATTTGCCTTTTCTCCACAAGGTTGAGTATAATTGCAGAGTAGTTTAGTCAAAAGATATTCATTGAGTGCATGTCTTAGGAGAGAGGACTCATGCCTTTTTATAGTTTATGGAGGGGTGTTAAAATTGGCAACTAGGGCCAAACTCCATGTGGATCACCTTATTTGTGACTACTGATATTTTTCCTAGATTCCTCTCATCAAGAGTTGTAGGATTGATCTAAAGATCATCTGATTCCGATAAGTATTTATGGAGATATGAATTTATTTTGATTATAGAAAAATTGTCAAAGTCGGCCAACAACTTATGTAGGCTCAGAAGCCCAACAGTCATGTCTATTCAACCTCAACGTTTTGCATATAAATACAAGGAGCATTCTCCTCATTTGGACACTTCATGATCACACACTTGGGATCTCTTTCTCTCTCTACTTGTCTTTGGGTTTTAGTAGGAGGAGAGATCCTAAGGGATAACGCTGCCCTGATTCAGAGGGCAGAAAGCCAAAATTGTCGGAAAAGCCGGAACTGTTGGAAAAGTCGGAACTGCCGAAAAAGCCGAAACTATCGGAAGCGCCGAAACTGTCGGAAGAGTCGGAAAAGTGGGAACTGTCGGAAAAGCCGGAAAAGCCGGAATTGCCGGAACTGCTGGAAGCGCTGGAACTGTCGGAAGAGCCGGAAAAGCCGAAACTGCTGGAAAAGCCGGAACTGCCTGAAGAGCCGGAATTGCCAGAAGAGCCGAAAAAGCCGGAATTATCGGAAAAGCCAGAACTGTCGGAAACGCTGGAACTGTCGGAAAAGCTGGAATTGCCGGAAAAGCCGGAACTGCCAAAACTGCTAGAACTGTTGGAACCTTCAGAACTGCCGGGAACTGCCGGAACAGTCGGAGTATCTGTCTTCGAAGGAGAGCAGCATGAAAGGGACAACTAATTAACATTGGGACAACTGTATGGTACTTAGCAACAAATACACCAAGCATGCAATGTTATAGCTAGCATGCAGGGACAACTAGCATGCAACAACAAGCATGCTAAGGAAAACAAGCAAGCAGGGGACAACAAGCAAGCAAGGTGCAACCAACACATAGGTCAGGATGGCAACATGGTGCAGCAATGGCACATAATGCAGTACAGTGATGGGTATAGTCATGATTAATGAAGCGTGATGAGATGTAACATAGTGATGATGGGTGCAGCATGGTGTAGCGCGGTGAGGTGCAACATGATGACGAAATGCAGCACAACGATAGGTGAAGGAGTCACCTTGGAGAATCAGTTGAAGCAGCATGTCTTCAACTGATCTCATGTATCATCTTCTTAGAGATGATCTATGCTCTTATCTAAATAAGTCAAAGTGTTGACTTCTATTGTAAACGTACTATCTCTCTCTCTTTGATGAACTATTGAAGAACATATAAGAAGAATTGATCAAGGGTTTCCCCACGTTGGGGTTTGTCCCTGGCTAGCGCCACATCTTGTGTCCTCTTGTCTTGGCTTGTCTTCTGCGATTTATATTTATGTTCTATATGCAGTTTACTTTAATGCTGATGTGATTGCTAATTTGGAAAAGATATTGAGCTAATTGTGAAAATTGAAATAAATTGCTCTAGCATAGAACATACCTAAAATTAACATGGTATCAGAGCTGAGGTGAAAACAATGCCCAAGCAAGAGTGAAAGAGCAATCACCGAAGACACTTGGGAAAGGACAAAAGGATCAGTGGATTCCTCATCCCTCTTCAAATTCACTAAGGGTGAAGTCGAAGCAGAGAATATTTTATCAGAATGGCACAGTGGAAGTTTCTGATGGCCTACCTAAAGAAGGGTGGAAGGAAAGGTGGATGCCTTAGTTGTAATAAGTTCGGGCCATTATGCGAAGGAGTGTCCGAATGGCAGAGACAGATCTCTTAATGAAGATAACAATCATTCCAGGGACATCTTCAATGATCAAAGGAATGACAAGTAATGCAGGTCATCAAGGAAATGGTTGACTCTTCAAAGAAAGCAAGAAACCCTAGGTATGAAGAATCAAATGTTATTTCTGATAAGATAAAGAGGTGTTATCTTGTATTGGCCCTCTCCTTCAGATTCCTTGGGAATCTGGCTTATTGATTGTAGTGCTTCAAGGCACTTCATCGGATAGATGGGTGCACTCTCTAATTTGGTAGAGATGAAAACAATCGTGGGATTATACTTGGAGCCGATGCCACCTATCCCGGAAAGGGTGTAGGGAATGCTATCCCTCAATTGAATGAGGGTAACTCGATTCATTTACAAAATCTCTTTTATGTACCTAATCGCAAGAAGAACCTGGTGTCCATTTCAGCAATGGAAGTCAAAGGTTTCAGGGTGGCACTCATCGATGGAAAGGTACATGTTTGAAAATAGAATTTTCAAAGATGTTTTTGTGTTTAGGGTTGTATCAAGTTGCAGGAAGTCCACTGGGGACCATGTCCATTGACACATACACCAAAGGTCTGTGAGTCAGATGGTGACATGGATGGCTGAATTCAAAAAGAGCATGAAAGTACATGTCTGAGATGTACCGAAGGAAAATCTTACAAGGGGACCATTCCCCTCATGTAGCAGGTCCACAGGTTTGGAACAACCAGAGGGGTTTGAGATTCATGATCGGGAATCTCATGTATACAGGGGGAAGAAAGCCCTCTATGGCTTGAAGCAAAACACCCCAGGCCTAGTATGAGAGGATTGATAGCTGTTTGATGAAGCTGAGATTCACTAGGGGTGAAACTGATCCATTACCCGAAGATTGTGGATGATAGACCTCTCATACCGACACCTTATGAGGACGACCTATTTCTGACAGGTGCAGACCCTCTTATTTGCAAAAGTAAGAGGGAGTTGGATTCTGAATGTGGAATGATAAATTGCAAGCCTGTGACTACCTCGAGGATCTTAACTTTCAAAAGTTATATGGGAGTGATGTCGGACCGGATTTGGGAAATGCCTCTGAGTTTCATAAACTCATTCGCGTTGATGTTCTTGGTGAACTTCTGTTCGGACATATGTTTTGCAGTTAGCATGGTGAGCTCATATTTGGTTGAGCCTCACTGGATTGGTGCCAAGAATCTTTTGAGATATCTTCAGGACACAATTTCTCATGGATTGAGATACACTGCTAGAAATATGAAACTGCATGATTATTCGAATACTGAGTGGGCAGGTAGTGTGGAGGATCACTAGAGCACTTCTTAGTGTTGGTTCTCTTTGGATTCTGCTTCGATATCATGGATGAGAAGGAAGCAGAAGTTGGTTGCTATAAGCACCATCGAGACCGAATACATAGCTACGAGTATGATCTCGTGTGAAGCTGCATGGTTGCAAAAGCTCTTAAGTGAGCTGTTTGTACACATGATGAATACCACTGTGATTCTCTGTGACAACCAGAGGTGGGATTCAATTATTGAGGAATCCTGTATTCGATGATTGCTCCAACAGATAGACATCAGATACTGCCTTATCTGGGATATGGTAAGTTGATGAGCGAGGAGGCTCCATCGCATTGAGACTGATGTACAGGTCGCAGACATTTTGTCAAAACCCCGGGGAAAGGTCAAATCTGTGACTTTCCTAAACGGCTTGGAGTCGTTGAGAGACCTTCTTATAAGGGTCCTGCATGTTACATGCATTGAGCTCTGGGAGCTCTGGGGGGCTTGGGGTACTTACTGGAGCAACATATGACCACAAAGTGACTCACCCTCCCCTGGTGGTGTGCTATGGATAGGACGATTACTTCTCCTGTGGGCCGGGATGATTAGTTCTCCCATGGCGACTGTGGACATGATGATTCGTTCTCTGTGGCGACTGTGGAACAAGATGATTCATTCTCCTGTGGCCTAGGATGATTCGTTCTTCGTGGCGACTGTGGAACAGGATGATTTGTTCTCTTGTGGGCCAGGATGATTCGTTTTCCTGTGGGCCAGGATGATTCGTTCTTCGTGGCGACTGTGGAACAGGATGATTCGTTCTCCTGTGGGCCAGGATGATTCGTTCTCCATGGCAACTGTGGAACAGGATGATTCGTTCTCCTGTGGGCCAGGATGATTCGTTCTCCGTGGCGACTGTGGACAGGATGATTCGTTCTCCTGTGGGCCAAGATGATTCGTTCTCCTGTGGACAGGATGATTTGTTCTCCTGTGGACAGGATGATTCGTTCTTCTGTCGAGGCATCCTACCCATGCAGTTTGGGGCTCATGGGAAGTACCTCTCATCTGATCAATGAGTAGGGAAATGAGGATAGGGACCATAGTAGTACTATTGATGGACGCATCGCTGTATCTACCGTACTCCCTATGCTAGGATGACCTCCATTGATCTGGGATCAATGAGAGTTTTACACACTCTGAGACTGACTTTGGGTCAGTGGAGGATGGTATGATACATCCTCGGTCATTTCTTCTTCTTCATAGTTCGAGCAAGAGCCGAGCAGAGCAAAGCAGAGCAGAGCAAAGCAGAACAGAGCAGAGCAGGGGTCAAGCTGTATAGGGCAGTGCATTTGATGGATGAATAGTAGCGACGATCAGACGAATTGTTGATGGAGTTCTCCCTAGTTGAGAGGGAGTGTTAAAATTGGCAACTAGGGCCAAACTCCATGTGGATCACTTTATTTGTGACTACTGATATTTTTCCTAGATTCCTCTCATCGAGAGGTGTAGGATTGATCTAAAGATCATCCGATTCCGATAAGTATTTATGGAGATATGAATTTATTTTGATTATGGAAAAATTGTCAAAGTCGGCCAACAACTTATGTAGGCTCAGAAGCCCAACAGTCATGTCTATTCAACCTCAACGTTTTGCATATAAATACAAGGAGCATTCTCCTCATTTGGACACTTCATCATCACACACTTGGGATCTCTTCCTCTCTCTACTTGTCTTTGGGTTTTAGTAGGAGGAGAGATCCTAAGGGATAACGCTGCCCTGATCCAGAGGGCAGAAAGCTGGAACTGTCGGAAAAGCCAGAAAGCCAAAAACGCCGGAATTGTCGGAAAAGCCGAAATTGCCAGAAAATCCGAAAGTGCCGGAACTGTCGGAAAAGCCGGCACTGTCGGAAGAGTTGGAACTGTTGGAAGAGCTGGAAGAGTCGGAACTGTCGGAAAAGCCGGAGTTGTCGGAAAAGCCGGAAAAGCCAGAATTGCCGGAAAAGTCGGAACTGTCGGAAAAGCCGGAAACGCTGGAAATCCAGAATTGTCGGAAAAGCCGGAAAAGCCGAAAAAGCCAGAATTGCCGAATGAGCCGGAAGAGTTGGAACTGTAGGAATTGTCGGAAAATTTGGAATTGCCAGAAAAGCCGGAAAAGCCGGAACTATCGGAAAAGCCGAAAATGTTGGAAAAGTCGGAAAAGGCGGAATCGCCGGAACAGTTGGAGCATCTGTCTCCAAAGGAGAGCAGCATGCAAGGGACAACTAACTAACATTGGGACAACTGTATGGTACTTAGCAGCAAATACACCACACATGTAATGTTACAGCTAGCATGCAAGGGACAACTAGCATGCAACTACAAGCATGCTAAGGACAATAAGCAAGCAAGGGACAACAAGCAAGCAAGGTGCAACCAACACATAGGTTAGGATGGCAACATGGTGCAACAATGGCACATAATGCAATACAGTGATGGGTACAGTCATGATTAATGAAGTGTGATGAGATGCGGCATAGTGATGACGGGTGCAGCATGGTGCAGCGCGGTGAGGTGTAGTATGATGACGAAATGCAGCACAACGATAGGTGAAGGAGTCACCTTGGAGAATCAGTTGAAGCAACATGTCTTCAACTGATCTCATGTATCATCTTCTTAGAGATGATCTATGCTCTTATCTAGATAAGTCAAAGTGTTGACTTCTGTTGTAAACGTACTATCTCTCTCTCTCTCTCTCTGCTGAACTATTGAAGAACATATAAGAAGAATTGATCAAGGGTTTCCCCACATTGGGGTTTGTCCCTGGCTAGCGCCACATCTTGTGTCCTCTTGTCTTGGCTTGTCTTCTACGATTTATATTTATGTTCTATCAGCAGTTTACTTTAATGCTGATGTGATTGCTAATCTGGAAAAGATATTGAGCTAACTGTGAAAATTGAAATAAATTGCTCTAGCATTAAACATACCTAAAATTAACAAGGGGCCTCTTATGAGGCAGCCAGATTCCTTTTTGGAGGGTGATTTCAAATTTTGAATACAAACTTTGGCATTTAATTTAAGTTTGACTTGGTGCAAAAATTTGAAACCAAAACCCCTTTTGAATTTTGATTTTTTAAAATAAATTAGAAAACCTTCCAAAAATAAGCTTTTGCCATGAATATGATTATTTTAATCTTTGGAGAAGAGCCGCATTGTTTGAACATGTGTCTTGGCCAAAGAGATGTTGCCACATCATTATCCTTTAGGGTTTATGCCCACAAGTTGGGGGCTTTAATTTCAAACAAGCATAACTCCTAAACTGTGAAGGCCCTTGTGGTGTGCCACATACCAGTAGAATCAACTCAACGAGGAGAATCCATCAAGAATGATCCTGATTCGAAACATCATGAATTTCCATGTCATCTTGGTCAAAAAAACGGGGCATCATCTAGTGTTCCCTGGGTTGACATCAATGACAACTACTTTTCAACATATGAAAGTGGATTTTACTTAGGTGAAATGTTGATATGTGTTGTGATACACAAATCACCTAGGAAAAAGTAATGGTATTCTTGCAATAAACAATTAGCTAGATAAACCTATGGAAATTTCATGAATATGAATGAGACGAGTTAAATGCATCACCATGCTAGAGGACAAACATGCAACACTAAGTGAAAGTGACTAGGATGTGACCTTGTGACCACTGTGATGAATATTTTTGAAGATAAAGATACACCTGTGAAACAATCTCCACCAACATTCCAATCTTACGAAGGCTGGATGATTTTATTAATTTGCATAAGACCATTTACCATTCATGTCAATGGAAGGGTTAAAACGCCGAAATAGAATGGTTGACAATGTTATATGGATTTAAAGTGTTAGTGACAGCGTGAGCAATAGATATATCAAAGGAGAAATTGATATAATTTAGCAGAACCAATTGGAACAAAGCATTGAAATTCAATTGACATGGGAAGTTGCAACCATATAAGAAGACCATAAACATGAAGGATATATTTGTTTTCACTAATTTTTAGTGCTTAGGCAACTCTGCAATAATGATTGTCTACAATAATGTTGCATGAAATGGGGACAAAGTGGGTGGGTTTTTAGAAAGTGAAGCGTCAGAAGCACCATTTTGCAAAAAATCTTTGGAAGCAAAGTGCCTTGAGAAGCATATATATATATATATATATATTAAAAATCCAAAATGCCAAATTATTTTTGAATATATGAAAACATGCAAATTTGTTCTTAAATCAGGATAGGAATGCATCCATAGTACATTAATGATTAATTATTCGAGCATCAACCATCTAGATTCTAGAAGTCATAGGCAAACATCAAAATTTTAAGCATATTGCAAAAACTAGAAGGTAGAAAATACAGAATTTTTAAGCATATAATGTGTGTGTGTGTATTTATTTATTATATTGCATTTATATTAAAAAAAGCATCCAAATGCCAAATTAGTTATAGAATATATGAAAACATGCATATTTGTTCTTAAATCAAGATAGAAATGACATCCATGGTACATTAATAATTAATTATTTGAGCATAAACCATCTAGATTCTAGCAATCACAAACAAACATCAAAATTTTAAGCATATCACAAACAGTGGAAGGTAGAAAGTATCAAAATTTTAAGCATATAATAGAAAGTATACCATTAAAAACTAAAACATTGAAATAGCTTCCATCTACACACTGAAGTAGGAAGACTGAAAAGTTGAAATTTACAACACTGAAGTCTAATCTATTAGTTATAGACTATGATAAATAAAGCAGTGTTTGTGAATCTATCTACGAACCTCTCCTCCTTACCACTGCCACGATTGTTGCATGGGTCTCCACAAGGTGCTAGTGAAGTAGATGGTGGATGTGGAACTGAAGATAAAGCCCCTGCTATTGTTGTTGAAGTCTTGGACATGAGGACCATGGCATTGGATGGGGGTGGCATCTCAACATGATCATCATCATTTGGGATAGGAACATCCTCCAATTTCTCTAATGCCAAATTATTATAGAATATATGAAAACATGCATATTTGTTCTTAAATCAAGATAGAAATGACATCCATGGTACATTAATAATTAGTTATTTGAGCATAAACCATCTAGATTCTAGCAATCACAATCAAACATCAAATTTTTAAGCATCACAAACAGTGGAAGGTAGAAAGCATAAAAAATTTAAGCATATAATAGAAAGTATACCATTAAAAATTAAAACATTGAAATAGCTTATCTAGTAATTGTCAACTTGACCAAACAATAATATTTACAAAATAGGCAGCTTCCATCTACACACTGAAGTAGGAAGACTGAAAAGTTGAAATTTACTACACTAAAGTCTAATCTATGATAAATAAAGCAGTGAATTGTGAATCTATCTACCAACCTCTCCTCCTTACACCGCCATGATTGTTGCATGGGTCTCCATGAGGTGCTAATGAAGTAGATGGTGGATGTGGAACTAAAGATGAAGCCCCTGCTGTTGTTGTTGAAGTCTTGGACATGAGGACGATGGCATTGGATGGGGGTGGCATTTGGGATAGGAACATCCTCCAATTTCTCAAGTACAACGCTCCATCCTCCAAATTATTCTCCTCTAGATTTTTGTCCAACACCATCAAATCTTTATTTGTCATTGCCTCATAGTAATAGGACAACAAACGAGTTGTAATGAATATAAAGCAAGCTTTTTGCTCGATTTATAGTCAATCTGTTTCTTTTGACATTGCGGATGAAGCTATAGGTGCTTCAACACCTCTCTAAGGAAAAGTGTTCACCACTTGTGAGAGCATTCATATTGCCAAACATTGTAGATGTGGAGTAGCACCACCATGCATGTTCTACCACTTGAGAGGACAAATTCCCTCGATCTCTAAAGGCACTAGTGGAAAGGATGTAGTTGCTCAACTGTCTTTGTATGGTGTCACACTCCTCCCCATTAGGGACTAGTTTATCTAATAGTTTCATTTAACTAGCCTGAACCTTTGTATCTTGGTGTGGTTTTCTCTTGGTCCCCCATTAGGTGCTGTTGATGAAAGTGATGATATATGATAGTATTTAGGTGTAAGAACATATGCCAATAAGGCATGCATTGGAACATTTATCATTTCCCATCATTTTTTCGCCTTTGCATGAATATAATTATACAAGTTGACATCTCTAGGCTCAATAATATCGTTAATCTGCCCCAACATGCTATCCAATTACTCATATACCTCCTTAGTTATTTGCCTATCTGAATTTGCACTTGATCACATGATAACTTGGTGAATTGCAAAACATATTTAATGTGTGACCAAAAGTGACTATCAAGAACAATGTCCTTTACTACATCAACACCAGCTCTATCAGTGCTCATGTCATCCTTGGAATCACTTGACACCATAACACTCAAAGGTTGTCTCACCTTTAATAGGCACCTAAAGGTGAGGTAATAGTTTGCAAATCTATTTTTTGGAATTTTAAGTAGTTGCAACTTAGAGTAAGTGCGATAAAAGTAGTTGACTCTTGTATGCCCCATGACAAATTTAATGAGTTGCTTCCCTCTCTTGTATAGCTGATTAATCCATCTACATTCTTTATGCTTCACAATATCATGCATTAAAACATTCAATGTGTGCACCAAGCACCTGCACCAAAAGATGTGTGGATGAGTCCGCTCAATGATTTTTCTTGTTCCCTTACAATTTGTTGCATTATCAGTGATTATTTGACCATATTATTATGACCAACATCAATAATTGTTTTCGATAGGAGATTTGCAATGTTTTGAGAAGATGTAGTGATGGAGGAGTCATGACTTGCAAGAAACACTACACCGCTAGCAGAAACACCAAGAACATTCATCAAATGTTGGTTTCAAACATTTGTCCAACCCCTTGATGTTAATGGATACTCCGCATCCCCCCCACTCATTTGTAAGCCATGTCTAAGCTCTATGAATATTTGCTTTTTCTCTATCCAATAACAAAGTTCAAGCTTTCTCATAGTTGGGGCTCTTGTATCCTTTTGGGGCTCCATTAAAGGCCTTAACCAAATCATGCTTGTAGGGGGAGTGAAGCACGTTGAATGGTATACTGCAAGCACAAATAAACCACACCATTTTTGCATCCACATTATCCCTCCCACCAATGTTAAGGAAATTTGTTATTGTTCTTCTAGATTCATAGGTTCCAAAAGTATCAAGAAGAGGTGAAGTTGTGTGAAGTTTTTGTTTCACTGTCTTTTTTGTGTAGCCTCCTTTCTTTTGTTGTATTTTTGCCTTTGTTCCATTGATACCTTCGGGAAAACTAAGATCCCTATGGTACCTTTATTGTCATCACTCTCCATTACCCCACAAAGAGGCCTTCTTACATGGGTATATAATATCAATCGTTTTAAGGTTTTCTACCATGACAATCATAAGGGCATATAAATTTGAAGGTTCCACCTCCCCCCCTCAAGTTTTGTCAGAAATATCCACAAGGGTGTCAATGAACCTTTTCCCTTAGCATTTCATTTCCCTCTTTATCTCCTTCCCCTTCAAAGGCTTCCTTCTCATCATACATTGTGCTACTATGAGTGTGACCACTATCTTCCTCTTCCATTTATGATTTCTTCCCTTTGATGCTTGTTACCCACCTTCCGTGGGTAGTATCCATAGGAGAAAATTTTCTCCTATACGGTCCTCAACCAACAGCCAACAACCAACAACCCTTTGCAGCCATCAGATAGCTCGATGTGTCACTATCTCCACCACTCGAGTTAGACATGTGGTTATGTTTGAAGGTGGGCCTCTCGACCCCGAAGGTATGGCTTTTCATTGGTATAGTTGAGTAATTTTTTTTACTTATCATGGACACTTTTGGGCATGGATTAGTGGGGGGATTTGAAGGAAAGAGTGGGCTAGGTTTGTACTCTTGTCTCCTCTGCCCGATTTGGTGGTTAACCTTGTATCCTAGTCCTGTGGGATCTCCTCTACTGGCTACTAGCTTTAGGGTTGACACTACATGGGAAATCCCGATTTTGGTTGTGTGGTCTCGCTTCTCGACACCATATACATCACTCCCCTTTGCTCATTTTAACCCCATTTATCACTTTTCTCATCCGGGTCCACATTTGTCCCCTGGATCCACAAGGAGTTAGCCTCCCCATCCCCTTGTCCACGACTTTGTGTCGGGCCTAAAACGATGCCTCGGAGGTTGATGCAACTAAAAGAAAAAAAAGGCAAAATTTGGCCACTTTCAACAGGAATTGTATCATTAAATGCAAAAGATGGTCGGGACATACAAATTTAACACGTGGGCAAAAGGCAAGCATGAGCTCTACCCTTATCATTATGGCCACCACCTTGGTTCCTAGCCCCCCTCATATTGGCTACTTACATCATTAAGGAACCCATGATTTTCCCAACCTCTGGTGGGTAGTGAACCACCCTACTTTAAGGGGGTAATCATTGCTATATCTCACACATCATGCTCTCATCCCCTGGAGCCTCGAGCAGTGACAAAAGAAAATCAATAAAAGACAAAAGACATATGAAGAAGGGTGGAAAAACAAACGCTGGGGCAACTCATGTACCACGATTGCTCCCTCCTACATTCATACCCCAAGTGTGGGCTTCCCTTATTATGCTACCCTTGTCCTATGGCATGTGGCTTGGAGCCTTCCCTTGATGTCCCATTCCGTTCCACCATTATACCACATGCTATTTGCCAATTGATGGATGTACCATGGACATGTCACCCACTTTAGAGGTAGATACTAGAAACCACCTAATAGGGTCCTTGGTTACAAAATAAAATCAATAAAAGACAAAAGACATATGAAGAAGGGTGGAAAAACAAAGGCCGGGGCAACTCATGCACCACGATTGCTTCCTCCTACATTCATACCCCAAGTGTGGGCTCCCCTTATTATGGCTACGCTTATACTATGGCACGTGGCTTGGAGCCTTCCCCTGATGCCCCATTTCATTCCACCATTATACCACATGCTACTTGCCAATTGATGGATGTTCCATGGACATGTCATCCACTTTAGAGGTAGAAACCACCTAATAGGGTCCTTGGTTAAGCTTGGAGACACTTGTACATGCTAAAGCCCACTATGGAAGGGCATGCCACCATGAAGTGTCCATTTGATCCCATGATTCGTAAGCTCTTTTACTCAATTACTCTAATGATTTGTTGTACTGGAAGGCAAGGGGACGCATTAGATCTTATATAGGATTTCAGATGAGTCTCCATTTGGGGTGTGGTCTCTCTATATAGGGTCCAACCCCTCTAGAGGGCCATATTGGCACTTGTAGGGTGAGTGTTGAGAGCCATGTGCCTCCACCATAGCAAATAGAAGATTGCCACTTCATGGATCCCTCAACACTTTTCATTGATTGTTTGTGTTCCACCATTTGGATGAGGATGATGCACCTGGACCACCTTGCCCAACCGACTTCACACTTACACCACACACTCGACAAATATTCTGGGGCCCAGATGAGGATGTGTCTCACCATGGGAGACAGAGGGAGGGCTTATGTCATCATTCTAATCCTTATAGATGGTATACAAACATTATCGATCCACCTGCAGATCCTTGAGGATGTTATTGTGCCCCCACACCCGCTTGGGGACACCACATTGGATTTGCTTGAGTATCAAGGGCCACCCCCTTGATCCCTATGTTTGGAGCCTATTCTCTCACATTGGCACACTTTGGACTCCACTAGGCCTCCTCAATGGCCCAACGACTCATTATATCTACTATTTGCCCTCTTGAGAGGCTTCATCTTTGTATTATTGAGCTATCTTGGTGGGCTTGTCACCAAGTCATGTTACTATTGTACATTATTTTATTATTTGGGGCTTGATTAGGCCATTTAGGCTATTCAAACTCCCTTATGGATTGTATAAATAGATGAGAGGTTCATTCATTCCTCTCATCATCACTTGGATTGGATTAGTATCTCTTGAGAGATTTTTGCACTTGCTTTCTTGGACGAAATTTTTGGAGATTCTTGATGCACTATGATGTTTGGATTTTCGCTATTGTCTTTGGAGCTTCTTTCTAATGCGAAGTTGATGAATGGATATACTCTCTCTCTCTCTCTCTCTTTCTCTCTCTTGTAAGTGAAATTTAATGCTATTCTTGTTATCTTACTTGTCTAATGCATGGTATTGTTATCATTATTCTTGTATGGGCTAAAATAATGCGAAATTCTTCTTGAAAACTTGAATAAGTGATTTAATGCATGCGTTGCTCTTTGAGGGAGTGGGTGAATGTTCCTAGAGGCACCTAATAGGTTGAAAGACCTCGAAACTTCATCTCCTTTGCAAATTTGAAGTATAAATCCCTAATAACCTAGTTGCTGCACTTGGAAAGGCTAGCGAAGGTCAATTAGGGCTCCTTAGCATAAGAAAATCTTCAATCTAGGTGTATCTTGACTCCATTAAGCCCAAGAAGCAAGGCACTGATCCTCGCATCCCTTTGGTGGTCAAAATAACCTCTCTTTTCTTCATCTTTTCCAATTCTATGCCTAACCCTAGAAGGTTTATGAGGGAATCAAGCAAAATCTTTTGTAGCCATTCAAAACCCTTGAAAATTGGTCCACAACTATGCTGGGGTTCTCTCAAGGGGTCCTTCATGTTTGAGCTCAATCCAATGATGGAATCCAGGGGTCCTTCATGTTTGAGCTTAATCCAATGATGGAATCCAGGGATATTGCAAGCCCTAGCTCAAGGATCATTCCTCTCCCTAGTTTGCTTTGGGTTAGTGTCCTCATTTGGATCATTGCATTTGAATTTCAAAAGAAAATTATTCCTTTGATCCTTTTCTCCTCCCTAGCTAGGTCAAGCCCCTCTATTATTGATCAACACCACACCCTTGACCTAGTTGGCCCACTTGGGTATTTTGTGGCTCCATAACTTTGTGACTCACATTCCACAAGGATTACATAGAAGCCATTCCTCATTTAGGATTCTAAGGTCTAGGGTACCTCTTGTTAAGGGATATTCTCCAACCCTAGGTCTACGTATCCTCATAGCCCTTCTTAGAGAGGTAATCACCTTGCTTTCAAAGCAAGCAAGCCGATTATTTGAGCCTCTTGTGAATAGGCTTTGGAATCACCCCATATCCTATCATTGATCCATCTATTCTTGTGATTCCTCTCATACCGGGACTCCTCCCATTGGTGAAAGTCTGTAAAGAGTAGTGAGCTTCAGCTGAGGTGATAGTGGGCTACCGCTCCATTGTTGCCACTTGACCTAGTAGTTGCTCTATAAGATCTCCTCCTAGGACCCTTGCTAGTTTGAACGGTAACAATGCCTACTCCCCATCAACACCATGAAAACAAAAAATGGAATGATAAGCCAAAAGAACACCATTTTTCTCAAAGCTTAGATGGACAACCTGCAATAAAATGAGGAAGAAGAAGGAATGGGAAAGAGTAGGAGAGGAGGAAAAAAAACACAAACAAGAAATACAAGAAAATGAGGGAGTTGGGGTTTGCACTTACCTTGAACTTGACGCAGAGGGCATCCTTTGTTATCTCCTCCAAGCTCCTTGTCCTTCATTCCTCCAAGCTACTTCTCCTCCACTCCTCCAAGCACTCCTTTGCTCTCTCCTCCAACCTCTCAGAAATATGCCCTCAAAAATCTGCTATCTCCTTTGGTCTCTTCTCCAAGCTCAAGTAAATGAGATGAATGAATGAGGAAAAGAGAGGGGGAAGTGGCCTTTTAACCTCATCTTCACTCGGCCTAGACCCTTATTGAACCCTATGTCCTACCTCTACCCATAGTTAAAAAATAAAATAAAAAAGTGCTGCCTGCAGAACTGTGCGTGTTTGTCAAGAACCGCTTGTGAATTGTGGCAAAACCGTGGTTCTTCCTGCGGAACCGTGCATGGAACTATCACGGTTCCCCCAGCGACAGGAAGCATATTTTTCCATCCAAATCGTGGTTCTGGCCTCCGAGACGGGGGAAAGGGGGGTTCCTGCAACACTGGTCTAAAATGATAGCTAGTTTTCAAAAGATTTGCTATCATGAGTCTCTACTTGGCTTTCCAATGATTATGAAAGTTTTGAAGAGAGAAGTTTGATGCATACTCAATTATATATGGATTAGCTTTTCTGTAAACAGAAAAATCAGATTCCAAGATTGAGGACTTTTATACCTTGACTGGAAATGAGTGGCCTGATTGCACAAGAGTCATGAAGGTTACTACAGATATACCTTTGTGACAGCCTTCATGATATATAACATCTTTATCAGCATTTACAATTCCCTTTGTCCTCAGATTTATACACAGTATGCTTACCTGATGGTTTATTCCATGGCATTTTTTGTTAAAACATGATATTTCTTCCTATAGTTTCTGGTGGTACACTTGTTAAGCTGTTGGGTACAAACAGACTGCTTGCGAATTATGCATTGGGAATGTTTTGTTGACATTATGTTTTTGGATTGCAGTTGTTGGCTGTCAAGAAGTTGGACACCTCAGCTTCCATGTCACAAAAGGATGATGATTTTTTGGAAGTGGTCTCAAATATTTCAAAGCTTCGTCACAGCAATATTGTAGAGCTTGTTGGTTATTGTGTTGAGCACAGCCAACACTTACTTGTTTATGAATACATGAGTAATGGAACTCTTCATGACATACTCCATTCAGGGGATGAGCTGAACAAGAAATTCTCATGGAATGTTCGTGTCAGGATTGCTTTAGGAGCAGCAAGGGCTCTCGAGTAAGTTGTATAATCCAAATTTTTTTACACCATTTTCAGAGGGATGATTTTAGAATTTTGTCATCTTTTTTATGCTTTGAGGGAAGAGCAACGGGTGTGCAGACTTCTGACAATTTTTTGATGACCCAATTTAGGTACCTCCATGAAATCTGTCAACCTTCTATAGTTCATCGAAACTTCAACTCTGCAAATATTCTCCTGGATGATGAACTCAGTCCCCATCTATCTGACTGTGGTCTGGAAGCCTTTACATCTTTTGGTTCTGGAAGTCAGGTAAAACATTGTTTTTATTGGATTTGAAGGTTGTTATCCCTCTATTTCATGGATTTTATTATTCATGAATATATGTTGACAACATATACAACTGGGATGTATTATTTTATTTTCAGGCTGCAGCCCAGATGCTAGGATCATTTGGTTATAGTGCTCCCGAGTTTGCAATGACGGGCATCTATACTGTGAAGAGTAATGTATATAGTTTTGGTGTTGTGATGCTGGAACTTCTAACAGGACGTAAACCCCTGGACAGGTAAAGCATCAGTTGACTTTTTTAATTTCCAGTGAATACCTTTTCTGTAAATGTTCTCATGTGTATGCCCAACAGCATCAACTGTGTTTTTGTCCTTTTTCTGAAGTGCTTTCATTTAAGCTCAAGCAGTACAGCTAGCTCAATGAGGTTGGGAACCACAACCAAGTTAATTTCTAAATTCCAGATTTGATCTTAGTTCCTAGTAGTTTTTACAAAGCCAGAAAAATTATTTTTGCAATTACTGAGTACAACACACTGAAATCCTTAACTCGGAAAATTAAACAGCAGAAGCAAACACAGGGAATCAATCGCACAAGATTCTCTCCAACGGATCTTCACTTTTTATTCTCAGAACCGTGAGGGTTCTCGTACTGGGAAATTGGCCTACAGAGAAATTACATAAAATTTACAGCAAAATGAAACCTGGCAAATCTGCCCCTGAAAAACCCCGATCTGCACCTCCGCTGGCTGTATGGCCCACACAGCTTCTTCACACTTGTGGCTCTGCTGCTGCAAAACCCATGTCACACATGCAGCCCACAGTTCTCCTTATGCGGCACATGTGAGCTGCCCTTGTCCTTGCCCTTGCGGCCATGTAAGCTGGTGCTCATAAATTGTTACGGCCACGGCCTCCAGTCAATCTCCTCTGGGATTTCTCTCTTATTGCTGCAACACCCTTTTTCTCTTCAGAAGATCACTCTCTCAAATTTATGACAATTGTGTCTTTCTCCTCTCCTCAGGCTTGCTTTTATGAGTTCTCATTGAGTTAAATCCTTAACCCTAATCTCCAAAGTGATGGATGGCTAGAATAAAGTCTTAACCCACTTGAGATCAATGGTTGAGATTTTAAAAATTTACTAATGTATATAAAATAACATTTCCTTAGTTTTCCTAGCTTAATAGCCTACATTGACTAATTAACTTAATTAATGTGTTTTTCTAAGTTAGGCTAAATCATAAAGACAACATAATAAACTGAGCAAGTTTCCTAAGGAGTCTTTGGACGATTCAAACATCAACAAAGAAGGCTGTTTTCATAGGTGAAACTGCCTCTGAACTCCTCTGTTACAGTCATCCAGGGCTTGCACCTGGCCCCAACTACCTATTTGTGCTTCTGGGGGAGTTGAAATTTGGTGGGGGAACATACACTTTGTATGATTTATTTAATAATTTTTATTTTTACATGTGCATCTATCAAAACAACAAAACATTGCATCTTTTGTTGGAAAGTTGAATCCTAAATGGGGGGACTGATTTACAATAGCTAAGGAACCTGATGCATAATTTATGGAAAATCTAAAAAGTATGTGATGTGTGCATTCATTCTTGACTGTATCTTTTGTCAAAAAATCTCAGACGTTTTTGGAGGAACATTCATGACCTGGATAGAAATATTTCCAAGTTTGACAGCTCAGGAGTACATTAGAAATTTTGATTGTTTGCTGATTACATACTGTTGAATGCTTAATGAAAACAGTTCAAGGCCACGGTCAGAGCAGTCATTGGTGAGATGGGCTACTCCACAACTGCACGATATTGATGCATTGGCCAAGATGGTTGACCCTACTTTGAATGGCATGTATTCTGCAAAATCCCTTTCACGATTTGCTGATGTCATATCTTTGTGTGTCCAGGTAACAATTTTCTCTGTGACATGTATTCTTACACATTCTTAGCCTACTGCATATGGCTTTAATTTACAGAATTCAATTTATCTTTTGTTATAGTAGATAATTTCTGTTTTTCTTATTTACTTCCAGCCGGAGCCTGAATTTAGGCCACCAATATCAGAGGTTGTACAGGCCCTTGTTCGTTTAATGCAGAAGGTGACCTTAAGTAAACGAAGATCTGAAAAGGGATCAGAATCATCTCACAAGGGCCTTGAACTGCATGATTCATCTGCACAAGATTAGGTGAAAATAAAAGAGGTAACAGGGAAATCATCATATTGGTTAGCATATTATTTTGCAATGCAGGTTGTGACAAAAGAAACTATATTCTTTAGAGTCTAGTTTAGAAAATCCTAATCAATCAACAAAAGGCTTTTATAATAAGTAAAAGAACGTACAGGAAATGATTGATCCCTTCAGATCATGTCTTTGTAGATTGTAATATAGTTGTCATGTTGCTTCTGAAAGCTTGTCTTTGTATCATTAGGAGATTACAAATGACAAGTTCTAGATCACCATTATATTTCAAAAATACGAACTCTCACTGGTATAATGCAAGCCTGATTCACATTGAACTAGACTAATTTTTTGGCTGTCAATATTTTTCTTGGATAATGAAAGGATGGAGGCCCAAAATTCTCCACAATCCAGCATTTGACTGGTGATCATGTCCAGGTGGACTTTGTCTTTCTATTGTCTCTTGTGAACTGAACTCTATGATTGTTCATCCTCTGATTTCATTAACATAAAGAGGTGGTTTCTACTTTGCTTGAGTAGTGGATTAAAATATCCAAACAGCATACGGATTCGAGAGCCTTGTGCCATCTCACCATATGCTGCATAAAACTATGATGTCTGCAAGTTTTGAAAACCAGGGTAAGCCTGGCATTTCAAAATATCACAATATTAATTTATTAACACTTTTCTTGAACAGCAATGGTGCTAATACCATTATGCAAAATTACTCCGAACGTTAATTAAGACTTTGAAGACCATAGTAAATCTTACTGTTTAAACATAGGGTAAAAACCTGCATTTTATTCTATGAAATTTGCTCTGCATGTTGATGATCGTCCTTGCTGAAGGAAAACACTGCATATGGACTCTTAAATTATATTTTTTCAAACCGAGTTTGGACACAGTTCTCTCAATCCAGTGTATTGATGTTTCTTTCCTTCATTAAAATGGAAG